>CM062811.1:711196214-711796214 GCA_031772625.1 Pinus tabuliformis | reverse complement strand
GCCTAAGGGAAGACAAGAGGTTTCTAAAATCCTATAAACCCTTATTTTCACTTTCGACAAAACATGTGAGTAAGGCCATCATTTTGTCATATCCCAAGCATGCAAGTATCATTGTCATTTTGTCATACTTAAAGCCATGGGTAACAACACTGGGCTTGGTCCAAGAACAACAAAAGAAAACCAAATGATGAAAATTGGAAAATGGGGAGTTTTGAGAGGAAGTGTGGTTAATTATCACTACTAATGGGTTGAATTGGGAGAAAGCTTTTAAATGTGCCCTTCTTACCCTAGAGGTGATAAAGCCCTATTCCCCCCTTACTACACATTTTACAAGAAAGGAAATCAAAGGTCATATAAAATACAATGCTAGGTTTGTGACCCTACCATAATATTGAAGGATTATTGTAGTAAATGAAAAGCATAAAGAGGTGCATGGAGGGTAATAATGACCTACTTTAAGAAGGAAAATACACCATGTGACATAATCCCAAAAGACGTTGAGCTCTCTAAAATAGATGATGAGTTCCATGAAGATGATGACAATGAGGAAAAATTTGTGAGAGCCTTGTTCCCACAAAAAGAAGGATTGTACAAGCAAAAGAAGATCTAAAATCCTAGGTAATAACTCAAGGGTGAATGATGACAACATCATATATATAGATGGATTTAAATTGGCTAAGGCCATGGGTTTCAAAGGCATCTAAAAGTTAGGGAAATTTGAGTAGGTCTTCTAAAAGATGTCAAAGGTAGAGTAAGGGCCCAAAGGCATACGGTTAGGCTCTACTCAAAGACTTATATCACTAACAAGGAAAATATCTAATCTACTTCCAACATTCCCAAGAGTAGCCATAGGAATTTGATAAGATAATGATAGAATTAGGTAAGGGGAACATATCTATTGATCCCATGGGCCTAAGAAGCTCCATTGTTGTAGGAGAAGAGTATTGAGGTCCTCAAGGAAACTAGTAGAGCTTGACGATTTCAATTGGGGGAGATGGAATCCATTCTTGTAATGATGGGGATGTTGATAAAAGTGACAAAAATAAGAGGAATATGGAGGAGGGAGACAATGAATAAGAGACTAATGCCAAGAAATGAAAGAAATAGGAATTACATGGATAGTTTGGAGATGTTTTTAAAAATCTTACCATACGTAAGTTGGTAGGAGCCTCTTCTAGTACCACTCACCCATCCCCTAAATCTCCATGCTAAGTGGAACCCTAACGCATATGGTGATGATCTTATGTAGATTTCAAGCCCCTAATCCACTACGGTTGGTCCCATCATACCCCTCTAAATCTTAGTAGATACACTTCGTTTAATAGAAGAGAAAGAGAAGAGGAATGTTTTAAAAAGCTCAATCACCTCATCTTCCATGGCATACCCCATTGCAATCATAGGCTCCTCCCGATCTATGATGTAGAAAGTGGGATGTTCATTATGATTATCTTGGAATCCATAGTGATCAAACATGTCTAAAAGATGTAAGCCCGAGATTGGAGTGCAACGAGGGTACAACTTCAAAATGCTTAACTTTCCCTTAGGAGAATATCAAGATGACAACGAGTAGTAACAGTTCCATTTATGATAAATACCTCAAGACCATCAAAGAGAATAATAAGCTAAGCCATGGGATAAATTCATTATTAATGGAGACTCGATTTGTGAAGGTGATCATGCAAGCCCTCAAAGTGCAACAAAAAGAACCTTAAGGGTAAAATAATGTTTATAGGAATGGAACCATACAAATCAAGGAGGCAGTCTTTCTACTAAAACAAAACAAAAGTGAAATAGATTACTTAAAAAGCTCTAATACTTTCTCTTCCCTTTATCCAACAATTGACAAGGTAAAAAAAGCAAAAGTTAGGAGAAAAAGTTCATTTTTTGAACAATGTTAATACTTAGCTAAACATCAAGAATCAATTATTAGCTAGATAGTTGAGCTCACTAGAAGTGGCCAAGGTTGATGCCACAATATTGGCATCACAATTAGACAAATCTCAATAGGAGATTAAGATGTTGAAGGCCAAGGTCTCTAGGGTTGAAAAGTTAGATATGTCTCCTCTCATCACTATGAGCTCATATGTAGGAGATTTGACCTCCCTTAATCTTAAACAAAGGATAGAAGAGTTGTTGAGGGAGGTTGAAGCATAGAATGTTGATAATGTAGAGGTTAATGATAAGGATAAAGCTAGCATGCATTAATTGACAGGAGAAAGGAGGATTTTAAAAAATAGACCCAGAAATTGTATGAAGCACTAAAATCTCTAATGGATATCAAAATTAAATTAACTAGAAACAAAAACACAATTATAGATCATAAAAAGATATGAGATGATAGAATATGTCAAATTAAAGAAAAAAATAAATAAATAAATAAATAAATCATTCACATTTTCGAAGAGTAAAAAGTTCATCTTAACAAACACCAAGCAATAGATTCAAAATATGCCCTCTAAAAGTTCACAAAAGAACTCAACGTAATATATAAAACTACCGGAATAAAAGGAAAACCATTTTTTTAGGTTACATCCTACCATGCTTCCCTAACAAATCCCTTCTTAAGTATATAACTCTCAGAAATTGTGGACCAGCTCCCATGTGTCAAAAAGGAATCCAAGCCTATAAAAAGAGGACACAACAACTGCACCAAGGGTTGAGATATTATTATGTGATGTCGTCAAGGTTTTGAGAAAATGAGAACTTTTTGTCACAAGTCCACGTCACCAATATGTCAGTGGAGGACATTGCCTCAAAGGAAGGCCAAACTTTCACCTTTGGATCTGGGGCCCAAAAAAATTTGATTGCCTAGGAGGAAAGGATTTTAAAACTATGAAAAGTTGGGAGTGGTAATTACTTCTTTAATCTAGTAATCTATTGGTGAGGTTTAATATATAGTAATATGTTGGTGACGTGGAATTATGACAAGAATCACGAGAGTTGTTGGTAGACAAAAAAATGAAATCCCTATGGGTTGAGGCATCCTAAATGAAGGTTGTGATCAACGTGGACGATGTATGTGTCTCCACGTGGATGATTTGCAAACATTTGTAAATCTGATGACATTTATATGTAATGAAATAAATGTTGAAACGCTTTTTTTTTACAAATATTAAACTTTTGCGGGTTGAAAAATGTGAATGTTCTTGTTTTCGGAAATTGAGATGTATTTCGGTGTTCGATGGGCTGAAAAAGAATCCGCAACATGTAAAAGTTAGAACAATATTTTATAAGCAATATGAAAGTAAGTCTTATTACTAACTCTGTTTTTTAGAATTTTGATGTTTGGAATCTATTCGCAAGTAATCTCATTGGCATTCTTGAAAAACTAAAATAAAATTTGAGACGTTCCTTAAATTAAATAACAAGCTTTTATGACATGGAAACTGGTAATGTTTTGTTTTCTGCATTTTTTCATTCTCTACACCATTTAAGATTGTTTTCAACCTATTTTACTGAAAACTCCAGTGAAATTTGAGATGCTCTATTTTTGCTAAAATTTGGGCTTGTGCGTTATGGAAAACACAAAGGCTTTGTTCACTGGCATTTCTCGGTTGTCTGTGTTGTTTTAGGTCACATTTCACTTTTTTGTAGTACGAATTAGTTGTGAAGAATCTTATTTATGTATCATAATGCACATCACAGTTTCGAAAAGTTGGATTTAGTTGCCTAGACCGCTTTATCTCAATGAAACTTTTGTTTTTCTTTTTCTTGTGTATTATCTGAAGGATATTCTTAGATTTTTTTTTAGCTTCTAACAGCTGAAAAACGGAAGTGTTTTCCCTTTGTTTGTTCAAAATTGTATTCGGTGAAATAGAAAGACACTGTTTGATGTAATTGTATTCTATATCCCTACATTAGGGCAGGGACTTGTTGCTCCGCAACTATTCTTGTTATCCTTGGACACTATTTTGATGGGAAGAAAGTCACAAAAACCATTGAAGCATTGGGTGGAAAAGCTTAGAAAAGGGAGATTAGGCTATTTACCATTTTTTAATTTTCAATTTTCTACCTAGAGTAATATGTTTTCCTTTTCGAAGTAGAATGTTATAAATATCGTAATAAATATAAATATTAACTAAATTAAAAATCAAAGGCATGTATCTCTTGAATAGTTATTGACTAGGCAATGTTATAAGTAAACCATCACCAAAGTCGTTGCATCATTATCATTCTTAATCATTTTATCAATAAATACATTATATATTTATAAATAATTATGTTGTCAATACAAACAAGGATTGTTTGTTACGTTGGTATCAAATTCCAGCTTGGTCAACTATGATACAAGCACCAAAACCTACTCATTGTTATTATGTACAAACTCTATTGTGTCCTTACACATTTCCGTTGTAATCTATTGCATCTATACAAATTGTTAAATATTTTTCCACTATCAACACTCCATGAAAATTTTTGTTGACTAAATTGTATTGCTCTACTTTGTACATAATGATTTCTTGTGTAGCAATTTTGCATTGTTCTACAACTTGACACCACCCCTTGTTGTATTGTCCACCCATATGTTATACCACATTAAATTCCCTACCTACTTTGTTGCCTTTTCCTAGCCCTGGAATTTGATGGGGTGTAGCACATATTTGTTGTTGCAACCTACACTTGACACACAGATATTATGTTTGTCATTTGGACACTTAAATTTATGTGATACTCATCGTAAATTAAAGAAAGGGATAATAAATATAATTTTAAGTGTTCATAGTATACCGTTGCAAATTGTACAAAATTATAGTATTTATACCGCCGTCATCTCTAGTTGGTATGGTAGTAATTAAATATTAAATTAAATTATACATGCTTCAATCCCTAAAATGGTATACCACCACACCACATAGCTATTGCAAGGCTCTAGCTTCAAGCTATATCATAGCAATTCAAGTTCTTAGTCTAGCTTCAAAGGTTGGATGGTGTACTCTACAGCCTACTCCAACCCTAATAAGAGGTTTTGTTTTCTTAGAACAAATAAGCATCAGTTAACACTATTTTTTAAAATTTGAACCATGAAGTCAAGATGGTGTCCCTAATGATATTTTTCAGTCTTTTCTTAATCATAACTAAGGTTTGTGAGATTTTTATCACAAACCAAAGTATATGCAAATGCTTGTTTTCACGTTACTGCAGAATTAAGCTATTCTTATTTTAGTTTGTTTAGACATTAGGGTCTTTGAATAATGAGAAAAAGTTTTTCTCCCTCATTCAATGGCCAAAGGCCTTATTGTTGTTTCCCCATATTATTTGGTTTGTAGGGATTTACATGTTATCCGAATAGATTTTGGAGTGCACTAGATAGATAGGGAAGAAAGCAGGCATTGTCACAATCTGAAAATAATCACGCTATAAATTTAGCCAAATTTATCTTGCGGCCATGGCAGTTTCTTAGAAGTTGGAATTCTCTATGACACCAAATGCATTGGAGTGGATTTCTATAGTCTGTAAGATAAAAGAAATCTTGTTAAATTAGTGTAGCCTAGGACCAGCAAGTATATTAATTGATTCCAAAAAACATCTTTTTGATGAGTGCAAGTATAAAATCATATATATCAAATTGATAGAAAATGGATGGCATGGTGAGTCAACATAATGGTTCTATTGAACTTTAGTGTGAAGCAGTAGCGAGAATCTACTTGCCTTTCACTCATATAAGAAAAGAAAATCAAAACCTCATATAAGAAAACTAAAGCAAAAGAAGATACCTTTTATTACTATATCCAATTATATGATGACACTTTACCACAGTGACTTTTTATTTTATTTTCCCATTGATATTAGACTAGCTATGTGCCTCACCTCAAATTTAAGGGAAGTGATGATATTATGCATAGGGATAGGCATAGACCGCCATATACTAATGGGAATAACAAATGATTGTATGTTGGTGTTGGCAGTGGCGATGTTGCGACTAGTTTTTCCCTCCAAAGCCCCACCTTCCATGTTCAAAAAAATACTTTCAATTCACACAACACTTTTAATCTCCCAAAGTGTGTGTATGTGTGTTGCGACTAGTTTTTCCCTCAAAAGCCCCACCTTCCATGTTCAACAAAATACTTTCAAGTCACACAACTCTTTTAATCTCCCAAAGTGATACACACACACACACACACACATATAATTTGATCGGTGTCTTTGTTCAATGGAATAGTAGATATTTCTTTTCTACTTGTGTTATCATTTCTTATGGTAATAAATGAAAGCTTAATAAAAAAATTGGAATCGCATGATCAAAAAAGGTCATCCTCTTAATGTTATTGAAAACAGATGTGAGATCATATCCCCTTCAATGTAACATTAGTTTTACTAGAGGCCTGAAGCTTTGAAAACTTTACATTGAACTAAAATTATACAATCTCATTATAAATAAAAAATTGTTCTTATAGCTTACCATGGTTTTTAGGCAGAGTATTCAATAAATGTTAATTCCAGGTTGGGTGGGAATTTCATCCCATTAATTGAATACCATCACTACAAATAAATTCATATTAGATTAAGAAGTTATTTTAAATCTAGCATGCATAGTCTACACTATAAATCTCCATTGATGGGCGGGTGGGTTGATCTAAGTGGAATTCATTCATCATTATATTATTTATTTTATTTTTGTGGATTTATTGACATATTAACCAATTAAATCATATTATATGTATAGGTTGTAGGAGCACCTTTACAAAAAAATTAGATGGTTAGTCGATATGTACAAATTACAATATATATTTTTTGTTTGTTAAGTAATGCGAGTCTTGAGATGACTGGCATGCCTAAACTGTGGCTCGAGTAGTCGTAACCCAGGGGCATCTAAACCATCAAAATCAGTCAAGGATCACACCTATCCTATGCTACACCAACGCTTAGCATGGTGATTTGTTGCCACAAAGTTTTGAAGCAGTGATATTTTCACCACGGACTGCCTTAACGGAACACCATGGAATTTTCTATTCTATGATTAGTGGGCTACAAGAATCAGGGTTGTAGGATAGATTGGTGCTACTAGAAATCCTATTCACAAAAATAAGTCATTAAAGACCCAAGATAGAAATTGTAAGTTAGTGGGAAGATTTCTTGGAATTAAAGAGGCTTTTATTTGTAAGAATTTGTAGGATTTACGTTCTGATAATACTATATGGTTATATACTCTCGCATGAGAAATAATTTATCATTAAATAATAATGAACAACTTCAATCAGAGATAATCATCTATGTATTCCAATGGATTCCATTTCAAACTTATGTGTCTCACTTTGTATTCAAACATAAATATGTTTTCAAAACATCTTCAAAAAATAATTATGAAAAACTAGGTATTTGAAAGTAGTCTGGAATACTTTTTGGATTATTTTTTATTATTAATTAAGTTATAGTCAAAATGTAATGAAATAAAAAAATATGATATGAAATTTGTATACAAGGATATAAAAAAAATTTACACTCATAAATATGTATAAAACGTAAAATGATAGGTATGAAAAGCAAATAAATATCATCAAATTTTCATTTGAAGTAAAAAAAAAAATTGAAATTCTAGGTCTGTCGTCACCCACATTTGTACACCACTACCTCTACACTTTCTCAGACCCTGTACATAAAATAACCCTTATTAATTACACACCATATTGTACAACCAAACACATTTCATCTAATGTTATTGTACACTTTGGTGACTTTCACCATTGCCTATACACTCTGCCAACTTTTACCACCACCCACCACTAATATAAACATCGGCCACAATTTTGTAACATGTCCCTTCAGTTGACATTCTAATTGACCTTTCAAACACTTTGAAGGTCTTACTGGTTGTACTTAGAAGGGTTGTGTTGTTTAATTTTTATGGGAAGGTATGGTATATAAAAGTAACTTTTTATATATCATATTAAGTAAAAAAGAAACATTTTTTTAGTTTTTTTTTCTCTTTTTTGAATGGAAATCATCCTCTCTCATCTTGAGGTCAAGAGTGAGAGTCAATACAATAATATTCATAGGAATGTAGTCATTACATCAATAATTCTAATCATCGTGTCACTCGTATAGAATTAAACCTATGTGGGGGAGATAACAACCATTTTTCCCAAACACCTGAGATAACCCCAGTTGAAGGTTTTTTAAAAGAATTATATTTATATATGCAAGTTAAAAATAAAAAGGAAAAAGGTCAACTCGAAGATGGCTAGCAACAACGAATTACATGTTGAATTCAGTGGTTATATAGATCAGGTCAATAGTATAGGATATTGTCTTGGTAATGTTGAAAAAGCACAAACAAATTTGGGGGAAGGATAAAAAGTGTTAATAGAGAAAATTAATCAACTAAAAGAAAAAGGAGATAGAGTTGAAAAATTGATAAAGGATGCGAAGAATCGATGGAAAATTTCATTATGAATGAGAAATGGCGACAAGGATAGTTAACTTCTAGGGTGAAATAATTCACCAACTAACCGAGAGGGTATACACATTTATTACAAAACCATTAACCTATTGAAAGCCAACATTAAGCCAATAATCAAAAAATAAAGTGAACAAGAACATCAAGAAGCACTTGAAGTAATTTTATAAGGAAATAAGGGTCACACAAGAGTTCCACATAGAGATTATCAATGAATTAAAAAGGAATTATCAAAATATGATATTGAAAAGCATAGAGGAATAGTCATCTAAGTCAACAAAATGGAAGGATTTTTTTAATCCAGCCCTTGATTGGGTGAAAGAGAAAAAATAATGACAACATCCAATAACTTAGAAGAGGAAGCTTACAATTGGTTCCTATGGTAGACTATAAAACATGATGCTTGTTCTTTTCACTGGAAAAGTTTCACAACTTCCTTAATAAAAAGGTTCCATGACAAGGAAGACCACGACCTATAAAATAAATTTGTTCATCTTAAATAGAAGGTAAACATCATTGACTACATGCATGGATGTGAAGCTCTGGCCACAAGACAAAATAGATTTGTAGATGAACAATTGTTAAAAAAGTACATCTGTTGATTCAAGAATTACATTCGCAGAGAAATAAATCTAGGGAACTCTACAACAATTGAGGATGTTATACATACGTAATTGAACAAAAGAAAATTTTCAACAAGCCATCATTCACTAGGTGAAATGAAAACTGACAATACAACTTAGATGAGAAGGGAATAAACAAATGTAGATATTGTGGAGACAAATGGTCATCAGGCCACAATGGCGATAATAAGAAAATATAAATTTATGAAGTTGAGAAGGACTTAGACATATCCAATAGTGAATGAAAGAGAATTAAAAACAAGGAAAACTATTTTCATCAATGTGCAAAAATTAGACACCAAGACATAGCTATGAAGACATGTCATTACACTACTATAAAATAGTGTATGGAAGGAAAGCAGAAATACATAAGCCATGTGATGAAATCACTATAACATACAATCCAGAATAAAACCATGATGAAACACAACAAAAAACATTACTAGCTCCAATCTCATGTACCCAGTCAAATAGAAATGAAGACAACAAACTTCAAGGAAATATAATTACCCCAAAACACCAATTACAACCATTGATTGCAAAATACATTCCACTACATTTGAGAAAGGATATGATCCATTATTTAATATAAAGAAGAAAGTAATCCTATAGTAGGAGGCAATCCATAAAATAGGCATTTAGAGAAGGATGGACTCAAGAAGAAGGGGGATGGTATTATTTTTAGAAAATCCCCATAAAGGTTACTACCTTAGTACTAGAAGGATAAGGAAATGGCTAAATGGGATGGATTCTTTGGGTGGAGGTCTGAAACTAGATGGTAGGGAAATGCAATTAAAATTGAGCCATGTATGGAAGTGATTTATACAATTGGAAAAGGAACAAGAAGAAGAGGAGGTTCACTAGGGTAGGAAGCAATCCATAAAAGAGGAATTTAAATAAGTGATGATCTCTTAGAAGAGGGCGCATGGTATTATTTTGATAAATTCCACATAAAGGTTGCTACCTCAAGTGATCAGAATCTGGATTATGGGCAAAAATTTTCTCAAAAATAAAAGTGTTGGTAGTCAATCAAAACCTAAATGACAGTGTCCGTCTCGGTGATATGATCCCAACGCAACTTGTTTCACTCAAAACGGAGTTCGTATGCGGAAGATATTGTGTTCTATCCGCTTTGCCAAACAAAGGAATTTTGCAAAAAAAGGTACAATCACTGCACAGTCAGTAGTCCGTAATATAGACGTGGTAGATGATTGGGCAGGTCAAAGGGTTGGTCAACAGATAATGGGGTCTCCAAGTGGCGCATTGTGGTTGGTCGACGGTTTGATGAGCTGGCGGTTTCTTATTGGTTGAGGAAGGACCATTGAGAAGGGGACATGTGGCAAGCCCAGAGGCCGCCACATGTCCCTCCCCAAAGGATTGGAATCATCAATGCGCAATGTAAAATTATTATGGAAGGTTGGTAGAGTCGAACCCGCGACCTCGCTCACACAATGCTCATGTCTTACCGTTCTACCGCACCAATGGTTCTTACCATATTATGGTCACAAAATATATTTGTTATGATATATGTTGGTGATTGGGGAAGGAGAGGGCTAGCCCCCTCCCATGTGACCACTACCAAAGAACTGGCGTCCAGCGCAAACCATAACTAGCTTAACTTTCGGGTAATCTCTCATGTGACCACTACTGCATAACCGGAGGCTAGAGGTGTTGGGTAGCGCAAGCCCCACGGAACGAGTATGGGGTGCAAAGCCCAGAATTTTGGGTAATATTAGGGTAAAAGACTCCGTGGAAAGCGCGGAGCGTGAACTATAGTAGGTTGAGTCAAAGGGTAGTCCGCCCAAAAATAATGTAAAGAAATAGTAATAGAGTCGGCTTGAGAAGGGACCATGGGCCAAGGGAGAGTATAAATAGAGTGTGGCTCTATGAGGGAAAAGTAGTTCTTTTGGAAGATGGAATGTAATGGGTTCTGAAAGGCAATAGCTTGAAAGCGTTTGTAAGTCCGAGTCAAGGGAGTAGGGTAGAAGGTAGAGGCTCTGCAGCTGTGTGCGCAGAGGCCTAGTAAGTCCGCAGCTGTGTGCGCGGACCCCTGCAGCTAAGTGTGTAGGGTGGATCTGGATGTATTGGTGAAAGTCGATAATAAAGATAAGTTTATTCTGAATTTTGTGCTAATTGCAACTTCACTGTTTTATGCTAAATGAACTATTGTGATTTCTACATTTGCTGTGATTGAATACATGTGAACTGGGTTAATCTTGATGTGCGAAGTAACAAAAAGTAATAAATGCTTGCTTAAAGACCACTTTGACTAGATCAAACCAGTGATAAGTGACTTAATCTGTAATAAGCGCGATAAGGATATCCTAATCTGCGCAGATCTGGCGCAGTGCGAGGCTATAGAACAGCGCGCGAGCCCCAACCCACATCCAATACATCCCCAGGGTGCGAAAACCTAGTTCCAGCACCCTCCCCTGCTACCTCGGGTGAGACCTCAGCCCGCACTTCGTGGGCTATTTCCGAAAGGGCCGGTAGTTGCGAGATTTGTTTGGCTAACTAATTCTTCCGAACTTAGGTCAAGCCCAAATAAGCCAACAAGAGGTTAACATGATTGCGCTTAATGCGGTAATCATGATTAATGTTAATTAAACACAAGATTATCACTTAATTAATTGTGCAATTAATTTGGCAGCATTTTTGGTGTTCCCCTAAATTCGATGCTAACTCCATATTTAACGGAGTTAACTGGAATTTCTCCAGTTTTAGTGGAGATTTCCTAGGAGAAATTGTTTTGGCCATAACTTTTGCAAATTTCGACCAATTTTGGCTCAGAAAGAGTCAATTCTAGATGATTTAGGTCTTGTGAATCCAATGGAGTAGGTTTCAAAGCCATTGGAGCACTTCTGGTGCATTTAATCATAGAATGTACCATTAATCCAAAGAGGGCCTAGCCATTGAAGCAGGTCCAAGGAGATGTAGCCCAAGAGGGGTGAACTCCTTTATTAGCTTTGTGTTATGAGTTTATTGTGTTTTACTTCTCTGCATTTTACTTGTTGTATATGTGTTTTTAAACAACTAATTAACCTCATGAATTTCTCATAAAAGACACTCAATACTTGACACATAATCCTTCACATTTTGGTTAATTTGAGACGATCCTAAACACATTTTTAATTCTGATGAGGGAGCTTGCATAGCATTAACAAGTTTGCCCAATATTTCAAATCAAGTTGGTATTAGAGCACTTGTTAGCTCATTTTAACCCTGAGATGGTTTGTCAAGCTTCAACAAGTGATGTTTCTAATTCATCTTCCTTAGCAAGACTCTTTGATGAAGAGATGTTGCAAGAGCTTATCATCATGAGAGATTTGGTGTAAGAGATGTATGAAGATAGGAAGGAGAACACTATACTTCAAGAGAAGTTGGTGGCCATGAAAGAGGAGAAGCAAGAGCTTCTTGAAAATATGGATGAGAAGGAGATTCAACTCCATGATTCCAAAGAAACCCTAGCCAAGTATGTGCATGAAAATGAGGTATGCAATTCAAATTTACCTTCATTTTCCTCTCAAAATGAATCTTTTGGTGCTTTTCAAAGACACACTTGAGGAATAGGGTCCAAATTATTAATGAATATGGGCTATGAAGGTAAAGGGTTAGGCAAACATGCACAAGGCATAATTGAGCCAATTGTTTTTTAGGAAAGGCCGAGGTATTTGGGTCTTGGTTATGGACAACATGATGGAGAATGCTCCAAATCCAAGGACACACATGAAGGTTTTCCAAGAAGTAATTTTGTTACATGTTCATTAACTCAAGCTTGTGAATTTTGTGTTCATGAGGAATGCAAAAGTTTTATACCCACTTTGCAAGAAGATGCTCATAAGCATGCAACTAATGGAAATGGAAAACAAGAGGATGTTGAAAGCTCTAAGGTCATTGAAACCATTGTTGGTATTATGAAGAGAGCTACTACCTCATCAAATTCACCTCTTAAAGAAGGCAACAAAGATGAATGCACAAGGTATAAATCTGCCTTTAATCAAGTTTCTTTTGATTATGATAAACATGGTAAATCTTCACATAATATTTGGAGAAAATTTACATGTTCCTTTTGTGGTTTGAATAACCATATTGTTTTGAGGTGTTGGAAGAGGATAGCCATGCACAGGAAACTTTCAAAACAAAAGAGACAGAAAGCCAAAGGTCCGTTGGATAATGGAAACCATGTTGAAAAGAAGATGCAATTATTTTGCACTCATTGCAATAAGCAGGGTCATCTTGTAGACAAGTGTTGGACTTTGCATCCAACAAATCATCCACGACATTTGAAGAAGGTGAAGAGAGATTTTGGAAAGAATGGAAAAGAGGATTCCATAATTGATGTGGGTCAAGATGATACACATGATGAAGTGCAACTGAAAGAAGTGCCACTGAAATGGTTTGGAACGAGATAGTTAGATTTATTAACCAATTAAGGCCTTGCGTTTCTTTTTATAATTGATGCAAATTTTGCCTTATTGATGCATTTCCTTGTTATTTGGATACATTTCTTTTCTCCTGAAAGTATGTTGCATATTGCATTAAGCAAGAGGTTGGAAAATTAGATTTATGTCGACTCACTTAGCTGCAGTAAAGATGGCAATTTGCAACTACAAATTTGCATGCATGTTGCATCCTTGAACTTGCATGTTTACGCCAGGAAGGTGTTCGAAAGCAGAGTATGTTGACTCACTTTTTTGTAGAAAATTTGGTCATTTCAATTCTTTAAGTACTCGTACATACCAATGGGATTCTTGTACTTGTGATTGTACTTGTGAGAGAGTTGAGAATTGTTATACATGCACGAGAGTTTGCATGTGTGAATCGTGGAATTTTTAACAGTTTCATTGTGCTTGAACATGCATGAGTGGTCGGATTGTGTGGTCGATTGGTTGTTAACATGTATGTTGTCAACTTGAGAATGTTGATCATTTGCACATGCATGAGTGTCGGCTTTTGTGGTCGATTGATTGTTATATGTTATATCGACTTGGAAGAGTTGATTTTGTCTCCAAAGATGAAATGGAGATGTGACGAATTGTTTCACGAGAATGTGGAATTCTTGTTGTAAATTGTCAAGCTGTTGTACATGATTTTGCTTGACTTGAAAGTCAGTTGTTTGAAAAAGCATGTTTTGTCGACTTATATTTAGTAAACCATCGACTAAACACCAAGATGATTTATACACCAAGATGTAACAGTACATGGTGATGTTCACATGATGTGACATTTGTTGCTTTGAAGAATCAAAAGGAAGAGGTTGTCAAGTTATATTCTTGCATGAGTGTTTTTCAAGGTTAATGGTGTCTCTTGTGACAAGATGTCGCAGGATTTTGGAAGGTCCATGCTTAAGCAGAAGGCTCATGATTAACCTCCCTTCTCAAAGCATGACATGAGCAGCATGTTAATATTGTAGGATGATGGAATAGAGAATTGAAAGGGGACAAAAATGCCAAAAAAAATTGCAGCCCTTGAAAAATATCAAATGGTTTACAATGTGATTTGATGTGTTGACGCCAAGAAGCGAAAGAGAGGCGAATGCATTCTTCCAGATGTGTAATTTAGAACTGTGGAGGTAAAAGAATGGTCATTTCTTTTCTTGTTATTACTGATATTGGAACTCATTGTTGTTGTTCACTCAGATGGGCTTAACCTAGAAAAGTGGTTTCCAGGGAGAAGCTTGCATTGAATGAATGTGTTTCAAAGGAAGAACATGATTCTCAATGGGAAGGCCATCAGTCAGCTTTCCAAGCACCAAGGGATCAGTTTGGTATAGCTGGGTGTTTAATTAGCAAGCAGTCAACAAGCGTTAGATTGGCTCAGCAGTAAAAGGAGAACATTGGTTGAAGTGCCAAGACATTTGCAAGGCAAGGCATGTCAGTGAGCCCAAGTGGTTTTCATGGAGATTTTTCCAAGTAGAATCAATTGATAGAACTTGGGAAGGAGAGGAGCATTCAACTCTCATCAGATAACCAACTTTTGTGGGTACAAAAGCTTGTCAGTGGAAAGGAATGATCGGAATATGGATTAGGGGCAAAAATTTGCTCAAAAATCAAAGTGCTTGGAATCTATAAAAACATGAACAACAACTTATGTCTTGGTGATACAATCCCACTGCAATTCGTTTCACTCAAAATGGAGTTCATATGAGGAAGATATCGTCTTCTGTCTACTTTTCCAAACACGAGAATTTTGCAAAAAAAATCTACAGTCACTACACAATCAGAAGTCCGTACTACTGAGGTGGCAGATGACTGGGTAGGTCAAAGGGTTGGTCAACATCTAATGGGATCTCTCCAAGTGGCACATTGTGGTTGGTCGACGATTTGATGAGTTGGCGATTTCTTATTGGTCGGGGAAGGACCAATGAGAATGGGACATGTGGCAAGCTCGGAGGCCGCCACATGTCCCACCCCAAAGGATTAGCATCATCAATGCATAGTGTAAAATTATTATGGCAAGTCAGTGGAGTCAAACTCGCGACCTCGCCCGCATAATGCCCATGTCTTATTGTTCTACCGCACCAATGGTTCTTACCATACTATGGTCGCAAAATATATTTGTTATGATATATGTTGGCAGTTTGTGAACGAGAGGGCCAACCCCCTCCCATCTGACCACTACCAAAGAACCGGTGGCCAAAGAAAGCCATAACCATTAGCTTAACCGTCAGGTAATCTCCCATGTGACCACTACTGCATAATCAGAGGCTAGAGGTTAACATAATCTCGCGCTTAATGTGCTTATCACAATTAACGTTAATTAAACACGAGCTTATCACTTAATTAATTGCACTGTTAAGTTGGTGGCATTTTTGGTAGTCCCCTAAATTCAGCGCTAACTCCATATTTAGCAAAGTTAACTGGAACTTTTCCAGTTTTAGTGGAGATTTCCTACGAGAAATTGTTTTGGCCATAACTTTTGCAAATTTCGAGCAATTTTGACTCAGAAAGAGTCATTCCTAGATGATTTAGGTCTTCTGAATCCAATGGAGCAGGTTGTAAATCAATTGTAGCACTGCGGGCACATGTAATCATAAAATTTACCATTAATCCAAAGAGGGCTTATCCATTAAAGTAGGCCCAAGGAGATGTAGCCCAAGAGGGGTGAACTCCTTTATCAGCTTTGTGTTATGATTTTGCTATTTTTTACTTCTCTGCAATTTACTTGTTTTCATGTGGTTTTAAACATCTAATTAACCTCATGAATTGCTCATAAAATACACTCAATAGTTGACACATAATCCTTCGCATTTTGGTTAATTTGAGATGATCCTAAACACATTTTAATACTCATGAGGGAGTTTGCATAGCATTAACAAGTTTGCCCAATATTTCAGATCATCAAGTCTATAAAGTGAATTAAATATCTTAGGTTCGATCCCCATTGGAGTCGCCAAATTATTATCCAGGAAAAAATTTCTCTACAAATAGAACAAGATCTTCCTAGGCTTTTAAACCAAGCCTAGTAACAATCAAACAAAATACACTAATTCTTCACTAGAATTACTTGAATCATTCAAAAGTAAACCTACCTGATGATTGAAATAAGCCTTCAATAATTTTATTTGCTTGAGATCCTACTCCACTTTTAATCCCTAAAATGGAATCTGCAATGACAGAAACAACACAAGATTAAAGCATACAATATATAAATGAATTCAAGCTATTTATAACCAAAAGATCAAGGAGTTTTGATATGCGTATGTAAACATTGAACACATTGTATGAGAAAAACAATGCACTTTGTATTAACAATGGGAAGACAAGATTACAAACCTTTTCATGACATTGATGTCATAATCACTCTTCCAAGAAATATTTGATCCTTCATCTTGTAATGATAAGCATTTTATCTTCAATTTGACAGCATAAGGGTACCGCAAAATCCAACCTCTATTCCTTTAGTCTACATTGTATTTATAGGAGAGGAGAGGAGGTTGGAGGTCCATATTCTAAGGGATGAGATCCACAATTATAGGGGATTGGTTCCATGATAAGGGGGATGAGATCCATCATTCCTAGGATGAGGTCCAAAGAGGTAGGAGCTCGAGGTCTAGTTGGTTGAGGGAAGATTCCTCAATAAGGTTCTAGACTTTACTTTTTTATTTTTACCCATGTTGAAAGGGTGTCACACTCTGTAATGGAGAAAAGTGTGACACAATGCATAGGTGCCAATGATTGAACCTGCAGTGTCACAGTTTATGTCTAGGAAAGGTGCAATACTCCTTAAAATAGGGTTTTTAAGAAATGTAATTCGGGATTATTAGGATCTTCAAAAAAAAAATCTTCCGACTTTGCAGAGGATTATTGAGAAAGGTTCTTCAAATAGAGAGGGATCTGAATTTGGGGTCATTTTCATAATGGTGACAAAATGACGTGTAACAAGGGTGGTATTATTTTTGGGAAATCCTTATAAATATTACTAGCTTAGGTTTGAAAGGTGAAGGAAAAAAAATTTAGGTGGAGGTAAGGAAATATAAGGTAGGGAAATGCAATTGAAATTTAGCCAACATAGGAAGTAATATTTAGAGCTGTAAAAAAAACAAGTGAAAGAAGAGGTTCATTGGGTTAGGAAACAATCCATAAAAGAGGAGCTTTGAGAAGGGGTGGCTTTTATAATAGAGGGGGAGAAATGGTATTATTTTTAGAAAATCCAAATATGTGTTACTATCTTAGGTATAGAAAATGAAGGAAAGAGTTGAATGAGAAGGATTCTTTGGGTATAGGTAAGAAACTATAAGCCATGGAAATGCAATTAAAAATTGAGTCAAGGTAGGAAGTAATGTTCACAATAAGGAAAAAGCAGAATAATAGGTTCACTAGGGTAGGAGGCAATCCATAAAAGGGAAATTTAGAGAAGGATGTCCTTGAGAAGGCGGATGGTATTATTTTTATAAAATCCCCATAAAGGTTACTACCTTCATACCAGAAGGAAAAGTAAATGGCTAAATGGGATGGATTCTTTGGGTGGAGGTATGAAACTAGATGGTAGGGAAATTCAATGAAAATTGAGCCATGGATGGAAATAATATATGCAATTGGAAAAGAAATAAGCAGAAGAGGAGGTTCATTGGGGTAGGAAGCAATCCATAAAATAGTAATTTATAGAATGGACGACCTCCTAGAAGAGGATGCATGGTATTATTTTTAGAAAATCCACATAAATGTTGCTACCTCATGTCTAGAAAGTGAAGGAAAGATATTGGGTTCAATCCATAGTGGAGTCTCCAATTTGTTATCCAAACAAATATCGTTATGCAGATAGAACAAGATCTCCCTAAGATTGAAAAAAAGGCTAGTAAAAATCAAACAAAATACACTAATTCTTCTCTAGAAATACTTTAATCATTCAAAGGTAAACTTACTTGATGATCAAAATAAGCCTTCAATCCTTTTGTTTGCTTGAGATCCTGCTCCACTTTCAATCCCTGAAAGGGAATGTAAAATGGTAGAAGCAACACAAGATCAAAGCATACAATATATAAATGAATTAAGGTTATTCTTAACCAAAAGATCAAGGAGTTTTTATATACATATGTAAACATTGAACACAGTGTATGAGAAAAATAATGCACTTTGTATTAAAAGTGGGAATACAAGATTACAACATTTTTGGCCTTGATGTCATAAGCTCTCTTCCAAGAAATCTCCAATCCTTCCTCTTGCAATGATAAGCCTTTACTCTTCAATTTGACAGCATAAGGGTACCTCAAAAACCAACCCCTACTACTTTAGTTTGCATTGTATTTATAGGAGAGGAGAGGAGGTTGGAGATCCATATTCTAAGGGATGAGATCCACAATTAGATTGGATTGGTTCCATGATAAAGGAGATGAGATATATCATTACTGGGGTGAGGTCCAAAGAGGTAGGAGTTCGAGGTCTAATTGGTTGAGGGAAGATTCCTCAACAATGTTCTAGAATTCATTTTTTTTTTTTTTTTTTTACCCATGTTGAAAGGGTGTCACACTCTGTAATGGAGAACAGTGCAGCACACTGTGCAAGTGTCAATGAATAAACCTGCAGTGTCATAGTTTGTGTCTAAGAAAGGTGCAATACTAATTAAAATTAGGGTTTTTAAATAATGTAAGCCAGGATTCTTGGGATCTTCAAAATGGTTTTTCTTCCGAATTTGTATGGGATTACTAAGACGGGTTCTTCGAATATCGAGGGATCCGAATTTGGGGTCATTTTCCTATTGGTGACAAAATGATGTGTAACAAGGGTGGTATTATTTTTGGAAAATCCCCATTAATATTACTGGCTTAGGTTTGAAAGGTGAAGGAAATATTCTTTGGGTGGAGGTATAGAACTATAAGCTAGGGAAATGAAATTGAAATTTAGCCAACAAAGGAAGTAATATTTACAATTAACAAAAAAACAAGAAAAATAAAAGGTTCATTGGGGAAGGAAGCAATCCATAAAATAAGCCCTTTTAGAAGGGGTGGATTTCTATAAGAGGGGGAAATGGTATTATTTTTAGAAAATACCAATAAGTTTTACTATCTTAGGTCTAGAACAAGAAGGAAAGAGTTGAATGGGAAGGATTCTTTGGGTAGAGGTAAGAAACTATAATCCATGGAAATGCAATTTAAAATTGAGTCAAGGAAGGAAGTAATGTTCATGTGAAGAAAAAAGTAGAAGAATAGGTTCGCCAGGGTAGGAGGAAATACCTAAAAGCGGCATTTAGAGAAGGATGGACTCAAGAATAAGAGGGGTGGTATAATTTTTAGAAAATCCCCATAATGATTACTACCTCAGTTTTAGAAGGACAAGGAAATGGCTAAATGGGATGGATTCTTTGGGTGGAGGTATGAAACTAGATGGTAGGAAATGCAATTAAAGTTGAGCCATGTATGGAATTAATATATACAATTGGAAAATATACAAGTAGAAGAGGAGGTTCACTAGGGTAGGAAGTTATCCATAAAACAGGAATTTAGAGGAGAGACAACCTCCTAGAAGAGGGCGCAGGGTATTATTTCTAGAAAATCCACATAAAGGTTGCTACCTCAAGTCTATAAAGTGAAGGAAATATCCTCGGTTGGATCCCAAATGGAGTAACTAAATTTTTATCTAGACAAATATTTTTTTTCAGATAGAACAATATCTCCCTATTCTTGGAAATCAAACCCAATAACAATCAAACAAAATACACTAATTCTTCTCTAGAAATACTTGAATCATTCAAAGGTAAACTTACTCGATGACCAAATAATCCTTCAATACTTTTGTTTTCTTGAGATCCTGCTCTATGTTTAATCCCTAAAATGGAATCTGCAATAACAGAAACAACACAAGATCAAAGCATACAAGATATAAATTAATTCAAGCTATTTCTAACCAAAAGCTCAAGGAATTTTGATATACGTATGTAAACATTTAACACATTGTATGAGAAAAACAATGCACTTTGTATTAACAATGGGAAGATAATATTACAACCCTTTTGACCTTGATGTCATAAGCTCTCTTCCAAGAAATCTCCAACCCTTCCTCTTACAATGATAAGTATTTTCTCTTAAATTTGACAGCATAAGGGTACCTCAAAATCCAACCTCTACTGCTTTAGTCTGAATTGCATTTATAGGAGAGGAGAGGAGGTTTGAGGTCCATATTCTAAGGGATGAGATCCATAATTAGATGGGATTGGTGCCATGAAAAAGGGGATGAGATCTATCATTCCTAGGATGAGGTCCTATTATAGGTAGGATCTCGAGGTTTAGGGTGTTGAGGGAAGATTCCTCAACAAGGTTCTAAACTTTATTTTTTATTTTTACTCATGTGGAAAGGGTGTCACACTCTGTAAAGGAGAAAAGTGTGACACTTTGCATAGGTGTTAATGATTGAACATGCAGTGTCGCAATTTATGTCTAGGAAAGGTGCAACACCGCTTAAAATTAGTGTCTTTAAGAAATGTAATCTAGGATTATTGGGATCTCCAAAATTGTTTTTCTTCCTAATTTGGAGGGGAATATTAAGAAATGTTCTTCAAATAGAGAGGGATCTGAATTTGGGGTCATTTTCCTAATTATGACAAAATGACGTGTAACAAGGGTGGTATTATTTTTGGAAAATCCTTATATATATTACTAGATTAGGTTTGAGAGGTGAAGGAAATATTTTTTGGGTGGATGTATGCAACTAGAAGGTAGGGAATGCAATTGAAATTTAGCCAAAAAAGGAAGTAATATTTACAATTAGCAAAAAAACAAGCAAAATAAGAGGTTCATTAGGGTAGGAATAAATCCATACAAGATGCACTTTAAGAAGGGGTGGCTTTCTATAAGAGGGGAAAATGGTATTATTTTTATAAAATCCCAATCAGGGTTACTATCGTAGGTATATAACATGAAGGAAAGAGTCAAACGGGAAGGATTAATTGGGTAGAGATAAGAAACTAAAAACCATGGAAATGCAATTAATAAATAAGTCAAGGAAGGAAGTAATGTTCACAATAAGAAAAAAGTAGAAGAATAGGTTCACTAGGGTAGGAGGCAATCTATAAAAGTGGCATTTAGAGAAGGATGGTCTCAAGAAGAAGGGGGGTGGTATTATTTTTAGAAAATGCCCATAAAGGTTACTACCTCGGTACTAGAAGGAGAAGGAAATGGCTAAATGGGATGGATTCTTTGGGTGGAGGTATGAAAACTAGATGGTAGGGAAATGCAATTAGAATTGAGCCACAGATAGAAGTATTATATACAATTTTCATGGAAACTAGTAGAAGAAAAGGTTCACTAGGGTAGGAAGCAATCCATAAAAGAGGAATTTAGAGAAGGGGCAACCTCCTAGAAGAGGGTGCATGGTATTATTTTTAGAAAATCCACATAAAGGTTGCTAACTCAAGTCTAGAAAGTGAAGTAAAGATCATGGGTTCACTCCCTAGTGGAGTCGCGAAATAGTTATCCAAAAAATTCTCATTTTGCGAAAAGAACAAGATCTCCCTAGGCTTGGAAACCAATCCTGATAAAAATTTAAAAAAAAAAAACATATTAATTATTCCCTAGAAATACTTGAATCATTCAAAGGTGAAATTACTCGATGCCTGAAATAAGCCTTCAATCCTTTTGTTTGCTTGAGATACTTCTCCACTTTCAATCCCTGGAATGGAATATGTAATGACATAAACATGACAAGATCAAGCATACAATATATAAATAAATTTGAGCTATTTCGAACCAAAATATCGAGTTTTGATATACCTATGCAAACATTGAACACATTGCATGCGAAAAATAGTGCACTTTGTTTTAACAATGGGAAGACAAGAATAAAACCCTTTTAGCTTTGATGTCATAAGATCTCTTCCAAGAAATCTCCAATCCTTCCTCTTGTAATGATAAGCCTTCACTCTTCAATTTAACAGCATATGGGTACCTTAAAATCCAACCCCTACTCCTTTAGTCCCCATTATATTTATAGGAGAGGAGAGGAGGTTGGAGATCCATCTTCTAAGGTATGAGATCCACAAAGATATGGGATTGGTTCCATGATAAGGGGGTGAGATCTATCATTCTTGGGATGAGGTTCAAAGAGGTAGGAGCTTTAGATCTAGTTGGTTGAGGGAAGATTCCTCAACAAGGTTCTAGACTTTACTTTTTTATATTTTTACCCATGTTGAAAGGGTGTCGCACTCTGTAATGGAGAAAAATGTGACACACTGCATAGGTGTCAATGAGTGAACCTGTGGTGTCACAATTTGTGTCTATTAAAGGTGTGAAAATGCTTAAAATTAGGGTTTTTAAGTAATGTAATCCAGGATTATTGGGATCTTCAAATGGCTTTTCTTTAGACTTTGTAACGGATTATTGAGAAGGGTTCTTCAAATAGTGAGGGATCTGAATTTTGGGTCGTTTTCCTAATGGTAACAAAATGATCTGTAACAAGGGTGGTATTATTTTTGGAAAATCCCCATAAATATTACTAGCTTAGGTTTGAAGGAAATATTATTTGGGTGGAGGTATGGAACTATAAGCTAGGGAAATGTAATTGAAATTTAGCCAACAAAGGAAGTAATATTTACAATTAGCAAAAAAAAAAAAGCAAAAGAAGAGGTTCATTGGGGTAGGAAGAGGCACTTTGAGAAGGGGTGGCTTTCTGTAAGAGGTGGGAATGATATTATTTTTAGAAAATCTCAATAACTGTTACTATCTTAGGTATAGAACATGAAGGAAAGAGTCAAATGGGAAGGATTATTTGGTTAGAGATAAGAAACCATAAGCCATGGACATGCAATTAAAAATTGAGTCAAGGAAGGAAGTAATGTTCACGATAAGAAAAAAAGTAGAAGAAGAGGTTCATTGGGGTAGGAGGAAATCCATAAAAGGGGAATTTAGATAAGGATGGCCTCAAGAAGAAGGGGGATGGTATTGTTTTTAGAAAATCCCCATAAAGGTTACTACCTCAGTACTAGAAAGAGAAGGAAATGGATAAATGGGATGGATACATTGGGTGGAGGTATGAAACTAGATGGTAGGGAAATGCAATTAAAATTCAGCCATGGATGGAATTAATATATACAATTGGAAGAAAAAAACTTGAAAAAGACAAGGTTCACTAGGGTAGGAAGCAATCCATAAAAGAGGATTTTAGAGAAGATACGACCTCCTAGAAGAGGGTGCATTCTATTATTTTTAGAAAATCCACATAAAGGTTTCTACCTCAAGTCTATAAAGTGAAGGAAATATCCAAATGGGAAGGATCCTTCGGGTGGCAGTATGGACCTAGATATTGCGGAAATGTGATTAACATTGATCCAAAGAAGTAATATTTATAATTATCAAAGAAACAAGTGGAAGAAGAGTTTCAATGGGGTAGGAATAAGTCCATAAAAGAGGAACTTAAATCAGGGATCTCGTCTTAGAAAGAGAATAAATAATTTGCCTCTCTAAATATAAGGGGTATGGAGGAAACCCAAAAGAAGGACTTGCTTAAGAGTTTGGTTTAGAAGAATATACCAAATTTAATTTCATACAAGAGAATATGTTAAAGAATTAATATGTGTTTAGAATTATAGATACCTTATTTCCAAGTTGCCATTTTGTAGCATCCCGTTCAAAAGGAAGATCTATAGGATTAGAAATTGTGAGGAAATTCCTCTTTTATACACACAAAACACATTTACTTGAACCTAATCATAATTTTCACTTTATAAATATAATATCTAAAAAAAATCTCAATTTTGTTAATTATTGTGGTACTATGTCTTTGAGGTTTCTACGAGTTTCTGGTTCGAAATGTTGATTATAAAGAAACCTAATGTGATGTATCCGGAAGAAATTCTACAAAATATTGTGTTACTAGTCACTACATGAAAAAGTATTGATTAAAAGTCTTTATACTTTACTTTGTTATGGAACCAACTCACAAAAAGATAGAAAAGATAGTTGAACGCGTTAGAATTCAGCCTCTTCGAGGGGGCAACCTCCTTTACATTACAAAAATGAACAATTCTTGGATGATTCAAATGACAAAGCCTCCTTTCTATATATAGGAGTCTAATGAATCACAATATAACCCAGCCGACCTAACAATAATAATGTAAAGCCACAAAAATAACAATAGAGGGATTTTATGGGGCATAGTGATAACAATATGGGGACAATAGGGGCACAACAATATTAATAACGGATGCAACTACAATAGTAATGGGGTAATCACTAGTATTATAGGGACCTAACATGCCCCTCTCCTTCAAAAAAGGGTTGTCCTCAACGCTTGCGTAGTTCTGGATTCTTCTATATAAAATTCTCATCCTCCCATGTGGAATCTTCAGCATATAAGTTCTTCCACTTGATGAGCTACTCTGAAATTGATCGATTTTGTCGCTGTTGAGTTCTTGTTTTCGTGATTGCTTCCGGTTCCTGTAGAAATTTTGAATAATTTAACACATATTCAATGGAGATTATCCTGATCATGTACTATTGCGGAAAACATACACAATACATAAGCTCCTCTACGTTGATCATCAATATAGCAGCATCAATAACAATAAAACATCAAGAGCATTCACACATTAACACAGTATGTATCCCGGGGAAAGCATCTCGCTAAAAACCCCAACTGTCTGTATATTAATGATTGAGTCATGTAACATTACACAGCATAATACTTCTCACAAGTATCTCCACCTCTGTTAGACACAATACAGCTCAGATCTGATCTCCAAATCTCTTCCACTGCTTGCCTGCCTCCACTGCTCAATACCTGCTCAAGAACTGATGAGAATGGCTTACCAAACTCGTTTTTCACCTGCAAAATAGTCACTCACTCTTTGTTGGACATGAGCACAAGCTATAATGTGGGCAAATATGTGAGCAAACTCATTGGCATACTCAATCCCTTTATTGTGCAAGATCTGGTGCACAACTATAGTCACAACTGATAGCAATCTGATTCTCTACCACCTGTCCCTGTTGAACTGAACATGCACTGACATGCAACTGAGTTAGCTGATGTATTCATTAGTTGTATTATGAGTTAATAACTTGTGAATTAATTAATAACTAATTCACCCAACTCATCTCTAGTCTATTTGCCAGTTAGACTAAATACAACCAGTTTAACAAAGCTAAACTGAACATAACTCCATCAACTCCACAATCAACTCCACCAAACTCAACTGATTGAGTTCTAACTGAAGTCATGCATGCAACAACTCAACTGACTCATAAGAAAAGCGTATTTCCTTCTGACAGCTGCATGTGCCACCTCTGTAGCTCAAACTGAAGTGCTCCAAGAGAATAAGATTAAGTTTATAGTCCAAATATTATTGTGAGATAATAATATTTGACTTTTCTATTTTTGACAGCCAGTCTAAAATTAGACTTTGATCACTCACACTTTCATCAAAAATAGAAGTCCATCTATTTTTTCCCAACTTGATCAATCATCAATAAACAGCAACCTGCAATCCATAGACATGATCCATATGTCTAAAAATAGACATAGTCTAAAAAATAGACTTGCGCCAAAAATAGCCTGCGGGCCCACTTAGTGAAGGCGACTCTTTTCACTAAGCTCCATCATCTTGTTGCAATCTCAACACTCCCTCTCGACAAGATATGGATTATCAGCAACCCCTATCCTGCCTCGGTGGTACTCGAATTTGCTCCTGGTGAGAGCCTTCGTCAGTATATCAGCATCCTGATCCTCCGTTGGAATGTACAAAAGTAACATGATCCTCCGCTGCACACAATCTCTGATATGATGGTACCTGATGTCAATATGTTTAGATCTATCATGAAATACAGGATTAGCCGAGAGTTTAATGCAACTCTGGTTATCACAGTAAATCACAGTAGGATCCAAATGAGAACCGAACAAACCAACTAGGATCTTCCTCATCCATATAGCCTCGCATGTAGCCAAACTTGCTGCCATATACTCGGCCTCCGCTGAACTGAGTGCCACGGATCTCTGTTTCCTGCTGTACCAAGAAACTGCTGTCGATCCGATATTGAAGACCCCTCTTGATGTGCTCTTTCTGTCCGTTGGGCTCCCTGCCCAATCTGCATCCGTGAAGCCACATAGCTTCACCTCATCCTCCTGTCTGTACCACAAACAATATCCCGATGTGCCTCTCAAGTAGCGCAATACATGCTTGCCCGCCTTCCAGAAGAGCTTGGTAGGCTTAACCATAGCTTGTGAAAGCTGGTTAACTGCATAGCATATATCAGGTCGTGTATTGACCAAATACATCAGCGACCCCACCAACTGTCGATAAACAGTGGCATCCACTTCTTCTCCCGAAGTGGCATCCTCCTTCCTCCAACCTCCAGGAAGAGGAGTATCAACAGGCTTGCAGCCATGCATGTTGAACTTCTCCAGTATCTCCCGAGCATACTTGCCCTGAGAAACAAACAGTCCACCACTGCGCTGCCATATTTCCAATCCCAGGAAATAGTGAAGGAGGCCCAAATCCTTCATCTCAGACTCTGTAGCAAGATCCTTCTTGCATGACAGTATCAACAGCTCATCACCCGTTAGAATCAAATCATCAACATACAGTACAATGATAAGCAACTTACCCTCCACCACAATCTGGTATAGGTTCGGATCCGCCTCGCTCTTGGAGAATCCAAGTCCTGTGAAATAGCTGTCTATCCGTGTGTACCAAGCACGTGGTGCTTGCTTCAACCCATACAGCGCTCTCTTGAGCTTGCACACATGCGACTCGCTGCTGAAGACTTCAAAGCCTTCGGGTTGCTCAATGTACACCTCCTCCTCAATGACTCCGTTGAGGAACGCAGTCTTCACATCCATATGATGAATGTGCCATCCCATCTGCGCTGAGAGAGCAAGAATCATCCGTATGGAAGAATACCTTGCGACAGGTGCAAAGGTCTCCTCATAATCGATCCCCTCAATCTGTGAAAAGCCTCGGGCAACAAATCTTGCCTTGTACTTCTCCACACTCCTGTCAGCTGCCTGCTTAACTTTGTAGATCCATCTTGAACCCACCACTGATTTCCCTTCCAGTCTAGGAACAATCTCCCATGCACTGTTTCTGACAATAGAATCATACTCTTCCACCATGGCGTCTACCCATGCGGGATCCTCCACAGCTTCCTCGAAAGAGGATGGCTCAGTCACAACACACTTGCTCATAAGAGCCATGTATCCAGTGTACCGATCAGGTGACTGTCTCTGCCTGCGTTGGGCTATAGGTGGTCCTACAACTTTCTCTGCATCTTGAGCCAGTCGCTCAGCTTCTGTCAAGCGCTTTCGCCCTCTGATGGTTGGCGCTGCATGAGTGGTCTCTTCCACTCCATGAACCTCGTCCTGTGGCTGATCCACATCCTGAAGCTCATCCTTAGGAACTAATAGCTCCTCATCTGCATGCAAGTGTAGCTCCCTCTCAAGCAAACACTTCATGGCTTTCTCTTCCTGAAATTTTATATCCCGTCGCACAACAGTTTTACCACTGTCTGGCAAATACACACGATAGTTGTGGGGCGTATCAGTGTACCCCACAAATATCCCAACCTCTGCGGTCGGCTCCAACTTCTTCCTGGCATCCTTTGTCACATGCATGTAAACGTTAGCACCAAAAATCCTCAAATGAGAAAGATCAGGCTTCTTACCAGAATAAGCCTCCTCGGGTGTACTCATGCCAAGTATCCTATGAGGACAACGGTTCTGCACATAAACTGTTGTATTGCATGCTTCCGCCCACAAGTGAAGGGGTAGGCCCTGATCATGCAACATTGCCTGTGCAGCACCCACAATCGTTCTGTTCTTCTGCTCAGCTACCCCGTTCTGCTGTGGGTTATGGGGAGCTATGAGCTCTCTACGAATCCCTTCTGTCTTGCAGAAATCGTTGAACTCGTCCGAGATGTATTCACCACCATTATCGCTCCTAAGAGCCTTCACCTTCTTCCCTGACTCCTTCTCGACCAGTGCTTTGAATTCACAGAACTTTGAATATGTCTCGCTCTTCTTCTGCATGAAGAAGATCCAGCACTTACGAGAGAAATCATCAACAAAAATCACATAATACCTGTGTTTTGTTGTCAAAGCAACTGAGAAAGGTCCACACACGTCTGTGTGAATTCTCTCAAGGATCGTCGTGGCGCGACTATCCTTCTCGTGAAAGGTGGCTTTTACAAACTTCCCCAAAGTACACCCCTTGCACTGATCTGACTGCGCAAGTGTGCCTTTAGGAAGCCCTGTAGTGATCTGCTGCAGTATCTTCAAGGCTCCATGGTGAAGGTGACCCAATCTCCTGTGCCACAACTCGCCATCATCCTGGCTCACCAATCCTTCTGCCTTGCCTGCCATTGCTGCGCATCCATCTACATGCAACTGATAAAGGTTCCTCACTTGAACCCCTATCTTCCGGGTCTCACCAATTTTCTTGCTGCGCAGGAAGGCCTTTCCCTCATTGAAAACAACATCATACCCCTTGTCTTCTAACATTGCCACTGAGATGAGATTCTTCTTCAATCCTGGAACATGCATGACTTCCTTCAATACAAAGGGTTTACCAGACTCCCTCTCAAAGGAAATGGTACCGATACCGGTCGCACTGTATCTACCATCATCGCCCATCTCGATGTGCACTCCAAGATCTTTGTCCTCCAGATCAGAGAACAAATCTCTATCTCCCGTCATGTGAAAAGACGCACCACTGTCCAAGAACCACACTGATCCCATCACACTTGAAACCAAGCATGCGATCAATGAAAAATCAAGCTCAAACTGAGAAGCTAAGGCCTCTCCCCCTACAGATCCAGCAGCTTGCTTGTTCTTCTTCTTCTGCGGACAATTTGTGGCATAGTGTCCGTGCTGGTGACAGTGAAAACACTTCACCTTGGACATATCCTACTTCTTGCCTTTCGAACCGGAATTAGAAGCTTTCTCGTTCTTCCCCTTCTTTGCTTTGGCAGCCAAAGCACAATTCTCTTCATCAGATACCTTTGATGAAGATCCATTCTCACCTTTATTGTTACTGAGTTTACCCTTGAGCGCCAGGTCGCTCTTGCTTTGGAATAACATTTGCAATCCATTGAAAGACATTTTCAACAACACTGCTGCAAATTCGAATTTCCACCAGCTCCAACTCAACTGCTTCCAATCTAGAATTTGTGAGAACACAATATTTCTCGTACAGAGATTGACTGTATGGGCATTCACCAGATATCTCACCTTCCAAAGGAAGGATGAATCCAGAGGCTACCTGGCCCGATTACAGACTCTGCCTGAAGAAATAGAATGTAAACACTTCCTGAATAGTAGACCTGATGATCAATCCTCGCTTGATATCTTGTAAAAATCTCTTCTACAAATCAAGCAGCTCTGATACCATGTAGAAATTTTGAATAATTTAACACATATTCAATGGAGATTATCCTGATCATGTACTATTGCGGAAAACATACACAATACATAAGCTCCTCTACGTTGATCATCAATATAGCAGCATCAATAACAATAAAACATCAAGAGCATTAACACAGTATGTATCCCGGGGAAAGCATCTCGCTAAAAACCCCAACTATCTGTATATTAATGATTGAGTCATGTAACATTACACAGCATAATACTTCTCACAAGTATCTCCACCTCTGTTACACACAATACAGCTCAGATCTGATCTCCAAATCTCTTCCACTGCTTGCCTGCCTCCACTGCTCAATACCTGCTCAAGAATTGATGAGAATGGCTTACCAAACTCGTTTTTCACCTGCAAAATAGTCACTCACTCTTTGTTGGACGTGAGCACAAGCTATAATGTGCGCAAATACGTGAGCAAACTCATTGGCATACTCAATCCCTTTATTGTGCAAGATCTGGTGCACAACTATAGTCACAACTGATAGCAATCTGATTCTCTACCACCTGTCCCTGTTGAACTGAACATGCACTGACATGCAACTGAGTTAACTGATGTATTCATTAGTTGTATTATGAGTTAATAACTTGTGAATTAATTAATAACTAATTCACCCAACTCATCTCTAGTCTATTTGCCAGTTAGACTAAATACAACCAGTTTAACAAAGCTAAACTGAACACAACTCCACAATCAACTCCACCAAACTCAACTGATTGAGTTCTAACTGAAGTCATGCATGCAACAACTCAACTGACTCATAAGAAAAGCGTATTTCCTTCTGACAGTTGCATGTGCCACCTCTGTAGCTCAAACTGAAGTGCTCCAAGAGAATAAGATTAAGTTTATAGTCCAAATATTATTGTGAGATAATAATATTTGACTTTTATATTTTTGACAGCCAGTCTAAAATTAGACTTTGATCACTCACACTGTGATCACTCACACTTTCATCAAAAATAGAAGTCCATCTATTTTTTCCCAACTTGATCAATCATCCATAAATAGCAACCTGCAATCCATAGACATGATCCATATGTCTAAAAATAGACATAGTCTAAAAAATAGACTTGCGCCAAAAATAGCCTGCGGGCCCACTTAGTGAAGGCAACTCTTTTCACTAAGCTCCATCATCTTGTTGCAATCTCAACAGTTCCAATATAATTTTTCCTTCCTCATCAAGTTCTGACAATATTGTTTGAACTGGGAGCTTGTCGCCTATAACCTTCTTTAAACATGAAACATGGAAAATTGGGTGCACTGGAGAAGCTGTAGGAAGCTCCAATTTGTATGCCATCATACTAATATTTTGCAACACCATGTACGGACCATATACTTTGGTGATAATTTATTATCCTTCTTAGCTTGCTTGAGGGACATTTAATTATATGGTTGTAGCCGTTGGAATACCCAATCACCTACATCAAAACTTCTTTCGTTGCGATGTTGATATGCCTGTTGTTTCATTCTATTATGTGCCAACACGAGGTTATCCTTTAAGAGTTGGAGGACTTGTTGTTGATGTTCGATGTGATGTTCCATTGCTTGAACCTTAGAATTTTCTCTTAAATATGATGTGATGGATGGTGGCTGATATCCATAAAGTGCCATAAATGGGGTCATTTTTGTTGTTGTATGGAAGGAAGTGTTATACCACCATTCAGCCATAGGCAACCATTTGACCCATTGTGTCTGTTTATCAGATACAAAGCATCGAAGATATCTTTCCAAACATTTGTTTACTATCTCAGTTTGCTCATCAGATTGAGGATGATAAGATGAGCTATGAGCTAACTGAGTACCAAGACAAGAAAATAATTATGTCCAAAAATTTCCAGTGAAAATGGGATCTCTGTCACTTACAATAATCTTTGAATTTCCATGTAGCTTTTGAATTGTTTCCATAAATGCAGTAGAAACTGTACTGGCTTTAAATGGATCTGATAATGCACAAAAGTGTGCATACTTGGTAAGTCTATCAACAACCACCATGATGACACTCTTTCCCTCGGACTTGGGTAAACCTATGATAAAATCCATTGAAACCTGCTCCCAACATTGGCTTGGAATGGATAAAGGTTGTAATAGACCCGGGGCCTTAATTGTTTCAACTTTATTTTGTTGGCAAACCAAACATTCTGCCACAAACTTTTGAATATCCGATTTAAGGCCATCCCCAAAAAATTCCTTCTTAACCCTGTTGTAAGTTTTTAAAAATCCGGAGTGCCCTCCTAAGGGAAAAGTGTGCAATTCCATAAGAATCTTTTGTTTGAGTTGGGAATTCTTACAGAGGTATAAGCGATCTTTGTACCATAATGAATCATTTTGCTAGCTAAATGTATCAGATGTACTGGAATCTTGTTGTAACTTTCGAATAAGTGCCCACACTTCTTCATCATTCTTCCATTCCTCCCTTGCTTCGTTTATCCAATCTGGTTGGATAATAGAAATGGCGCACAACAATGCTTCCACTTCCTCATCCTTTCTTGAGAGTGCATATGACACCACATTTTGCTTCCCTTTTTTGTAGATGATTTCAAAGTCATAACCCAACATCTTTATGACCCACTTTTGTTGCTCTTCAGAGGATAATATTTTTTCTAAAAAGTATTTAAGGCTATCATGATCCATTATTACCTTGAAGTGTCTTCCCATTAGGTAGGGTCGCCATTTCTTAAGTGCATGTAGTATTGCCAACATTTCCTTCTCATAAATAGCTTTTTGTAAAAACTTTCCCTTTATTTGACGACTTTCAAAAGCAATGGGTCTTTCATCTTGCATTAAAACAGCACCAATTCCATTTCCTAAAGCATCACATTCCACAATAAAGGTTTTTGTGAAGTCCGATGTAGCTAAGACTGGTGCTTGGCACATTGCCTCTTTAAGACGTTTGAAGGCTTTTGTTGCTTCTGGAGTCCATGAAAATGAATATTTCTTCAATAATGTTGTTAGAGGTGTTGCCATTCTCCCATAATTCTTAACAAACTTGTGATAATACCCTGCCATACCAAGAAATCCTCGCAGATGCTTTATGGATGTGGGGATTTTCCATTCCTTAATGGCTTTAATTTTGCTAAGGTCTACCTTAACTCCTTCATGAGATACAATATGACCCAGATATTCCACCTCTTGTACTCCAAAGAAACATTTGGATCTTTTTGCATATAATTGTTTCTCCTCCAATAGTTGTAGCTTCCTGTCAACATGTTCAACATGATCCTTCCAAGACTTGTTGTAGATTAGTATATCATCAAAAATACTAACACAAATTTTCTAAGGAAGGGTTTGAAAATGGAATTCATCAAACCTTGAAATGTAGAAGGTGCATTGGTAAGGCCAAAAGGCATGACCAAAAATTCATAATGACCCTCATGAGTTCTAAATGTTGTTTTCGAAATGTCTTCATTCTTCATTCTGATTTTATGATATCCTGAACAAAGATCCAACTTGGTGAAGTAAATTTGTCCATGCAATTCATCCAGTAATTCATCAATGACAGGAATGGGAAACTTATCTTTAATAGTGAGATTGTTGAGCTCCCTATAATCCGGACACATGCACCATGCTCCATCCTTCTTGTGCACCAATACTACTAGAGCAGAGAAAGAACTTTGACTAGGTAGAATTATACCAACCTCTACCAATTCTGCAACCATACGTTCAATTTCACTCTTTTGTGCATAGGGATATCTGTACGGCCTGATGTTTGGAGGAACACTTCCTAGAATCAGATGAATAGCATGATCATGATCACGAATAGGTGGGAGACTTTTGGGAGTCTCAAATACCTTGGAATTATTGTCCAAGACTTTTTGGAGATCTGGAGAAATAGATGATTCCGATGTGGAAACATATAGCGAACATAATTGTGCAATTACACCTCTTTGTTGCTTTTTTAGAAGCTTTGTCATACCGTTAGAGCTGATTATCTTTCATGGTTTCCCTGCAATACCCCTTAATTCAACTTCCTTTCCTTCCGTAGAAAATTTCATGAAAAGTTCTTGAAAATTAAAAGCTATTGTACCCAAGGATTGTAGCCATTGGACTCCTAGTACAACATCAGCACCTCCCATTGGAATGGAAAGCATTGGGCTAGTCAATACATATTCTCCCATGGATAGCTTGACATTATGGCACTTTCCAGAGCAATTTATCGTTCCTCATTTTCAATCATCACTTGACATTCTGGTGCTGGATATAGGAAGAAATTCAATTCTTATGCTATCTTACAATGAATAAAATTGTGGGTACTTCCTGAATCAATCAACACTATTACCTTTTTCTTTTGATTTGTCCTTCTATCTTGATGGTTTGAGGAGTGGTAATTCCAACCAATGCATTACAAGATATGGTCGGATTTATTTCTTATTTATCTAGGCTTTGTTCCTGGAGTATATCCTCTTATTTTGACCTTTCTTGCTCCTTTTCTTCTTCCTCTTCACAATCTATGTAGAATAATTTATTCTCATCACACTTATGACCTTTAGTGTATTTGCTATCACAACTGTAACAAAGCTCTTTTGCTATTTTTTCTTCCAATTGTTGTGGTGTCAACCTTATAGGTTGTGGAAGACTAGGGGCAACAACACTTCCATCTTTATAGTTGTGAGTGGTATGCTTCCAGGTTGCCATAATTTTGCTTTCCATTTTTCTTGCTAACCTGAATGCCTTCTCTAATGAATCAGGTTCCCAAAGGTGAATATCATGTATTATCCTTTAAATTCCTTGTTTGGTCAATTTAGTGTGTTCTAAATTGCTGATTAAAATGTCAATCCAGGATTTGTAAACTGATAAAGTGAAGTGTACTATATGTACAAGATAACCATTTTCTTAGTCTTTTGTCGTTTTTGAGTTTTTTTTAGTTTGTTTTTGGATTTATCTTTTATGGATCCTCTAGTGTGTGATGGCGAAAATGAAAGTTAAGTATGGATGGTAATGGTGATTTCTACAGTGATTTTTCAAACTTAAAAGTGTTCAAAAAGAAAGCTCTAAAATAACTGTAATGAAATCAATTCTTAAGAGGAAGTAAATGTATCAAACAGTGAACTAATGACAATGGCCCAGTATCCTTACTACTGTATGAAAAAGAAAGTAAAAACTGAACTTAAAGCAACTCAAAGACTAAAAGCAAAGCAACTAATTCACACTACTTCAACTCTTCTAATCCTTTACCCTTCAACTCAATCTGCCTTATGGGAAGCAATCATGAACAAGTTAAGCAATATGATATCTAAATTGCAGGAAATTAAATTGCATAAATGAAACTAATCACACTACTTCAACTCTTCTGATCCTTTACCCTTCAACTCAATCTGCCTTATGGAAATCAATCATGAACAAGTTAAGCAATATGATATCTAAATTGCAAGAAACCAAACTAAATCACACTACAATAAGTAATATTCTGATTCCTTACTAATAGAGTCACTTGACTATAGAAAGAAACCATAAACAAATGAGTAGTATGATGTCTAAGTAGCAGAAAAATAAATAAGCAAAACACAATTTGAAAAATGACAGTGCTGGAATTAAACTTCACAAAATGAAAATTAGCAGGAAGGACAAGATGATCTCATATTTCAGTAGTTATCAAAAAGATGAAAATTTGCTCGGGCTGCCTAAGAAAACCTGTAGAAAAGCACTGATCAGCGGACAGCTATATGAAAACATAAATGAAAATGTAAACAGCAGTGAATTAAAAACATCAAAACAACATGTTATATACAAGCTAATAATTATGAAAGCAGAAACATAATAAAATCAAATGAGAACTATACAAAGCTTTAGTGCGCAGGGGCCCTCTGCCACCTCAGCCAGTCAACGAACAGTCACAAAAATGAGCTCAGGAAAGTAGTCTTCTCATGTATTAAAGCAACAGCAAAACACGTAAAACAGAGTACAGTGGGGTGATAACAACAGTCAAAATTACATCTCAAAAGCTTCACCACACAGCGTTTGTCAACGCGTTATTTATAATGAAAAGTGTTGTAACTAACTCCTAAATCCTATGCTGTTAATTGCGTTGCCAGAGACACGTAGATCTCCTCAGCCCAAGATCTAGCGTAATGGTCATCATGTCCATTAAATCCTCGGAGTGGTAGCTGCTGGATTCAGGTTACGGGGTTGATCTCCAGGTGTGCCAATATCTCCGTGAGCTGAGGACTGTGCCACGTAAACCTTCACGTGCTCAAAACAGAGACGTGCCACCGCTAAATTCCTTGGTTGGCTTTGCCTTTGACCCTTGTTGACCGTGACTGTTTATGGATGATTTAACTGATCTGAAGGGACACATTCCATGTACATGTCACCTGTACCTTGCCCATGTGGCTCGTTTCTTCATAGGACACCTGTAGCATAGCCTTTAACAAAATGGCTGCAGAAACCTGTGTTGGCTGCGGAAACCTGTGCTGGCTGCGGAAACTGACAAGTTTCCACAGCTACCTGAACAAAAATCTAAACCAAACAACAGTCATAAGCATAGTTAGAAAACCATGTCAGAAGCTCTTTTTAGACTATAATGCAATGATTTAACAGCTTGGTGGATGAAGTAAGTGGAAAAAGAAGGCTGAGAGGGTGTATAGGAACGTGCAGGTTTGAGGCTCAACATACCCCCACTGTGAAGGTGTTGCATGTCCTCATGCAACCAAAATTTAGTCATTTCCCTCTAATCCATATGTTCTGATGCTTCTGCTAGGACATCTAGCCCTCTTTTCTTCTTCTTTGGTGCTAACATCATCCTGGGTTTCCTGACTAGACATTTGAACTTGAGATTAATCAATGCTCTGCTTAACTTCTTGCACTTTTTCTTCAGTTTCTTGTTTTTCTTTTGCCACAGTCCTAAATGGAGCATAGTGTTATCATGGATAATCTTATCTACCTTGCTCTACTCTTTGAGTGCTTCATTTTCCTGCTTGATATGCCTATTTAGGACTTCTAATTCAAATACCTCCTGTTTCAAGGACTGAACTTGTGCATCTAGTGGCAGAGTGGTACTCGGACCTGCAGCTGAAGGATTCCAGGTAGTTATATACCTCTTGCTAATTGGGATCTACCTCAGGTGTCTTTCTCGGACTAAGCTCAAAATCTGGTGGAGGAGGAGGATTGCTCTCTATTTCTGGCCGAAAAGGGCTTTCATCATGTGGAGGACTTGATTCAATGCTTGGTTGACCTAAATCGATAAAGTGAGGTTGTTTTTCTTGGGTTTTACTCCCCTTTCCTCTTAGCCTAGTGCTCCTTCTTAAGTATGGACTAGTACTCTTTTCTTGTGTACTCTGTTTTCCTTTTTGCTTTTTCTTTGCTATAACAGCTTATTCTTGAAGATGTACTAATCTCTATGATAGTGTTTGATGATCCTCCTCTATGGATTGCTCAGGAGAGGGGTAGACTTCTTGAATGGTCCTTTTTTCTTTCCCTTTTTTCTGTTTCTTGTCTTTAATTCTGTTCTCTTTTCCTTCTTGAGTTTCTGTAGTAGGGGAGTCTTGGATTGTGGTATCCTTTTCTTTCCTCCTACTTTTTCTTGGAATCTTCGGTGGACTACTTCCAGAGGCCTCAGATGGCTCTTGGAAGTAGTTTCTTATCAAGAATTGCTCCCAAGTATCTTTAGTTTTCTTCAGCTGGTCCTCAATAAGAATTTTTATGAGTCCATGATGATATAGATGAGGTTCAATGTTGCCGATGTGTTTTTGAACTATAATACTCATCTTTTTCAAACTCAACAGCAGAAAATGAGGCAAATTAAGAGTGTGACCCTCTAAGAAATTCATCATTAGTCTAGCATGATACATATACATAGAACCAAAACGTCCTTCACACGTGATAAATTTTTGGATAACTAACAGTAGACTAGACCATTCCTCTTTTAGTGCATGAACAGGGATGCCTCTTGTAAATATGGTGGTATCCATACCTTGGTTTTGTAGCATAATTCTCCATATATGATTGTCCACACTTTTATTTTTGAACCACCTCTCACCTTCCTGAGGTAGGCCTGTGGCAGCTGCTATTGTGGTTTCAGTCACTGTGAGCTTCAAGTCTCCAATCTCCACTGTTTGACCATCAAAAGACCGTGCAAAAGCTTTGGTCACCTCCTTGTTATGGCCTTTAAACTTTTGGATAAATTGTAACCATCTGGCTTTCTTCAGCAATTCTTTAGTTTGAGGATAACCTTCCAAGTATTTCGGTCCTTCTGGCTCTGCTCTCAGTAATTTTCCCATCCTCTGTTTTAAATTTCAACTGAGAGCTCTTCTGCGTGTGAGGGTTCAGAGAAAAAAAAATGTCTCGGTTACAGGGTTTAGGATAGACTGTAGTGGCTGTAATCGGGGTTTAGAATAAACTGTAGTGGCTGCAATCGGGGTTTAGGATAATTGTAGTGGTTGCAATCGAAAATGGAGAACATGGAATGGAAATACCTGAATTACAGGAGGAACAGAGGGTGAGCAGTAGTAAACGAGTTCATAAAATAAAATGTGGATGCATGTGAGGAGTATGGTATTAATGGAGTGGTAAACGAATGGAGTAACGTCGGGATTCTTTTGAATCGGATGACTGTGTATGAAATGTTACACGTCTCAATGGACGGCTGCGGAAAATGCGGCTAAGAAGAACCGTAACAAAATAGGTCACGTCTCATGAGTACGGGTAATAAATGAAAGTGCAGTCAATCTTGAGTTTAAACTCGAAATAATCATGAGACCGTTGGAGAAATGAATGCAAGGTGTGTGGAGTGATATCGTGGGATAGGAGTGGTTTAATGGAGCCATCATATCAAATCATTGCATGTAGTAGAACTTTTTATGGTTTGATAACTATGCGTAATTATGACTTGAATTGTTATTTGATAAAAAAAATTGCTCATACCTTTGGAAACTTTGTCATTTCTTGCTCAAGGCTTCTAACCAATTGCTCTTCCTTGATGTCTTGGAGATGCCCCATGTCTTCAGCTCAATTACACCTGCATTTCATGATTATTGCACTAACAGTTGACTGTAAATTTGAAAAACAGAGTGATGGTGGCTGCGGAAATCGTTTCTGGCTGCGGAAACTGCTTCTGGCTGCGGAAACGGCTTCCAGCTGCGGAAACTGAGACAGCACCCACTTAGCTGAACAAAGATAGTTAGAGAAGAACTAACTGAATGAAAATAGTCCTGAAAGGGACTTTTATTGATGAAATGAAATGGAATGAGTGGAATGAAATGAAAATGAAGTGGAGTGAAGTGAAATGGAAATGAGAATGAGATGGAGATGGAGTGAAATGGCAAATGAGGTGGAGTGAAAATGGAAAAAGAAAGAGAGAAGATTTTTTTTTTTTTGGAAAATATAGAGTGTCAGGTGTCCCTGATTTTCACTCTACATTTTCTGCATAAGACCGCCAATCTGTGATTGGTTTTCAGGCTTATACACATTTTTTTTTTTTTTTAAGAACTGAAAGAAACAAAGGTTAGGCTGGTGGGGGAGAAGGATTCTTCTCCACCAGCCTTATTGCAGAATTCTCTTGGAACATTTTGACAAATTCCTCTTTTGAGAGTGGCTTATGATAAATTTTCAATCGGTGGCCATTCACAATGAGAGGAGTTTGAAATTCATCAATGGTCTTGATTCTTACCGCTCCATTGTTAAAGACTTTGTCAATCTCATATGGCCCAAGCCAATGAGTCTGAAATTTTCCTTTGAAGTCTTTAAACTTGGAATCAAACAGTAACGCCCAATCTCCCTCTTGAAACTTTCTCTCTTTGATGTATCTGTCATGCCACTTAGCTCTTTGATGTTGAACTAGATCAGTCCTTAAAATTTATTCTTGTCTGATCTCATCTAGCTCATTCAGCTGCTGCATTATGTGCTTTTGGGCTTCTGATAGATTCATCCCCAACTGGACTGCCATCTTGAAAGTCTTGACTTGAAACTCAATGGGGAGCAGGACCTCTTTCCCATAAACAAGTTCATAGGGAGAATGTCTTGTTGTGTTCCTCCATGTAGTTCTGTAGGCCCATAAGGCTTCTGGAAGCTTTTCTGCCCAATATTTTCTGTGTAGATGAACAGTTTTGGTGATGATGCTTTCAAGAACTTTGTTTGTAGACTCCACCTGGCCATTTGCTTGCGGATGGTAAGGAGTAGATTTTCTGTGCTTGATTTTGTATTCTTCCATCAGCTTCTTCATCAAGTTAGATGTAAATCGACTTCCCTAATTTGTCACAATTTCTCTTGGGACACCAAAATGAGTAAAAATATCCTCAAAAATAAATTGAACAACTGAATTTTCAGTGGCAAAAGGCAATGCTTTAGCTTCTACCCATTTAGTGATATAATCAGTGCATACCAATATATACTTTTTCTGTTTAGATGGTGGATTAATAGGTCTAATGAAATCTAAAGCCCATTTTTCAAAGGGTTCGATGAGTACTTGTGGTTGTATTGGCATTTCATTTGAAAGAGTCAGTCTCCCAACTCTTTTGCAACTGTCACACCTTCTGACATATTGTTTTGCATCTTTGAAAAGGGAAGGCCAATAATATCCTAAAGAAAGGATTTTATAGGCCATCCTTTTGTCAGCAAAGTGTCCACCGCATGGTTCATCATGACATGCCTTGAGGATGTCAGGCATTTCATCTTCCCGAACACATCTTCTGATCACACAATCTAGCCCTGTTTTAAACAATTCATTAGAAATCCATGAATAACTTGAACTCTCCTGAATAATTTTTCTTTTTTCACCAGGAAATAGATGTGGAGGTAGCTTTCCTGTAGCCAAATAGTTAGCAATATCTGCATACCAAGGAGTCTTAGTAGTTATTGCAAATAAATACTCATCTGGGGACTTATCCTCTACAGGAGAATCTTCATTAGTATTTTGGATTATAGACAAGAAATCAGCTACTGTATTTTGTTTCCCTGGTCTATCCAACACAGTAATATTGAATTCTTGTAAAAGTAAGAACCATCTTGTAACTCTGCCGTTAGTAACAGGTTTATTCATGAGATATCTAATTGCAGAATGATCAGTATGGACAAAAGTTTCATAGCCAGTTATATAGTGTCTAAAATTATTGATTGCATGAACAACAGCTAAGAACTCTTTCTCAGTCACAGTATAGTTTAACTCAGTGGGAGTCAAATTTTTACTGGTGTAGTAAATGGCATAAGGAACTAAATCCTTTTGTCCCAACACAGCTCCTAGAGCTGTATCTGAAGCATCTATGGAAATATGGAAAGGAAGTTTCCAATTCGGCCCTCTCAAAATGGGTGCTTCAGATATTCTTGTTTTCAAAGTTTCAAATGTAGATTGACAATTAGGATCCCATTTGAATTCACAGTCTTTTGTAAGTAATTTGAAGAGTGGAGATGCTATTTTGGTGAAGTTTTCAATAAATCTTCTATAGTATCCAGTAAATCCAAGAAAACTTCTAACATCTTTTTGACAATTTGGAATAGGAAACTTGGAGATGACTTCAACTTTTGATTTATCAACTTTAATCCCATCCCCTGAAATATGATGTCCTAAAACAATTCCTTCAGTAAACATCATAAAGCATTTTTCATGACTTAATGATAGGTTTGTTTCTTTACATCTTATAAGGACTTTTTCCAAATTCTCTAATGCCTCTTCAAACGAATTACCATAAACTGTAAAATCATCCATATAAACCTCTACACAATCATGGATTAGATCAGAAAAGATTCCTAGTACTTCCCTTTGAAATGTTGCGGGTGCATTACATAATCCAAAAGGAAGTACTCGGTAAGCAAAAGTTCCCCATGGATAGGTAAATGTGGTCTTGTCCTGATCTTCAGGTGCTACCTGAATCTGATTGTAACCATTAAAACCATCCAAAAATGAAAAATACTTTTTGCCTGCTAAAGTATCTAATACCTGATCGATAAAGGGTAAAGGAAAGTGATCCTTCAAAGTTGCTTTGTTCAATTCCCTGTAATCAATGCATACCCTCCATTTACCATTCTTTTTAGGTACTATAACCAAAGGAGAAACCCATCGGCTATCTGAAATTGGATAAATGAAGTTTACATTAAGTAACTTTTGGAGCTCTTCTTTCACTATCTCCCTAAGGTTTGGATTCATCCTTCTCTGAGGTTGTCTGATTGGTCTACTGTTTTCCTCAATGTAGATGTGATGAATGCAAGTCTTAGGGTCAATACATTTCATATCAGTATATTCCCATGCAAATGCAATAGAATGTTTTTGCAAGATTTTGGTTAGTTCTTCCTGTTGTGATCTTTCCAAATTTTTGTTGATATTCAATGTTTTTCCTGGAAAGATCTCAATGGCGGAACTACCAAACTCTTCCATAGAGAAAAGAGACATTTGTCTAGATGATAAATACTCAATGTCGGAATCTAACTGAAATTGTGTGTGGTCATATTCTGAAGATGTTTCAAAGTTTTCTAATGTGTTCAGAATTTGACTATCTTCACTAACTTCAGAAATGGTAAAGACAGGTTGTATAGTATCTTCATCATCAATCCACTCATTATCTCCTATTTCTGTAATTTCTTTTGCTGGAGGATACAGATTGAATTTCTTTGTCGAATTACCATCAGAAATATACATATCCCTAGACCTACAACTGATGAAAGCATCGGCTGTGGCTAGCCAAGGTCTTCCTAAGATGAGAGGGTGTCCTCCTAAATTACTCTTGGGGGTTAAAATCATAAAATCTACTGGATATTCCCAAGAGTCTAAGGAGACTGAAATGTCTTCTAATACACCATCTGGTTTAATAATTGATCGATCTGCAAGTTGCAGTAAAGTAGGTGTAAAGAGAAGATTAGGAAGTTTTAGTTGTTCCATAGTCTATCTACTCATAATATTGATAGCAGCCCCTAAATCAATCAAAGTATTTGGAATTTCAACCCCATTGATATGTGTTTTGACAATTGGACTACCGGGATCTACATATTTCTTCATAGTAATTTTTCCCATCATGATGTCTGCAATTTTCCGTACCAGGTGGATTCTTCTTATGTCTCTAGGTTTCCTTCCTGGTCTTTTAAGACTCAACTCCTTTATTGTTTTTGCTAGAATAGGAATCTCTCTAATGGCTTGTAACAAGGGAATATTGATACAGACATTCTTCAATTCATCTAGAAAATCATAGTCAGGCAAAAAGATTTGTTTTTCCACCCCTTTGTCAATTTGTAATCTTTCAGGAAAAGGAGGTGTGGATGAAGATGCAGGTTGCTCAACTATAGGAGTTGTGGGGGTTAGCTCTTTTTCTTTTTCTTTCCAAGTGTTTGGGTTTTGAAGAGATGCTTCAGAACCCTTATTGGCTTCAAGAGATTCTTCCTCAGAAATGCTTTGATTTTGGGCATCTATAGAAGGTTTATCTAGAACTCTACCAGATCTAAGTTGTACATCATTGAGAGGAACAATCATATAGGCAGGAAATTGTTGACCTTCTACCATGTAAGCATTTTGAGGGTTTTTATTATTGGGGTTTGGCAATGGCTGAGAAGGAAGTTGATTTGACTTCTGTTGGAATGGAAGAAAGAGTTGAGAATTTGGGTTCTGTTGAGAGGGTTGTTGTTGTTGAAATGGCAATGATAGTTGTGGGTTTTGATTTGGAAGTTGTGGAGCTTGTTGGTTTTGAAAAGATGGAGGATATTGATAAAATTGAGCAAATCTCCCATAAGGATGTTGCATACCTTGTACCCATGATTGAAAAGGATTTTGAGGTTCGGACCAAGGTTGTTGCCAAGGATTCCAATTTGGTGGGGGCTGAAAGTTCATAAAGTTGTTAAACCCTTGATTTTGTTGCCCCTGCCAAGGTCTCCTTGCAACAAAACAGAGAGACTCAATTGTCTTTGGATCTTCTTGGAAGACAGCTTTGAGCCCAGGAATTGAAGGACAATCCTTGGTCTCATGATTCTCTGAACAAATTACACATGTTTCTACAACTTTTGCATCCAAGGGACATTCCCTTAGAGCATGTTTCTTTCTGCATTTTGGGCAAAAGATGGCCAAAGCCTCAGCTTCTGCTTTCTTATTTTTGTTTATCTTAAGGGTGTTAGTTGCTAACTAAGACTCCCTAAGATATCAGTTTTGAATTCATCAAGCATATTGCCAATCTTAGCCCGACTTACTGATCCAGTTGCAGATTTGTTTGCTCTGATGAGAGAAGGATCTCTAGGCCCTTTTCCAGTTTTAGATTTTCCTCTTGAGAGATGGACACACAGCTCTGCTATGTCATGAAGTGGAAGTTGAGATATGTCTCCTTTTCCCATCATGTTCAAAATATCTATCCATTCATCTCTAATGGCTTTTAATAGAAGGGCTTTCAAGGTTTCCTCATCTAAGTTACTCATTTTTTCTCTTTTCAGATTGTATTAGAATCTTTCAAGTAAATCCTCCAAGTTTTCATCTTCTCTTTGTACCATTTTAAATACTTCATCCTTGTGGTTGGTAGGCATACAATAATCCATGTATCTATCCAGAAATGTTTGTTTCATATCATTCCAAGTCCTAATGGATTGAGTGAGTGATCCCATGAACCATTTCAAAGCAACTCCTTTCAATGTTGAAGGAAACAGTTTGAGTTTTTGAGAGTCTTCCAGATAATCATAGGTTCGACACACGACCTCAAACTCAAATAGAAATGTTTCAGGATCTTCATTTCTTAACCCATGAAAGTTTGGGAGGACAGATGGTGAAATATTTTTCATTTTTGCTCGAGAATCCTCATTGACTATAGGAAATCCAAATGAGTTATCTCCATCCCTATTTCCCCCATTGTTACCTCTACCTCCTCCATTATTTCCTCCTCCCCCTCCTCTACCTCTACCTCTACCAAATCCGTTAACTCCCTCTTCTGTCATGGTAGTTTTCTCAGAGATTTCAGAGTCCTCTGGTTCCTCTACTAATGGCGAACGAGGAGGAATTTCTCCCTCTTCTTCCTCAGATGATTCTACTTCTTCAATTACAATGTGTCTCCCTGTAGAAGAAAAGAAAGGATCTTTTCCTAATTCAGATTCGATGGATGGTGTGGGAGAGTCTCCTAACTCAACTACTGCCTCTTGAATTCCAGGAATCCTAGGGCTAGGAGTGTAGGTTAGAGATGATGGAGGTGTATCTTGTCTATTCCTTGAGGTAGGAGTTGTGAAAATCGAACTCTTGGCTATAGCTAAAAACCTTCCCCTAGAATCTCTTTCTCTATGCATATCATTTTTATTTTTCTTCAAGTCAGGCTAATAATTCTCTTTCTAATCTTCCAGGTCACTCTAGGTGCAAGAAGAGAGCATACTCAAGAAACTATTAAAACAATAACTTTCTCTTTTTTGATCCTCCAGATCACACTAAGTGCAAGAGGAGAGCATACTTTGAGAGGTTATCAATTTTCCTTCCTTGAATTTTTTTTTTTTTTTTTTTTTAAAGAAATTGGCTACCTAGTTTCACTTCCCCGACAACGGCGCCAAAATGTTTGGTCAATTTAGTTTGTTCTAAATTTCTGATTAAAATGTCAATCCGGGATTCGTAAACTGACAAAGTGAAGTGTACTATATGTACAAGATAACCATTTTCTTAGTCTTTTGTCGTTTTTGAGTTTTTTTTAGTTTGTTTTTGGATTTATCTTTTATCGATCCCCTAGTGTGTGATGGCGAAAATGAAAATTAAGTATGGATGGTAATGGTGATTTCTACAGTGATTTTTCAAACTTAAAAGTGTTCAAAAAGAAAGCTCTAAAATAACTGTAATGAAATCAATTCTTAAGAGGAAGTAAATGTATCAAACAGTGAACTAATGACAATGGCCCAGTATCCTTACTGCTGTACGAAAAAGAAAGTAAAAACTGAACTTAAAGCAACTCAAAGACTAAAAGCAAAGCAACTAATTCACACTACTTCAAATCTTCTGATCCTTTACCCTTCAACTCAATCTGCTTTATGGGAAGCAATCATGAACAAGTTAAGCAATATGATATCTAAATTGCAAGAAATTAAATTGCATAAAGGAAACTAATCACACTACTTCAACTCTTCTGATCCTTTACCCTTCAACTCAATCTGCCTTATGGAAAGCAATCATGAACAAGTTAAGCAATATGATATCTAAATTGCAATAAAGCAAACTAAATCACACTACAATAAGTAATATTCTGATTCCTTACTAATAGAGTCACTTGACTATAGAAAGAAACCATAAACAAATGAGTAGTATGATGTCTAAGTAGCAGAAAAATAAATAAGCAAAACACAATTTGAAAAATGACAGTGCTGGAATTAAACTTCAGAAAATGAAAATTAGCAGGAAGGACAAGATGATCTCATATGTCAATAGTTATCAAAAAGATGAAAATTTGCCCGGGCTGCCTAAGAAAACCTGTAGAAAAGCACTGATCAGCTGACAGCTATAAGAAAACATAAATGAAAATGTAAACAGCAGTGAATTAAAAACATCAAAACAACATGTTATATACAAGCTAATAATTATGAAAGCAGAAACATAATAAAATCAAATGAGAACTATACAAAGCTTTAGTGTGCAGGGGCCCTCTGCCACCTCAGCCAGTCAACGAACAGTCATAAAAATGAGCTCAGGAAAGTAGTGTTCTCATGTATTAAAGCAAGTTACAGCAAAACACTTAAAACAGAGTACAGTGGGGTGATAACAACAGTCAAAATTACATCTCAAAAGCTTCACCACACAGTGTTTATCAACGCGTTATTTATAATGAAAAGTGTTGTAACTAACTCCTAAATCCTATGCTGTTAACTGCGTTGCTAGAGACACGTAGATCTCCTCAGCCCAAGATCTAGCGTAATGGTCATCATGTCCATTAAATCCTCGGAGTGGTAGCTGCTGGATTCAGGTTACGGGGTTGACCTCCAGGTGTGCCGATATCTCCGTGAGCTGAGGACTGTGCCAAGTAAACCTTCACGTGCTCAAAACAAAAACGTGCCACCGCTAAATTCCTTGGTTGGCTTTGCCTTTGACCCTTGTTGACCGTGACCATTTATGGATGATTTGGCTGATCTGAAGGGACATGTTCCATGTACACGTCACCTGTAGCTTGCCCATGTGGCTCATTTCTTCATAGGACACCTGTAGCATAGCCTTTAACAAAATGGCTGCGAAAACCTGTGCTGGCTGCGGAAACTGACAAGTTTCCGCAGCTGCCTGAACAAAAATCTAAACCAAACAACAGTCATAAGCATAGTTAGAAAACCATGTCATAAGCTCTTTTTAGACTATAATGCAATGATTTAACAGCTTGGTGGATGACGTAAGTGGAAAAAGAAGGCTGAGAGGGTGTATAGGAAGGTGCAGGTTTGAGGCTCAACAGTCCCTATGAACACATCAATCCTATGCTCCTCTGGAATACTTTTTACCCTTATGTTCAATTTTTGGAACTCCTCAATGTGCTCCATTATTGAACCCTTTTGTTTGAGACTTATCAATTGGCTAAAAAAAGTGTTGCTTTTTGTATCCTCATAATGTGCTGTCAATTCTTCCATAAAAATTGCCTAAGTGATAATTTGTTTACGAGAGCAAAGCCATCGATACCATACAAACTGATTTGGTTCCAAATATAACGTTGCAATACGTACCTTTTGTGTGCTTTGCACATTATTGAGATCGAAAAATTTCTCCATCTGTAATATCCATGTTGTGGTATCCTTGCCATCAAACTTACTCATATCGATTTTTGGAATATGGTGGGTCTTCGATCCAACATTAAAGTCTATGAAATCATGATTAACATTTCTTTTGTTCTCATCATGAGTTTCCTTTACTACCCTTTCACCATTAGTAAGCATTTCTTGTAGAAACTTTGTTAAATCTGTCCTCAAATCTTCCATGCTTGTCTTCAAATCTTCCATGCCTGTCTTCAAATCTATCTTCAAATTGTTCATCTTAGCTTCCACATCATTCATCTTAGCTTCTACGCCTTTCTTTAAACAATCCATCTTAGCTTCTACGCCTTTCTTTAAACCATCCATCTTAGTTTCTACATCTTTCTTTAAACCATCCATCTTAGATTCTATTCCTTTTTGTGCAAGTGACACTTGTTGCACTTGGTCTCGTAATTTTGATATATGATGTTGCATTTCTTCCTCTTCTTCATGAGTCATGCTAGAGCTTTCAGGTTGCTTACTAGGTGTTTGCATTTTCTTTCCTCAGAGCATCAATTACCGATAATAATGCTTTACTATGCCCTTTGAATTCCTTCAAACTAATTTTTCAAACCAAGCTTATGCAAAAATTAAAAAAAACTACACACCTTTTCTCACTTTGTAGGATCTTGATATTTAATCTAATGTATCTCTGTAATTTCAGATCATCCAATTCTTAAATTCCAATCTGCGGTAGCCCTCTACGTCCTCTTTCGATTGCCACCAGTCTAATCCAAATTGGATTCTCCAGGGAAGAGTTATGCCAAATCTCCCACAGTGACCTGATTATAGACTAGTTCAGTAGGGCGAACTTGTACGACGTGCCACAAGTCACTGTTTTGACCTTTGGCTCTGAAAAATATACACACGAAACTACAATCTGTCCTCTTTCTATACGTTCTTACGAAATTTCAATCTGATGCTCAGAGAGAAAGTTATGATGATTTTCCCCAGGTCACCTGTTTGGAATGTAATTCAGGAGTCTGCAACAAGACCAACTTCCTTAGATCATATCTCCACAAATATAGTGCGAAAAGCTCTGAAATTTGGACCCAAGGTTCAGTGCGATTTCATCTCAAATGGGTTTTTTTTTTAGCTTTTGAAACATCGCAGAAAAAAATTTATAGTGAAAATTACACGATGACTTATTTGGAGAAGAGAAACCCTAGAATCCAAAGCTCTGATACCAAATGTTATGAAGCCAGCTCACAAAAAGATAGAAAAGATAGTTGAAAGCCTTAGAATTCAGCCTCTTCGAGGGGGCATCCTCCTATACATTACACAAATGAACAATTCTTGGATGATTCAAATGACAAAACCTCCTTTCTATATATAGGAGTCTAAGGAGTCACAATATAACCCCGCCGACCTAACAATAATAATATAAAGCCACAAAAATAACAATAGAGGGATTCTATGGGGCACAGTAATAACAATATGGGGACAATAGGGGCACAACAATATTAATAAGGGATACAACTACAATAGTAATGGAGTAATCACTAGTATTATAGGGACCTGACATACTTCTTTGGAAGTAGTATGTGGACGAGAAATGAAATTAGTATTTAAAAGATGTGAAATATCAAGGGGTAGGCCAATGCTTTCCCAAGGTTCTTCACTCAACTTTTTTAGGAGAAAGGATTAGTTTATGTGGATCCCACTAGAAGGGAATATAAGGGGACAAGCGGATAGAATTTATCTAATTTATTGGATAGGCTCCTAGTCATTGAGGACTTGTTGATTGAAATAAGAAAGTACATGTCCTCGGTAGGGGTGTGAGGAACATCTAACCTTTTTCCTAACATCATACACATGGATTATGATGTGAAGAATCCTTTCACCCAATTTAAATTTAATGATTACTAATTTCATAAAGAGGAGTATAAATGTTTGGTCTCCAAGGAGTGGAATCCTTGTGACTAGAATCAAGAGATTTAGTCATGATAGTCTTCCTGTCAAACTTGACTAGAATACAAATATTAACAAAGGACCGTGTTAGAAATCATATTACTCAAGAAAAGGGAAAATTTGAGAATATTGAGTCTTGAGTGGAGGTGTCATATGAACAAATGAAGGGGTCTTAGGTAACATAAGACCTACTAAAGGATATGGATAACTAGAAGTTGAAAGGGATATATTTTTGGCTTGGGAAGAATCATTTTAGTGACAAAAAATTAGGTTATTTCACTTAAATAGAGTGATGAAAACATTAAAATATTTCATATTTTCTCTCAATTAAGAAAGGCTTATGATATTATCAGGGATTAAAATATTCAAAATGGAACGAAATATTCAGGATTTGCAAAGTTAGCCAATATGGAAATAACATATTATAGTAAGATACGCTTAGGACCTAGAAGGGAAAACATAGTGAAATTTTGAAAAAATCCACATTTCAATACATTGGTAAGTCCTATACATAATAACAATGGCACTATTTGAGGATGAATGATTAAATATGGTGTTGATTTCATTGAAACGAGATAATGGCTTAGTGCCAAATAGATGCCCTATTGAGTTTTTCATAATAGATCTCTTTTGAATGGATTTTGGGGAGGGAGTCAAATAATAGTGTTGAATTAGGAGCAACTTTCCCACTAATGAAATTAGCATAAAAAATGGGTGTAGGATATTTAAAAGTAGTCACATATTTGGCTACAAGGCTCCATGGAGCAAAGAAATATGGATCTTCATGGAGTTGTCATGAGACCATGGGAACTAAAATCATATTTTCAATAATCTAATCATGTGATGAGGGAAATTAATCAAGAAATATATTTATTATCAAAGAAAACTTATGGAAGAAGTGAAGGCTCATTACAGGTGAACGTTTGTGGATGAAATTCATGAGGCTTTTCCTCTTCAATATATTATAAGTAACATCCTTTAAATAAAAGTGTTTTTAGCTTTGAGTTAATATGAACATACTTTTTTGTTTATTTTAAGAATAATCCATCTTGTTAATGTTTTAGAATGTATTAGGGTTGAATTTTTTGTGACATGCTTTGATTCCCCAATTTAAGTATGTAACTATCATGTCTCTGTGTTGCTATATTTGGAAACATGATGTAAATGATGTAAATGTATTTTAATTTTTAATGGAAAATTCTAAGAAGCTAATTGTGGGAATGAGCACCTATACTAACCATGATACCATCAGCGGGGACTAGTAAGGGGGTTGTGTAGTTTACCTTGCCTGCAATATTAATTACCCCTTCCAAAGCCATGTTACTTATTTGGATTTTAAAAATACTACCTCCTCTTTACTTTTACCCAAACAAATAAGTTAATGGAGTAAATATTGGTAGTTGGGAAGTTATCTCCCTAAAATGATGGAGGCATGGGGAGGTGGTTTGGATAGCTAGTAGTGTTTAATGAGATGTATGGACAAAATACCCACCTTGAATTTGGAGAATTAACACATGAATTCATGGGTGTGTATGGAAGGATCAAGAATTATTATTGAACTTATTTAGACTTTGGGAGTTGAGTAGAGGATTCAGAAGCACATGAGTGGCTTGGATGGTGATTAGCATACAAAATGGAAACTATTCATGAGTGGATTGATTATCTCTATGTTATAGGCCAACAGGGCCAACTAGGTTTCCTAATTTTGTACGAAGAGGTTTTAGTTTTAGCTAAGCAAAAGAGGGTTTCAAATTGTGCATTGTTTGGAAAGCATGAGTATAATTAGTAGGAAAATTGTTGATGGATTGCATATAAGTGAAAGAATTTCCTAGCTATGCAAGCTAGTTGAGGAAGCACTTGTATTGATGGAACCCCTATGGTCAACAGGGAAGCAAATTCTGTATTGTTTAATTTCCTAAGTGGTTGAGTGTTCCCTTGGTCGTATCATGGTTTAGCTAAGAGAGTCACCAACTATAAAATGACTTACGTGCAACTTCACTTATGGTTGGCATGAAGCACTTTTAGCTGCAAGCATCTACAATTTTTAGATAAGTGCTCATGCTTGTATTTATATTGTTTATAAAGTTGTAATGTAAATATATTTACAACTGGATTGAATTATGCCTTTGCCTTATGTTAATGTTTATGGGGATGCCGATGTGTTGAATTTATTTTTTTCTTTGTTAGGGAGAAGTCCTTTGTGTATGTTTGAATTGAATGTGTTATTCTTGTGAAATTGATGACATAATGAAATGGTAATTATTATGGGGGATGTGATGTTTTATTAAGACATTAAGTGCCTAATTCATTACAAGTTAAAATCCATAAGCTTGGGTGGCTAAGAATTGGTTTGAATACAGGCCAATGCAGTTATAATTTTCTTTCTAGGGAAGCAAAGCAACTAAGGAAATATCTTAATTTTATAGAGTTGACTAAGACACCCTAGTCGTCACAGAACCTCTAAATTTTAACTTAAGTATAATCACTTATGAAGTATATAACCCTCTTGAATTTCTAGGATTTAATGATAGTATTGGATTATTGACCCTCCATCCTAAGTTTCAAGCTTCATTTTTGGGATTAAGGTTGTTGAGGAAAACTTAGTTTAATCAATAAGATTGATACGGATAACTTGAGGATATTCCACTTTAACTTGTTTTCCTTGGTTACATGAGATATTTCTATAGAATATCCCATGATACTCTTTGAACAGGAGACAAGATAATGATATTTTAAAGGTGGTGTGCATATATTTTAAGTCATTTAATGCCATAGTTGATTGAACACTTAAGTGTCAGAACCATGCTAATGAAGTTTAGGAGTGATGTATTTTTGGTGTGATTGAGAACATTGTCGGAGGAAAGGTTGAACGATGAGTTATTTTGAAAGGTTTGGGTGAAAAATGTGCTTGATTGATTATATATGTGTGGATATATACCTATTTATATAAATTTTGTTGGTAGGATCGAACCACTAATTTAAGGAATCAAAGAATTGTTGTATTGAAGTACAGGTGTAAGCGAGGCTTAGGTGTAATTAACTAAGTTTCAAGGCCTTAGCATACTTGGGAAAATTCATGTGTCATTGAAGAAGAATCTTCTTGGCTAACACTTTGCACCCAAGAAATGTTTATTACCAACTAGGGTTGTCAATGAAATATAATATAATTCTCAATGATGGGAAAATGTTATCAAAAAAAGAGATTTTTGAATCTCACTAAAAATGAAATGTTTATCGACGAGATGGAATTTTTTATTATCAACAAGGAATAAATGTATTGATGTGATAGAAAAATGTTCATTGTCAAAATGAATGATGCACATCAGCAAAATGGAATATGTTTATCACCAAAAGAGGAAAATGCATATCATCGAAAGAGGAAATTGTGAATTGGTGAGAAATGATTTGTCAAGGCCCAATACAATGCCAATGATAAAAGAAGAAGGGTGCAACAAGGGAAACATAAACTTGTTGCAATACAACAAAAAATGGGAGATTGTCTCAATAAACATGTACCCAATAAAATGTTCATATAGAAGCTAACATGGGAAGTTTCATGGTGCCATATGTGATATCCTAAAGATGAGGTGGCATTGTACAGAAGGTCTTGTATCATTGTAAGGTCATAGATGTGGCAACATATGAATCATGCCATGTACTAAGTGAAGGATTATGTGGTCCAAATCCATGTTGCAGAATCTGCATTAAGAAGAGAAAAAGGCATGCAAACAATTAAAAGGGAAGTGGTCCAAATCCATCAGTGCTCTGGAAAAAAATGTCCATCATCATTTTGGGAAAAATTTCTATTGACGCTTTGGGAAAAAGTATCCATCAAAACTTTAGGAAAAAGTATCCATCAATGTTATTGTGATTAAGTGTCCATCAGTTCTTTTGGGAAAAGTATTCATTAACACTTTGATAAAAAGGAACCATTGTCACTTTGGAAAAAAGTGTCCATTGGTGCTTTCAAAAAAGTGTCCATCGATTCTTTGGAAAAAGGTTGTTCCATTGGTGCTTTGGAAGAATGTTATTCCACTGAGGCTTTGGTAAAAAGTTTTTCCATCAGTGCTTGGAATAATTTGTCCCATTCGTGCATCATAAAATAGTTGGGTTAACGACACCTTGGGTGAGTATGTATGAAATCTTTAGAAGGCCATAATATTTTTCCTAGCCTCAAATTTGAAGAAAATCGCAGTCATCGGAAAGCTCTTGACGAGAAAAATATGATTATGAGGTCATAAGTAGCTTTTGATTTATTTTTGAGATAAAAAATTTGATCACACTACCTCTCTAACAATGTCTATGAAGTCAAATAGATTACACAATTTGTATATACTTTCTAAAACTCATTACATTGTATGATTTAAAAAGAACAATTATATGATTTAAATGGAACAACCATAACACATATATATTTTTTATTTTAATTAATAAAAATATATAGATAATATTTTTTCGAAATTATATATATATATATATATATATATATATATATATATAATTTGTCATAGCTTACATTACTTCTTGATAATGAGTATGTTCATGTTGATATCATTATGACATCTATGTTATTTCTATCAGATATTTATGTTGTAGATTCCTATATAGTGCATGGTGGTTCCTGATGACTATCATGGTCTTGCTACCACATTATTAAGGTCCCTTATTTTGGTTATAAGAGCCATATATGTCTCTTGATTTAAAGGTCATGAAAATACCCATGCGGTAATCATTGTAAAATTTAGTCATGTATGGGCTATTGGGATCAAGTCATGTCATGTATGTAATCCCATCATTTTGGGACATTGATGTAAAATTTGGGTCAAATATGTTACCCGATTATGATGGGTGATTGATGTAATCACGAGAGTCATTGGTATAAGATAAGCATGTATTGAGTTCTACAATATTGAACTTTTACTGTATATCTTTAGAAGGTTTGGCATATGCTCAGGGGTAGCATGGTCAATATATAGCTTTCGTGATTCATATTCAACAGATCATACCTACAGTGATCAACACTACAAGGGAATTCCTTCATTCAGTCTAGATCATCCCTTTTCCCTTGATGTCAAAGCGGGAGAGACACTTTGTGTTTCACGAGAGGTGCTTGGAAGACTTGGTGTTTGCAAGTGTGTTTGCAGGTGTTTGCAAGTGGTGTCCAAACACCAACGTGGTTTTCATCAAGTCCAAAGGGGGAGATTGTTGGCATTATGGATAATGTGTTGTCCTTGATGGAAACTTGCTTGATAAATATGTAAACATTGTGATAATATGATAATTATGGAACTCATCTGATTGGTACAAAGGATATGGAAAGAGAAAAGGAAATTCAATTACAGATGGATGACAAAAGTGAAGTTTGAGAAAGTATACGAGGTTCCTATAAATAAGGGTCACATACATATGTAGGTCTTGTGGGTAAAAGTCACATACAGGATTTGAACCATGGAAATCTGGATACCAGGGGTTATTACCATGGCATTGGCCCATGGTAATTAAAGTAGAAACATTCAATTGATCTTGTTAACAAATACTAATGAAATTAGCTAAGGATTTACCTAAGGTATTGGCTAAGGAAAATTCTATATAAGGAGATGGAGATCAAGGTGTTAAGTGTGAAAGTGAGTGAGTTATCCATATGTGATTTAATCTAAAACAGGGGTGCACCAATGAGAAAAGAGATGACCCAAACCTAATAGATCTAAAAGTGTAGTAAAGACTAATGAATACACTTGCTTGATATGTTTATGCTTGTATCTAATAATGATAGATCTATGGTTATAATGATGTTGTAATATGAACATGTGATAGTAAGGTTTTCAGAATGGGAATTGTCTTTGTAGTGAAAATTTTCATATCTGTATGCAGTTATGTTTCTGAATAGTCGCGTACATACGCAGATCTGTTTTTGGGTTGTCGCATATATATTCAGTAATGTATTTTTCAGTATCTTGAGATTTTTACGCATGTGTTCCACATTATATGTGCATATATACCTTGGTCTATTGAATTACAGTCGTGTATATATTCTGAGTTAGATGTGGTCTACATTGTTGTTTGATGATAATTGTTGATGATTTTTATTTGCTACTATATGTCAATGATCCATGTATCTTCTAGTGTTTCTTGGGATGAGTGAGTTATGAATTGATATATTGATCAGTTATGATGATTGGGTATGGTTCAATGATCTGTGATTAGTTCACTACCTGATTCAATGAATGGTTCAGTGATTACTATGGTTCAGTGTTCAATAATATGAGATCTATACGCAGGTTCTATGTAGAGGAAACATATATATATGTTGGTTCTCCTAAGAACAATCATGTACTTATTCTAAAGTTCAGTTATTCTAGTTGGGTTCTATATTCAGTAATTTGATGCTTTAGATATTTAGTTAATTCATAGAGATTCGATGATTTAGATTTGTGTTTCAGTTTGGATATTGGTTTGGGTTTATTGTTGGTATGGGTCCAGTTTGAAAATATGACGAAAGGTGGCCTACAAGTTGTTTGATGATTTTTTGATAGGTGGATCTAGTCTAAAACGTTCTGAAAAGTTGTCCAAAAGGAGTTGACGGTTGCAACCTTCCGAAAGGGGGTAGGAGCTCCTATCCAGTAGGAGCTGCTAAACAAGTTCAGGTGGTTGTAGCTCCCTTCCAATGGGTGTTGGAGAACGAGTGGATGTTGTAGCCTCCTGTAGGTGGATGCCTGCGTACTGTTAAGAGTTGCACCAGTACAAAAATGTAATGAATACTTTCTTTATATAATAATAAATAAGACAGAGACAGTAGCAATGGTGGTTTTCTCCCACAGTGGGTTTCCACCTAAAATCCTGGTGTTCTATATGTGTTGCTTATGTGTTGTGATTTATCTATTATTTATTGCATTCTGGATGGTGAAATAATTAATAATTCATTGGTTAAATTAACTCACTCATGAAAGATGCGTCAAATTAAATTAATTGGATATACATTGTTTGCATTCACAAGCGTTGTGTACATATGTTGGTTACATGAAGAACAATAGCGTACAAAATTCATAATATGAAATGAAAAGTTAAAATTATTGATTCACCACCCCCCTCTCTATTGGGTTGTGTTACATTCTTTCCACGACTAGCCCACGTAGTTAATAGAGGGGTTAGAGGGGGGTTGGAGCCCCCCCTTCGTTGCACCGATTGCGTAGCAGGAGGGTCACAGGGGGTTTTAGGGGTGCATCCTCTATGGGGTCTGGGACAGTGCCCCGGAAAATTTTGTTTTTTGGACCTTGTATTTGGTTGGGTGGACCTACCTATGGTTTTGTGCATGTTTTCCACACATGGTTTTGGAAGCGATGGTTTTTGGTCCATGATTTTGGATGCTATGGTTTTCGGTCCATGGTATTGGATGCTTTGACATGTATAAATATGTATTGTAACATTGAAAGGAAAATAATGAAAAATCAAGCTAGTAGTCCCAGTTTTGGGATCCACGGGAAAATCTCTGTGTATATGTGTTTTATGTGTTATGCTCTTGCATTGTTTATTTTCTGTGTTTTAGAATTCGTATGCAAGTGATTTCTGTACGGGGTTAAAACCTACATTTGGCATCAGAGTTGTTTTGGCTTCAAGGGACACCTTTGTTGTTGAGGGGTTTCGCTCAGGCTTGTGGTAGGCCCTGTTCAGTGGGACATCTACAAGATCGATTCTGGTCGTGAAAGAAGATGGTGAGCAGTGGAAAGATAGAGATCGAGAAATTTAATGGTCAGAGTTTTGAGTTGTGGAAACTCAATATGGAGGATTTTTTGGTGGATAAAGATCAGTGGATTGTGGTAGATCCAGGTACTAAATGAAAGGGAGTGTCTGATGAAGAATGGAAGAAGCTGGATCAGAAGGCAAAGAGCACAATACGATTGTGTGTCTCAGATTTAGTATTGTTGAATGTATTAGGGGAAGCTACGACAAAGGCTTTGTGGGACAAGTTAGTGACTTTGTACCAATCTAAGTCTCTAGTGAATAAACTGTTCTTATGGAAAAAGTTGTATAACCTGAGGATGAAAGATGGAGACTCGGTGACAAAGCATCTGAACGCATTTAATACTTTGGTAAGTCAGTTATTATATGTTGATATTAAAATTTCAGATGAAGATAAGTCCATCAGTTTGTTGTGTTCTCTACCAGATTTGTGGGATAGTCTGGTTATTGCAATAGGTAGCAATGCAACTACCTTGCAGTTTGATGAAATAGTCTCATCCTTGCTGACGAAGGAGATGAGACGGAAAAATATGGAGAGCCAGAATGGTGATTCCTTTTCTGTATGAGGACAGTCCCATAACAAAAACAAAAATAAGTCATCGAATGGGAGATCTAAATCTCCAGGAAAACCTGTAAAGGTGGTTTGCTAGAAATGCAGAAAGGAGGGGCACTACAAAAGTGACTGCAAATCTAAAGCTCCTGACAAAGGAAAGGGATCTGATGATGCTCCTTCTACGGAGGTGAAAACCACCTCAGATGAAGGTGGGGATGTGTACTTGGCTTCTTCAAGTACACATGTAGATCATGAGGCATGGTTGATTGACTCAAGTGCATCCTTTCACTTCACTCCCCATAGATGATGGTGGTGATGTCTTCTTGGGGGATGACAAGAAGGCTAGAATCGTTGGTCGCAGAAAAGTAAAGTTGAAGTTGCAAGGTGGAAGGGTTAGAACACTTCTAGGTGTTCTGCATATTCCTGCATTAGCCAGAAATCTGATTTCCATAAGCAAGTTGGATGATGCAGGTGTAAAAACAGTGTTCGAGAAGGATACCTACAAGATGGTTTGGGAAGCACTAGTATTGATGCAGGGAGTTTGGATTGGAACTCTGTACAAGCTGCAAGGTATTACTGTTGTTGATGGGTGCAACAGTTCTGTGGTCCCTGAAAGAGGAGCAGAAAATCTAGTGGTCTCTCGAGAGAAGACCATCTTGTGGCATCAAAGGCTTGGACATATTGGAGAGAAGGGCCTTCGAATACTTCATGGTAAAGGTATGGTAGAAATTATGAGTAATAGCTCTCTAGATTTTGATTTCTATGAAAATTGTGTATATGAGAAGCAGAATTGGGTGAGTTTCCCCTCTAGTGATAAGAGGGCGAAACAGATATTAGAGCTTGTGCACAGTGATGTGTTTGGACCTGTGAAGGTTCCATCAATGGGTAAGTCTATGTACTATGCATCATTTATAGATGACTTCTCAAGGAATACATGGATATATTTCCTTAAGAATAAATCTGAAGTCTTTGACGGGTTTAAAGAATTTAAGGCTCTCGTGGAAAACTAGACAGAGAAGAAGATAAAGGTGTTGAGGACAGATAATGGTGGAGAGTTTTGCAATAAGGAATTTAAAGAATTCTGCAGGAACTGTGGTATAGCATGGCAGAAGACTACTCCATAGACACCTGATCAAAATGGAGTTGCAGAAAGAATGAATAAGACATTGATGGAAAGGGCAAGAAGCATGCTCAGTGGTGCCGGGTTAGGACAAGAATTCTAGGCAGAGGCGGTGGAGACAACATGTTACCTGGTCAACAGATCACCTTCATCAGCGTTGGAGGATAAGACTCCATAAGAGGTATGGACAGGTAAGAAACCCTCTCTTTCACATATGAGGGTATTTGGATGTGATGCATATGTACATGTTCCAAAGGAGAAAAGAACCATTTTGGATAGTAAATCTAAAAAGTGCATCTTTATTGGGTATAAGGATGGTCTAAAGGGTTATAAGCTTTGGAACCCAGTAACAAGGAAGTTTGTGTATAGCCAAGATGTGGTTTTCAAAGAGGTGAAAGATGTTATTAAACATGAAGTAAACCAAAGAAACCTGAGAAGATAGAGTTTGAGCTTAAGGAGGAAGAATCAGACTCTACAATAGAGGGGGAATCAGAAGATGAAGAGCCACAAACTCCGGGTGTGAGAAGATCAGTTCGAGAAAGAAGGCAGCCAGAAAGGTATAGTCCATCTTCTTTCTATTCAAAGTTTGCTTTATCTGTTACTGATGATGATCCCAGAACTATGAAGGAAGAAGTAGATTCAGAGGATGGAAAACTACGGAAAGAAGCCATGGTTGATGAAATGGCATCTTTGCACAAAATGAGGCTTGGGATCTGGTGGAGTTGTTGGTTGGAAGGAAACCCATTGGTAGCAAATGGGTGTTCAAGAAGAAGACAAATGCAAAAGGAAAGGTGGAGAAATACAAAGCTCAGTTGGTAGCAAAAGGTTATTCCCAGGTGCCAAGAATTGATTTTGGTGATATTTTGTCCCCTGTTGCCAAGGTAGCTTCTATTAGATTACTTTTATCTATTGTTGTTGCTTTTGATTATGAGGTAGAACAGATGGATGTGAAGACAACATTTCTTCACGGGGATCTAGAAGAGGAGATCTACATGAAGAAACCTGAAGTTTTTGCGATGAAGGGTAAGAAAGAAATGATATGTAAGTTAAAGAAGTCTCTGTATGGGTTAAAACAATCACCAAGGATGTAGTATCAAAAATTTGATACATTTATACGGGGACTTGGCTTCACTGGAAGGAAAGAAAATCACTGTGTGTATTTTAAATTAATTGGTGACTATGTTATTTATCTGGTCTTGTATGTGGATGATATGTTGCTGGATGGAAATGACAAAGAAATTATCCAGGATTTGAAGACCTAGTTGTCCTCCAAATTCGACATGAAAGATCCTGGTGCTACAAACTATATTTTGGGCATGGAAATTAAAAGAGACCAGGAAAAGAGGAAGCTCTGGTTATACCAGAGGGAGTATGTCGAGACAATACTGCAGAAGTTTAATATGCAGGATAGTAAACTGGTGAAGGTTCCTATTCCTGTAGGTGTGAGGTTATCTACTTAACAGTGTCCCAAGACACAAGAAGAGGAAGAGGACATGTCCCGTGTTCCATATGCAAGTGCAGTCGGTAGCCTGATGTATGCAATGGTCTATACTAGACCAGACATTGCACATGCAGTGGGAGTATTGAGCAGGTTTATGTCAAAACTAGGGAAGGAGCACTGGACAGCAGTGAAGCGGGTTTTTAGGTATTTGGATGGCACTAGTGATTATGTTTTGTGCTACCAAGGAAGACCCAGATTAGACAGAGTCTTGGATATACGTGGCTTTGTTGATGTAGACTGGGTTGGAGATCTAGATCAGAGAAGATCTACAAGTGGGTATGTGTTTAACCTATTTGGAGGTGCAGTTAGTTGGATGAGTAAGAAACAATCTGTATGGCACTATCAACAACAGAGGTAGAATACATGGCAGCCACTCATGCAAGCAAGGAAGCAGTTTGGTTGCAGAGATTGTGTTCATGTATGGGGTTAGTACAGGGAGCTATAAGGATAGACTGTGATAGCTAAAGTGCAATTTTCTTGGCAAAGAACCATGCATATCGTTCAAAGACAAAACACATTGATGTTCAGTATCACTTTGTGAGGGATATGATAGAAGACAAAAAGGTGTTGCTAGTAAAGGTGGACACTTTGAAGAATACTGCAGATGCATTGAAAAAATCTGTGAGCTCTGAGAAGTTCTCTTAGTGTAGAGAAACAATGGCATTGCAGGGCGAGATAAATGACTAAGCTCTCTTGTGGTCCCCTGTGGAAAGAAAACAACAAGTGGGAGAATGTTGGGTTGTGTTATATTTTTTCCACAACTAGCCCACGTAGTTAACCAGGGGGTTAGAGGGGGGCGGAGCCCCCCGCTTCATTGCACCGATTGCATATCGGGGGGGTCACAGGGGGTTTGAGGGGTGCAGGTAACCCCCCTCTATGGGGTTCAGGGTAGCGCCTTGGAAAATTTTGTTTTTTGGACCCTATATTAGGTTGGGCAGACCTACCTATGGTTTTGTGCATGTTTTTCGCACATGGTTTTGGATGCGATGGTTTTTGGTCCATGGTTTTGGATGCAATGGTTTTCGATCCATGGTATTGGATGCTTCGACATGTATAAATATGTATTGTAACATTGAAAGGAACATAAATGAAAAATCAAGCTGGTAGTCTCGGTTTTTGGATCCAAGGGAAAATCTCTGTGTATATGTGTTTTATGTGTTATTCTTTCACATTGTTTATTTTCTATGTTTTAGAATTCGTATGCAGGTAATTTATGTACGGGGTTAAAAACTACACTCTCATTATTTTTCCTAATAGTAGGTTTGAATATAATTAGATCATCAAGGAGAGTATGTCTTCGTCATGCTTCCACAGTTTTATTCATTTTGTTTACTTCCATATCCCCTACATAGAATGCAACTAAACATTAGAGCCTAAGACATTGCAACTATTTAAATCCTCCTAGTGCTTTTTCCGTGAATTCATTTGCTTATATTTCTTGACACTCCCATGCTTATCGAATTGATTTGTAGGGGAAATAGGCATATTATAGAGCTTATCCTTGCTCTCGGCCCATCCTTGGCTGGCACTCATAATAAAAAATTATTTCAAACTCCATCATTTGTTCACCTTGGGCTTCTCAAGAATTGAACTCTTCACGTCCTTGTGATAAGCAGGCATGCCCTTTTCTTCCAGTTCTAATGAGAAAAAATCCTCAGCATCCAATGTCTGAGGCTCCTCATCCCAGTGGAAAATACTCATCAGCAGTGGCAATAAATCCCACAAAATCCTTCTTGATAATACTCCACCCCTCTTTGATAGATGATCTAGGTTACCATGGGTAACACGACGACTATAGATTCAAGGTTTGAGAAAATGTGTGGACTCTTTTTTGTTATTCTTAGTGTTTTCATTTTCTTGTTATTCTTTGCCTTGGGGTACATGAGTCTAGAAATATGGTTGTATTTTCACTGTTTTTTCAAATAGATTATCTATGTTATCATGCCAAGGCTGTCATGGAACTTAGTTTAGCTATAACTTATTATTACACTCTTAATTGATTGTAGGCTTGAGGACAAGGGTTTATTTTTGTTATTACTACTTGATAAAATAAAATTGAAGCAGTTTGGATGGAGTAAGCGGTGTGGTTCCATGGTTGTTCCTATGGTTTTGATTACCCTCTTTCGATGGTTCATGGTTTGATATAGTTTTGGTGTGTGTGTGAATTCATTATTTTCTTTTTAATCTCTATTTTTCTGAAAGAAAATGGAAATAGTTTCCAATGTTAAAGAAGAAGGTTTCCCCCATGTCACTTTATTGGGAATCAAAGTCATACTTGAGCAGACCTCAGAGGAAATTCCCATGGAGGGTGTTCTCTCTTTTCTCATGAATTTCTACTAAAATACAATGTGAACTAGAAATAGAAATGCAAGGGGAAACCAATGTGATATTGTTGTTTCTCCTAGGCATTTAGTAGCAGAGACCAACTCCCTTTCAGAGACAATTTCCAAACAAAAGACAGTTGCCAAACAAAAGTTGGCATAGATTTAACCTTATTGTGCAACACATCCTTAGCTTCTGACTCTTAAGATTTGACTAGAGGCTAGTGCCTTTTCTAAAATAGGAAAGCAAAATTTGGAGTAGATTCAAGATTATCTCATGAGTACACTTCATAGCTTGTTGCATCTACCCAGTTTTGCAAAAACCGTTTATGAGTGTGTTGCAAGTTACAATGTTAGGTGCTAGACAATTTTCCATCATTACATTGCATGCTTCAAAAGAATCTTCCATATGTCCCTTATTACAGTACCCACCAATCACAATATGGTAAGAGGTTTGATTAATACTTAAGCCTCTCTCGAGTATTATTTTTAGATATCCATATGCCTCTTGCACTTTTCCTTCAATGTCCATCGATAAGCATATTGTAGGTGATAACATATGGAACACATCCATGTTGTCCTATACAATGGATCATTTTCTTTGCTTCTCACACCTTTCCACTCTTGAAAATCACATGTATTACCATATTAACACCACATATGTTGGGATAAACACCCTTCTTTTTTTTTAAGATACATTTGGGCATAGTATGCAAACAAAGAACCTTACCAAATTTTATTCACACCTATAGGGACATTCATCAAATATTGGATGTGGCATTACACAAACCTGCCAACTGTAAATAAAACCTAGATCATCTTCACAGCATGTACTTCAACTTGAAAACCAACTACAACTAAACAAACTGTGTGAATCCAAACAGATTCGACAAGCATTTCCTTACATAAATCTCCAGCCATTTTGGTATGAGCAAATTTTAAATGGGCAATCGAAATTTATTACATCTGATTGGACAGTAGCAGTCAGCCCAATAATGTTCATAACTGCAAGATGTGGGTGGCTTCTTTGAACTTTTCTAACTTAATGCAAACATTGATCAAGATGTGAAAACATTCAGAGGTGATGCTAAATGACCATATTTGTAAAAATATGCCAAAATATTAGCAATTTGAGTAGGGTGGCAAAATCGAATGTAATTTATGTGGAGTTGGGGGATAATCCTTTGTCATTTGGGGTGAAGAATGAGATTTGGAATCATATCTCATAAACCTTGCATAAATTGTAAGAAATATTCTACTACTAATGAAACCGAACTGAAACTAAGAGACAAAAATTTCATATACTATTTTGCGGAAAGGAAACCACACGATAGAAACCCATGCAATAACACACAACCATCAAAACTCAAGGAACACAATGATTTTACAGAGGAACCCAATTGGGAAAAACCCCTCCTTTGTTTGTATTATATCATATGATAAAAAATTGATCAATTACAATGACATCTTCACACATGAAGCACACCCTATGCTGTAATTCTTATCTCCTCCTCTTGAGACTGCTTTGCAAAAGACTTAGCCAAATATTGGCCTCTTTCTTCTCCTATTTCCTTACGTAGTTCCTAAGGAAATTGGATTCTAAAGAATTCCCAAGAGAAGAGAAGAGTCTCACTTGCCACATACAAACTGTATACACTCTCTAGTATACAACAATAATGATAATTGAAGCCTTTTTCCTCCACTCAACTAGGCAATTCGAATTTCATGCATGACTGGGTCTATTTTTAGTAAATTGATCAGTTAACTAAAACATCAATGAGTTATAATTGTTATAATTACTCAATTAAACTCCTACCGAATCCACTAAAGGTTAGAGCTTATATAATTGAGTTTAACTAACAATAACTGCACTAGATTGCTAAATTTTAGCAATCAACCATACACAACTATACTTCTAGCCTATAACTTAAATTTACTTAATTAACTAGGATACAATGACGTGTCATTCCATCTAATTGCAATCCAAGTCATCCTGCTGATGTGGAAAATTGAATTTCTCCATTTACTAAGGCATAAGTCAAATGAATCCTTTTCTTGCTACAAATCCAACACTCCCTCTTATCAAGAAAATGGTTTTTCACAACCCCAATCCTGCTCCTATAGGAATGTATTGTAAAAAAACTCCCTCTCACTGTTGTTGTTTCTACTGCAACAATTGAAACTGAGAAGCATCCAAAATACTAAATGAAATGTGTCTCTAAGCTGCAACTATCTCCTGAGCCTTTAATTGTTACTAGCCTGCAACTATTGCTTAAGATCTGACTGCATCAACTAACACTAATCCTTCTGCTGTTAAATATTGTGAGCCCCTATATCAAGGGTAATGATCCATGAGAAGAGTATATTGCAACTATTGTTGATTTCTTATAGAACCTGCCCAAAACTTTGAAACTCTAGGACTAAGGCTCTACATCACCCCACCTCACTCCTGGAGGTATAGTTGCATGCATGGTTAAATCTACCTCTAGCTTGAAGATATTTTTAACTCGAACACCAATTTTTTTTACTTTTCTAGTAGAAACATGCTTCAGAAAATCTATCCCCTTACTGAACAACACATCATATCCATGGTCTTCAAGTACAACTACAGAAACTAAACTTTTCTTCTGTCCAGGCACATACATTACATCCTTCAGGTGAATATGGGAGCCTGACTCCCACTAAAAGGTGATAGTTACAATTCCTATGGTACTATACCTTCCATCGTCTCCAAGCTCTATGTGTAATTGTAAGTCCTTCTCCTCTAGGCTGCTAAAGAGCTCATTATTTCCTATCATATGATATGAGCTAGAACCAGAATATAGGTATCACTCATTCCCTCTTATTATGCTTTCCATGTAAGAAATGAGGGTGAAATCCAACTCGAATTTTGATGCAAGAGCATCTCCTCATGCTGTTGCTGCTACAAGCTCCTTACTGGATTTCATGTGTTGACACTTTGTTGCATAGTGTGCATACTCATGGCAATGAAAGCATTTAATTTGACTGAGGTCTTTCTTCTTGCCATGTTTCTAGATAGATTTTACCTCACCTTGGGGCTTCATGCATTTGGCTTATTTCCTTTGCTAACTAGAGCACAATCTTCTTCCTCATCTGTAGTGGATGTGACACCATCTCTAGAGTTTCTTCTAAACTCCTCCTACACCAAATCAAGCCAAAGTCTCTCCCAATCTAGTAGCTTGTCTCTTCCATTAACTAAACCCTTACAGTTGTACCAGGATTTCAGTAGGCCAAGGAGTGTTAAGCTCATAATTTCATATGAAGGAACATTTTATCCTACTCCTCCAAGTTCATCTCAAACCTGAGTGAATTTGAATAGGTACTGAAGAATGGTTTTATTTTTTTTTCATTTGAATGCTCCTAGATTTATCTCTCAATGCCCATTTCTTGGCATCATCGCTACTCTGGAATAGATATGTAAGAGTTTTCCACATTTCAAATGGATTCTCCTTTCCATGCAAGTTCGAAACCACATGATCTATGACACCCTCGAGAATAATCCTCTTGGCTCTTATTGTGTGTTTCTTCCACTAAGAAAGTGCCTCTGTATTTGATGTTGTTGGTTTTATAATATTAGTTTGTGTATATTCCCATATGCCATTGTCATCCAGGATAGCTTCCATCCTATATTTTAAAGCACAAAAATTTGAGGTACCCTCCAATGCATACTCAAGCCTCAATCCTTTGAAAGACATTTTTCCTGCATTGAAGATAATCTACACCAAAAATTATGTAAATCAAAATTTCTCTGAGAGAGGATCTGGAACAAGGTTTATATGTAGTCTTCTAATGCTCTGATACATGTATAAATTGAAAAAAAAAAAAAAAAAAAAAAATATATATATATATATATATATATATATATATATATATATATATATATATATATATATATATATATATATATATATCTACTGCTAATGAAATTGAACTGAAATCAAGATACATAAATTTCCTCTACTATTCTACGGAAACAAAAACACACAATAGAAACACATGCAATAACATGAAACCATCAAAACACAAGGAACACAATGATTTTACAGGGGAACCCAACTGGGAAAAACCCCTCCTTTGTTTGTATTATATCAAATGAGAAAAAATTGATCAATTACAATGACTGCTTCACACATGAAGCACACCCTGCACTATGATTCTTATTTCCTCCTCCTAAGAATAATTTGCAAAATAATTAGCCAAATCTTGGCCTCCTTCTCCTCCTATTTCCTTGCGCAATTCTTGAGGAAATTGGCTCCTAAAGAATAGGAGAAGCCCCTATTTTCTTGCGCAATTCCCAAGAGAAGAGTCTCACCTGCTGCATACAAATTGTATACACTCTCTAGTATACAATAATAAATACATTGATGCCTTTTTCCTCCACTCAACTAGGAAATTCGAATTCCATGCATGACTAGGTCTATTTTTAGTAAATTGATCAGTTAACTGAGAGATCAGTGAGTTAACAACTGTTATAACTACTCAATTGAACTCCTACTAACTCCACTAAATACTAGAGCTCAGATAACAAAGTTTACCTAATAATAACTCCACTGGATTACTAAATTTTAGAAATCAACATATGCACAACTCTACTTCTAACCTATAACTCAAATTTACTGACTTAACTAAGAGACAAAGCCATGTCACTCTAGTAAACTACAATCCAAGTCATCCTCCTAATGTGGAAAATCGAATTTCTCCATTTGACCAAGTCAAATGAAGCCTTTTCTTGCTACAATTCCAACAAACCTAAACAAAGTATGTTTTTAGTGTCTGATTTTATCGGATCCTCCCCCTCTCTAAGTGAAGTTATTCATGTAAATCCATGGAATGTTGAAGCTTTAGTTGATGTTATGAATACTGCCATTACAATGCCAAATGCTGAGAAGAAAATGAGACATGAAAATAATGTTAGGTATGTGAACACTCATGATTTAGCCTTTTGAGCCCATAGTTTCATAGGAGACTTGCAAAGAACCTGCAAAGAGCACTCTAGAAGCTGATGTTATAGACTAGGTTTTGGATTATGATTCAGAGTAGTGTTTGCTTATAATTTTCCTAAGCTTTCAGTTGAGCATATTGTCTGGGCTTACAAAAAGAGTAATAGATGAGCCATTATTTTGTATTATGATGGTACCATGATGCCTCAAACTTTAGTTAACAAGATCCCAAATTTTGATGCCCTGGCAGCCCTAAACACCCTGTGCCATGATCCAAATAATTTGGTATTTATTGTAAGCAAGGAAAGGAAACAAACTTTGAATGATTGGTTTTCACCTTGTAAAAATCTTGGGGTTGCTATAGAGTATGGTTATTTTTTGAGGTGTTTGAACTCTAACTTTATATGATTACATTAGAAAAGAATGCAAACCTTTGCCCACCTTTCAAATGTTTGTTGCAAGCAACTGGAATATAGCTAATTTACTAGGTTCAAATTACATTTTAACCTTTTCCATTTACATTTCCAGAGCAGGTGGCAGAAGGATGAAGAATGGAAAACTTGTGTTCCAATGGTGGATTTTGGCTAAGAAGTAGTTGTGGGCCCCATTATGAAGTTATACACAGAAATAACAAATCGTTCATTTGTTGAGGCCAAAGAGAGTAGTATTTTGTGGCACTTCCAAGATGCAGATCCATATTTTGGCTCTTGTCGAGAAAAGGAGTTGCAGGATAATCTTGAGAGTGTGTTGGAAAATGATCCAGTTGTTGTCAAGAGCAGTCAACAAATTGTGTCTCTATTCCTCCGTTTGTGTGTCCTTGTAACACTTTTGTTCACTTGTCTCGATGAAGATGATATTTTGTCCTTAATTCCTTGTCAATTTAGTGAGTGCCAAATTACTATTCTTTCATAACATTGTTGGTTTACTTTTATCCAAGTGAAATATTGTTGTAATTACACTACAAATTATAAGCCCTGTCGCAACATTAAAAACTATACATGGGGAAGAAGTACAATAGATTTTTATTTGACACGTGAATGGTGCATTAGAATTTGTGAATACAGTATGTTACTAACAAGTTCTTAGCATTTATGTAAGATTATAGATAACATTTACACCTATGGCAGAATGCCTTGGGGGTTTATGGTATTCAATTTCAATTATAACATCTCCAATTCCTTCTTATGGTTGTTTAACACAAATTTAAATAGCGGAATTTATGTAAGATTTTAGATAACATTTGTGGCTATGAGTAGAATTCCATGGGGTTTTATGATATTCAATTTCAATTATAGCATCTCCAATGCCCTCTTATGGTTGTATAACATAATTTTAAATAGTGTGTACAATGACTTATATAGCATTAAAATTTACTGTTAATTTACCTTAAGCATAATGCAACCAACTCTAAGAATTCACGAAGGGTGCAACCAGTTGTAAGAATTCACAAATGGTGCAACCAACTCTAGGAAATCCAACATGTCTAAACTTAGTCCACTTTTTTTACTTATAAAGTACTATATAATGTTAAAAGGCCTTCTCAAGATGCTTAATATAAGACTGTGTGAATTGTGACCTCGACTAATAATTGGACATTTTAGTGCATTATTATGTTCATAGTTCTTTCAATTGGACAAACTTGTGATTGCTTCACATCAAGGTTGAAAGGATATTAATGGGCCTTTTTATTCATTTGGTTATTTCAATTTTGATTTAGTGTGTCTATAAGTGATTCCATTTGAAACTAGAGAACATCAAAATATTTTTGAACCTCATCATCCTAGACGGATGTTAAACTTATTTTAGATTTATCATTACTTGATGGGAGCCCAAGATAACAATGATAGTCCCAAATTATATGAATAAACAAGCCATTATCCTTGCAATTTCCACCCATCCACTTCTAAAACTCTTAAATTTGCACTAAAATCCAAGAAGACAAGGAAGAGCAAGAACTAGAACTCCAGAAAAACCATATGAAGTTTGGTGATCCCACCCAACTCAATATGTTTTCAACAAAATCGTGTTTAGTTTCAAGAAGTTCTAATTTATTCAATGGAAATGGTCCCTCATCATAAGTATCTTCAAGGGTGAACCAAGGAGCCATCCTAATTCCTCAGGCTGTCATCTCTTAACCATTATGACAATTACTCTAATAGATCATGAAGGGCATCTATGTTAAAGAATTAGCAATTTTCTCGCCATGTATTTTTGGGGATCATGCATTATTATTTCATTTTCATCACTTACCTCTATTGGACACTTGCTATGAATATTTCAAAACCCTACCAAGCCTTTCCAGCCTGATCTGACCCATATTCTAATTGTGGTATCTTTGTTTATTCCAATGAAAAAGAAGGTCATATCTAAAAATATTTGTTTGTTGCTCCTATGTATTGAGCGATTCATAACTAATTTTGAGTCTCTATTCGATATCAACTGGTAGGATTTGGCCAAGTTCATTTGATATATCTTCCAAATAAGATTTGCCTTCTCCACATAAAAGAGCCCTGAATAATTTCAACGATAGAGGTAATCCATCACAGGTTGTTAAAAAACTATTTAAAAGGTCTTCAAATTATGGCCATGGATGTGGTTGAAAGGAACCATATAAATAGAATAGTTTTTGGGAGTGTGATTTATGAAGTCCCCTTAGATGATAAATTAAGGACTTTGCTATCCCTGAGCTTTTAAAAACATGTGTGTCATGCAAAGAAACCAAAGTCAGATTATTGGCACAAAGGACTTTTTTAATAGGCAAGAAGGCATATAATTGATATACATGATTGAAATCATATAATATGATGAGATCATAACAAGATAAATGAAACACAATCAACATACTTCCATGACTTTAGAATTCTACTAAAAAGTGGCCAAGGAAATAGGAAACCCCGATGTTTTCATAAGGTAAATGAAAACTTCGTAAGAAATTCAAGAAAGAGATAAAAACACAAAGAAATCAAAGACATCTAGTCATTGAAAAGTATAATTATGGAAACATGATTCCATGCCTACATTCATAGTTGAAATTGATAGTTGTGTGCATGTCTTTATGTGGTTTTGCAATCTAGCAAAACTCTTCCTAAATATAACTCTTTCAAAAGACTTTTCTTTAACCTGCAGATGGTCGTCAAAATATGTGTGCGCACATGCAAAAAACAATGAAACAAATGGTACCTTCAATCAATCTAGAGATAGTACAAATCATAATGGCTATGCCTAAGCCAAAGAAGGGCACCCAATTGTCAAAATACAAAACTGACAAAAGTTTATAGGCTGCAATGCATTTTTTTCATTCACACATAGGCCAGACCTCTGTAAGAGTGTCTTGGATATTAGAAAATACAAACTACATATGGAGTGTCTTGGATATTAGAAAATACAAACCACACCCGTGTAACAACTTGTTGGGCACAAATTATACTTCTTCAGTGACTGTCAAGAAAAATTCAAACCTCTGTAATGGTTGTTGAGCACAAAACAGAACTTATATTCTAGTAATTCGCAAGTATAAATGCAAAACAATATTATGTAATGCATTGAGAGATGAACAGAACAATTGATCCTTGCTCATTTGTGAAGTTTTTGTTGCATGGTTGGAATTGAGGATCCCAGTCTCATCCAAGCCTACCAGAATAGGTGTCCATCCTACAACTTCTCCATGCTTTTGTGAGATCGTGCTTCCTAATGTGTCCCCTTAGATTCTAGTAGTCCCCCTAATTTTATAAAGGTTATCTAACTCAGATGTCCTTAACATCTCAACCAACTTCCATCTTGAGAAGATTGAGTTGAAGAAGTTGTCTTCTTCCTGTTTTGGGTCTTTGAAATCATGTTTGGAGATTGTAGTATATGCGAGAAGGCAAGCTTGTGATGTCCCATAAAGTCAAGCTTGATTTCATGCTTATTCTTATAAGTCAAGTAAAGCTTCACTTCACACTATGAATCACTTTCAAAAAAGTATCAGGATGCCTTTTCAGGGTCGGTTTCCTTTTGCAAATGGATTGGTTTTGTTCAATCAAACTTGAGTTCACATTTTTAGGTCAAGTCAAATTTGACTTAGTAATTCTAAATAAAGCTTGATTTCATGCTTTTTAAGAACAATGCTCTACTTTTTAATAGATAATTCAACTTTTTCTGCGTGCTTTCTTTTAAGATAGTGTCTCACTTCTTAATAAATAAAGCGATGGACTTTTATGCTTAAGACCCTTCAAATATCTTGTCCAACAATACTTGATTTTAGTATCTTCCTTTATAACCAAGTACACAGATAAGAATTTTGTGTATTTCATAAATTGGTGTTTCTTTTTGGGAGTGCCTTTGTCCATTCAAAACGTTCATGTATATAAAAGTGATAGACTTAAAGAAAAATATGGTGATAGAATTAAATTTCAATGTGAGCTAAGCAGAGAAACTCTTCCCTTGCACGTGTATTGTGGGAAAATGGCAGATGGTTTTGGGTTGATTAATTGTCAATATTAACATCTACTTAAGCAGGAAAGAAATGATCATTTTATCTTCATTTTCTTAAGGAAAACGTTAATACCTATGGTAACAACATAATTGATCAGAAGAGGGAAAATGAAAATTATTTTTTTCCACCATAATTTGTTTAATGAAAATACTCATAAATATTGTAACATTAGCCATATGACAAATAATTTTTGTAATATATATATATATATATAATCAAATTGCAACTTTTTTGAATTTAACAATCTTATTGGCGTACCTTTGCACATTTGATGGGACCAACCCTTTACTTAAGGATTAATGCTAAACAAAAATGATTAATGAAACAATTAAATCAAAGTAACTATGATTAGCTGGTAATCAAAAGGTTAGCGCAGATATTTGTTTGTATTGATGATGGTATGCTAGTAGGTGAGAGGACAGTTGTCCTAGTCTCGGTTCTCCTTCCCGCTCTTGAGCTAAACCCTAACCCTCACTTCACTTCACTCCTGCATTTTTCATTTCTCTTAGCTCGTGTTGAGATCTCTTTCCACCGGTTTTCTTGTGATTGTAACGAGCTCGAATTTGATGCTCCGGCCACACCTGGCTATGGATTTCTCTGTTGGATGGTTGGATAACTCTGCTCAACTTGCTTCCTCGACTATCTGGTTAGTTTGGCTCAGTTACTGTGTCGTTGGATATATCGATTTTACGAGAGGGTTTACTCTACTTCTCTGTGGTTTTTGTGCTCTTCTTGTGGTCACTGTTTCTCCTCCTGTTACCTTAGCTTGCTTTGCTTGGTTTCTCCAGTGGTATTTCTGGCTACCTGTGTGACTATTTCTTTAGTTGACTTGTTGGGAATTTGTTGTGTACGCAGGTCGTGGCCACAATGGACCCTTTCCTCAGCATCGTTCGGCTCTGGCAAGGTAAGTCTCTCCTTCCCTGTTACAGTTGATTTTCTCGGCTTTTTTTAAAACTAACGGTAGCCACTCTTCGGGAGCAGGCTTCCTTCTTGTGGCTACGACCCAAGGGCAAGTTCGTTCCTCTGGCACCGTCTATTGTTCTGGTAAGTCAATTGTGGAGGTTTTTCCACTGTTCGTCGTTTAGTACCATGAATTCTGGAATGTCGTTGCCAATATGCCTCTGTTGTCTTTTGCAGGTTGGAATGGCTCCTGGTTGGACTACTGTTCAGATTTCAACCCTATGAAATCAGTAGGGTCGCTCCCTATTGCAGTTTTTCCATTCATAGATTTCCTTGTTCGGTTTTTTTCTTCGCTGGCATAGACTATTGTTAGGTTAGGTACAGAGGGTCTTCGTACCGTCTGTCTACTATTTATGTTCAGCGACCTCCGAGTCTCGGTTGTGTATAATTTTGATTTCTTCTACAGTACTGTGACTGTTCACGGTTATAACTCTAATCCTCGTTGAATATTTTTTTCTCCCGGAAGAGGGGAAGAGGGGTTCATTCGGCCTTACGGTTGTGGGTCTTGAGCACTTTTATATTTGTATATTTTGTATGCTAGTTTTAACATTAAACTATTTATAAGATGAAAGAAAAGAAAATTTCAAGGCTTAGGATTACCTTTCTTGTGAATACATTTTACAGTGATTGTATTTGTTTAGTTAGCTGCTATGGCTGTCGCTTGTTCTCGTGCTTCTTGGATTTGCATTGTTGCTATAACTGCTTGTTCGGCCTCTCATAATATTACGTTGTTGCTAGAACTGCTTGTTTGGCCTCTCGTTAATATTATGTCTCTTGTTTGTCAATCGAATTCTGAAACCATGTCTCTGCTCGTCTGGAAGGATTTCTGGTAATAGAAAGAAATGTACAGTTTGTCTACTTGTTACAGACAATAATTAGGGAAAAGAGAAAGTAAAATAAATCTCGAACTATTTAATAGCAGATGTATTCAAATGCTCAGGTTTTGAAAATTGTTTTTCTGTATTACTTTTCCTGTGCTAGTATATCGAACCTTTCTCAAAATGTGTTACATTTGCTTTTGTATTGTTTTCATACAGTTACCTAGACTATTCACAGTTATTCTTCTGTTATTTCTACAGTTACATGGTTGGTAACCACTTTGGTCTTTTCGGTTTTCTTGTTCTGTAAGATATACAATATATATTTTTAAATGAAAAGACAGTTGTAAGATAAATGAACCAAAGACAAAGCAGTGTGACAGTAACGACCCTAATCTAACTGGACTATTCCTAAATATCACTTAACTAATGATGAAATAAAAAAACAAGTTCCTAAATACTGTTTTGATCAACGAACATAAATGAAACCAAATGATAATGAACCTGTCCTTCTTAGCTGAGACCAAACATCGGCCATGGACCCTTAACTAGATGCTCTTGCATCAACATTTTTAGGACAATTGCTTGTTTTAGTTATATTAGATGATTTTTTTTTTTTCCAAATATCTATTTGAAATTAAAAATTAAAAAATTAAACAAAATCTTTTTATTAAAAACTTTGCATATATATACATACATAATACATACTACCCTACTACACAAACTTTGAAATTGCTTATGTAATTTAAATGAAATAGTTTGTTTATCCTACCACGAAAATTGCTACAAACCTCCGCATCTACCACATGAATAGTAGATATATCATGTTTAATATCATAAAAATTTGTTATTTCTTTATCACGATTCAAATGTTTTATGTCACAATTATTAAAAATACCTTGAAATCTATCGTTCTAGTAAATTATAACATGTCTACTTTTTTATATTTAGTCAGCATGTGAAAGTATCTTTGAGACATGCACAATACTAGATTTATTAAAAATATTAGAGCCAAAACCTAACGTTGGCATGAATGCATGCATGTTGGTCCCATTACATATAAATAAGTGATTTTTTTGCTTTCGGTGGAAAAACAATCTAAATTTAAACATTCTAGAGTTTACAATTGACATAACTATAGTGCTCCCAAAAAGTGTCCAATAGGAGCTATTTCATATATGCAAGCTACAAATCGGTTGAAAATGGCAATGATTGACGAAAGGAAAGAATATTATATTCTTACTAAGTCAATCAAATAATAAACAAATGTGGTGGAATTCCTTTAAATGCAGTGGCCAGAGCATTATTTAATTTCAATACATGGGATGTCTCTTTGTTATAAGTGATCCAAAGAAAATATTATTAGGGTTTATAATAATAATTTTAAAATGTTAGGGTTTTCAATATTAAGATTAATATTAGGCTTTTTAATATTGTGACATGACAATGCGATAATCAATGTTGCATTGTTATTTATTAAATATCGCATTGCGACATTATAAAATTAGAGTTTAATTTGAGAGTTTCTAGTATTGGGTTTAATATAAAAGTTTAATATTGCATATAATATTAGATTTTAATATTCAGTGTATTGATAGGGTTTATAATATTGGTTTTAATATTAGAGTTTATTTGGTTTTAAATTAGGTTTATATCAAATTTGTTTTAATATTATGGTTTCTAATATTGGGTTTATAATTTTTTGTTTAATATCAGGGTTTAATATAATGTTTTATATTAAGGTTTTTAATATTAGGTTCAATATTAGAGTTTTAACATTATGACAAACATTGTCGCAATCTTATATTACATTGTATTCAATGTCGCATTGTGACATTACAAATTAGGATTTAATATGAAGGTTTATAATATAAGGTTTAATATATGAGTTTAACATTGTGTTTATAATATTAGAGTTTAATATTACAATTTATAATATTGACTTTAAAGTTAGGGTTTATAATTATGTTGTGTTTATAATATTGTGTTTATTGTTAGGGTCTATAATAAATTTGTTTCAATATTAGGGTTTCTAATATTTGGTTTTATAATATTAATATTTAAAATATTAGGGTTTAATTTTGTGACATTGTAACAATACTTAAATGTATCCAATGTCGCATTGTGACAAGCATTATTGTAATGTGACAGTCATTGTCACAATGTTACGTTACATTGCAATTTGTTGATCATCGCAATGTTGTCGTAATGTGACAATCATTTTCATATTGTTATGTTACATTGCAATTTGTTGATCATCGCAATGTTGTCGTAACGTGACAACCATTGTCACAATGTTATGTTACATTGCAATTTATTGATCATCACATTGTTGTCGTAGTGTGACAATCATTGTCACAATGTTATGTTACTTTGCAATTTATTGATCATCACATTGTGCCATTAGAATATTAGGGTTTAATATAAAGGTTTATAATATTAGGTTTAATATAAGAATGTAACATTATGTTTATAATATTGGGTTTAATGTTAGGGTTTATAATATTGTGTTTATAGTAAATTTGTTTTAATATTAGCATTTTTTTAATATTAAGGCTTATAATATTGGATTTATAATATTAGGGTTTAATGTATTGGGTTTAATATTATGGCTTGTACTATAGGGTTTAATATTATGACAATGGAATAGTACTTATATCTATCCAATTTTGCATTGTGACAAGCATTGTTGTAATGTGACAATCATTATCGCAATGTTACATTACATTGCAATTTATTGAACATCGCACTTTGACATTACAATATTAGGGTTTAATATACGGGTTTATAATATTGGTTTAATATAAGAATATAAAATTGGGTTTATAATATTAGATTTTAATTTTGGGGTTTATAATATTGGGTTTAATGTTGCAGTTTAATATTAGGGTTTATAATATTGGGTTTAATATTAGGCTTTATAATACTCGGCTTTAATATTGCTTTTATAATAAATTTGTTTTAAAACTAGGTTTTTTAATATTAAAGCTTATAATATTATATTTATAATATTAAGGTTTAATGTATCGGGTTTAATATTGGGTTTAATAATAAGGCTTATAATATTGGTTCAATCACTTGGATTCAAGATTGGATTTATAATATTGGCAATTATATTAAGGTTTAGAATATTGGGTTTAATATTGGGGTTTAATATTGTGTTTAATATTAAGGTTTATTAATGGGTTTAATATTAGGGTTTATAATATTGAGTTTTTAATATTGGCTATAATATTAGGGTTTATAATATTGGTTTTATTAATGTATGGTTTATAATATTTGGTTTAATATTAGGGTTTAATATTATGATGTTGGAATGGTGCATAAATTTATCTAATGTCATAGTGTAACAAGCATTGTCACAATGTGACAATCATTGTTGCAATGTTGCATTGCATTGCAATTTATTCAACGTGGCACTACAACATTACAAAATTAGGGTTTAATATGAGGGTTTATAATATTGGGTTCAACATAAGAGTTTAATATTTGGTTTATAATATTAGAGTTTAATATTTGGTTTATAATATTGGGTTTAATGTTAAGGCTTATAATGTTGGGTTTAATATTAAGGTTTATATTATTAAGTTTAACTTTAGGTTTTCAATGTTATGGTTTATAATATTTGGTTTAGTATTATGATTTAACATTGTGACATTAGAATGGTACATAAATCTTTCCAATGCCGCATTGTGACAAGCATTGTCGCAATGTGACAATCATTATCGCAATGTGACAATCATTGTCGCAATGTTGCATTACATTGTGACAAACAATGTAATATTATGGTTTTAATATTGTGACAAAAATTGTTGCAATGTGATAATATGTTATGAAACCAGCTCCAGCTCACAAAATAGAAGAAGAGATAAATCAACGCCTTCAAAATAAGCCTCTTCGAGTGTGCAACCTCCTTTACATTACACAAATGAACAATTTTTAGATGATACAAATGACATTACCGCCTTTCTGTATCTAGGAGTCTAAGGGGTCCCAATATAATCAGAGCGTATATAAAAATAATATTGTAGGGGCACAACAATAATAATAGTAGGCTTCTATGGGGCACAATAATAACAACATGGGGACTACATGGGCACAACAATACAATAAGGGGGTCGCACTAATAACAATAAGGGGGTAAACTAGCAGTATAGGGACCTAACATTCCCCTCTCCTCCAAAAAAAAATTTTCCTCAACGCTTGAGTAGTTCTTGATGCTTCTGTATAAAATTATCATCCCCCCATGTGGAGTCTTCAGTGGGTAAGTTCTTCCACTTATGAGATACTCTGAAATTGATCGATTTCGTAGCTGTCGGGTTCTTGATTTCATGACTGCTTCACGTTCCAATATGATTTTTCCTTCCTCATCAAGTTCTGATAATATTGTTTGAACTAGGAGCTTGTCACCTATAACCTTCTAGAAGCATGAGACATGGAGAAATATGTGCACTCGGGGAGATGCAAGAAGTTCCAATTTGTATGTCATAGTATAAATCATTTGCAACACCTTGTAAGGACCATAGTATTTTGGTGATAATTTGTTATCCTTCTTATATTGCTTGAGGGACATTTGTTTCTATGGTTGTAGCCGTAAAAACACCTAGTCGCCAACATCAAAATTTCTTTTGCTGCGATGTTGACTTGCATGTTGTTTCATTCGATTTTGCACCAAAGCAAGGTTATCATTTAAGAGTTGGAGAACTTGTTTTTGATGCTTGATGTGATCTTCCATTGCTTGAACCTTGGAATTTTCTCTTAAATATGATGTGACGGATGGTGTATGATATCCATAAAGTGTTATAAATGGGGTCATTTTTACTGAAGCCGTTATACCACCATTCAACCAGAGGTAACCACTTGACCCATTGTGTTTATTTATCAAATAAAAAGCAACAAATATATCCTTTAAAACATTTGTTCACTATCTCTGTTTGTCCATCTATTTTAAGAGTTTGAGGAGTGGTAATTCCTACCAATGCACTACAAGATATGGTCAGATTAATTTATTTTTTCTTTGGGTTAGTTCCTGGTGTATATCCTCCTCTTTTGACACTTCTTGATCTTTTTCTTCCTCCTATTCACAATCTATGTAAAATAATTTCTTCTCGACACACTTATGACCTTTAGTGTATTTGTTATCACAATTGTAACTAAGCTCGTTTTCTCTTTTTTCTTCCAATTGTTGTGGTGTCAACCTTGTAGGTTGTCAAAGGCTAGGAGAAGAAACACATCTGTCTTTATAGTTGTGAGTGGTAGACTTCCTTGTTGCCATAATTTTTCTTTCCACTTTTCTTTCCAACCTGAATTCCTTCTTCAATGAATCAGGTTCCCAAAGACGAACCTCATGTTGAATGTTATATTTTAAAGTCCCTATGAAGACATCAATCCTCTACTTCTCTAGAATATAATTTACCCTTATATTCAATTTTTGGAAGTCCTCAATGTGCTCACAAACTATATCCAACAAACTACAGTCTATCCTTTTCCTATCACTTTTTATGAAATTTGAATCCGATGCTCAGAGCGAAAGTTATGAAAATTTTCCCAAGGTCACCTGTTTGAGATGGAATTGGGAGCTTACAGAATCCCTAACTTCCTCAGTTCATATCTCTGAAAATATAGCGAGACAATATCTAAAATTAGCTCACGAGGTTCATAAGGATTTCAGCTCAAATGGGTTTTAATTTCCGCTTCTGAAGCTTCGTTAAAAAGGAAATATAAAGAAAATGTCATGATGGCCTATTTGAAGCAGGGAAACCCTATAATCCAAAGCTCTGATACCAAATTTTATGAAACCAACTCACAAAATAGAAGAAGAGATAGATCAATGACTTCAAAATAAAACTGTTCGAGGGGAAACCTCTTTTACATTACACAAATGAACAATTCTTCGATGATACAAATGAAAAGACCTCATTCCTATATATAGGAGTCTAAGGGGTCCCAATATAATCAGAGCCTACATAAAAATAATATTGCAGGGGCACAACAATAATAATAGTGGGCTTCTGTGGGGCACAATAATAACAACATGGGGACTACATGGGCACAAAAATACAATAAGGGGGTTGCACTAATAACAATAAGGGGGTAAACTAGCAGTATAGGGACCTAACATGTCCCTCTCCTCCAAAAAAGTGTTTTCCTCAACGCTTGAGTAGTTCTTGATGCTTCTGTATAAAATTATCATCCTCCCATGTGGAGTCTTCAGCAGGTAAGTTCTTCCACTTAATGAGATACTCCGAAATTGATCGATTTATTAGTTGTCAGGTTCTTGATTTCGTGACTACTTCAAGTTCCAATATGATTTTTCCTTTCTAGTCAAGTTCCGATAATATTGTTTGAACTGGGAGCTTGTCACCTATAACCTTCTTTAAGCATGAAACATGGAGAACTAGGTGCACTCAGGAAGATGCAGGAAGCTCCAATTTGTATGCCATAGTATCAATCATTTGCAACACCTTGTAAGGACCATAGTATTTTGGAGATAATTTATTATCCTTCTTAGATTGCTTGAGGGAAATTTGTTTCTATGGTTGTAGCTGTAAAAATACCCAGTGGCATACATCAAAATTTATTTTGCTACAATGTTGACCTGCATGTTGTTTCATTCGATTCTGCACCAAAGTGAGCTTATCCCTTAAGAGTTTGAGAACTTGTTGATGCTTGATGTGATCTTCCATTGCTTGAACCTTAGAATTTTCTCTTAAATATGATGTTATGGATGGTGTATGATATCCATAAAGTTCCATAAATGGGGTCATTTTTGCTAAAGCCATTATACCACCATTCAACCAGAGGTAACCACTTGACCCACTGTGTTTATTTATCATATACAAAGCAATGAATATATTCTTCCAAACATTTGTTCACTATCTTCATTTGTCCATCTATCTTTAGAGTTTGAGGAGTGGTAATTCATGCCAATGCACTACAAGATATGGTCGGATTCATTTCTTCTTTCTCTGGGGTTGGTTCCTGGTGTATATCCTCCTCTTTTGACGCTTCTTAATCCTTTTCTTCCTCCTCTTCACAATCTATGTAAAATAATTTCTTCTCGACACACTTATGACCTTTAGTGTATTTACTATCACAACTATAACAAAGCTCGTTTTCTCTTTTTTCTTCCAATTGTTGTGGTGTCAGCCTTGTAGGTTGTGAAAGGCTAGGAGAAGCAACACCTCCGTCTTTATAGTTGTGAGTGGTAGACTTCCTTGTTTCCATAATTTTTCTTTCCACTTTTCTTTCCAACCTAAATGCCTTCTCCAATGAATTAGCTTCCCAAAGACGAACCTCATGTTTAATGTTATATTTTAAATCCCCTATGAAGACATCAATCCTCTACTTCTCTAGAATATCATTTACCCTTATATTCAGTTTTTGGAATTCCTCAATGTTCTCACAAATTATATCCAAAAAACTATAGTATATCATTTTTCTGTCACTTTTTATGAAATTTGAATCTGATGCTCAGAGAGAAAGTTATGACAATTTTTCCGAGGTCACCTGTTTGAGATGGAATTCGGGAGCTTACAGAAGCCCTAACTTCCTTAGTTCATATCTCCTAAAATATAGCAAGACAATATCTGAAATTCGATCACGTAGTTCATCAAGATTTCAGCTCAAATGGGTTTTAATTTCCGCTTCTGAAGCTGTGTTAAAAAAAAAAAATTATAGAGAAAATGCAATGATGGCCTATTTGAAGCAGAGAAACCCTAGAATCCAAACCTCTAATACCAAATGTTATGAAACCAGCTCACAAAATAGAAGAAGAGATAGATCAGTGACTTCAAAATAAGCCTCTTCGAGGGGAAACCTCCTTTACATTACACAAATGAACAATTCTTCGATGATATAAATGAAAAGACCTCTTTTCTATATATAGGAGTCTAAGGGGTCCCAATATAATCAGAGCCTACATAACAATAATATTGTAGGGGCACAACAATAACAATAGTGGGCTTCTATGGGGCACAATAATAACAACATGGGGACTACATGGGCACAACAATAACAATATTCAGCTTCTATGAGGCACAATAATAACAAAGTGGGGACTACATGGCACAACAATACAATAAGGGGGTTGCACTAATAACAATAAGGGGTTACACTAACAGTATAGGGACCTGACACAATCAATGTTGGGTTAAATATGAGGGTTTATATTATTGGGTTTAATATAAGAGTTTAATATTGGGTTTATAATATTAGAGTCTAATATTGGGGTTTATAACATTGGCTTTTATATAAGAGTTTAATATTGGGTTTATAATATTAAAGTTTAATATTGCAGTTTATAATATTGGGTTAATGTTAGGGTTTAATATTAACGGTTTATAATAAATTTCTTTCAATATTAGGTTTTTTCAATATTAGAGTTTATATTGTTTGGTTTTATAATATTAAGATTTAAAATATTAGGGTTTAATACTAGGGTTTAATATTGTGACATTGGAATAGTACTTAAATCTATTCAATGTCTCATTGTGACAAGCATTGTTGTAATGTGACAATCATTGTCACAATGTTACATTACATTTCAATTTATTGAACATTGCATTGTGACATTAGGGTTTAATATTAAGGTTTATAATATTGGGTTTAATATTACGATTTATAATTGAAAAGTACTCACTTAGTTGAATATTGTTCTTATATTAAATCATCATACTAAAACCCAACACTAAAATCCTAATATTAAAACCCAATATTGAAACCCCAATAACCCAATATTGAAACCCTAATAACCCAATATTAAAACCCTATTATTAATACCCAATATTAAAACTCTATATTTAAATCCCTTATACTAAATCCCAATATTTTAAACCTTATAATATAAAACCTAATTATTACTTGTATAATTATTATATTTATATAATAATAAGCATATATAATAAGCATATTATTATAAGCATATATAATAATATATGCTTATCGACGTATATCAACCACATTTAGTAATGTGGTTGTACATGTGTTTGATTTACGCCTATTGGTGTATATCAACCACATTTATTAATGTGGTTGTGTTAGCTTAATAAAGAAATGTGACATTTCATATAAGATTTGATTTCTTACCTTTCATATAGAAATCTTATCCCAACATGTGAATTTTGCACATCAAAACTAGGGAAACCAATTAATTTTTTTTGACAACTCATCATATCATGTTATAGTTTTTCATATTTTCAATCTTTTGAGAATATATTTAATAATTTGTAAGTCATATATATATCAGGAATTTATGACCTATGTGGGAATCCTATCTCTTGAGCCTTATCATAATGGGTCAAAGATGTCTCCCTTCTTAATCCTTATTACAATGGGCTAAAGATGTCCCTGATGAGATTGGAACCAGATGGAAAAGATAACATCTCATTGTGCCAACCACTCAATCATCCAAAAAAAAACATTTATATTCATTAATTCAATCTCTAAAAAATTATACTAAAATAAAATTCCAAATTTAAATTTATCAACAAAAATAAAATCACAACCCACATGAATATAACTAATTCCACTAAATTCTTAAATGGAATTATATATATTCATTTCCCATACATATAGATTTACTTAAATGCATCACAACTGCTGATCTATGAAAATAAAATTAAGATTGGAGTGTCAATAATATTTAGGTATTTGGGAGGGGTATTTGAGGTAATAGTAAAATTTATATTAATATTTAGGGTTTGTAGGTTGGATGATACGCGGAGTGTTTGTTTTTCTTTTCATTTGAGTTCATTTTTGTTAAATGATGTATTGGTTTATTGAAATAAGGTTAGATTTAATTTGTAAGTTACCAGATATATTTTTAAGTTACAATAATTATAATTAATTGTTCTTTTAATAAAAAAATGAAAATAAAATACTTTTAATTTATAGTAATTACAATTAATTACTTACTAAATATTTAAAAAATAAGGAATGGAAATAAATCACTTATTCCTGTAATATAATGAAGATTTAAAAAATAAGGAATGGAAATAAATCACTTATTCCTGTAATATAATGAAGAACAACCTATGAAAGAAAATTGAGCCATTAAGACACCTCTATATATGGTAGGGCATGGGTTTTTAAGTAGCCCCATTTAAATTAAAACTTTTTACAACAAAACAAAATAATGTTAGTTTTGATGGGTAGTTTTGTTGGTTAAAGCCCCTTGCCAAGTCTTTGGCCCTCTATCAAGAGGTGCGGGTTTAATTCTCCTTTAATCCATCAAGGTTAGGCCTAGTTTGGATCAGTTGGTGTGGCTCCTTCGAGTGGGCCAACTAGGGGTTATTCCATGGATAAACACCACTTTCGAGGGAAAAAAAAAAAATAGAATAAAGACAATACTTTTGATTTCACCCCACATTTCTTTACTAAAAAATAATAGGTTTACCAATTTTATTTATATGCATATATGTGCGTCAATTATCTTGATTATATATATATATATATATAGAGAGAGAGAGAGAGAGAGAGAGATATGTGTGTGGGGGGTTAGATACATCATTTTTATAAAATTGATTTTCCTTGACATATTATTTTATTATGTAATTATAATAATTAGTAATTTTCACTGATAATTGAAACAATGTCAAAAAGTCGGTCATTTACGTTGATTTTTCTATATATAAATTAAGTATATGGTTATAATCTTATTTTTAATAAATATATAATTATAATCATATATATAATTGATTATATACCTTATTTTTATAAAATATATAAATATATAATTGGTTAATACCTCATTTTTATAAAAATATATTTTCTTTAATATATTATTTTGTTTGGTAATAATAATCCTTAATTCTTTTCCTTAGTATATTGTTTCGTAATAATAATAATTCATTCAGGTTGATTCTTATATATATACTTAGCTTATAAGGCATATACGGTTATAATTTTATTTTTAGTGAGTAGAATAATGTATATGGTTATAAGGAATATATGGTTATAATTTTATTTTTAATGAGTAGAAATCTAAAGAGAAAGATTTAATATTATTTTCTAAAATTTAATGTAAATTGTATATTAAAAAGAATTTTTATTTTTTTTTTAAATAAAAAAATTATGTCTTTCAATTATTTTAAAATGAAAATAGGGTTTCCAACTTTCATTAATCTTTTATTCCACATTATAGTTTTAATTGTATTTGCCATTATGAATGTTAATTCAATTATTTCAAAATGAAAATAAGGTTTCCAACTTTCATTAATCTTTCATTCCACACTATAGTTTTAATTGTATTTGCAATCATGAATGTCAATTCTATTAAGATATTTATATTAAAGGATTTTTGCAAAATTGTTATTATTATATACTAATTTAATACAGGTGATTCACATAAATTTGATGATTATAACTTTCATCTTATTAGTATTTATAAAATAATTAACATTTTATTTGATGATTATAACTTTCGTCTGATTGGTATTATAATATGATTAACATTTTATAGCTATAACAAAAAAATTTTAGTAATTCTAAATTTCTTTTTAATATTAAAAAAAAATTCTAATATTAAAAAAATAATATTTTAGCGATATGATTATATTTGAGATATTTATGTATTTTAACAATATAACGACATTTGAGCCAGATGAACTTTATGTTTCCTTTTATTGATTTTTCAAAGAAAATAGAATTAGATGATTTATTTATATTTTTGAAAAGTGGAAAGATCATTTTAGCAAATGTGTGGCAATTTATTCAAAATGTACATGATTAGATGATCTTTATGTTTCCCTTTGTTGATTTTTCAAAGAAAATAGAATTAGATGATTTATTTATATTTTTGAAAAGTGGAAAGATCATTTTAGCAAATGTGTGGCAATTTATTCAAAATGTACATGATTATGCCTTTAGGGGTTCATAAAGAGGTTTAAAATAGTAGATAACTTTATGAGGGATATATGCCATTCCTTCCATACTTAATATGAAACTTACACACTTTAAATAAATAAATGTATATCCTCTTCATATATATATATCTATATATATATATATATATACACGTATACGAAGAATCAATATAGATCTATCTTAATTTTGAATTTATCATGCATCAAAATGGGTCAAATATCTCAAGGTGTAGAGGGTGGGGCAAGGGGGAGTTAATATGCAAACATTATGATTGCGTATTAACTTCCCCCATATCCACCCTTATGAGCGTAGGGGTGTCGCAAGGGCGAGGGTGAGGGGATTTAATATGCAAACATCATGTTCGCATATTAACTCCTCACATGAGGGTGGGGGTGAGGGGAGTTGATATGAAAATATTATGTTTGCATGTTATGTTTGCATATTAACTCTCTCCACCAACACCATCATGAGGGTGGGGTAGGGGGAATTAATATGAAAACACCTCCTAATGAGGGTGTTTGCATATCAACTTCCCTGACACCCACCCTCCTGATTGTGGGAGTAGGGGGAGTTAATATGCAAACATCCGCAATGAGAGTGGGGGTGGAGGGAGTTAATACAAAAACACCCCCAATGTTTTCATATTAACTCTCCCCACCCCCACCCTTATTAGGGATTTTTGCATATAAACTCCCTTCACCCCACTCTCATTCCACTCTCATTGGGGGTGTTTTCATATTAACTCCCCCCCACCCTCACGAGGTCATGAGGGTCAACCCCCAATGTTTGCATATCAACTACTCCCACCTCCACGAGCCCCCCACCCCCTCAAGGGTGGGGGTGGGGGGAGTTAATATGTAACTTATTGGGGGTTTTGCACATTAACTTTGTCTCTCCACTCCCACATCATGGTGTTTGTATATTAACTCCCAACATCCCCACCCTTACCCTCATGGTGTTTTCATATGTGGGGAGTTAATATGCAAACACCATGAGGGTGAGGGTGGGGATGTGGGGAGTTAATATGCAAACACCATGAGGGTGGGGATGAGGGGAGGCAATTAATATACAAACACCCCCAATGTTTTCATATTAACCCTCTCGACCCTCACACTCATGGTGTTTACATATTAACTCCCAACACCCCAACCTTTATGAAGGTGTATAAAGGTGGAGGTGGGGAGAGGGAATTAATATGCAAACATTATGTTCTTTCCTCTAATTTTTTTAATCTAAATAAAATAAAAATCACCTTGAAAGACTCAATCATTTCAATGTATAATAAATTTGGAGTTAAGATAGATTTACATTGATTTTCTATTAAATGATAAATATACATTGCTTTTGTATTAAATGAATTATTGATCATATTATTTGTAATTAGAAACAAGATAATTTGTCATGATTAAAACAATAAAGTTTAAGCAAATTATTATGATGGCTTGTCAATTTTATATCTTTATCTTTTATCGAATAAATTAATAAATTAATTTGACATCTTTATCTTTTATCGAATAAATTAATAAATTAATTTCTCTGAGTATAGTGACTTAAATTTCTATTTGATAATTATAAAAATTGTATTTCACCCTCCTGTTAATTTCATATTTATACTTTTATATTTAAATTATGATTAAAACACCCCCTCAACAAGAACTAAATCAACTTATGTCTTTTCAACATTTAATATGAATATAATTCATATTAGTCTCTTAAAATCACATTTATACTTTTATATTTAAATTATGAATAAAGCACTCGTCTAAAATAATTAAATCAATCTTATGTCTCTTCAACATTTGATATAACTTATATTAGTCTTTATTGAAAGAAAAATACAAATCATGCTTCTATTGTAGTCGTTGAATCTATTACAATAAATTTCTTTATTACAATATAACTAGAAATTGTCCCAAAAGGTACAAAGAGAGGTCGATAGGATTATTAAATTGGAATTGTTGAATTTTTTTAGAAGAGTTAATTGGTTTGTGGAAAACCTTGTTTTGTTGGACTGGATCATTGTGCAATTACCTTTTTTTGGATGTTTTGTTTATATCTATATTACAAGGAACACATTGAATGTCTTATTTCATTTTAGTGTAAGTTAATTACCCAAAATCAAGAGGTTAAGTTAATTACCCAAAATCAAGAAACCTCTATAGATGGCCAAGCATATACGAAGCTTGCTAGTGACCAAGGGAATAACCACCATGACTATCCCCTACCAATATATTTCATTGAAAACCATAATTGTATATTGCATTTAGAAAGTCAAAACATAATAAGCAAATGTACCGTGTGTAGAACGTAGACAAACTGCTGAACAAGTTGCAGCCTATTCAAAGGCCTAATCTTGTTTGGATTTTCTCATGGGTAATATTTTGGGCAGATTTATCTGTCTAGACCTAACTCAAGGACGTCTAAAAGATTTGATTTAGTAATTCCTCAATTGGAAAGAAACTTAACAATAGAAACTATTCCTTGAAGCTTTTACTAGTGTTTAATATGTGTAAAAATAAATAAATAAAATAAAAATAATATAATATTATAAATTCTTGAAAATTTTGGAAGAGTTTATAGTGATGGTTTTGATCTTGTTGGAGACTGGTTCATAGCACATGCTATTGTGTTAATAATATTTGACTAAATTATTAATTATTTATATATAATATTGATTAAAAATTATATGTATTGCAAGACCAGAAGATTGGAGTTGACAGAATTGTAAATCGTTGTAAATTTTTATTTAATAGAAAAGTTAAAGTGGTTTTTCCAAGTAATTTTCCAAATAAATCTATTGTTTATTTTGGTTCTGTAATTTTTCTTACAAATTATTGTTCAGATCTAAGATTTAAATTAACAAGCAATTATAGTTACGAATCCACTGCATCTGATATATTGACTAAGCTTTTAACACTGAGTGTCATTTTTCTGATTATTTTCAAAGGCCCGGTACGTAAAGCTGCATTAATAAATCTAGCCTGACAATGTTGAAAATATGCCAGGGACCGGGATCGTCATTAAAGACACTACAGTCCCTGGAAATTTTCCCTAGGTCGTCCTCGAGAGTTGACTTATGAATGATAGCGATTAAAAGATCAGGAATTGGTTGCCTTCCTTAGGGAAAATACCGAATAGAAGATGAGAATGTCGACTTCAAAAGCTGCAACGTTGTCCTGCGGCGGAACAAAATTGGACAACCCAGTTCAGTAAATAGGATCTGCCTAAGATTTTCCCCAGTGGCAATCTGATCAGCGTTTTTGCATAACAGGGCCAGGTACTTTATGCGCCCTCTACTTTATAATCGAAGGTTGTCTCGCAATGGCGGGAAGGTCTTGTTGCTTGCCCAATAAAAATGGCAAGGAAGACATTCAGACATATCCGCTGATTAGAAGCAGATATGCAATTAAGAAATGATTCACGCTCCCCTGGAAAAATTACAATATAATTATTTATTGCAAAATTAGGTTGGATTTAATAAAACGTCGTAGGGAGCAATGTTTTATTTTTATTTTTTTTATTTTTTAAAAAATAATACAGTAAATTAGGAATATAACCATAAGAAAATAGCATTGAGAAATCAAAAATATTAAGCACTTATATAAAACATTTATGAATTTTATTGCACTACAAATATCATCTATTTTACATGTTGTTAACTATAGGCACGATATAGTCATATAAAAGAATATTATAAATAACATAAGTATTGTTCACCACGAGACGAGATTCAATCTTGATTTGCCGCTACTTGCACTCCCTTGTTGTCGTTCGCCTCCAAGTTTGAATGTTGACGTGCTTAATCTAAATGTAGTGACCCACTAGTTGACCTCCCAACCTACTCCTTAGGTACTCTCTTTCCTTGTGGACCCCTGGGCTGCAATGGGGTTGTACAATGGAGGAAATGTGCCAACTAATAGAGGTAAGCACTCCTTGGCTCAAGAGTCCCCTCTCTAGATTTCTCTACCTCACCAACCTCAAATATAGCTCGTAGTCACGACCTTGACATAGTCTCATCCATCCAACAATAGGGTCAAAAAAATTATTTCTCCCATGGCTTGCCCCTTATTTTATAGGAGACTTCATAGCTGACACTTGGAATTTCATGCATAATTAATTATTTTATTAATCCAAAATTTTGATTATTCACCCACCCATGTGTCACACTCCCACCAAGGATATCCAAAATTATTTACTCTGATTTTAATTTTAAATAATATTTTTCCTCACCCCAACAAGGCTTCCTATTTCTTCTCCTAGTTGTCTCTTGGTCCCCCTTTTCTACTCCTTAATATTTGTTCATTACTAAATTCAATTGATAAGTCTCGCATTTGGTCTCATAACTACTTCTTAAATTAACTCAATTTGTCTCTTATATGTATATTCTTATGTTGGTTCTTGCCACATGGAGGTTCTCTAAATTTCTCTAAAAGTTAATTTATTAATCTTATTTTAATTAACCACCCTATTCTCTTAATGAAGTTTAACTATTTTAATATTAATCTTTATACTTACATATATGTCCCTATTTCCCCCTTTTACCTAATTAAGTTACTTATGTACATTATCTACCTAATATTTTCCAACATAGGAAGGGTAGAGTTCTCAAGGTAAAATGTTTTATTTCTTCCTATTCTCCCCTTATCCCAAGTTTTATTTAATTGCCTTAGTTCTAACGACATTTACCACTTGATGTGCATTTGAAGGGTTTTCATATCTTGATTATATTTATTAATTTATTTTTCTTTTTTTATTCCAAGGGTGCCAAGTTGGTCGTGCCCTTCAAGAACTTCCCTTGAAGTTCCAAGGGTGTCACGCCTAACATTTTATTTTTGATGCAAAGGGTACAAAGTTGGTCATGCCCTTCAAGAACTTCCCTTGAAGTTCCAAGGGTGCCATGCCACTTGCCCTTCAAGCATCCAGTGGCTACGATGGGGAAGTCTAGGTGCAACAACAGAGATCGTTATCATCTCTTTGCCCACTATAGTGAGACTAATGGTGTTGGGGATCAAGGAATTTGACTTGATGCGTGCCTCCTAGTAAAATCCTCGTGATAAACCCAAATTTGGGAACATGCCCCCATGACATTATGATCTTCAAGGAAAAGGTTTTTCGACCTTTCCAGCTCAATTCGCAGCAGGAGTGCTAGTGGGAAAGATCAAGTACATTGTCCCACCCTTTCCATGCAGTTCCATCCAATTGTAAAACCCCATCACCCATATGTGAGTCATTCAGCCAAGAAACTAACATGTTCCTTCAACCACTAACATATCATCATAACATATATATAGCAGGTTTCAAAATGGACTTAGAATTTCAAAGACAAAATATTAGTTTCCGTCAAACTAGATGTCGTCAACTCATCATATGTGAGTGCCTCTAGTGGTTTCCTATAATACTCAATAATCATTAGTAAAAGGTTTCTCATTGTTAGTCATTGTCATAATAACATCATCAATCATGACCTAGTCATTCGCATTGTTGTTCATTGTGAACCAGAATTAATGTAAGTAGCTAACATAGGGGACACATCCATCATTGCTATCATCATCGTAACTTCAATGGGAAAACATAGATATCCATCAAAGCTATCATCATTGTAACATCAGTAGAAAACATATCTATCCATCTAAGCTATCATCATCTTGATATCAATAAAGAACATGCATATCCTTTAATGCTACAATCATCATAATATCAATAGAGAACATGAATAACCATTAATGCTACAATTATCATAATTTCAATAAAGAACATACATAACCATCACATCCACTAATAATAGAGTCATGCGTCCGGATCCTCAACCTGAGTTCCTCAAAGAATAAAGTGTGGGCCTTAGGGATAAATAAATGTTAATGTCATATCATTGTCAGTCAACTAGAGCATGGAACTACATACACCACCTCTTAATAAAATACTTCATCTCAAAATCGTTGGAATAGGTAAGGAAAATGGTGATGCATCTCCTCGATGTCCTCTTAAGTGGCTGAATTGGTACTATAATTGTCCCACTAGACCTTAACCTAGTCCACTAACTATCGTCTAAGCTACAAATTTCACTGGTCCAGTATGCGAACCGATTCGGGCATCACCATGCCCTCGTTTGAAACCTGCAAATGACCTAAATCAATAACATGTGAAGGATCTGAAATATAATGATGTAAAACAGAAACATGAAACACATCATGCATATGCGCTAGAGATGGAGGTAAGGCAAGCCTATATGCCACTGAACATTTTCTTTCTAAAATTTAAAAAGGTTCCACAAACAGTGGAGACAATTTTGCTCCTTTTCCAAATATTATAGAGCTCGCTTGGGGCCTTACTCTCAGGAACACACTATCTCCCACTTCATAATTTTGGTCTATCCGATGAGCATCAACATAGCTCTTTTGTTGATGTTGTGCTTCTTTTAGCCTCCCCTTAATCATAGTCATTTTTCATCCATCTCTTGCACCACTTTTGGTCCTATTAATACTTAGTCCTATATTCGGTCCAAACTGAGAGGTGTTCTGCAAGGTCTTCCATACAAGAACTCAAATGGCGCCATCTTGATGGAACTCTGATAACTATTATTGTAAGAAAGTTCCACCAGGGGTAAAAACTCCTCTCATATATTTTGCTGGTCCATCACATGCATCTGTAGCATGTCCTCAAGCATTTGATTAGCCCTCTCTGTCTGACCATCTATCTCAGGGTGATAAGCATTGTTGAAGTTCAACTATGTTCCCAAGGCTTCTTGGAAACTGGTCCAAAACCTTATTGTAAACACTGCTCCCCTATTTGATATGATCTTCCTAAGCACTCCATGTAATCTCACAATCTCATCAATAAAAACTCTGGTTATCTTCGGTGCCTTATATGTAGTCTTAACTGGTATAAAATGGGCGCTCTTAGTCAACGTTTCCACCACTGCAAATATGGCATCATGTCTTCTTGAGGTCATTGGTAGTCCCACAATGAAGTCCATTGATATAACTTACCATTTAGATTTTGGTATCTCATGGGGTTGTAATAATCCTACTTGATGTCTATGTTCAACTTTTACTTGCTGACACTCTAAGCATCTTTATACCATGTTTACAATGTACTTCTTCATCCATTTCCAAAATAAGAATGGTTTCAGGTCCGCACTCCTCTTCTTAACACCAAGGTGTGCCATGTATACTACGCAATGTGCTTTATTCGATATTAATTTGCATATATCTTCATTCGGTGGAACATATATCCTTCCTCGAAATCGTAGTAGCCCATCACTATCAAGGGAGTATTCTTCATATTTTTGGATCATCATTTCATCCTCCCTCAAACTCTCACTAACGTCCTAGTAACAAGTGTCCTTAAATTGTAAGTCAAGCAAATTCTCCCTCAAATTTGTCTTTACGGGAATCACTGAAAATATCTGAGGCATCCTACTTAAAGCATCAGCCATCCTATTTATCATTCCTTTTATGTAAGTAATATCAAAATCATATTCACTAATTAGCTCAGACCATCGTCTTTATCTTGCATTTAAGTGGTCTTGAGTGAATATGTGTTGTAGCCCGCAATGGTCAATTCTAAGTTCAAACTTCCTTCCTAGAAGTTAGTGTGTCCAATTATTTAGTGCATAAACAATTGTTGCCATTTCTATATCATGGTTTGTGTAGTTATCTTCTTGGGTTCTAAGTTTCCTTGATCCATAAGCTATTACTCTTCCTTCTTGCATCAATACACAACCCAACCCTTCCTTGGAGGCATCAATGCAAACCAAACATTCTTAATCCATATCTGACACCTTCAAAATTGGCATCGCCATTAATAACCCTTTGAGCTTTGGAATGCCTCTTCACATTTTTCAGTCCAAATGAATTTATTTTTCTTTCTTTGGAGCTCGGTAATGGGGCTTGCTATCTTCGAAAACCCTTCAACAAATCTACGAAAATACCCTTCCATGCCCATGAAAATTTGTATTTCATGAACATTGGTTGGTGTTGGCCATTCCATGATGGCCTTGATCTTTTCCAAGTCTACTGTGATACCATCCCCAGAGATAATGTGCCCATGATAATGAGTCTTGTTTTGGTAAAAGGAACACTTTGAAAAAATCCCATAAAATTGGTTTTCTCTAATACATTGTAGAACTATACTCAAGTGTTCGTCATGCTCTTATGGGGTCTTTGAGTATATCAAAATGTCATCGATAAATACTTTTAAAAACTTTTCCAAGTAATATCGAAATATTCCATTCATCAAACTCATGAAAACACCTAGGGAATTTGTCAGTCCAAAGGGTAAAACTACAAATTCATAATGCCCAAATATTGTCTTAAAGGTTGTCTACGAGATATCTTCTTCCTTGATTCTCAACTGTTGATATCCTGACCTTGGATCTATCTTTCAAAACACATTTTCCCCCTCATTTGATCAAACAAGTCATCTATCCTTGGTAGAGGGTATTGATTTTTTATCGTCACTTTGTTCAACTGGCGGTAGTCAATTCATAGTTGCCAAGACCCATCCTTCTTCTTAACGAAAATCACAAGGGCTCCCCATAGAGATATGTTGGGTCGTATGAACCCCAAGTCCAACAATTCCTTTAATTGGATTTGAAATTCCTTTAGATCTGGAGCTGACATATGATAGGGTGCCTTTGCAATAGGCTCAGTGCTTGGTTTAAGGTCGATGGTGAAATCAATTTCCCTTTTTGGTGTAGCCTATGTAGTTCTTCGGGAAATGCATCCTTAAATTCAATAAGAATTAGATGTTTATCAAGGTTCTTAGAATCACCCTTATTGTTTAGAGCTACCACTGTGAAAATTTGACATCCCTTTCGCATACATTTCATTATTTGTATGGAGGAGATGAACCTTAGGGACACCCCTCGATTCTTTGCCCCTAAAGATTTTCTTTGGTTGTCATCGTTAATGAAATGTAGTACTTTGTCTTTGCAGTCTAGGAGTGCCTCATGTCATTCCAACCAATCCATTCCTATAACTACATCATAGACTCCTAAGATCGTAGAGTACAAGGATACCTTTGTTTTACATACACCCAGGTCCACCTCACAATCCTTTACCATCCTTCCTACATTTCTTTTCATACTACATCCCATTTATACATGTCTAAAATCATGTTGTGCAATTGAGTTATGTTTAATCCTTGATAATTCATTTAGAGAAATAAAAGAATCATTAGCTCTTGCATCTATTAAAATGACAAAGCTCATACCATCAATATACCTGAGATTTCCATCATAGTGGACTGGTGTTTGACCTGCCTATTTTTCACCACTGTATGGATGTGATGAGCCTTCCCCAGATCCCCCACCATATCTGCTTTCTAAGTTGAATTGGTATTACCTATCTTTTTAGGGCAATCCATCTCGTAGTGAGGACCTCCACAAGTCTAAGACCCCCTCTCAGGATCTTGGCTCCTACTACCGACTGAACTAGGAGTTGGCCTAGAACTTTGCTAGAAAGAGCTAGACTGTTACGATTGGTGCCGAGGTGGTGTGACTTGGTGTTATCGCATAGGACGATGTTGTTGTGGTTGATGAGTTTTTTGAGGTACCCTATGCGGCTGCTGATTTGGATGCCTATATCATGTTCTTTGATTTCCTGTTGACCACTTTTGATGATTGAGCACAAGACCCCTTTGAAAAATTATACGTTCCATACTATTTCCACTTGGTACTCCTGATCCTGCGAGCTTTTTTGACTTACTAGGTCCACTATTCATGATATCCTCCTCTGCAATGATCGCCCATTGAATTGCCTAGTGCAAGGCGCGAGGCATTAAGATCCTAACCTTGGCCCGAATGTTAACATTTAGTCCATACATAAAAAAATTCACCTTGAACCTTTCTGTGTTTAAGTGAGGGGCATAACAGAATAATTCCATGAAACGAACCTCATACTCTGGTATTGAGTGACTCCCCTGTTTTAGTGCATTGAATTCATTTAGTTGCCTCTCAAGGAACTCCTCTGACAGGTAGCATTCTCTAAACTTTTCTTCAAATAATTCCCAAGTTACTTCTGAGATATCCATCCCCAATCGTGGTAATAATGTCTTCAACCAAAGTAGTGTGTTTCCTATTAGCTGGAATATAACCATCTTGGCCCTGAGGTTTGAGGTGTAATCTCTTAGGGTAAAGCACATAGCCATGTTTTCTAACCATGCCTCTATAGATTGACCATCGGTGGACCCCAAGAACTCTGGAAATTTTATCCTTTCCAAATCTCGACGTACATCATTTCTTGTAGTGCTTTGGGGTGATTCATTTTGTATGACAAGTCATCCATGCTACTATTCTAGACATTTTATTAATACCTCAAACATGTGTTGGAATGATCTCATTAAGTTCAACACTTGTCCGGTTGGTATCTATTCTTGTGTTGTGATGTTTTCCCCATCATTGGGTGGGGTGGCAGGAGTTGGCTTTTGTGGTGGTACCATGTTGTTCCCTCTAGTTTCCCCACTCCCAGTACCTCTTCTAACCATGGTTCACCAATGAATCTTGCCACAATTTAACACGATTTTCCTTATAAGATAAAACCAATCAAATAAAAATTATAACCAACCTGAGTGATTCTATAGTCATTATTATATACTTGCAAAGGAACAATTTATGCATTTATAAGTTCATGATGATATGATTCACCTATCAATTTCAAACTTTCCTATAAGATTTAATCATAAGGATATAATTAATCTAACTCGGCATAGTAGCCTTAGATGACATTATGTCGTTTAAATGGTAGTATAACTATTGCATTATGTAATTATTGGAGGTAGTTGGTATCATTAGTTTTAATTAAATGGTACACCATCATAAACAATTATCATAGCATAAAGTGAGCATGTCATTAGTAAAGGAGAGAGAGTGAGCAATAAGTTCCAAACATTTTCTGATTTCACTTTTAGAAGTACACTAAATGTCTAATATTAATAATAAGCATATATAAATCTTGTGTTCATGATCCGGATCTTGGGGGGAGACCCCCAAGATCTAAAAGATTGGTATGGATTTTGGGGGAGAGGCCCCCAAGATCTGAAAAATTGAAATGCCAAAAGAAAAAGAGAAGAATGCCCAATAAGAAAAACCACAAAGAATTTTTTTATTAAAACGAAGAATAGCTGTAAAAACTACATTGTGGCTGACAACCTGTCCTTTTACAAAATGCGACTTGTTACTTATAGTACTTTTCAGTTACAATACCATGGGTAAATCCCATGGGTGAATGAATACCATGGGTGGATGTCACAATACCATAGTTCAATTCCATGGGTGAATGAATACCGTGGGTGGACGTCACAATACCATGGGAAAATACCATGGTTGAATGAATACCATGGGTGGATGTCACTTACAATACCATGGGTGGATGGCACTTACAATACCATGGCTAAATTCCATGGGTGGATGGCACTTACAATACCATGGCTAAATTCCATGGGTGGATGTATAACTTGGGTGGATGTATAACATGGATGGATGAATACCATGGGTTGATGCCATTTTCCATTCGGATCATTCCTCCCTCCTTAAGAAGCAATGGTCCCCATTGCGTTAAGTTCCCTCCTGCGAAGCCTTTGTTGAATATGAAGAGCCACTAAAGAGAAAGGTTTTATGTGGTTAACCCATAACCATGATGAATGAAGATCCGAGGATAGAGATACCCTGTAATTCTTGTGACCAACTGTGATACTGACAGTGTGCGGCCTAGCAAATGGACTTCGATGAAGTGTGGGTTTGTGGATGACCCATAACCATGATGAATGAAGATCCAAGGATAGAGATACCATGTAATGCTTGTGACCAATTGTGATACTGACAGTGTGTGGCCTAGAAAATGGACTTCGATGAAGTGTGGGTTTGTGGATGACCCATAACCATGACAAACGAAGATCCGAGGATAGAGATACCCTGTAATGCTTGTGACCAACTGTGATACTAACAGTGTGCGGCCTAGAAAATGGACTTTGATGAGAAGGATTTTGTGTGGTTGACCCATAACCGTGATGTTGGTTGTTGATGAAGTAGCAGGTACCTACATAACCTGGGGTTGTAGTGCACGTCTCCAAATAACCCAAGCCAAATGCTGCTATGCTGAAAATGATGAATGTGACGCAGGTGCCTACTAAAGTGGGGTGGGAGGGCACGTCTCCAACGGGAACCCACTCTGAATGTTGCTCCAGAATTAAAATGGACATAACTTAGTCAATATAACTCAAAATATTTATTATGACCTATTTTTTTGGAAGCAGAAGGACCATTTTTCATCTTCCCATTTCCTTATCTAAACACTCTAGAATCTCAAATTCGCAATGCAATTTTACCACCGTCACAAAAGTTTTGAAAAAATAGTTGATTTTATATCTCCCACATACGAACTTTGATTCGACCCATTTTTTTTTTTGAAATTGGTGATTTTTCAAGAGGAGCTCAGAACTACAATCCTTTTTTTGAAATTCTGCACAAAAACTTCAAAAAATGATAGGAGAGTCGTCGTCCACCAGTTGTCTAAAAAAAAAATCTAAAACATAGCTGATTTTAAATCGGCGATATCTCCCTCTTCTAGACTCCAACGGCCGATTTGTTTTTTGAATTGTGGTATTTTTTCGCAAGGAATCCAGATCTATTATTTGTTTTTGTAAATTTTGCATCAAATGTTTTAGATCTTATATGAAAACTCGTTGCCCAAAAAAAATCCTACAAAAAAATGAAAAAAGAAAAATTCTTACTACTTGGCCCAAGAAAGTGCTCTGTAGAGGTCACAGCACGTGCCTAAAGTTGGTTGAATATTGATGCAAAAATTTGAAACTAAAATATGCATGAAACCCTCATTCTCATGGAATCGTAAACTCCTCTGATACCACTGATCCGGATCCTGGGGGGAGACCCCCAAGATATAAAAGATTGAAATGGATTTTGGGGGAGAGGTCCCCAAGATCTGAAAAGTGGGTAAATAGTGGTCGAGCCTGCTTGCGCATCCTCTCCCTTTTCAAGAGACTAGTTCCTTCCTTGCCCTCCTCACCCTTGATGGGTGAGCAATAAAGAACCTATTGTCGAGCAAGCCATCCTTCCTCACCCATATGAATGAGTGAGCAATCCTCTCCTGGGGTTGGAACAAGGCGAAGATAAGCTGGGACAGGGAGGTACGCCAGGCGAGGCTATGGCTTTCGAACAATGGTGGACTTTGAAACTGAAGGATCTCAAATTGGTACCACCGGGTAATAACCCACGCCTGCCTCTACCCCAGCGACATTGAAATGCCAGAAGAAAAATAGGAGAATTCCCAATAAGCAAAACTACAAAGAATTTTTTTATTAAAATGGAGAATAACCGTAAAAACTACAATATGGTGGACAAACTTTCCTTTTACAAAATGCGACTTGTTACTTATAGTATTTTTCAGTTACAATACCATGGGTCAATTCCATGGGTGAATGAATACCATGGGTGGATGCCACAATACCACGGGTCAATTCCATGGGTGAATGAATAGCATGGGTGGATGTCACAATACCATGGGAAAATACCATGGATGAATGAATACCATGTATGGATAAATACCATGGGTGGATGCCACTTACAATACCATGGGTAGATGAATACCGTGGGTTGATTCCATTTCCATTCGGATTAGTTCAATAGCATAAAACTAGAATATGGTAGTCATCATAATACATGCATGTATGGTAGGAATACTAATTTAAAAGAATGGATTACTTGGAAACACAATAATCACAATTTATATATGAGTGCTCATATAGTTAATAGTGTGAGGAATGATACGATGTTATATATTAATATATGAGGCTTCTATGAATAAATATTAGGAATGAAAGTATATAACAATGAATTACATTATCAATGTAGAGTCCAAAGATTGTCTTATCTTGACATCCCTTTCTGCCTATATTTCCTCTCTTTTCCTATACTTATCACCTAAATAATGAAATAGTCACAAGGTTTTGTTAAAGGTAAGAAATTACATGTCTTCTTCTTCATGTTTGTCTATATACCCTATTGTTTTGTTAAAGAATGCATTTGGCTACAAAATTGGTCTGTTTTTGCAACTAATCTAGATTTTTGCAGTTGCCTCCATTGTTTGCAAGGTTCAGAAGCTCCAGCTCAGCGAAGAAAGATACGGATGGATAAGGAATGGTCCCCTCGTGGATTCCTTCCTATTCCCTCGAACCAATTCATCAAGATGATCACAGGATATCACGGTCAAACTCCAAAGTCAACTACAAGATTGTCGTCGGGACAGCATCTGAGGTTCAACGAAATATTATCGATTTACTTTTGAAATAGAAAATTGATTGTTTAGCGATATATTTCGATTGAAATAAAGATATTTAGGCTTGAAATGCTCATACTGTTATGCCAAAGACTTATTATAAAAACTATGGTCGCACTATGTTTTGGGTGCGCGCCGGATGATGTAATTTTTTAAAACAGTTTGTTAGGTCTCGTTTTGCAAGTAATAGACTTGTTTTTATGTTTGCATGTGCTGCGTTGATTGGAGATTGTGGACTGATTCATGGAGGGCCCCTACGACCAGTAAAAATTCTTTAACCGATTTCAATTAGAATTCTTTCATTACTTGAATACTCTATTTTGTGTGAAGAAATGCAGTATGATGAGTTCGCCAGTGAATCGTTATATGCATGAGCAATTCCCTTTGCTTTATACCTAGTTTAACTCTACTATTTGATTTTCTTTTTATCTAGTATAGTATGGCTATTTCATTTTCTTTTTATCTGGTGTAGTCCAACTATGTTTACTTCATAATGTAGTTGTTGTTCAGAACGCCTTGTTTGGTTGAAATTGGATAAGTAAAAGCATGAGAATATTCTCCTTAGCAATTGAATTTAGACAAGTATTCCTTTACAGTTTGATATAATAGATTTCTCTTGCACTTAGTAAATTAGAGTTGCAGCATAAAATGCAAGACAAAAATCCAAAATAGTCTAACAAAAGTAAAATCTAGAATCACTCTCATATCATCCATAAACTGATTCAATAGAGAATAACTCCTAAGAGATTATTTGATAACTTTAGGGATTGAGACACTAATATAATTAACGACATCATCTCCATACTAATCTTAAGTTTAGATCCTAACAAGAATGTAACGACATAAGAAATAAATTCTAGCACATACAGTGCACCTGTATTTCATCAATATACCTACCCTGGTTGATAATTTATGGTTGAAAATTTAAAGACATTAAATTGGCCAAACATTTTGGTGTCATTGTCGGGGAAGTAAAAATAGAAGTTAAGAAAAAAAATCTTTAATTCAAAACATGATATGCGTAGGGATAGAGACTCTAGAGGTAGATTTGCAAGGCGAGGAATAAGTTTAATTCCCATAAATCCACTCACTTCACCACGATTTCGCGAATCCAGACCACCTACTCAAACCCGAATTCCATTTAGAGGTCAACAAAGACTTCCTAAAATCTCAAGATCAGAAATTCAATCCAGAACTTCACCCACTTCCTCTACTGAAGTTGTAATTGAAGAAAATCCTACATCCCCAACTACAGGAGTAATTTTTCTATCCTCCACTGGTGAGAAAATTTTGGGAGAAAAATTAGAATTTCCTAGTGAATAAGAGGAACAGGAAATTTATTTTGAACAACCATTGATAGAGGAAGCATAAAGATTAGGAGAACACTATATTAATTCTGAAGAATCTATCATGGCTAAAGAAGGGGAAGGAGAGGCACACAATGTCCATGGCGAGGAAAATAGTATTGGAGGAGGTAGGGGTAGAGCTAGAGGTGGAGATAGGAACATAGGATGGGGTAGAGGTAGAGGAAATCAAGATCCTTATGGGTTTCCTATTCTTGATGAAGATACAACCCTCACAATGAAAAATATATCACCCTCAATTCTTCCTAATTTCCACGGAAAAAGAAACGAAGACCCAAAGACATTTCTCTTCAAATTTGAAGTATTATGCAGATCATATGACTATCTGCATGATGCTCAAAAATTAAAATTGTTCCCTGCTACATTAAAAGACTCAGCATTAAAATGGTTCATGAGTCTAGGAGTGCATTCTATAACAACATGGGGACAAATGAAAGAGGCTTTCTTAGGCAAATATAGAGATTATTGTATGGCTAGTAACCTTAAAGATGAAGTCTTAAAAATGACACAAAAAGAAGATGAAAATCTTGAAGATTTAGTAGAAAGGTTTGTCTACAATGTTAAAAGAGAAAAAATGGATAATTTGGATGAAGAAACCTTAAAATCCCTCTTACTCAGAGCTATTAAAGATGAGTGGATTGATCTCCTTAACCTTAAATGGAAGGGAGAAAGATATTTGTGATCTATGTGTACATATCTCAAGGGGTAAAGCATGAGTTGGAAGAAGTCCTAGAGACCCTCTCTTGTCAAGAATTAATAAATCTGCAGCCGGAACAATCAGCGGTGCAGAATTAGGAAACTTGTTTGATACCTTTAATATTGATATTTTAGGGAGCCTAAGTGTGCAGATAAACACCCTTAAAATACAAAACATGCAAAATTCTCAAAATGTTGCATTATATATCTTTTGTCCTAAATGCCGAAAGAAACATTCTCTAAGAGAATGTCCCTTAGATTTAAAAGCCATAGAAACTTGTGTCATATGTGCAGATAATCATGATACAAAGGAATGTCCTTCTTTACCAGGTCTCAAGGTTGTATTTAACGATGAGGGGATTCCAGAACAAGTAGATCCTCTTTATTGTATAGCCAAGAGACCATGGCAAAACCTCCAACCAAATCAATCACAAGGATTCATATCACAACAATTAGCTCAGTCTTCACAAAATAATTGGAATCCAGCTTGGCAGCCTTGGGCTCAACCACAGCCACAACCTTGGAATCAAGGATGGAAAAATCCTTATGGAGCCTATGCTCAATATCAAAAATACTCGCCATCATACCTTCCACCACAATTTATACCACCATCTAATCAAATTTCCCAAGCTAACCAATTACCACAAATTCCAGTTTAGAATCAAAACCCACAGCTCTCCCTACCATTTCCACAAAAACCAAATCAATTACCTGCTCAACTACTTCTATACCACAACAATATGTGTACAGCATGGAGGGGCAGAATCCTCAAACTTATGTATTAACTCCACTAGACCTAAAAAATGTCCAGTTAAGGTCTCGAAGAGTGTTACCAAGAAAACCCCTTGTTGTCATTCAAGAAACAAGATCCAATCTTCAAAACACAAAAACCAATTAGAAGAAGGGGAGACCTCTCTCCCTCAGAAGGAGAATAAAAAAACAAAAGATGTTCCAATAAATACTCCCATCATAGAACAACCCTCGGTATCAATTAGATCACCTTTCCCTGAACAGCTGAAAATTGATGAAGGAGTAGAAAAACAAATTATCTTGCCTTATTACAATATGATGGATGAATTGAGAAATTTCTATATTCAAGCTTCTGTGATCCATAATGAATTAAACAAATTCTTTCGGTAGAAATCACATGAGAGAATTTTTGGCCGACGCATTTCAAACCAACAAGTGTGGTTCATCATCAAATGTATGTATTAAGATTCCTTTACTACAATCCATAAAGAAATACCAATTTTTGTGAAAACAATTAAGGAACTAAGTACAAAAAGGTCAAGAAGAAAAAGAAAAGACATAAAAAGAATTCAGTTGGTTGGAAAAATTGCAGACATTATGATGGGGAAGGCGACAATTCAAAAATATTTAGATCCAGGAAGCCCCATTGTAAAAATTCGCATCATTGGAATTGAAATATCAAACACACTGAATGATCTAGGAGCATCCATAACATAATGAGTAAACAAGTTTTGGACACACTTAGGCTTCCTAACCTTCAATACACACCAACCTCATTGCTATTAGCAGATAGGTTTGTGATTAAACTTGATGGTGTGTTGGAAGATGTTTGTGTATCCTCAGATTCCTGGGAATATCTCGTCGATTTCATGGTCTTAACACCCAAGAATAATTTAGGAGGACATCCATTAATTCTAGGAAGACCTTGGTTAGCTACAGCTGATGCTTTCATCGGTTGTAGATCAAGTGACATGTTTATCTCAAAAGGAAATTCTACAAAGAAATTTACATTATGCCCTCCTACAAGGACAACAATAGATACAGAAACTGAAGAATGTATAGAATATGAAGAAGATATACAACCTATTTTTACTATTGAACAAGTAAGAGAGGAAGACCAAATTCTAACTCTACTGGAAAATAATGAATCTTCCTCACATTATGATCGTAGTCGCAATGAGTATCTCTCATCTAAACAGGTATCATTTCTCTCCATGGAAAAATTTGGGAATTCCTCGATAGAAATCTTTCCAGGGAAAACCTTGAATGTTAATAAAAACCTGGAAGAATTGCAAAAGAATCAATTGATAGAAATTTTACAGAAACATTCTTCTACTTTTGCATGGGAATACACTGACATGAGAGGGATTGATCCTAAAACTTGCATACATCATATCTACATTGAACAGAATGCAAGACCGGTTAGACAGCCTCAATGGAGAATGAACCCAAATTTAAAAGAAATTGTTAAGGAGGAGTTGCAGAAATTGTTAAATGTAAATTTCATCTATCCGATATCCGATAGTCAGTGGGTTTCACCCCTAGTAATCATTCCTAAGAAAAACAGAAAATGGAGAGTATGCATCGATTACATGGAACTAAATAAAGCAACATTAAAAGACCACTTTCCACTACCTTTTATAGATCAGGTCTTAGACACATTAGTAGGAAAAAAATATTTTTCCTTCTTGGATGGGTTCAGTGGATATAACCAAATTCAGGTAGCCCCTGAAGATCAAGATAAAACCACATTCACTTGTCCATGGGAAACATTCCAAAGGGCAGTCCTCGGAATTTTCTCTAATATTATTCATGATTGTGTGGAAGTATACATGGATGATTTCACAGTATTCTTTCAATGAAGCACTGGAAAATTTGGAAAAAGTATTAATAAGATGTAAAGAAACAAATCTCTCATTAATCCATGAAAAATGTTTCATGATGTTTAACGAAGGAATTGTTTTATGTCATCATATTTTAGGAGATGGAATCAAGGTAGACTCATCTAAAGTTGATGTCATTTCTATGTTATCAGTGCCAAATTTTCAAAAAGATGTTAGAAGTTTTCTCGGTTTTACTGGATATTATAGAAGATTCATAGACCCCACTTTTTAAATTTCTCACCAAGGACTGTGAATTCAATTGGGATTCTGAATGTCAAGATGCCTTTGAAACTTTGAAAAAGAGAATTTCTGAAGCACCTATCTTAAAAGGACCTAACTGGAAATTGCCTTTCCATATCTCAACGGATGCTTCAGATTCAGCCTTAGGGGCTGTGTTGGGACAAAAAGATCTTACTCCTTATGCAATATATTATACTAGTAAAAATTTAACTCCTGCAGAGTTAAATTATACTGTAATTGAAAAGGAGTTTTTAGTTGTAATTCATGCCATTAACAAATTCAGACATTACATAACTAGCTATGAAACTTTTGTTCACATAGACCATTCTTCCATTAGATACCTAATGAATAAACCAGTCACTAATGGAAGAATAACTAGATGGCTCTTATTGTTACAAGAATTTAACATAACCATTCTAGATAGGCCAGGAAAGCAGAACACAACTGATGAATTTTTATCTAGAATACAAAATGCAAATAATGATCAACCCGTAAAGGATAAATTTCCTGATGAATATCTTTTTACAGTATCTACTAAATCACCTTGATATGCAGATATTGCTAACTATTTAGCTATAGGAAAAAGGCCATTTCATTTATCTCCCAGAGAAAAGAGAACAATAGTCCACAATAGCACATCTTATTCATGGATAAATGAAGAGTTATACAAGGCAGGACCAAACCTCATCATCAGAAGATGTGTTCGAGAGGACAAAATAGCAGAAATACTTAAAGCTTACCATGATGAGCCATGTGGGGGACATTTTTCTGACAGAAGGACTGCTTACAAAATATTGCTTTTAGGATATTATTGGCCTTCCATTTTTAGGGACACCAGAGAATATGTTAAAAGATGTGACAGTTGTCAAAGAATGGGAAACCCCACTCTTTAAAATGTAATGCCACTGCTACCATAGGTACTCATCGAACCATTTGAGAAGTGGGCACTAGATTTTGTTGGACCAATCAGCCCACCTTCAAAGCAAAAGAAGTATATTCTGGTATGTACTGATTATGTCACTAAATGGGTAGAAGCTAAAGCACTTCCTTTTGCTATTGAAAATGTTGTAGTTTCATTTCTTTTTGAGGATATTTTTACTCATTTTGGTGTTCCAAGAGAAATTGTAACAAATCAAGGAACATAGTTCACATCCAGATTAGTGCAGAAGCTTGTGGATCAATACAAAATCAAACATTGGAAGTCCACTCCATACCATCCACAAGCCAATGGACAAGTTGAGTCCACAAATAAGGTGATTGAAGCAATCCTCACCAAGACTGTACATCTACACAGAAAGGACTGGGTGGAAAAGCTTCTAGAAGCTTTATGGGCCTACAGAACTACATGGAGAAATACTACAGGACATACTCCCTATGAACTTGTTTATGGGAAGCAAGTCTTACTTTCGATAGAGTTCTAGATCCAGACCTATAAGACAGTAGTCTAGTTAGATCTTGACTTATCAGAAGCACAAAAGCAAAGGATGAGACAATTAAATGAGCTTGATGAAAGCAGATAAGAATCCCTTCAGAGAACTAGCCTAGTTCAACAACAGAGATCTAGATGGCATGATAAGTACATTAAAGAAAGGAAATTTCATCCAGGAGATTGGGCATTACTCTTTCATTCAAAGTTCAATAATTTTCAAGGGAAATTCCAAACCCACTAGCTTGGACCTTATGAAGTTGAAAGTGTTTATGACAATGGTGTTTTTAGAATCAGGACTATTGATGAAGACAAAATTCCTCTATTAGTAAATGGACATCGAATCAGACTTTACCAAAAGCCATTAACAAAAGAGGAATTTGTTAAAATGTTCCAAGATAATTCAGAACTGAATATGGTCAAGAAGAATTCTTCTTCTTTTCCACCTTAGAAATTTTTACTCAGTTTTACTTTCTAAATATATGTGTGTGTGTGTGTATCTATCTATCTATCTATCTATATATATCTATATATATCTATATCTATACACACACACACACACACACACACACACACACACATAATAATAATAATAATAAAGGGTATAAACATGAAAACCAACATGCTGTTGGCAGGTTTATATAGAAAATTTAGAGTGAAAACCAATTTTTGTTGGCACTTCAAATTTTCCTTTCAAAAAGAAAATAACAAAGTTCCTTTATTAAAGTTTTCTTCTCAGCTATAGAATAAGCAACTTTCCACAGCCCAGACAAGTTTCTGTAGCTAAGACAAGTTTCTGTAGCCTAATAAAAAAAATTGAAGCCTACAGGGACACTTGGTGATTTGAATTGAAGGACAACTAACAAAGCAAAGTACCTGCAGGAGATCTCAAAACAACAAACAAGGTTAGCAAAGTGGATCACAAGTATGTGCTACTTTAATTTAGCAATAGGCATTGATATATTTCATATGTGACTAAGAATACATAGTACTGCCAAAAATTAAAAACGGAATCATTACAATTTAAGGGTGATGGTCGCCTAACAAAACATCATAATCCACCACTTAAAAGTCATGTCACATCCTCATTTTGAATCCGCCAAAGTAATCACCAAATAAATGCGCCCCAATGATCCGATTCATTCCTATAACCCTTATTATAATCCACCTATTCTTACACTCCTTTGAACTTTTATAGCCACTCCATCCTTCCACCACTTAGCAAAACCCTACCAACACCATTCTCTTGTCAAGGTAACCAGTCTTTGAGGCAAACCATCCTCCATAACAGGGATCATTGTTCGAACCGAGCCAGCAGGGAAGAAGTTCTTGGAGGGATACCCTCAAACAAAGGATCTGCTGCAAAAGAAACAATGGTTGCAGTTCATTGAAAAAATCAACGGTTTTCACAGGGAAGTGACAAAGACATTTGCACGCTCGTTTGATGGAACTGGCTGAAATAGAAGACATTAAGATCACCATAATAGATTCCATGATCGTGGAAGCTATTGAATTACCAAGGACCGGGGAAAAATGGTTCAAGAACAGGGGAACTAATGGAGAAGATTGGGAGGTCTTCCTAAAAAATCCAAATATGGACGACACTGTCTTCAAGAAAGGTATTCCCAGCACATCCCTTAAGAGTAAATGGAGGAATTTGTTGGTTATACTTCAAAAATTTGTCACTTGTGCGGATTGGTTTGGGTATATGTATTTTTACCATGTTCGGATGATGATGCATTTTCTTGAAGATCACCAGATGAATTTTCCTTATTTTCTCTTACATAGTCTCCAGAAAATGTCCACAAACGTTCAAAAGAGAATTCAATTTATAGAAAATACCATGTATCATCATGGATTGATAAAGATATTGGTTGAGTTCCATCTTCGGAGTATAGGGGATAACTGGGAAAGTTTTTTGGTGAGGAACCATTTTGAAGAAAGATCCCCATAACAAGCCAGCAACAATAAGATCCTTAGAGGAAGGAAGAAAACAATAGAAGCAATAAAAGAGCAGGAACCCCAGACTCAACTGGAATTATCAAAAGGAGAGTTTCCCATAGTAGATCTTTTGTAGAGAATGAAAAATGGAAGTCTCAGAAGGAAGAAAGTTAGCAAACGAACAAAGCAAATACCACAAACCAAGACCCTTCCTCAAGAAGAAAGATCAGAAAATAAAAGAAGGAAAGTACAGGGGTTACAAACCTCACGACTAAGGAGGAGTACAAGGTTGAGCACAGTGCAATAGGTAGTCTCAAAATCTACAAAATACATTGATCTCGAGGAAAACGAGCCAACTAATAATAAGCCAACTGAAAACCCTGAAAATTCTCCAAAAGATCATCAAAATCATCACCGAGAGTGTCACCACCACCTTGCAGCTCACCTCTAAGAAGCTCGATGCATAGTCCAGGTGTTGACCCTGTTCAACAGTAGATTTATGACTATATAGATCCATTGGAAATAAAAGAGACAGCAACTAAAGAAACAATTCAGAGTCCTCGAGAAGGAAGAAATTAGTTAAATGAACCACAAGAACGTTCAGCCTCCAACATTTTGAAGCAAGAGATTTTTGAGTTGGAAACATTGAATAGATATCTCAAGAACGAGAATCAAGCATTGAAGGCACAAAGTGAGATCCAGATTACGAAAAGTGACAATCTCATCCTTCATTTGATTTTGTGGTACAAAAATAACAAATAGCTGAAGAAGGAAAACAGGACAATGCAAAGAGAGATTATCAGTTCTTAAAATACAAAATTCTCATGAGAAAACCAAGGATGCCAGAAGCTGCCAGAAAGAAGAAGAAAGTGAGACTTGGAGGTGATGATCATAAGGCACAAGTGATTGATAATGATGAAGTGTATGAGGACATACAAAACCTCCAGCATGGGGGAATGTCTAGTCCAAATATTGTCTTACCTTGGCATCCCCTTTTGCCTATATTTCCTCTCTTTTCCTATACTTATCACCTAAATAATGCAATATACATAAGGTTTTCTTAAAGGTAAGAAATTACATGTCTTCTTTTTCATGTTTGTTTATATACCCTATTGTTTTGTTAAAGAATGCATTTGGCTACGGAATTGGTTTGTTTCTGCAACTAATCCAGATTTCTGTAGCTGCCTCCATTGTTTGCAAGGTTCAGAAGCTCTAGCTCAGCGAAGAAATATACGGATGGATAAGCAATGGTCCCCTCATGGATTCCTTCCTATTCTCTTGAACCAATTCATCAATATGATCGTAGGATGTCATGGTCAAACTCCAAAGTCAACTACAATATTGTCATCGGGACAGAATCCGAGGTTCAATGAAATCTTATCGATTTGCTTTGGGAATAGAAAATCAATTGTTTAGCGATATAGTTCGATTGAAATAAAGATATTTAGGCTTGAAATGCTCATACTATTATGCCAAAGACTTATTATAAAAACTATGGCTGCACTGTGTTTTGGGTGCGCATCAGATGATGTAATTTTTGAAAAAAGTTTGTTAAATTTCGTTTTGCAAGTAATAGACTTGGTTTTATGTTTGTATGCGTTGTGTTGATTGGAGATTGTGGACTGATTCATGGAGGGACCCTACAATTAGTAACAGGTCTTTAACTGATTGCAATTAGATTTATTTCATTACTTAAATACTCTGTTTTGTGTGAAGAAATGCAGTATGATGGGTTTGCCAGTGAATCGTTATATGCATGAGCAATTCCCTTTGCTTTATACCTAGTTTAACTTTGCTATTTGATTTTCTTTTTATCTAGTACAACATGACTATTTCATTTGGTTTTTATCTAGTGTAGTCCAACTGTGTTTACTTCATAGTGTAGTTGTTGTTCATAATGTCTTGTTTGGATGAAATTGAATAAGTAAAAGCGTGAGAATCTTCTCCTTAGCAATTGAATTCAGACAAGTATTCCTTTACAGTTTGATAGAATATATTTCTCTTGCACTTAGTAAATTAGAGTTGCAGCATAAAATTCAAGACAAAAATCCAAAACAGTCTAACACAAGTAAAATCTAGAATCACTCTCATATCATCCATAAACTGAATAAATACAGAATAACTCCTAAGAAATTAGTTGATAACTTTAGGGATTGAGACACTAATATAATTAACAACATCATCTCCATACTAATCTTAAGTTTATATCCTAACAAGAACGTAATGACATAAGAAATAACTTCTAGCACATATAGTGCACCTGTACTTCATCAGTATACCTACCCTGGTTGATAATTTATGATTGACAATTTAAAGACATTAAATTGGCCAAACAATCCATATGGAAAATAAATGAATTTCCATTATCTATATGGAAAATAAATGAATGCAATGTTTTACATAATGTTAAACTAGCACAACCGTGAAGAGTAAATGACTAGAATAGTGCAAGAGTTACTTGGGACATTATTTACATTCAGGTGAATAAGCATATCTACCAAGAGTTATTTCCCGCCATTTTTTATGCAATTCTTTGAATAAATTAACTCTAAGAGTAAAAATGTAAATTTATAAATTTACCATAATTGTTGAACAATTTATGGTAGGAAAATTATTGATGTTGTATTTAAAATAACTCAACTATATGATCAAGTTACACTTCCCCAAAATAAATGACATAATTATGTCTTCTAATGTCTATGCACTCTTGTGGTGTGGAATTTATGGTAACGAAGTCTTCATCACAATGCAAATTATTTAAACCTTGGGATTGATGGCCAAGTGTCACTTGTTTAACTATTAGTTTAATAAGCCAAGGGTACAGTGGAAATAACTGGACTGACTGTGCCCATTGAATGTAGTTTCAATGTCAGAGAAATAAAAGTCCACTAGGAATATATATAATTAGAAGCCTCCCATGAATTCCCATGTGACCAGCATAGCAAAGATGCATTGCTAGTGAACAAGATCACATGTTTCTTACCAAAAGTTCTTTCCGGAAAAATGTAGTTTATTTTTTTTAGTGTAAAATGTTTTTATAATTTACAAGACATTGTTACCATACTATTATATCTAAAAAAATAGTATATTGTAATTTATAAATGAGCCAAGTGAAAACCCTGAAAGTTCTCCAAAAGAATCACCAAAATCATCACTGAGAGTGTCACCACCACCTTGCAGCTCACCTCTAAGAAGCCCAGTGCATAGTCCGGGTGTTGACCCTGTTCAACAGGAGATTTATGACTATATAGAGTCATTGGAAAGAAAAGAGACAGAAACTAAAGAAACAATTCAGAGTCGTGTAGAAGGGAGCAATCAGTTAAATGAACCACAAGAACCTTCAGCCTCAAACATTCTAAAGCAAGAGAAATTTGAGTTGGAAACATTGAACAAATATCTCAAGAATGAGAATCAAGCATTGAAGGCACAAAGTGAGATCCAAATTGTGAAAAGTGACATTCTCATCCTTCATTTGAGTTTGTGGTACAAAAATAACAAATAGTTGAAGAAGGAAAACAGGACAATGCGAAGAGATATTATCAATTTAAAATACAAAATTCTCATGAGAAAACCAAGGATGCTAGAAGCTGCCAGAAAGAAGAAGAAAGTGAAACTTGGAGGTTATGATCATAAGGCACAAGTGACTAACAATGATGAGTGTATGAGGACATACAAAACCTCCAGCATGGGGGAATGTAGAGTCCAAAGATTGTCTTATCTTGGCATCCCCTTTTGCCTATATTTCCTCTCTTTTCCTATACTTATCACCTAAAAAATGCAATATACACAAGGTTTTGTTAAAGGTAAGAAATTACATGTCTTCTTCTTCATGTTTGTCTATATACCCTATTGGTTAGTTAAATAATGCATTTGGCTATGAAATTGGTTTGTTTTTACAACTAATCCAGATTTCTACAGCTGCCTCCATTATTTGCAAGGTTCAAAAGCTCCAGCTCAGCGAAGAAATATACAGATGGATAAGGAATGGTCCCCTCATGGATTCCTTCCTATTCCTTCGAACCAATTCATCAAGATGATCGCAGGATGTCACGGTCAAAATCCAAAGTCAACTACAAGATTGTCACCAAAACAGAATCCGAGGTTCAACGAAATCTTATCGATTTGCTTTCGGAATAGCAAATCGATTGTTTAGCGATATAGTTCGATTGAAATAAAGATATTTAGGCTTGAAATTCTCATATTGTTATGCCAAAGACTTATTATAAAAACTATGGCAGCACTATGTTTTGGGTGCATGCCAGATGATGTAATTTTTGAAAAAAGTTTGTTAAGTTTCATTTTGCAAGTAATAGACTTGGTTTTATGTTGTATGCATTGCGTTGATTGGAGATTGTGGACTAATTCATGGAGGGCCCCTACGACCAGTAACAAGTCTTTAACCGATTGCAATTAGATTTCTTTCATTACTTGAATACTCTGTTTTGTGTGAAGAAATGCAGCATGGTGAGTTTGCCAGTGAATCGTTATATGCATGAGCAATTCCCTTTGCTTTAGTTTAACTCTTCTATTTGATTTTCTTTTTATCTGGTACAGTCTGGCTATTTCATTTGCTTTTTATCTAGTGTAGTCCAACTGTGTTTACTTCATAGCGTAGTTGTTGTTCAGAATGTCTTGTTTGGATGAAATTGAATAAGTAAAAGCATGAGAATCTTCTCCTTAGCAATTGAATTCAGAAAAGTATTCCTTTACTGTTTGTTAGAATATATTTCTCTTTCACTTAGTAAATTAGAGTTGCAGCATAAAATTCAAGACGAAAATCTAAAACAGTCTAACACAAGTAAAATCTAGAATCACTCTCATATCATCCATAAATTGATTCAATAGAGAATAACTCCTAAGAAATTAGTTGATAACTTTAGGGATTGAGACACTAATATAATTAACAACACCATCTCCATACTAACCTTAAGTTTAGATCCTAACAAGAACGTAACGACATAAGAAATAACTTCTAGCACATATAGTGCACTTGTACTTCATCATTATACCTACCCTGGTTGATAATTTATGATTAACAATTTAAAGACATTAAATTGGCCAAACAATCTATATGGAAAATAAATGAATTTCCATTATCTATATGGAAAATAAATGAATGCAATGTTTTACATAATGTTAAACTAGCACAACCATGAAGAGTAAATGACTAGAATAGTGCAAGAGTTACTTGCGACATTATTTACATTCAGGTAAATAAGCATATCTACCAAGAGTTATTTCCCACCATTTTTTATGCAATTATTTGAATAAATTAACTCTAAGAGTAAAAATGTAAATTTATAAATTTACCATAATTGTTGAACAATTTATGGTAGGAAATTTATTGATGTTGTATTTAGAATAACTCAACTATATGACCAAGTTACACTTCCCCAAAATAAATGACATAATTATGTCTTCTAATGTCTATGCACTGTTGTGGTGTGGAATTTATGGTAATGAAGTCTTCGTCACAACGCAAATTATTTAAACCTTGGGATTGATGGCCAAGTGGCACTTGTTCCACTATTAATTTAATAAGCCAAGGGTTCAGTGGAAATAGTTGTGACTGATTATGCCCATTGAATGTAGTTTCAATGTCAATGAAATAAAAGTCCACTATTTATATATATATATATATAAGCCTCCCATGAATTCCCATGTGACCAGTATAGCAAAGATGTGTTGATGGTGAACAAGATCACATGTTTCTTACCAAAAGTTCTTCCAAAAAAATATTGTAGTTTATATTTTTAGTGTAAAATGTTTTTATAATTTACAATACATTATTACCATACTTTTATATCTAAAAAAATAATATATTGTAATTTATAAATGACCATAATTTACAATTACATTATTTAACTTGGATTATTATAAGCTTTAAACGTCCAAGTGGTAGCTCGGCCTCTCTCATAATAATAGTGTATGATAACTAGGTCTTTTAATAGGATTTTTTTCATACATAAACTACATTCCAAGTCTTTCATTTTATTCAAGATCTCTTTTAAGATAAAAACATCGTACGAAGCTTCTCGAATCATGTCCTCCAAATACACTAGTTTATTTTTTCTTTCTTTTAATAAATATGCTTGTCCTATTTTATCTATATCCTTCCCAAAGTTTCCTCTTGTGCATGTCAGACTGATTCCAACCTTCCACAACAATCATGTGCTTGAATCAGCCTCTTCCTCCTATACCATGTTACGCATTATGTTTCCATGAAAGTGATCTTGCATGGGGTGTCCAGTCGAAAGAAGCAATATTTTAGCGAAAATAAAAATATATACTGTGACTTTGCATTGGTTGCAGCAGAAAGAGCAAATAAACAATTTTTTTTGCATACGTCGAAGTGATCGAAGAGAAATAGCATGAGGATCATTCTCTACATTGAGGATTTGATTCCGTAGCAGTTGGAATGTCAATTCCATTTTTAATTACGTTAACAAATCAAGGGATTATTTAATTATGATGATCGATAATATTTAAAATAATACACTAAATGTCCATTCATAATGATAATATCACTTAACAAGATCAATTGCACCAAATGTCAATCCAAGTTTGAGTTTATCAAGTAAATTGGTTTCCACCCTGCCAAAAGTAATTTCCAAATGAAAATTGTCAACTACCATGATTTGACTGAGCCAAGTGTAATTTCTAATATGGAGTTTGTTGATTACTTTGAGTTTGATTGCACCAAAATGTACTGAAGATTAAGAGTTTGGAGATAGATATTACGAGTTGCCAACAATTAAAGATACCATATGTTAATAAAATGATTTCACATGGAGAAATCATACACGGGTACATTTGTGAATCAGTTCAAAAGGATTAAATGGTCATAATTAAACTTGAGTTTATACACCTAGATAATAATACCTAACATAATTGTTTTGAAAGTCCTTGCTACTCCAAACATCCGGCTATGGGTGAATGTTTCTTGGGCTTCTTTTATTTTCTTTTTTTCCAACTTATATGTTTAAATTCATTGCTTAAGTCGTTCAAACCCTTGTGCCTAAGCCCTTCCGCTGTGCAAATTTTACAACATGTTGCTTGTTATTAGATTGTGGTTCATCAAATGGACTAATGCAAGGGAATTGTTCGACATCTGAGTAATGACTGATTTCTGATAGCTCAATTCGATTCAACTGAAAGCCCTTGGAAAAGAAGAATTTCACCATTGTGTGAAGGCATAGAATATACATGAGAAGACAAAGAAAGCTTCTCTTGAAGGAATTCTTCTCCATGGTGTCACTATGAAGCCCTGATCTCGCTATTACGACACCTTATCTACGTTTCGGGGAGTGAAAACCCAAAAACTTTGAAGTACACCTCCATGCCATTTAGAAATGAAACCATGAATGTGAGGAAAGGGGCCGCCATGTCATTCAAAGTTGAAACCATTTATTGGAAATGAAATGTGTGGAAACATGGTTCCTATCCATTCGTTGTTGAAAAAATTTAATCGGTCAATATGTATGTGGAGTGGATAATTATAGTTGTAATGGTATTACTTAATGATGAAGGTAGGTCCAAAAGAGTGTGTAATTACAAACTCTTCAATGTTGTGGGAAGGCTAGTTCCTCTGTATCTTTACAGAATCGTGATTAAGAATAAACCAACCATCCCAAGACCTATTTACAATAATTGATACAAACAATATTTTGTTCTTTGAGCCTATTTCTTAGTGAAAGTGTTACTACATGAAATGAACTAACCGTTGATTATAGCGCACTAAAGTTGGAGATAGTTGGGCAATGAATGGAATATATCCATGACCAAAATTGTACAAATGAATTTCGTACAGGTTAAAAACTTGCATACTTGGCCTAAAAACTATATAGGCTCATTACATTTATGTGCCTAATACACAGTTAGGGCAAAAATGTTCGTGATGCACAGCTAGGGAAGAACAATAACAAACCCAATCCTTAGTAGATATTCAAACCTGGGCCCATAGACCTCAAGGGTTCAAACCTTGCTCTGATAACAAGTGTAGGGACCAACCCTATGCTTTATTTATTTTTATTTTTTATTTTTAAGAATAATACAATAAACTAAGAATAAAACTATAAGTAGATAGCATAGAGAACTCAAAAATATTAAGCACTTATATAAAACATCCACGAATTTCATTGCATTACAAATATCATCTATTTTACATGTTATTAACTCTAAGCACAATGAAGTCATATAAAAGAACATTATAAATAGCATAGGTATTATTCACAAGGAGACGAGATTCAATCTTGACTTGTTTCCATTTAAACTCCCTTGTTGTTGTTCACTTACAAGTGTGAATGTTGATGTACTTAATTTGAATGTAGTGACCGACCGGTTGACCTCCCAGCCTGATTCTTGGATACTCTCCTTCCCCATGGACCACCGAGATAAAATGGGGTTATACAATAGAGGAAATGGGATCGCTGATAGAGGTCAGCACTCCTTGGTTCAAGAGTCCCCTCTCTAAAGTCTTATACCTCACCAAACTCAATTATAGCTCATAGTCACTACCCTGACATAATCTCATCCATCCAACAATAGGGTAAAACAAGTCCTTTCTCATATGGCTTGCCCCTTCTTTTATAGGAGGCTTCATAGGTTACACTTCGCATTTCATGCATAATTAATTATTTTTATTAATCCAAAATTTTGATTATTCACCCACCCATGTGTCACCCTCTCACCAAGGATCTCCAAAATTATTTACTCAGATTTTAATTTAAAAATAATATTTTTCCTCACCCCAACAAGGCTTCCTATTTCTTCTCCTAGTTGTCTCTTGATCCCCCTTTTCTACTCCTTAATTTGTGTTCATTACTAAAGTCAATTGATAAGTCTCAGATTTGGTCCCCTAACTACTTCCTAATTTAACTCAATTTGTCTCTTATATGGATATTCTTATGTTGGCTCTTGCCACATGGAGATTCTCTAAATTTCTCTAAAAATTAATTTATGAATATTATTTTAATTCACCACCCTATTCTCTTAATGAAGTTTAATTGTTTTAAGATTAATCTTTATACTTACTTATATGTCCTTCTTTCCCCCTTTTACCTAATTAAGTTACTTATGTACATTATCTACCTAATATTTTCCAACATAGGAAGGGTAGAGTTCTCAAGATAAAATGTTTTATTTCTTCCTATTCTCCCCTTACCCAAAGTTTTATTCTTAATTTAATTGCCTTAGTTCTAATGTCATTTACCACTTGATATGAATTTGCAGGGTTTTCATATCTTGATTATATTTATTATTATTTTTAATTTTTTTTGTATTCCAAGGGTGCCAAGTTGGTCCTTCCCTTCAAGAACTTCCCTTGAAGTTCCAAGGGTGTCATGCCTAACATTTTATTTGTGTAGCCAAGGGTGCCAATTCGGTCATGCCCTTCAATAACTTCCCTTCAATTTCCAGGATTTCCACGCTACTTTCTCTTCAAGCATACAGTGGCTACGAGGGGAAAGTCTAGATGCAACAACAGAGACCGCTATCATCTCTTTGCCCGCTATAGTGAGACTAATGGTGCTAGGGATCAAGGAATTTTCCTTGATTTGCGCCCCCCAGTAAAATACTCGTGAGCGACCTAAATTTGGGACCATGCCCCCAAGGCATTGTGATCTTCAAGGTGAAGGTGTTTCGACCTTTCTAACCCAAGTCACGGCGAGAGTGCTAGCAGGTGAGATCAGGGACATTGTCCCACCCATCCCATGCATTTCCATCAAATTGTACAACCCCATCACCCATATGTGAGTCATTCGGCCAAGAGACTAACATCTGCCTGTAGCCACTAACATATCATCAGAATATATATATAGCATGTTTCAAACCGGACTCAAAATTTCAAAGACAAAATATTAGTTTCCATCAAACCAGATGTTGTCAACTCATCATATGCAAGTGCCTCTAATGGTTTCCTGTAATACTCAATAATCATCAGTAAAAAGTTTCTCATTGTTAGTCATTATCATAATAACATCATCAATCATGACCTAGTCATCCACATTGTTGTTAATTGTGAACCATAACTAATGTAAGTAGCTAACATAGGGGACACATCCATCATTGCTATCATCATCATAACATCAATGGGAAAACATCGTTCTAACATCAATAGAAAGCATACCTATCCATCTAATCTATCATCATCTTGATATCAATAGAGAGCATACATATCCTTTAATGCTACAATCATCATAATATCAATAGAGAACATGAATAACCATTAATGCTAAAATTATCATAACATCAATAGAGAGCATACATAACCATCACATCCACTAATAATAGAGTCATGTGTATGAATCCTCAACCTGAGGTCCTCAAAGAATAAAGTGTGGGCCTTAGGGATAAGTAAATGTTAATGTCATATCACTGTCAGTCAACTAAAGCAAGGCACCAAACATATTGGAGCTTGAAAGAAGTAATGCACACAAAAATCTAGAATGGCAGGGAAAGCTTCCTCCACATTTTGCCTTAACGTGTATTCACATCAAAGTAATAATAACTTTAAGGAAAACGTGGAGCTGCTAAGCAGCAAGTCCCTATCAGTGTCAATAAAATGTAGGTCATTGGTCTAGGGTAAGATTAAAAGGTGAAACAAGATGAGAACACATAGATAATGTTAAAGATCTACAAAACACCAAATATGAAAGCATATGTTGCATTCCACCCTTTTCCGTAGTTAAAAATTATCCTATTATAGATTCAAAGCAAGCATAAGAATTACATGCATTCTTCATGTACCTTGGAAGTTATATATTATGAAAATCGATGTGATTTAGTCTACCCTTACTTGCAATGTAAATCAACAAACTTGAATATTTGGTGTTTAATTGTTCACATTTACATTTATGTGCGTGAATATGAAACCTCAAGTGCCAAAATGACAATAATTGAATACAGTTCGTTGTATATTTATCCCTTTAAATTGCTTTATCATCTTCGACATCAATGTCTTCAATTTTTGGACAAGTTTCTCCAATGTTAAGGATCTATCCTTTTATTTGTACCTTGCACCAGATAGACAGTTGCTATTGTCATACATCTTAGCTTCCTTAGCGGCTTCTTCATGAGCTTTATCAAGGGAAGCATTACCCAACATTTTACCAACAACTCCACTGATTCAAAGCATGAAATGTCCTCCAATGGAACAAACAAGGAGACAACCCCCAACACTTCAGATTCAATAATCAAATTGGATTTCATCGATAAGATTACTCTTAGTTGTTGTTTTTTACTCTCATCCTCTTCTTTTCTAGTCATGCTATGGGATATATTTCATGGAATGCAAAGAAAATGTGCTTGGAATGATTTTGTAGTTGCACAAGATATTATACTGACATTCACATGGTCATTTGTGTCTATAATCACACTCAATATCATAAAGAAAAATCGTAGGAGACTCCCAATCATTTTGTGAATCTGGTGTATATTCTCTTTTGTGCAATAAGTTCTCTCCTCTCTAACTGATAGCAAATTTGTAGTTGCATACAGGGAAATATCCATGAATGCATATATAGATTTTTTCACTTTATTCTTATGCCTCATTTTGTTTTGTGTTTCTATTTTAGGAGACAGAGGCGTATAGAGCTCCACATCAGAGCTTGAAGAACCACTTTTGAGTTCCACTGCAGTGAAGCATGCAGATGCAAAGCCAGAATCACCATATGCCAAAGTGAGTCTATTTGGCCTTCTCACATTTTCTTGGCTCGATCCCTTGTTTTGTGTTGGCATTAAGAAACCCATGGAACTCGATGACATACCAAATGTTGCAAAGAAGGACTCTGCTAATGATGTTTATCGTTCATTCGAGGGCAAGTAGATTTTCTGAAACAAAAGCATCCTTCAAAAAACTATCATTGTCAAAAGATGTTTTGTTTATTTGGAAAAAAAGGTTTCTCTTAATGCAATTTTTGCAGTTATAAATGCAACTGCATCTTATGTTGGTATGTACTTGATTGATGATTTTGTAAATTTTTTTACTAGAAAGCAACATTCTACACATAAAGGATGTATGCTAGCTTGTGATTTTTTTGGTGCAAAGCTTGTTGAGACTATATCACAAAGGCAATGGATTTTTGGGGCAAGGCAGCTTGGAATGCGCCTGCGAGCAACCCTTACAACACATATATATAAGAAAGTCCTTCATCTGTCAAGTCAGGCTCATCAAGGTCACAGTAGTGGGGAAATAATCAACTATATGAGTGTCTATGTCTAGCGTATTGGCGACATTGCATGGTATTTAAACATAATCTAGATGCTTCCTATACAAATTCTACTTGCAATGTATATTCTTTATAAAAACATAGGAATGGCATCACTTTTAGGATTTGCGGCTACATTTCTTGTGATGGTGGGAAACCTACCGCTTACACGAAGACAAAAGCACCTTCAGACAAATATCATGGAATCAAAAGATGAACGGATGAAAGCTACGTCAGAAATATTAAAAACATGAAAATACTCAAACTACAAGCTTGGGAGATGAGATATTTGGAAAAATTTGAGGATTTGAGAAAAACTGAGTATAGTTGGCTTCAAAAGTCACATCAACTTGGAGCTGCTATGACATTCATTTTATGGGGAGCACCCAGAGTTATATCAGCAATAACATTCAGTGCCACCAACCTCATGGGAATCCCTTTAACGACTAGTAGAGTCCTCTCAGCATTGGCAACATTTAGAATACTTCAAGAACCTATTTATAATCTTCCATACCTCCTTTCAATACTTGTACAAGTGAAAGTGTCCCTCGATTGTGTCACAGCCTTTATTCAAGAGAAAGAATTACAAGTAGATGCAATTGAAAGCATCCCTACACATTTAACTGAGTTAGCAATTGATATAAAAAAAATGGGCATTTCAACTGGGATCCTTCTTTGGAACAACCAACTCTCAAAAATATGCATTCGCAAGTTAGGAGAGGGATGAGGGTGGCAGTTTGTGGAACTATCTGATCAAGTAAGTCAAGCCTTTTGTCTTGCATATTAGGAGATATTCCAAAAATATCTAGAACTGCCAATGTCAATGGTAGTAAGGCTTATGTTCCTCTATGTATATTTTTGTGTAGCAGAGTGTTCACTGTGATTAGGCCCCTCCTTGTAACTAAAAGTATGCTTAATTCTAATTTGGATATTATGTTAAAACTGACCCGTTGTTTCTCATCCCTTGACATAGCCAGTCTAGTTGGAACTAACTAAGTCGCCAAACTGTGTTTCCTATTGGTGCATCTGATTAATCCATTGTCTATCCTCCTGGATGCGTGCTTGGTGCTATTTTTCCTCTAGGTTGGTTTTAGGTGCCAGCTTCAACTGAAACTTTGTGACTTGTGCCTATAATTCTTCAATTGCGGCACCAACTTGGGAGCCCTGCACTTTCCCAGGATCCTTGCGGAGGTTACATCAAGGGTCTTACCAAGATATGAAAAGGTTAAGAAAAACCCTTGCTTGAGTGTCTCCCTTCTATGCTTCTACCACCAAGTTACAGATACCCTTCCCTACCCAATAGGTGTAGGAATTTATAGGGTAAGTTCCTCAGATAGAACACCAAAGGAAACTGCTTACAAATAGATCACATATTAATACACCAGTATTATTGGCGTGGTTAAAACCCTCAAAGAGGGAAACAATCCCCGGCCTGAGCCAATGCGGCCACTTCAGGAAATTTATTAATAAAAGAAATAAGATTTACATAAGCTTCTCTCATGAATGGTCACCCTACAAATGACCCTCCATGCTCTCTAAATAGATATCATGGACCAATTGGGTGTTAAGCCACGGATCAAGTGTCGGTAATATCGAGGATAGAATGAACCGTCAAATCACTTCATGTCTAGAACATATCGTGACCATCAGATTGTAAGTTACAAATGTACATAGTAAAGAAACACACTTTACCTAACTCTACACTAGACCAAGTTATATTTAACTATTTCCTATGTGTCGGAATATCCTAACAATGGGGATGATGATAATCCACTCGATGACATTGTTCTTCCTAACCTTGGTGATTTTGTGCCTTCGCTAGATGATATCATTGGAAGTTCCATTTTAGCTTTATATTTTCATGAAGTTCCATGGTTCACATAAAAGAAAAACCAAAATCGTCGATATGATGTGATCTACGTCGGTCCAAATACATTTTTCCAATTGTGGCATGTAAAGCCACTCCAAGAGGAAGCACTTGTTCATCTACAAAAAATGAGGAGAGTGAACTGACTGGATTGTGTCGATGGTCTCATTTTTCACTTCGACAGAGTAAAGGGAACCTCGCATGAGAAGCCATTTGGCCAATTTAGGTTATTTGACAACCCCCGCATGTAACAGAGAAGCCAATTAGCTAATTTAGGTAATTCGACAGCCACCGTGTGTACCAAAGGGCTTGTGATCATGGCACACTCAATGAAGGATTGTCAACTGAATGGATCACGTCAATGGTCTCTCTTTTCACTTCAACAAGGTAAAGGGAACCTCCCATGAGAAGCCAGTTGGCCAATTTGGGTTATTTGACAGCCCCCGCATGTAACAGAGAAGTCAATTGGCTAATTTGGGTAATTCGGCAGTCGTCGCATGTACCAAAGGGCTTGGGATCGTGGCACACTCAATGAAGGATTGTGTCGACACTAGATGATGTAGGAGATATCGTTGTAGAGGCAATTGGCGTGGAGGCAAACAATTAATGTTAACCAAGTGATGTTAGCATTACTTAGCTTTGAAAAAAATTCCTCCCAACATGATTTTTAATCCTATGTTTTCCAAACCATGTGCAACTCTCCGCCTCAGGAAGAGGCTAAATAAGATCTTCAAATTGTTCATTGGCCCAAAAAAACGGTTGTCAAAATTTAATAGGATGGTCAACAAATATATTATAGGGTTTGTACAAAAACTTTAGATTTAGTGTTTGAATTTGGATGCAAAGACTAATAATAAGCGCATTTGCCTATTATTATATTCCATGTTACCCTAGCAAAGACTAATAACATGGTCATCCATAAAAACAACATCCTAACAAAATAAAAATAAATAAATAATATATTTTACGAAACTATATTTTTTAAATTAATATAAATTTAAGATTAATTTTAATTTTAAATAGAAAAACAAATTAATAATAAAATTGTACATAATAACATCTTGTACATATAACTTATATGGTATTAATCCTTTATATGGTATAGAGTGACTATTTACCAGTTAAAATGGTAAAAAAACAATATCTATAATATTTATTTATGTTATATTTACACATTATCAGCTTAGAGATTGGTATGAATACCCTTTACGTATTATAAACTCAGGACCTGACATGAAAACCCTCATTAGAGTTTTAGAACTAACCTTAATAACCCTCATTAGATTTTTAGAACTAGACTTAATTTTATTGCAAATCCCATGAATATTTTGAAAGATAATAGATAAAAACGAAGTTAAATACCAATATTTCACGTCGTTCCTAATCAAAATAAAGATTATTGATATTTAGTAATCATTGATATTTAATGAATATCCCTATCCATATAAATAGGTTTATTTTTAGATTTTATTTATATTTAATGAATATCCCTATCCATATAAATAGGTTTATTTTTTAGATTTGATTAATATTTAATGAATATCCCTATCCATATATGACAGATTTAGGTTTAGATTTTATTAATATTTAATGAATATCCCTATCCATATATGATAGGTTTAGGTTTAGATTTTATTAAAGTCAATGCCAACTTGCTGAATTTACGCTATTTTATAAAACAACTTATTAAAAGGTAACAAAGAAACATCTTTCAAAGAAGTCTGTAATTATCAAAATTCCTTGTGACGTTATTAAAGCATGAGTCGGTGCTAGTGACGATAGTGGAATATATAAAATTATCACGTGGACACACGACATCTTCGTGAGTGGAGGACAGCCTCCACGCAAGGAAAAACTTCCCACCTTTTGATCCCAGGCCCATAGGTTTAAAAATAAATTTGATTGCCTCCTCGTTAAACGAAAAGGTGTTCAAAATCCGAAAGAGTGAGAATAATTGTTTTGGTGTGGTGATAGGGTGACGCAGGGTTTTGATAAAGGAGTCGTTTTAAACAAAGTTTTTTGGTAGAAATTATATAAGAGAATTTTTGGCGGACGTGTTTCGAATCAAGGAGTCGTCTAATGAGGCAGAGGAATTGCTTGGAAGGCCAAAAGTGGCCAGAATCCGGGCAAAAAAATTTCAAAAAATCTTGTAGAGATAGTGTTTGAATCGTGTTTTTGATGGCGGAAATAGATTCAGCACCATCAAAAACGTCTAGGACACCTAAAATTTTGAAGTTTAACAACTATAACTTGGATTTACAAAAATCCTTGCTGGATTTTCTCTAAATATGACTAGAATTTCCATAACTTTCCGGACAATTCCTCCGGCTAGTTAGACTACGGCTTTGACAAAAATCACCGGGTGAATGTTGGGAGAATTATTTACACAATAAATTTATAATATGTACATTTAACCGAACAACTATGTTAGACTATATGTTTACAATATCAAAGTGAATAAGTTGCGTTTAAATTCCTTCAAGGGCATTCCAAAATCCAGAAGTTCTTTATAATGCAAATATTTACAATGATGATTATTATGTTACTCAAATTGTATTTTACAATTTAGTATAGAGATATGTAATTTTCCTTATTGAGTTGTTATTTTTTATATTTAAAAAAATAATATTAAATATAAAAAATATAATTTTAGTTAACATAAAGTAAAGTACTCCTGATTGGGATGATGGCAAGTGTTAGAGGTATCAAGCTTGAGTTGACATGGCCAGTACAATTGAATTCATTACAGCTACATCTCACATGCTCAAGGCAGGGGGTGCAGTGTCCTTTGCCTTGAATGCATGGGAGGTGGGCTGGCAAGGTGGCAGAGGGGGACATAAGGGAAGGTGGCAGAGTGGGAAGAGGTATTCAACGTGCAGGGAAGGTGAATTATATAGTGGAGAAGGAAGGAATAGCATAGCGGAAGGGAGGCGAAGCAACCAAGTCTGTGAGCAAGCGACGGCTCTCCGGTATGTAGTCTAGTCTTGGCCTCGTTCAATTCAAAAGTCTTGGTCAGGTTCAAGGGGAAATTCCATGAGTTGGTGGGAGATTCGCTGGGGAGGAGGGAGAGGCATGAGGCCAACCCAAAGAGGCTTAGCCCAGCTAGGGAGGAACCAGGGAAGGCAAGGGGGAGCTATGGCTCAGCTCTGCATCATTTTTATTTTGCTTTCAAGCAAAAGCTGGGGCTATGGCATGAGTGATATTGAGTGGAGCTTAGAAACAAGACCTGACCTGAACGACCAGCCCAAGGGTATAGGGACTAAACGGAAATCCCCGCTTGAGCTACTGTGTGTCGCTGAAGGAGGCAAGGGAGAGTTGTAGGCAGGGGGTTGGGACGCTAGTAGGGTGGGCAATTAGCTGAGCAAACCTGGGCAAATGGTAATGCAGAGTCATACAGTAGCAGTCAGGGACTTGAGGTGGCCTGAGAGGCAGAGAGGCGAGCAAGAACTTGGATAGGAAATTGTCAGCAAAGGCAAGGGCTTGCGGGTATGATAACACTAGCAATACTTGGCTCCAGATGGGTCTGAGAGCCAAGCCATGGCTGCAAGGGGGTGACCAACCTTTGAACCTTGGCAAGGGCAAGAGGCATGGTAATAAACCTAGGAAATCATGCTCGAATCCCACTAGCCACCTATGGGCACATGGATACCTTAGCCTATCGCAGGTCAGGCAGGGCAGCGAAGTATGGTTAGTGTAGTTGTGTTGCATTGAGGTGAATGAAACAGTGAAGCTAACAATTTTGGAATGCATACAGGTTACAAATCAACAGGGCATGGCTCCAGCAAAACGTGGACGTGGCTGTGCCAGTGAGGGCCCGGAACCCTGGGCAACCAAAGTATCAAGCAGGACGGAAGGCCGCAGGGGTCACAAGCCCGCTAAGCAATTCATAGCTAAGGCAGTCATGACATACAAGGAGGAAACAGATGAGGGCATCTGAAATTTGATATACGATTGGGAAGACCAAGTAAAACATGAACTGGAACCGGATGATGAAATAGAAGTCTGGCGAACAATGGTGCCTGACCCGGGGACCACTAGAGGGCGAATTACACAATTCAAGTACACCCTGTACTTGTATTTTCTGATGAAAAGTCTGCTTGGAAAATCACTAGAGCAAATTTCTATGGGGATGGCAGTTACAATGCAGGGCCTTCCCAACTACAAAAAATACATGGAGAAGAACTTATTTTAGCTACACAAATAGGACATTAGGATGGACCGTATTGACCGACACATCCCTTACATTATGGAGCTCTTCGGAATCCCAGAAGCAACTGCTGATGATCCTGCCCCAGTAGCCTCTGACTCTGAGGAGAAGAATGTCAAGAAAGATTAGTCTTCCTATGCTTAGTTTTTGTTTATGCGGATAGCATTTAAATTTTCAGTTGTTTATGTCAGTTGTCATAGTTATACAGTTTTTGGTCATGAGATTGAAACTTACCTAGCCTTACTAGAAACAATGAAGAAGTTTTGTTTTTGGATGGCATATAATGCTGACCGATGGCCAACAGACTCGGTTTCCCCTCGGGGCGAGTTGAGGCCACCGAGTAAAATTGTGTGGTGTAAATTTGCCCTATATATATAATAGAAAATGGATGGTCCTGCCAAGCATTACCAAAAAAAAATCATAAAATAAAGTATTTTTTATATTTAAAAAAAAAATATTAAATATAAAAAATAAAAAATATTATATTTAGTTATTTTTAAGTAAAAGCATTAAAAAAATATTAATAATCTTATTTTTATTGTTTCACTAGGTTTTGTGTTGTTTCGAGAGATGCTTTATAATTCAGTTGGGCTGTGATGTTGTAAAATATTAGGCCTTATATAATGTAATGTTATGTTGATTTGGTCAACATTAAAATTTAAAATAATAATATATAAGTTTGAGTTAGTCCATTGTATTTGTCCAGCTTAGATCCATCTTAACTCCATACTTGATCCCTCTTGGTGCTTGGTAGATCCGGATTTAAAATGGATCTAGGTTTGTTGATATTATAAACCAATATAAAGGAGATGTGGTAAAAATGTCACTCTTACTATTAGCATAATTTTATATCAACTTTAGAAAGACAAAACATTAAAAGTAAAAATAAAAAATAAAATCTCATATTTACACTCACTTCTGATTATTAGAAAGATGTATAACTATCATAATTTTTAAAAATATTTCAATATGGAAAGAGAAGAAATAATAAAATTCAATTGCTTCCTAGTAGAATAGAGATCTTTAATTCATTCAATTATTGATATAAAATTGATATGTAACATTTAAAAATATTAATAAAAAACAAAATTAATGTGGTACATAAATAAAATATTTTAATATCCCAAATTAATAATATTTTCATGTATTTAAAAATATACTAATAATAAAAAATATGTTAATATGAAATATGTGATTCATAAATAAAAATTAAAAATTTTCAATACCCTTGTTAAATAAAATAATTCAATTTCACTTATGTATATATCAAATATGGTTAAAACATGTATATATTATATAAAAAATTGAAAAAAAATAGTTTTTATGGTTAAACATTTCAAGTAGTCTCATTATTTTATGCTTTGGCCCTTTAAGGGTTTGTTGAAATTGCAAGTTTAAGTTGTGTAGTCTACACAATCAAAGTGTCCAAGAGAATTTTCAAGGCAATGTATCCATTTATGTATTCAAAAATGCAATTTGAACAATGAAAAATTAAACATACTAAATGTGTTTGTGGAGAGAGAAAGAGATTCATCTTAACCACAAACCTATTAAGCATCGAGAAGGATCAAATCTCTTGAAGTGCAAATTTTTTTTCAAATTTTACACTCTAAAAAAAGTTTACACCTCAAAAAATTTAATCCCTTTTCATGCTTATTAGATTTATAATAAAAATGAATCTTCATATTTTTTCAATCTATTGCATACTTCCTTCCTTCTGCTTGATAATCTGATTCTCCTCTCCTAGTTAAACAAGTGCCAACAATACAATATTAAAGATCGAGTTGACTTATAAAATCCTTATTCTAAGAATAAATATTACTATAGGAATATAATATATTATTTTATTACCCTAATAATAGGATATAAGGTATAGTGAAAAGAACTTATTATCTTCCGTTATTGATTTGATATGACAATTATAAGGAAGGAAATTTGTGGAGAAACTATGGGGAAACCAATAAGGCTCGGAAGAAGAAAAGGTTAGGTCATACATTAATTTATTTTTTATTTGGGAGTAATAGGCTTCGTTACTTTCCTTTTTGGGTTACTTTCCTTTTTGGGTAGAAAAGATAACGGCATGATTGGACGTGGCTTATGGTTTTGGGATAATTATGCTTTAATTTTGAGCTATTAAACTCTAATTCTAGTATCCAAAAAGGTACGCGAAAAAAGAAGGTATGAACCAAAAGAATGTAGATGGTAGGATGAAATATTATAGATAAATGAAATGAAATGATATTTTAAGGTCCATGAGACTAAAAATGGTCTATGAGATCAGTAGTTTTTTATTTTTTGCTTTTTGCAATTCAGTCTTTTTTCGATTCAAATTGATGATGAGCTAACCCAACCTTCCAATAATCTCTTCGCTAAAAGACAATTCCAAGAAACTAATGCTAACATGTTCTCATAACTTTCTCTGATGTCTTTGAATGCATCACATTCCAAAATGAAATCACTTGTTGGAGAGAAAGACCTCATCAAAGTTGAAAAGTTGAGATGTGAAAATTGGTGAAGGAAATTAGGGAGCAACCAGAGCAATTGGATATAATAATGTGACTTATGAAGAAAATCTAGTGGGTGGAATAAACTAATACCATTATGAAACTTAGATGACAAAGTCTTCGAGAAGGTATGAGAAGGAAGATAAAGAAATTAAGGAGGTTTATATGCATGTGGTGGGAATTTATAAACTGCATCTCCAATTGAGTGTGGACAAGATTATCTAGTAACATGAGGGGATTAGGTAGAACTAAAAGATCCCAATTTCTCTTTTAGGGAATTTAAGTAAAATGAATGGAAAATTTTTATTGTAGAGTACTGAAAAGAAATCTCTTCTCTTGAACATGGGTCCGATGGGGATGGTATTGTTTTAGAAAATCCCTATTGATGTTAATAGCTCAAATTGATAAGGTGAAGGAAACATTTGAATGGGAAGGATTTGAAGGAAAGATTTGAATGGGAAGGATTTTTTGGGTGGAGGTATGAAATTAGATGCTAGGGAAACATAGTTGAAATTAAGCTAATGAAGGAAAAAAATATTTACAATGGAAAATAAACAAGTAGAAGAAGAGGTTCACTCATGTATGAAGCAATCAATAAAAGAGGCACTTAGAGAAGGGACGACATCCTAAAAAAAGGAGAAATGATTTTCCTCTTCTTAGACATAAGGGGTATGGGTGAAACCCAAAAGGATTCCCTTAAAGGTTCTAATTTAAATATATAGACCAAATATAATTTTCATATAAGAGACTATGTTAAAGGATCAAAATGTGGTTGGGATTCTACAAATCCTATTAATAGGTTGCCATTTTTTGGCATCTAAATTAAGAGGAGGATCTATAGGATTAGTAATTGGGTGGAAATCCTCTTATAGATTGAAAAAAATATATATCTTGAACTCAACCATATTCCACACTTTATAAATATATAATCTCAAAAAGGATGTGATTTTTTTCAACTTTTACAATCCTAGTCACTACATGGAAAAGCATTGATAAAAGTATTTAGTGATATATCCTTTACTTGTTAAGACGTGGTATGTGGAGGAGAGATGAATTTGGTATTTAAAACAAGTAAAATATTGAGTGAAGGGGTAGGTTGGATGTTTTGCCAAGGTTTGAGGAGAAATGATTAGTTGATTGGAACCTATTGAGATCACGCCCACTAAGATAGAATATAAGAGGCTAAGAGGGAGGCATTAGTTAATTCCTTGGACAAGATCCTCATCATTGAGGACTTATTGATTGGAATATGAAGGTATATAAACTAAGTAGGGGTGTGAGGAACATCTAACCTTTTCCCTATCACTCTATGGATGGATTATGATGTGAAGAAGCCTCCCACCTCATTTAAATTTAATTCATGTTGGTTGGATAAAATTCAATATGAACATTTGGTCCCTAAGGAGTGGAAACCTGATGATCTACATCAAGAGATTTAGCCATGAAATCCTTCTAGTCAAACTTGACTAAAATAAAAAGCTTGACAAAGGACCATGTTAGTAACCATATTACTCAATAATATGAAAAATTGGAGAATATTATGTCTCAAGTGGAATTTTCATATGAAAAAATGAAGGGTACCAAGCATCATAAGACTTCCAAAACGAGGTGGATAGTTAGAAGTTGGACGGAACATATTTTCATCTTGGGAAGAAGCATTTTAGAGACCAAAAAGTTAGGTTATTTGGCTCAAAGAGGGAGATGAAAACATGAAATTTGTTCATCATTTTGTTTGATTAAGAAAGTATTATGATATTATATGGGGGTTAAAATATTCAAATGGAACTGAACATTCAAGGTTTCCAAAATTTGTTGAGATGGCAACAAAAATCTTATAACCTAGAAGGGAAAACATAGTAAAAATATTGAAAATTTTCACATTTCAATACTCTAGTAAGCCTTAAACATAATAATAATAGCACAGGTGAAGGATGAATAATTAAACATGGTATTGACTTCATTGGCACAATACAAGGGCTTGGCACCAAAAAGAAATCCTATTTAAAATTTTCAAAACGTTTTTAATATTGACTCTCTTTAAGCAACATTTTTAGATCATTAGTAAACAAATCATATTTTCTAGGGTTTTCTAAATTCAACAACTCTTTTATGCACTAAAATATGAATCAACACCTCGGAGTGGGGGTTTCAACCCCATCCTTCAAAAATATTCTACTAGAGAACACCTTGAAATATGTACGCAAGATCACTCCCCTAATCAGTGCTATTGAAGCCTCTAATGCACAAGATCATGAATCATCCAAATCCAAGAAAACGATGGATCACCAAGTCAACACACAAATTGTTGCCCCTAAAAGAGATTCTAGTGTTAGTAACCAATTTTTATCCATCTTGAATGCTACAATGCTGCCCTAAAAACTAAGAAAATGCATTCCCCAAATATGTAATCAAGTTTAATTGAATAACTAACTACATTTAGTTTCTAATAAACCATGCAATAATAGGAAAATTCTGGGTTTGTGGCCCTTAAACAAGGAACTCTTAATCTGGATAAATACTCATTGGAAACAAATTGTCCACATTGAGCTCAACTTGAGATCAAAGGGTTTCTTCATCCCCCGAATTGTAGGAAGATTGGGATAAAATATTTGGAGGCACATATGTTTTCAAATCGGTTAGTTTATACTTCCATTGGAAGGAGAAATTTAATCCTAAAAAGGAATACTTCACAATCACCTTGGTATGGATTAGATTAAATTCTCTCCCTCTTGAATACTGGGATCTCGAAATTATGGAAAGCATAGGTAATGCAATAAGTTATTTTGTCAAAGTTGTGAAAGCAAGTAAGCAAGGGAAGTACATGTCCTTCACTCATATATGTGTGCACATGAATGTCTTAGTCACCATCCCAACAAACATTTATCTATCCTATAGGGACTTTGGTTGGATCCAAATCCTAGACTATCATCACATTCCATTATGATATTGGAAATTCCATGAACATGGTCATCTTTTTGGTTTTTGTCCTCTACATAATGCACCAAAACCTAGTTGTTTTGAAGTGATTTTGATGGTTTCACAAAAGTAACATCTCAACATCACCCGAATAGAATGCAACAATAATTGTCTCCCTCAAAGCAGATCCTCATCAAAAATAGCTATGTGGATCTATATCCTCGGCCTAATGAACATCTACTTGAGATTCTACCCTCTAAGGACAATTTGTCCATTGAACCAATGATGGTTGATAAATACAAGGAAGATACAGAGGAAAGAAAGATAAGAAAAGTGAATCATCAACCAATAATAATATAAGATGAAAACATGGACTCACTAATGGAAGGGGATGATCAAGAAGAGCTAAATCGGTGATATGGACTTGGATAGTATCGATCTGCAAGGCATAGTGGAAGCATGCCAAAATCAATACTTATAATCTATTACAGGAGATCATATCAAGAAGCTTGGAATATCTCTGCATCGCAAAGAGAAAAACCCTATGGATAATTAGGTAAATCCTAGTCAAGCCTTAGAGCTAGGTGTCGCCTTCAACAATCCAAAGGAAACCGAAAATAATATAAAAGAATATAAACAAAGAGGAAGAAAAACTAAGGCACAACTAATACAAGAAATTGGAAATATTCTTGTCCACTCAGCACAAAATGCCATGATCATGGATTCCTTCTCCCCTATTGTTCATTGTTTGTAATGAAACTTCTCTTCTGGAATATAACAAAGAGGAAGAAAAACTAAGGCACAAATAATACAAGAAATTGGAAATGTTCTTGTCCACTCAGCACAAAATTCCATGACCATGGATTCCTTCTCCCCTATTATTCATCATTTGTAATGAAACTTCTCTTTTGGAATGACTCCTATGCAATAAAATTGTTTCAAAATCTATAAATATTCTGGTGTTATGGGAAACAAAATGTTTAATGGATTCTCTAAAAACTCTTTCTAGGAAATTTTGGAAGGATAGCTAAGTGATAGCTCTAGTTTCAAGAGAAATGGTATGGGATTAGCAATATTTTGGAATCCAAACATTGCTTTTCTAGAAAAAATCTATGCTTTTATACACAATCTAACTACTCAATTCAAACCCACAGGCACAACAGAAGGAGGATTCATCCCAAATTTCTATGGGCCTCAACAAATGATAGAAAAAATGGATTTTATTCAAAATATCCAATGCTTGTAGCATATTGATTAGCCACATAATTGGATCCTATGAATGGATTTCAATCTAATATCGTCCCTCATTGAAAAAAAATGGGGCGAACCAACTCACTAAAAGATGATAGTGAAGCCTTTTGAGCATTAACTCAATATCATAACCTTGTAAACATCCAAATTAGCAATGACCTTTTCACATGGAACAACGAGAGAGGAGGAGTTCATCAAATAGCTAGCAAACTTGACGACTTCCTCATCTCTAACCCTTTCTTCTTTACAGATGAAGTATTGAAGCATTAATTTTACTTGTAGTGGGATCTAACCACTGGACAATCTCTCTAACTTTGATAATGAGGTTCCCCTCCTTAACAAGCCCTTTTAATTTGAAAAATTCTAGATTTCTCACCCGTTTTTTCAAAATTTACATTGTCAATTGGTGGGAAAAATTAAACACTACTTGATCCCCATGCACCAACAAAGATAAAAAAAAACTTGAAGTAGAAGCTCAAACATTGGAACAAGACTATTTTTAGAAACATCTTTAAAGGAAATGAAGCCACAAATGGAATTCAACATTAGATCATCAATGAAGGTAGAGAAGAAGCTCTAGCTCACAAGGAATAGTAGGTGGCCTTACATTTAGAGAAAATATATTCTCAAGAGAAAATAATTTGGCACCAAAAATTTGGAATATAGTGGATTAAAGCAGGTGAGTACAACACCAATTTTTTTAGTGTTCCATGATCCGAAGGAGATAGTCCAACAAGATCACCAAGCTAAAGAATCAACAAATTAATGCCCTCTTTTCTCATGATAATATTCAATTTGAATAAATGAACTTCTTCAAAAAACCTATATCTAAACAAAAGTTAAAAAAGGAAAAGTCGTCGAGCAAGAATCACACATCATATCTCGAAGCTAGTCTCAAATGAACAACATGCCAATCTCCTTAGACCCGTTACTCTTGATGAGGTGGAAGTGGAAATTTTGGAGATTCTAGTAATAAAGTCGCCTAGAATAGATGGATACACAACTGAGTTCTTTCATTATTGTTGGTCCACAATCAAAATAAATTTCTAACACCTAGTAAAAGAATCTTGCTAGTGTCTAGGGGTCTTCCTGACCCTGAATGCCACATTCATCGCTCTTATTCCTAAGGAAGATCATGATGTTGATCCCAACAAATTTTGTCCCATTTCCCCTTGCAATTTCATATATAAATTATCTCCAAATTCATTTTCAGTTGTCTCAAGCCCCTCCTCCTTCAACTCATATCTTTAGAGTAAGTTGGTTATGTACAAGGTAGACAAATCTTAGACTGCGTCATCATATCCCATGAGATCATTTACTCCCTTATAACTTCTCACTCCCCCATCATGGTCATCAAGCTCATATGTCACAATCCTTTGATAATCTTAGTCGGCAATATATCTAAGCTACTCTAATAGGTTTTTTTGTTCATCCCTCCTAGGTGGGTTGGACCCACAACGTACTCTCCTCAACTTTCCTTTATATCCTCCTTAATGGTTCCCTTTCCCAATTTTTCTCCCTTTCTAGAGAAATTAGACAAGATGACCCTTTACCCCCCTTCCTCTTCATTCTAATGGCCAAATGGTTAGGAAGAAGCATCAAAGTAGTTGTGGCATCTCATCGATTAAGCCCCTAACCATCTATCTCACAAATATTTTTTGGATGACACAATGCCCATAGACCTCCCTTTAATTAAAGAAGCATGGTCCTTCAAAATAATCCTTTATGACATTACGAAAGCCTCTAATACAACCATCAATTAGCACAAATCCCATATCTTCTTTTTAAATGATTCTCTTTTGGTTCAACATCATATCTCTCGCATCCTTGAATTTTCAAGAATCTCCCTTCCATCTAAATACCTTAGCATTCCCCTAATAGCCTTTACATGAAAGAAATCAACTTAGGAATATCTCCTTTCCAAAATTGATAAAAAAATATATTCTTAGGCTATCTAAATTCTCAACATCACAAGTTGTCTTGTTCTAATCAAATATGTTATCAAAGCTCTCCCCCTTCATCTCTTCTCTACCCTTATTACTCATAAAATCATTATTAATACATTCCATAACATCCAAAGGAATTTATTATGGAGGGGAACCCATGAGAACAAAAAATGTTCTATGGTAGCTTGGTCTACCTTATGTATCCCCAAGTCCAAGTATGGTATGGGTCTTAGAGACCTATAAATTCTTAGTCAAGTCCTTAGAGCCAATACTTGGTGGAGATTACTAACTAGATAAGGATAGTTATGGAATGATAATTGGAAACATAAATATGCTACTAATCAAAACCATATTGAATGGATTTAATATAATAATTTCCCAATGGATCAATGATATGGACCTCAGCATGTAAAAACATATTTATCATTCAAAAACACAATAATTGGAAAATTAAGGTAAATAATTTAGCCTTCTTTTATAGAGATTCATGACAGCAACAATCTATCTTGTGGGATACACCTCATTATCTTTCCCTTTAGGATTTCTTTGAAGCAATGCACGGACAACATGTTAAAGACTATTGGAAAATCTATCAGGAAAATAAGGGTTGGTGTAGTTGTAACCTCAATCAGGACCACTTGCCTATTTTCCAGAGAACCAACCTCAAAATGTTGATGATTGAATTATAAAACAAAAAATTAAATCTTCTTCTCATATAGACAAACTCAGGTGGATTTTCATGCCTAGAGGAGTGTTCAATGCCAAATAAGCCTACTCACTTCCAATAAACTACTATGGCCGTCCAAAAAAACCTATAGGGGTGGTCTAGGAATCTAATCTCTAGCAAAAAATATTAGCCTTTCTCAGGCTCACTACCCATCATAATATCTTGACATGGAAGCAACTTTCCAAATGAAGTTTCATAGGACTGTCTAACTACATCATATGTAAACAAGAAGGAGAGTCTGTAAAGCACCTTCTCAACTCTTGTAGATTCAACAATTCCCTTTGGGACCATGGAGCTCAATCATTTAGACAATCAAACAGAGATCAAGCAAGTATCTAATGCATGTCATCTGGCTAGAGAACTAGTCGTTTCAAAAACATGATTCTGAACAACGCATGGAAGATCTTTCTAGGTTATCTCTCATGGGAAATATAAAAGAAAATAAATAGGAACATCTTCAAAAATAGGGAACTCTAACTCTCCCAAATATAGTAATAGCTCTATCGTAATATTATTGACTAGCTCACTACTTGAAAATGGACTTAAGAGGACCTCAATTGCAGCAAAGTTAAATATCTCATTCGTAATAACTAGGGATTTGACCTCTCTTTTCTCTCTACTACTTCAGATCCCCCTCTAAGAACCTGCTGATGTCCAATTTCTTGGTCCTTGCCTCCTCCTCTTTTCTTGAAACTTAACTTTGATGTAGCTTCCAAGGGAAGTCTAGGACCAAGTAGTTATGGAGGAATCTTCAAGAACCCTTTCGGAACTATCATCTGCATTTACTTGAAGCATCTCAATACAATTTCAAATAATTTTGTTGAATTTTGGGCTCTCATTTATGGACTCCATATTGTAAAACAATGTGGATTCACTCAATTGATATCATAAATGACTCTTAAATAATCATATCCATGCTCGTTAAACTATAGAATGGGTCATCTCCATCCAAAGTATCCACTTGTTGGCATTTATAATTTTTCCTAGATCTTATAAACTTCCTTCTCAGGTATCTACAAGATATTATCCCTTCACATGTCAAAATGGTTTCCAATAAAGTGGTTGATTTATTATCCATCTAAGGAGCTAACAACCCCATTATGAATATTTCCATATGTTGGAAAGACTTGAATCACCACTCCATCTGATATAGTTTCCAAACTTTAGCAGCTACAAACTGAAAATTCCTAAGTTGGGTGGCTAGAGGACTAGAGGACTCATGAAGGAAGTAGAATCATGTGACAAGGCCTCCACATGGATTTCCATATGCTCTGTGTATGGGACCTTGAGCTCCTCTCTTGTATTCCTACAGACCACAAATAACACTTATGAAAACATGCAATGGGAGTATATGATGTGTAAAGTTAAGAACAATGAGGTATAGGGTCGTTCAATGGAGGAACAAATCATGGGAGCTGACAACATTTCTGAAAACCATGGAAATGATCGGCATAATATGGATGAAAATGAAATATATCAAGCCAAAATATTACCCAGCATTAATGATAATGTGGTTCATTAAATATATAGCAAGGGGATTTAGGGAGATCAATGAGGAATGTCATCGACATTCACTGCCATCTCTACATTCACTATGTCAGAAATTTCTAATATTTGGAAAATTCAGGTGGAATATCAACTTTTTATTTCCATGGAAAAAAGTTTGGGGTGCAAAGGAAAATCCCTTTGCAATCCCCATCCATGCTAGACTAAGGATGAAACAAATGTGATGGATTTTGAGCAAGAATTCTGCTACTCCACCTTTCCAATTTAACATAATCCAGTGCAACTACTAGAGGATGGAATTTTAGGTACACGAACTCTTCGAGACAAGGCTCTAGTTGACGTAGAAGCACTCCCTTCTTCAAGGAATTCATAACATCCTACAAATAATTTTGGAGGTACATTGCTAAGCCCGATGCTTTATCCCTTTGGAAGCTTTGGAAAGTTTGAATTATTTTGTCTTTCCCACTTCTTTAATTAGCTCCAGTGTGTCCTTATTGTTTACAAAATTGGGATGCAAAAGAATTTGAGAGTCTTATAACTTTAGAAATAGTGGCCCTAGAGTCTTATTTGAAGTAGATTGGAGAAGTATTTCATTATTTCATATGCTATGTATTTGAAATTTATTTTTCACTTGTTGTTTCTCTTGTCAACATTTCAAATATAATTTATATTTTTCCTTTCATTTTCATATCAGTCAAACAAATTGGAATTTTCATCACCTAATTGAAGCCAAATGGAGAGTCTTATCACTTTAGTAATAGTGGCCATAGAATCCTCTTAGAAGATATTGAAAAAGTAGTTGACCCCTTCAATTGTTGTCTTTGAAATTTATTTCCCACTTGTTTTTTCCCTTGTCAATTTTCCAAATAGAGATCATATTTTTCCTACCATTTGTAGATCAACAAATAATTTAGAATTTTCATCACCTACTACAAGTTAAATGGCCCTGGTATCAAGCTTACATTCCTTATCTTTCTCCATTAATATATTTGTTTTGTTTTCTTCCAATTGCTTTACTTCTAATTTAAAGTTATCAATTTGGTAACCAAACCCTTCACTTTTATACAAGGTTTGTATACATTCTTCCACTTATTTAAGGAGCCTGTCATTTTTTTGTTTTTTTCCTTTACCCATTGGGATACTACATTATTTGCTTCTCTTAATTTTTCTTTAAATTCAAGTGGGGAAGAATCTCATAGATGATCATCAAAGGGCTTCAAAACATCCTTGATATTTTTAACAAACTCTTCCACCTTCAACCATTCAACATTTAGTGTGAAGGGGCTAGGTTTTTTTCTTAGGTAGAGACTACCTCTATTACAATAAGATTATGCTCTGAGCCTCAATTCAAGACTATTCATTGCCTTACCTAAATAACTTAATCCATAAACCCTTATGATATTAGAAAGCGATCAAATCTCTTTGCTATTCAATCTTTCCCTATTATCTTATTTCTCCCGATAGGACTTATTATTATTGGTTCCATATCTAACAGGCCCACTTCTTCCCACTTTCTTATAAAATATCCCAAGAGACAGTTCATGTGAGCAATAGATCCCCAAATTTTTTGAGCCCTTATTTTAAAGTCCAAGTCTACTCCTATCACCACAAAGCCACTTTGAACACATTCCATATTGAAAAAATTGTCCCTATACTTCACTTGATCAAAGTAGGCACCCTAAAAGCTTAGGATATATATTTATTTCCCCATATCCTTTGAGATTAATGTTAAAACCTATAGGAAAGGTCAAAGAGTTAAAAGGGTGAATACATTTTTCATCTAGTTATATTCCCACGACATATTCCAATAGAATCAATGTAACAAAATTATTACGAAAACATAAATTTGGAGAGTTCCTAGATTATTTTTTGTCCCCTTTTCAGTGTCTCTAAAATGAGGATAATATAGGTTTTAATATCTCAATAAGCCTCTTGATGGCTAATTTCTTTAAGGGATTGGCCATCCCTTGATAAATGAGAGTAAGGAAAATCATTTAAGACCCTTAGTAAGGTATAAGTTCTAAGATCCTTGATGAGAGATAATTATTTTCCATGTATAACCTTTAATGATGCTTGTCTTTGTGCCATGGAAATTAATGAATTGTTCCCTCTCTAAGCTAGCTCAGGTTTTACTTCATCGGAGAAACATACCCCCTTGTCACCTTCCTAGGGAAGTCTATGATTCCTTTATTTCTATGTTTGAGGTTATATTTTCAAGTTTCCAATTCTATAGAGTCTCATAGGGACCCCTTAGGATAAATTTCCAATTTAGAGTTTTCAAAAATCCCCACCTAGGTTTCTTCTTCTACTAGGGATTTTCAATTATAAGTGGGGGATAAGGGTCAATGGCATATGTTTGTTAATGCTAGATAGGTTGCCAAAAAACTTCATTGAAAAAATTTAATCTTTTTATTTCTTCCTCTAAAACCCAAGTTCCAAAAATTAAATTCCAAAGATTTGTTTTAACAATGGGAATGTCATTATGGGGACTTATATAAGGGAGGTCTCCAATCCATGTTATGACCAAAAGAATATAGGATTTTTTCCTTATGGAGACTTGAGGCCAAAGGATGTTTTGTTGGTTCCAATAACATGTCTAAGGGTCCTTCTCAATTCCTCTTTCTAGTTATAACTTCCCCCCCAATGCTTAAGACTAGATTCTTAGAGCCCATACCTTCTTTTGTGAGTGGTAATGATATTCCACTACTAAGCTTCAATAGTTGTGACAATGCCCACATCTAAAGGGTATACCTTCATAATCAAGACTTAAATGATAATGGTCTTTACTTCTATGAATAATCAATTCCTCTACTAGGCCTTTTCTAGTTTCTATACCTACTAATATTCTTGCCATCCTAAAGTATCCAACATTTTGAAAAAATAAACAAATGAGTTCTTAATATGAGCCGAGGGAGTTTCTTATTTCTACAAATAAATCCTCCAACTATAAACCAATAAGAATCTTGGTTATGAGAACCCAAACTAGAATTTTGTTCACTTGTCATTCTGGCATCAAAATTGACATGTTGCTTCTTTAGAAAATACCTTTGGGCTCCCCATTGCCACTTACTCTAAAAAAAATGTATACCACTCCAACTGAATTAAAAACCCATACCATAAATCCCTTTTCCAAAGTCATTATGTAGGACACATTACACACCAAAGTTTCAAATTTTAACCTTTTCTATTCCTTTAAACAATCACAAGACCTCTTCTTTCCTAGAAAATAACCAACTATTTCCTTCTATTTTAGTTCCATTACATTATTTAACCTAATTTGGGAACTAAACTTATACTTATCATATTGAGAATTTTCCTAATGCATTTCCTCCTTTTTGTTTTTTTTTCTCCCTCGAGTGAGGGTTCCCCTAAGCGCCATGATTCCATTGTTTTTGAGCCACTCATTAGGCTAATGTTCAAGTGCTTAAAAATAAATCCTATCTCCCATTGATCATTTGAATTCTTGATTGAGTTGTAGAGATGTAGTTTCAAATTCCCATAAAGAACCAAGGAGAGAATAAATGTTACATTGACATCGTTCACACATTTAATGGCTCCATCACTTTTGATGCTAGAGACAATTTATTGAATATGTATTAGATCCATATCTCTGTACACCTCTAGTGGAATAACAAATGTGTCATCAAGGCCATCATGAAGCTCCTCACATCTAATATTCACCCTCACCTTTGACCACGGTCAATCTTGGGTACCACAAATTGCTAAGTCCAAGGCCAACTCTCCCAAATCATCTAGTGTGTCATGCTCTAGCAAAAGCAACTTCTCCAATCTCCTCTTTGCTAACCTCAATAGAATGCCATGTACATTGAATTGGGGTGATGCTCATATCGACTGAACCTTATTTGAATTGATTGAACAATCAACTTAGTCATAGGTGATGCCTAAATTGACTGACCCTAATGTTTCCCCCATCAATTTTTGAAGGCAAAAAAAATTAGATAAAACATTCAGCTTTTTGAAAGGTGGAAAGGTTATCCCTCCAAATACAAGGCAACAAATTCAAAGTGCACATGACTATTGCACTAGGGTTTGATAGAGGGGATCAACATAGTAGATTACACCACGAGAAAGGGGCAAAAATAAAATGATAACCATTTTTTATTGTAACCACCATGCTTCCCTAATCTTGTGCCATTTTCTAGGAGGGGTAGCCCTTGAAGCATGATTAATCCCTGAAAAATGTGGTGTTAAAGGGGAATCCAAGCCTATAAAAAGAGAAAGCATTAGTTGCACCAAATTGAGATATTGCTATTATTATGGTGCTTATATTTTGAGAGAACAAGAGCTTCGTAGTCTTAAAATTTGTGTCGATTTCTCTAACAGGGATTAGTCAATTTTTTCTCGTCTTCTCCTTTTGCTTCTCCTCATTCACTTGGTATGTTTGGATTGAGTCATATGTTGTGCAAAGTGTCTCAATAAGGCCTAGGATAGATATTGCATAGCCCTCATGGTGTTCTCGTTGTATTAAAAGAATTTTGAGCATATTATTTTGTAATTAGGATTGAGACAATTTTACCTTAATAAAATAATAAATCTTGACCAAGTTGTTATGGTTCCCAACCAATTTTGTGTCTTATCCTCTGTTGAATAAATTAACGGAACTATGCCTATGTACTTACCCATTTAAATTCTTATTTCATTCATATGAAAGTTAAGAAAGTAGCATTGAACCTCCTCTGGAATGCATATTTATGCTTTTATCTTATTACTTTTTGAGATAGAATCATAACTCAAGTGCTACGATAAAAAAACCTAATCAACCTTACATTTCTAAAACATTCAATAACTTATCTTAATCATTCAATATTTACAAATAATAATAATAATAATAATAATAATAAAACATAACTAAAACTAATCTTACTTTAACCTAAAATTGTATTAAACATCTATACTCACTTAAAATAGCTTTTCATATATTATCCTTTAACATCTTTTTTTTTTTTCAAAAGGTGGAAAAGCCTATCAAACTCAGCTGTCAAACCAACAGTGAGGACAGCCATCTCTGGCTGCTATCCACGAATGTCGGTTGATGCATCACCGTTATCAAGGAAAACCATGCCACCTGGAATAACTCGTTGGTGGTCCATAAGGGAGCAGGCTTTCACTCCTCTCAGATGCCTCTGGGTCTTGGGTCGTTAACCTATTTCCTTACGTCCGAGGAAGACGAGCTCTTAGCCAAGCAGAAGTAGTTTTAGGGCATACTCCTTTAACATTAACATTCATTCTTATTAAAGTAAAAGTAACCTTAAAAAAAAACAAGATAACCAAAAAAACAAATAAATAAAATATTATACATATTTTATCATAATGGAATTGTACATTATAACATATTATAAACCAACCAAAACTCGTGTTTATCCCGATGGTTCATGCAGTATAGAATGACTCAAAAAGGGAGAAAAATATATAAGATTTATTAACACGTTATAAATTCATAGCGTAATATGAATAGTTTTATTTCTTGTTGCTGGCAAGTATAACGCAATGAATATTGCGTTGAGTCTTAATTTTTTTTTGTAAGCAAAGGCGAGATTCTGCATTTCTATTACTGTAAAATAGGAAACATACACATAAACATATGGGCCGGTCTCAACCCGCCCCGAAGGGAAACCGGGTTTCTTGCCCACCTGAGATTCTTAACAGCCATCCAAAAATAAAATACCATCAGTCTTTCTACCCATGCTATATATCCAATTATCCAAAAATAGAGACCCATCAGTCTTTCTTCCCATACTATATATCCATCTACCCTGCCTACAGTGAAACTAAGTATGATTTGAGTCATGCATAACTAGTATATCTAAAGTAAACTGAAAGCAAAAAACCTCTTTTCAACTGCTCCATTTGCTGCTAAGTCCGTGTCTCCATATTGGCTTCATTCTCCGTCTTAACACCCATACCACTAGCTTGAAGAAACTTCAGGATCGCATCCATCTTCCTATCTTGCATCGTTAAGGTAACTTGAAGATTTTTCAGCTCCTTCTTCATGACAGGTATACCCTGAGCCAATTCTACCATTTCCAGGGCTACCTGTTCAAGAGCTTTAGCTAACAATCTTTTCATGCCCCAATAGACATGCAAAGATTGTTTGTATAATGTCATCCTTCCTTTGGTATGTCCTGGATCAGGCAAATATGCCTCCCAATCCTCCATTTCTGACCCTGAATGTTCCTGCATTGCTTCCTCTTCCAAATGTTCAATAATTCTTCGAATGTTTGGGTGAGTATTTTGATGATAAGCCTCTTCTGCCTCCTGCAATTTCTTTTTCATATCTCGCTTTCCTCGTTTCCTACCTCTAGCCTCACTACCCATTTCTTCCTCAAACTCAACTCTTGATGTCCTGCCCCCTCTGCCTCCTCGCCCGCTGAGACTCCCTCTGCCCCGCTCGCTGGCACCTTCCTTCTTCTGCTCGCGCATTCCCCGTCTCCTCCCTCGTCGGCCACCCATCTGTCGCGCCCCCTCTTCCTCAAACTCCTGTTCTTCTTCCCGGTCTTCATCCTCATTCCTCTGTCCCTTTCCCCGCCTATCTTTACGTTCTTTACGTTCTTGAGTCTTAATTACCTTGCATTGATTAAATATTTTGAATTATAATATATAAATCTCAATATTTTGAATTATAATATATAAGGTTTATATGGTAAAACAAAATTATTTATTTTTTAAAATATATTAAATTTATTTATTTAACATGTGATTGGCTAAGTTCATTTTACTCTTATTTGGTAATGATGACTTCGTACAACTTGATTTGTGTCGTGTTAATTTTGCTTGTGTAAAGCTTGCAACATGTCATGTCAATTTGTTTGAGCCTTTCGCCATATTTGAGCCATGCAAAGCCATGTCATGTGTAAAGCCATGCAACATGTCATGTCAATGTGTAAAGCCTGCAACATATCATGTCATGTCAATTTGTTTGAGCCTCCACAGATTTCCTTTAAACCATCTTTGGGAATTCATATAGCACTATATGAAAACCATCAATATACACATGTTATGTCTGAACTTAATGTACACATCGTTAAAACTATCAATATATGAAAGACATGTCTAACCTTAAATTACACATCGACAACAAAATGACTTGTATCTGTGCTTGAGTATATATGCTCTTAAATCCACCCCTCCATGATAAATAAAAAAAAGGTATATTTATTATTGTTAAATTAAATTTTATATTATATTATTAATATTTTATATTTAAAAAATAAAAATTAACCTAATATAGTATTTTTAAAGTATTTATTAAACCAATTTATAAAAAGTTAAATACAACTCATTAAAAAACCAAATTGATTAGTTCAATATTTAATTTTATATAAATTTTTATAATGATTTTTTAAAACTTATATATATATATATATAACAAAAGATAAATAGAGGGCCAAAAACAACATAAAAAAAGAGTTTAGTTCATGGCTACGCTGGATTTAGGTTGGATTTAGCTTAATTGAGGACCACTATATTAAACTTACAATCATTTTTTTTAGCAGCGTTGTTCAAACAAATTCAATGTCCTATAATGTTTAGTTGTTATTAAAGAGACTTTTGTTCATAATACATATGACTCATTTTTGGAATAGATTAGAAGATCTAAATCTTCCTTTTGAATAGAGAACTATTACTATAATATTGTAGGGTAACATTATTGCAAATTAACTTTTATGTATGTGTTTATGATAATAAATGTTAAGTTTCGTTTTGACATGGTAAGTTTCTTGGGTTCTTCAACCTTTCATTAATGTTATTATGAATATATATTTTTATTCTCATTCCTTACGTCATTGTAAAATGAAAATTATTTATTTTTTTAAATATATTAAATTTATTTATTTAACATGTAATTGGTTCAGTTCATTTTATTCTTATTTGGTAATGATGACTTTGTACAACCTGCAACATAATAACTAGTGTAACTTGCTTTGTGTCGTGTCAGTTTCGTTTGTGAACAGCTTACAACATGACATGTCAATTTGGCCTAATTCGTAAGGTGGCCTTGTTTAATTTTGACTTGTCATAATGTGGTAGTGTTGTATTTTTTAAGCCTAAGATTACTCTTGTCTACAACTTATAAGTCAAATAAATGAACACGGGGAAGGAACAAATTGCAAATGAGTCAAATAAATGAACGCAGTGAAGGAACAAATTGCAAATGTTTAGTTTTTATAAATTTGTTCGTTAAACATTGGGTTAATTACAAAATATAATAATAGTCATATAGTGATAATGGCTTTAATTCAGTCTGCTAAATAGCCAGCTAAAATGACAAAATGACTGAATATTTTTCAACGTTATTATTATTATTCGTTGAGACTTAGAGAACATTGTAATCTAAATGTTAATTTGGTTAAATATTTTTTAATGTTGTTTTATTCGTTGCCGCTTAGGGAACATTGTAGTCTAATTGATATGGTTTAGTGTAAATTTATTAATTAAGTTTTTTAAATATTTAATCAGTTGTTGAATTGTGGTTGCTATGGTGTTGGTGGGAATTTGTTTTTATACTAAAGACATGAAGAATTAAAAGTGTGATTTTTATTTTTACTTTTTTCCCATCATCCTTCAAATCTAATCGACATACTAGTCATTGTGAAAATTGTAATTTTAAATTTCAAATATATAAATTTATTTAGCGTGGAAATTTTTTTACAACTTGTTTAATATGCAATTTTGATAATAATTTATAGTTTATAATTCTGATTACTTTGACTTTTACTAAGGTCATTTATCTATACCTTCTCTGATTCCTTTAACATTAGGATGGAATCTTCCCATCATTTAACATTTCTTGATCACATACAACCTTATATGCATAAATATATGTCACTTATATATTTATCCATATATGCTTTGCTTCTTCTTAATATAACCCTGTCAAAATATTGACTTCATTTTGAGTATTAAAAACCGCATTTTGTTAGGGTAGGAAACTTAGTGTAATTTCTTATTTTGTAATAAAGTGGTTTTATACATTTGCTCAAAAAAAATTAGTGAAATTCTTATGAAAATATCATTGTTTTTAGGGAATACAAGAATATTATACATCAATTTGATTTATAACTAGATTCCGATCTTAAAATTAAAATATTAGTATATTTTATTTTATTGTGTATATTAAATAACTTTCTTATTTTATTTTTACTTTTATTTTCAATGAATATAATATATATATATATATCTATCTATATATATATATATATATATATATATATATATATATATATATAATGAATAAAAATATCTTTCCACATTATTGTTCACAAAAATACTATAAATAAAAATATTTATTATACTAACTAAATTACTTTTTTTCAAAAGCAAATATAATCTTAATTCATAAATTAAAACACTATTAAAAACATTATTTTAGCAATTATACTAGGTATTATTAATTCATACATATAAAAAGTAAGAACAAATTTTCAATATAAGGAATCTAAAACTTGTATGCTTAATTGATGTGTCTAAGTAATGACATATATAAATTTTATGAATTAAGAATGATTATTTTCTTTATTGGTTTGGCGCATAGGGCTTTGAATCTCATTGTTTACGTAGTACTTCATAACAAGGTAATCACCAATTAAGCTATCTTAGTGGATGAAATAAAAATGTATTATTTTTATTAAAGAAATATTTTTTAACTATATTTAAACTAAGTGATAATAGCTACTTTATAGCCCTTATTCAAATGTGAAAGCTAATTCATACCTTTCAAAATTCAATAACTAAATTAAGCAACAGGGATACTAGCTATACAACCTTGTTAAATTTTTAGCGAAAATCATTATTCATATCAAACTTTATTAAAACTAATGTTAGTTTTTTCAAGATTGATAATTTGAATAATTAAAGTATGATTTTCTTTTTCATATACTCAAGTTCAATCAAGCTCGAAGAATAATGACTCCATACAATATATTTATATTGTTAAATATATTTGATTTACATGTGATCAAATATACTTTTAGTTATATAATAATAGTTAAAATAAATAATTCTAAACCTCACTAATAATAGTCAATTTAGCCGTTGGAGACTCTGCTCAGACTATTTATCATGCTATGCTGGATCTGTTTCTTCAACTTGTCCTGACGATGAACCACACTAGTTGGTTCGAAACGCGTCGACAAATGGTATTCCATATGATTTTCGCCGAAAAATCTCTCATAAACTTGATATAGATCACAGAAGCCTGAACTCTATAATTCTAAACCTCACTTATATTACTACTGTACATCATCGATTTACCCTAATTATGAAAAAAGAATACAGTTAGTTAAATTATTTTATAAAACAACTTGCGAAAACGTTAAAAAGAACCACTTTTATAAAGTCGTAGTTTTCGAATTGTGACATTGTGTTAAAGCATAAGTCGGTGCAGCTGGCGCTAGCGAACACATAGGACCAACCACCTCTTCGTCACTAGAGGACATAACCTCTAGGGAATGCAAAAGTTTTCCACCACCCCGGGCCCATAAATCTTTAAAGAAAAAAAGTAATTGCCTCCTCATTAGAACAAAAGGGTGTTCAGGTCCTGAAAAGTTGGGAGCAAGAATTATTTTTTCAATATGGGAATATATTTGTGACGTGGAGTTTTGCATAAGTCACGAGGGCTGCTCGTAGAATTATTGACACAATAAATGAAAAAATCTATAGGTGGAGGCATCATAAATGAAGGGCATGATCAACAACGTGGACAATGTCTCTTCCTGGTATAATAATCTCACATGGACACTCCTACACCTAATAAAATTAGGCGAGCAACTATATTAGAATGTTGGTTTACAAGCTCACTGTGGACAAGTTGTGTTTAAATTTCTTTCATGGAACTTCTAGATTTCAAATGTTCTTTATAGGACAAAGATATGTAATCACTATCATTAGACATGGAGGTGCCTAAATAATAATATATATTCCATGTGCATTTTTCAATCTTTGCCATTCATATATAAAAAGTGGGAGATAAGATAAGCATGTTTAGTTGTGTTTAAATTTTTTTCATGGAACTTCTAGATTTCAAAAGTTCTCTATAGGACAAAGATATGTAACCATTATCATTAGACATGGAGGTGCTTAAATAATAATATGTATTCCATGTGCATTTTTCAATCTCTGTCATTCATATATAAAAAGTGGGAAATGAGCATTTTTTTAATCTGTGTCACAATACTCCCTTGCTTTGCTTGATGATTGGGTTGTTTTTCTTAGTTATGCAATTGTTAACAATACAGTATTCATTGTTAAGATAGTCTTCGGCAAAATCACATAACCAATCTTTTGTCGACGCGTTTCGAACCAACCAGTGTGGTTCATCGTCAGGACAAGTTGAAGAACCAATCCGGTTTAGCTAGATTAAATAGAGTGTGCAGAGACTCCAACAGCTATAATGCTAACGGCTAATTTGATCTAATGAACCTGGTCAAACTACTAAAATAGTTAATTAATATTTCTAGAAATAGTTAAAATAGGTAAATAAAGGAATTCAAAAAAAATAAATAGATATATTATTAATATTATTTCAAATAGTATAATATTAATATTTTAATTATAATGGTCCTTATATAATATATATTAAATGATTTATTATTATTCAATTATTATTTAAGTGAATGGTAATAAATCACTACTATTTTTATAATTTAGTTACATTAGGTAATTATGTAATAATTACTTAATGGTCCATTGGTAAGTTAGATTTTCATTATTTAGTTCTTTAAAATATATCATATTCATTATTTAAATATAATGGTCATTAAAATAATAAGTTATATAAAATAATATATGTTTATTGAATACTCTATAACTACTTAATAATTTCTAATCCCAAACAAATTGTTAAAACATTATTATTCCTAGAGTTTTGTTATCCTAGGTAAATGCCATAATTAAGGGTAAAGTCCAAGTTAATTCATAATAGTATAACCAATAATATTGGTAAATCAAAATTTATCCTTTAAACTTAATGGTCAAATAATCAATATTAGTTCAATATTTTTTATTCAATAAAAATATTAGAGGTAACTAAGTCCTTAGGTAAATAAATTATTACCTATAGGGTTGAATGTTTATTACTAAAAGTATAACTAAAATTATTGGTCTATCATAATTTATCCTTTAAACCTAATGGTCAAGTTTCTATTAATAATCGATATTTATTCAATATTTATTTATTCAAAAAATATTAAAGTCAACTATGTCATAAGGTAAATATTATTATTATTTATAAGGATTAAAAAAGGGGGGTTTTTTAGACATTAGTTAAAGGGAAACTCAATTTATAATAGAAATAATTATCAATGTATAATTAATAAATTTATGAAAAAATAATTATAAATGCCCAATAGTATCATAAACAGGTTAAGGTTAATACACTAATAAGCCCGAGATTAATTCCTAACTTATTAAAGACTCAAACACTCCAAAATAATCGGACAAATCTGCCAAAAGAAAATTAAAGGAAGGGGAAGATAGAAACCCTAAGACCAAACAAAAAGAGGGGAATGAGGAGGCTAGGAAGATAAGGCTGGGACCCAGCAACTGCTAATCTTCCAGCCATCATCCCTATTAAGATTGTTTGGCCTTTTCTCAATCTCCAGGGCCTCTCTAAATTTTCGATGGTGAAACTGCGCAACTTTGGCAATGACTTGAGCCTCCTCTATACATACATGATGCATAGTCTTCCATGTCTTAAATCCGCTGAATGCTCACTAATCCGCTGATTGATAGAGCGACCAGTCTCACCAATATAAGGGGTCCCACAGGAACATGTAATGACATAGACGCCCTTGATACAGTATTCACTATGGTAGGATGCAATCCCAAAAGGAGAGACTTAGAGAAGGGATGATAGCATAGAAAGAAGAAATTATTGCTTCTCTATGAATATATGAATATAAGGGATATGGGAAACTCTAAAGGACTGTTTTTTATGAGTTTGGCTTAGAAATATAAGTCAAGTCTAATTTTCATATAGAAGACTACGTTACGGGATCAATATGCGTTTAGAAATTTTATATATTCAATTGGTATTTTGTATTACCCAATTCGTCATGAAAATTTATAGCATAGCATTAAGTGGAATATTTTTATAGATTTAAAAATACATAATTTTTTGAACTCTACATTAAAGTATCAATATGTGTTTGGAATTTTATATATTCTATTATGAAATTGGCATTTTGAATTATCCAATTCAACACGAAGATTTATAGGATTATCAATTAAGTAGAAATCTTTTTATAGATTTAAAAACACATAATTTTTTAAACTTATTTACATTTTGCAATTTACAAATATAAGATCTTAAGGGATATGAATTTTATCAATTATTATGGTCTTAATCACAATATGAGAGAGCATTGATCAAAGGTTAATAGTGACATATATTTTACTTCTTAGGAAGTGGTGTGTTGGAGGAGCCATGAATTTTTATTTAAAATAGGTGAAATGTCTAGTGAAGAAGTAGGTAGGATGCGTTGCTAGGATTTTCATTCATCTTTTTGAGGAGAAAGGATTGGTTGATGTGGATTTCATTGAGCTCAAGCACACATGGAAGTAATATAAGAGTTAATAAGGGAGGCTCTAATTAAGTGCTTTGATAGGTTCTTAGTAATTGAGGACTTGTTGGTTGGAATGGGAAGGTATATATGCTAGGTAATGGTGTAAGGAAAATCTAAACTTTTTTTCCTATAATTTTAGAGATGGATTATTATGTGAAGAAGCCTCCTACCCTATTTAAAGTTAATACTTATTGGTTGGATAAAAAGGAGTATAAATATTTAGTCTCCAAGGAGTCGAAACCTTATGATTGAGATTAAGAGATTTAGCTATGAAAGTCTTTCAATCAAACTTGACTAGAATATAAAGTTTGACAAAGGACCATGTTAGCAATGATATTACTCAAGAACAAGAAAATTGGAGAAGATTGAGTCTCATGTGGAGGTGTAACACCCCTTTTTAAACGCCAAGTTTTTTAATATGTAACTAAGAATGATAATGTTGGAACAGTCAATGTGGGTACTTTGATAAGCTTCAATTGATGTAAATATTAACTATTATTTAATATATTGCTAAAGCTAAAGAAGAGAGAAACCAACATGGTTCCCAATGCATGAGGGGAAAACTATAAGGGGGATTTGGGGAAGGTTCCTATCTTACCTGAATAATTGTGCAAGTTTCTTATTTGGTAGTTGAACTATCCAATTTCCAATAATTATGAGAAGAATGGGGATGTGGTACTAAATTTCTCTAGAGTTATGGGATAACATACCCATTCTAAAGACTTCTGGTTGGTTGCATAGCCCGAGGAGGGACCCCAAATTTTCATGACTGAGCATTGCAAGTGTGCGAGAATAGATATAACATACCAACAAACAGATAGAGAGGAAGATCAAAGAGAGAAGCAAGGAGACAAATGTGGTTTTGGTGTGCAAAAGAGATAGAGAAGTGTGTGAAAGTGAACTAGAGAAAACCCATGGAAATGAAATAAAATGACATGTGGGTGTTGAGGATGTGACTCTGAACAAAAGGAGACAAAAATCCTTTTTAGTCATAGCAATCCTATGTGGAATTCTAATTTTAACTAAATTAGTTAAATAAATCAATGAGGAAGCCTTCAACCTAAATTAAAGGGTTAGGAGGAAATTTTGAATGGTTTGTCTTATTTCAATGTGTAAGGTGCCAAAAAAAGGACAAGTGTTGAGGAACTACTAGACTGGTGAAGAGTTCCCTATTGTGATGTGCATGCCCATGGTGGACTTTTGTTGTTTTAATAGGCCCAACCTTAGTAATTGAAGAGCATAATATTGATTCATGTATGTGAAGGAGAGAGGCATTCATGTCCTCTACGCAGATTTGAAATATTTAGAACTTTGAGAGAAGCTTCCTCTTAAGGCATTGGATCTCGCATAGGGATATCTAGCTGCAAGAAATTTGTAGTGTATTATGCCTACAATTGGGTGGAGAGTGGCTCTCCCTTCCTTACTTTCAAGCAAAGTTTAATTGAATCAAATAAGTGTATTTATTTCTCTGTTAATTAAATGAAAATTGTTATGTTGGTTTATTGAATATGTATAAGTGATGAGATGAATGTATTGTGTAGTTTTTCTTGGGTGCTAGTTATTACTTCCCTCGTGAATGAGCGTTATATATAGAGGCCAACTTTGGGAGGAAACACTTGTGATTGTATCCCTATTTTGAATGAGAAGACTTGATAGTTCTTTAGTGGTAAGAGAAATTTTTCCTTGAGAGGTAAGCTAAAATGTCATCCCCTCTGTTGGTTATATTTTTAGATGAAAATGTAATGTTGGTAGTTTTTTATCTAAAGGAATGAGAATACTTTCATCTTAGTCAGGTGAATTTCAGAAGATCTATATATTGGTCATTTTATATCTTTGTTTTGTGGAGATGTCAAGTTAAAGGTGGTGTTGTACGATGCTTTCATAGGTTGGGGAACATTTTTGTGTCTTTAGTATCTTTGGGAAAAAAACAAATCACTAAGAATTCAATTGTTTCAAGTCAACTTAGGATCTTAGAGAAGTTTTATAATCTCAGGGATGACCTCTTAAATTTTTGGAAGTTTTGGAAATTTGGGAATTGAAGCCTTTGGTCTAGCCTCTGGTCATATGATACAGTGAGAAGGTTGTAGCTAAGAGCTTAGCTAAAAGGAGCTTAAGTAAAAAGAATAGGATTTCGAGCTATAAGGTGTCAGTAACTCATTGAACAACCTCCAAACAGAAATCCCATATACTGACAGATCTTGAAATGATTCTTGAATAATGGAGATTATTCCCGTCAGCTGATGTTCATTATTGGATCAAGTGAATGCCATGAGTAGAGTTTTTATTTTGTCTAGTGGCCTTGTGGACAGAAATGTTAATAAATGAAAGGTCGATCTTTTTTAGTTGATGGTGCATTAGTTGGGTATCAGTGTTGAAAAATGTAATTGGTGTCAATCTTCATAATGGAACTCAAATGTACTATTTATGTCTTTATTATATTCATTCATTATATTCATTATTGTTATTATTATCTCTAGCCTAAGCATGTTATTCATGATTTTAGGGTTTATTGAGTCAAAAAAAAATATTTGAGTCAAAGTCATATTTGGACTCCTTGTAAGAAAAAGAAAAATATTTGATCTTGATACAAAAAGATTCAAAAAGTCAATTTTTCATCCACAAGACCAAGTCAGCACTACCTCGACAAGCCATCCTAGAAGAGGCATCTATTCGACCTCCTGGACAATATATAAGACACTTCATCCTCATTCATTCACTCAACTCACACATTAATTTATGTGTGAAATAGAAGAAGAAAGACAGCTAAGTCAAAGGAGAGAGAAGAGAAGAAAAAGGAGAGAGAAAACCCAAATTTTTTGGCTTTTTTTTGTTCACACATGCGAAGGTGTTGGGGAAACTCTTCAAAATTGAAGGCTTGGAATCACAGGTCTAAATTTCTAAGTTTTTACCATATTTGATCAAGTTTGACCAACGTTAACTTATGTTGACTTTGACTTGGAGGATATTTGAAGGAGGGATGACTTGGTTCTTTGTGGCAGTCTTGGTCTTAGTCTTGGGTATTGGTTATCTCACTTTTATTTGATTCTATATGAAGAGGATTTGTTTGGTTTTTACCCTTATGGGGTTTTGCCCTGGCTTGGAGCCTACATATTTGTGTTCTTTATCTCTTAAGATATTCACCTTTTGTACATTTTTGGTATTTTCTTGATGAGAAGAACATAAAAATAATAAGAATCCAATGAACACTCACAAGTAATTATCAAGTTAAGAGAAATCTACTATAATCTGCTAGCATATTTATTTCTCAACATGGTATCAGAGTTAAGGTGAAGGAAAGAATCTTAAAGGTCACATCTTGTTGGCACTCTTGTTTGAAGACATTCTTGAAGAATCTATCTTCTTTCTCCCTCTCCAATGGCAAGATAAATGAAGGAAGGTCTCAATACTCTCAAGAGTCTCCTTGAATCTATAAAAGGATGCATCATCAAGTTCATGTTGAAATGTGGCAACAAGAATATTCCAATTTTAATTTGTCCTTGAATTAAAATTGAGAATTAAAATTCGAGTTTAGTCTCACCAGTTGCTTGGAAAATAATTAATTAATTCATCTTGAGTTAATTAGTTGGAGAAATTCAAGCTAGAAGTCTTTGTGAAGTCATGCAACTGTTATCCCTTAAATTAAGGAGATTATCCCTTAATTAATGAGATAAGAGTATTTGAGTTGTAATTAGTTAGCTCATTTAACTGAGTTAAGTCCAATTAAATTAGTTCCAAACATTTTGAGGAACTAATTGTGATTTCAGTCAGTTAATGCATGCATGCATGCAATGAGTGCACTCCAGATAACTGAAGATTCTCTCATAAATAACTCATTCATGTCAGTCCAGACAAAGACCTAGTTGAGATTAAAGACAGGGACAGTGTACTATCAATTGCAAGAATTTTCCTACAAGAAAATCTCTTGCATGCAGAAGGAATTCATTCCTTAGGATTTGCACAGATTTACAGTGTGTTGGAGCCATGTGTGAGATCAATGTCACACAAGGTTACAGCTGCATCAGCCAGGGAAAACTACGCAAGGAAATAGGAGGCTTGGAGGGCACAGGAGAAGGCATATGAGCAGCAGTGAGGGATTGTACTGAGAGTTGGATAGCTATGAGAGCTAAAGCTATTTGTAATCCTGAGATATTTCCACCTGTATGATAATAAAGATATCGGGGTTTTTAGCTGAGGCTTTCCCCAGAGTATTATTCTGTGTTTCATGTGTATTGATTCTTCTTCTCTGTTATATGTGTTCTACTTGATCTTGCTCAAATCGATTAAGATTCTGCAAGTTTGATTGTAGAAGTAGATTAAGTATTTTGCTTTAGTTATATTGCATAATCAAGTTAATTTACAGTCAAAATTTCTACATGTTATCAGAGCAAAGGTTATCAAAGTTGTGAACAGTATACTGAGAAGGGAAATTCAAAGTTTGAAGTTCTTGGTTGCAGGTGTAAAATCGAATTCTTATCATACTTCTAAGTTCACCAATGGCATTCAATGGCTTGAGACTCGAGTATGCTCTGGATGGCAGCTCGAATTACATAGCATGGAAGGATCGCATGGAAGCAGTATTAGAAGACAATGGTTTGAAGGATTTCATTGATCAAGAAATCCCCAAGCCAGCTGCAGCTAATGCGCAAGAATTGGCTGAATGGAAGAAGTGTGTGGCGAAGGTGAGACAGATTCTTCTGGAGGGAGTTCAAAACCATATTGTCTCGAGTCTCCATGGGAAGGAGACTTCATTTTCAATGTGGAAGACATTGAAGTACCTCTATCAGAACAGTAACAACCAGAGGAAACTAGCGCTCAAGGATAAGCTTTGGAAAATCAAGATGGAGAAGGGCAATACTATTTCTACATATCTGAACAAGCTCACCACCTGCAGAGATGAGCTTGGTAGTGTGGGAATAACAACTGTCGATGATGATATGGTGAGTCTTGCTCTCCTCGGTCTTCCAGAGAGCTAGAATAGCTACCAAGACTATGTGAATGGAAGAAAGAAACTGTCGGATTGGGAACGACTATGGTCGAATCTCATGCAGGAGGAGATCAGAAGAAGCACTCGAGATGGTTCTTCATCAAAGAATGATATGAAGAAAATCTAGCCTTTAAGAAAATCATGATGAAGAATGATGATGAAGAAATGAAGAATGAGATAATCATGTTTTTTTAATCTGTGTCACAATACCTTGCTTTTGCTTGATGATCTGGTTATTTTTTCTTAGTTATACAAGTGTTAAAGATGCAGTATTCACTATGGTAGGATGCAATCCCTAAAGGAGGGACTTAGAGAAGGGATGGCACCATAGAAAGAAGAAATCATTGCTTCTTTATGAATATATGAATATAAAGGATATGTGAAACTCCAAAGGACTTTTTTTTTATGAGTTTGACTTGGAAATATAAGTCAAGTCTAATTTTCATATAGAAGACTATGTTAAAGGATCGATATGTGTTTAGAATTTTTATATATTCAGTTGGTATTTTGTATTATCTAATTTGTCAAGAAAAATTATAGGACAACAATTAAGTGGAAATATTTTTATAGATTTAAAAATACATAATTTTTTGAACTCTACATTAAAGTATGGATACGTGTTTGGAATCTTATATATTCTATTATGCAATTGGCATTTTGAATTATCCAATTCAACACGAAGATTTATAGGATTATCAATTGAGTGGAAATCTTTTTATAGAATTAAAACACACATAATTTTGTGAACTTACTTACATTTTGCAATTTACAAATAGAAGATCTTAAGGGATGTGAATTTTATTAATTTTTATGGTATTAATCACAATATGAAAGAGAATTGATAAAAGGTTAATACTGACATATATTTTACTTCTTAGGAAGTGGTGTGTTGGAGGAGCCATGAATTTTATTTAAAATAGGTGAAATGTCTAGTGAAGAGATAGGTAGTATGCTTTGTTAGGATTTTCATTAATCTTTTTTAGGAGAAAAGATTGGTTGATGTGGATTTCATTGAGCTCAAGCACACATGGAGGTAGTATAAGAGTTAGTAAGGGAGGCTCTAATTAAGTGCTTGGATAGGCTCTTAATAATTGAGGACATGTTGATTGGAATGGGAATGTATATATTCTAGGTAATGGTGTAAGGAAAATCTAAACATTTTTTCCTATAATTCTATAGATGGATTATTATGTGAAGAAGCCTCCTACCGTATTTAAAGTTAATACTTATTGGTTGGATAAAAAGGAGTATAAATATTTAGTCTCCAAGGAGTGGAAACTGTCAGGCTAGGTAGTAACTCCACAAAACAAAAACCGATTCGTATATTCATTCAATCAGGTAGGTTTGTTATATACATGAGGGAGAGACTGTTCAGTTCATCTCCCAATGACTGTTCACATTTCACATTTATTTATTTACAGATATTTACCCAATCACAAGGATTAGGTGTCAACAGAAACCTTACGATTGAGATTAAGAGATTTACCTATGAAATTATTTCAATCAAACTTGACTAGAATATAAAGTTGTACAAAGGACCATTTTAGCAATGATATTGCTCAAGACAAGAAAATTGGAGAAGATTGAGTCTCATGTGGAGGTGTAACACCCCTTTTTAAATGCCAATTTTTGTAATATGTAACTAAGAATGATAGTGTTGGAATGGTCAATGTGGGTACTTTGATAGAATTCAATTAATGTAAATATTAACTATTATTTCATATATTTCTAAAGTTAAATAAGAGAGCAACCAACATGGTTTCCAATGCATGAGGGGAAAACTATAACTGGGATTTGGGGAAGGTTCCTATCTTACCTGAATAATAGTGAAAATTCCTTATTTGGTAGTTGAATTATCCAATTGCCAATAATTATGAGAACAATGGGGATGTGGTACTAAATTTCTCTAGAGGTATGGGATAACGTACCCATTCTAGAGACTTCTGGTTGGTTACATAGCCCGAGGAGTGACCCTGAATTCTCATGACTAGGCATTACAAGTGTGTGAGAATAGATATAACATAGAAACAAATAGACAGAGAGGAAGAGAAAAGAGAGAAGCAAGGATACAAATGTGGTTTTGGGTGTGATAAAGAGATAGAGAAGTGTGTGGAAGTGAACTAGAAAAAACCCATGGAAATGAAATAAAATGACATGTGGCTGTTGAGGATGTGACTATGAACAAAAGGAGACAGAAATCATTTTGAATCATAGAAATCCTATGTGGAATTCTAATTTTAATTGAATTAGTTGAATAAAGCAATGAGGAAACCTTCAAACTAAGTTAAAGGGCTAGGAGGAAATTTTGAAAAGTTTATCTTATTTCAGTGTGTAAGGTGCTGATAAAAAAGGACAAGTGTTGAGGAACTACTAGACGAGTGAAGGGTTCCCTATTGTGATGTGCATGCCCATGGTGGACATGATTTTTTGTTTTAATAGGCCCTATCTTAGTAATTGAAGAGCATAATCTCGATTCATGTATGTGAAGGAGAGAGGCCTTCATGTCCTCTACCCCGATTTGAAATATATAGAACTTTGAGAGAAGCTTCCTCTTAAGGCATTGGATTTGGCTTAGGGATATCCAACTGCAAGAAATTTGTAGTGTATTATGCCTACAATTGGGTGGAGATTGGCTCTCCCTTCCTTACTTTCAAGCAAAGTTTAATTGAATCAAATAAGTGTATTTATTTTTCTGTTAATAAAACGAAAATTGTTGTTCAAAGTTTCATGAGAATTGTTATGTTGGTTTATTGAATATGTATAAGTGATGAGGTGAATGTATTATGTAGTTTTTCTTGGGTGCTAGATATTACTTCCCTCGTGAATGAATGTTATATATAGAGGCCAACTATGGGATGAAACACTTGTGATTGTATCCCTAATTTGAATGAGAAGACTTGATAGTTCTTCAGTGGTAAGAAACCTTGTTTCCTTGAGAGGTAAGCTAAAATGTCAGACCCTCTATTGCTTAGATTTTGAGTTGAAAATTTGATGTTGGTAGTTTGCAGCCTAAAGGAATGAAAATCGTTTCATCTTAGCTGGGTGAAGTTCAGAAGATCTATCCATTAGTTATTTTATATCTTTATTTTGTGGATATGTCAGGTTAATGGTAGTATTGTACAATGTTTTCATAGGTTGGAGAACATTTTTGTGTCTTTAGTATCTTTGGGAAAAAAGAAATCACTAAGAATTCAACCATTTCAAGTCAACTTAGGATCTTAGTAGAAGTTTTATAATCTCGAGGATGACCTCTTAAATTTTTGGAAGTTTTTAAAATTTGGGGATTGAAGCCTTTGGTCTAGCCTCTAGTCATATGATCCAGTTAGGGGGTCGTGGCTAAGAGCTTAGTTGAAAGGAGCTTAAGTAAAAAGCATAAGATGTCAAGCTATAGGATGTTAGTAACACATTGAACAACCTCTAAACACAAATCCCATACTGACAAATCTTGAAATGATTGTTGAATAATGGAGATTATTCTCATCGATTGATGTTCATTATTGGATCAAGTGAATGCCATGAGAAGAGTTTTTATTTTTTCTAGTGGCCTTGTGGACATAAATGTTATTAGATGAAAGTTTGATCTCTTTTAGTTGATGGTGCATTGGTTGGGTATCAGTGTTGAAAAATGTAACTAGTGTTGATCTTCATAATGTAACTCAAATGTACTATTTATGTCTTTATTGTATTCATTATTATTATTACTATCTCTATCATAAGCATGTTCTTCATGATTTTAGGGTTTATTGAGTCAAAAGAAATGTATTTGAGTCAAAGACTTATTTGGACTCCTTGTAAGAAAAAGAAAAATATTTGATCTTGATACAAAAAGAGTCAAAAAGTCAATTTGTCATCCACAAGACCAAGTTGGCACTGCTTGGACAATCCATCCTAGAAGAGGCATCTATTCGACCTCCTGGACAATATAGAAGACACTCCATCCTCATTCATTCACTCAACTCACACATTAATTTATGTGCCAAATAGAAGAAGAAAGATATCTAAGTCAAAGGAGAGAGAAGAGAAGAAAAAGGAGAGAGAAAACCCAGATTTTTTGGTTTGTTTTTGTTCACGCATGCGAAGGTGTTGGGGAAACTCTGCGAAGTTGACTGTCCAGAATTGCAGGTCTGAATTTCTATGTTTTGGCCAGATTTGATAAGGTTTCACTAACGTTAACATTTTTTGACTTTGACTTGGAGGATATTTGAAGGAGGGATGACTTGGGTCTTTGGGCCAGTCTTGGTCTTAGTCTTGGGTCTTGGATATATCACTTTGATTTGATTCTATATGAAGAGGATTTGTTTGGTTTTTACCTTTATGGAGTTCTTCCCTGTCTTAGAGCCTACATATTTGTGTTCTTTGTCTCTTGTGATCTTCGTCTTTTGTACATTTTTGGTATTTGCTTGATGAGAAGAACATAAAAATAATAAGAATTCAACAAACACTCACAAGTAATTATCAAGTTAAGAGAAATCTATTATAATCTACTAGCATATTGGTTTCTCAACATGGTATCAGATTTAAGGTGAAGGAAGGAATATTAAAGATCACATCTTGTTGGCACTCTTGTTTGAAGACATTCTTGAAGAATAAATCTTCTTTCTCCCTCTGCAATGGAAAGATTAATTAAGGAAGGTCTCAATAATCTCAAGAGTATCCTTGAATCTATAAAAGGATGCATCATCAAGTTCATCTCCGAGCTATCTAAAGAAGTCATGGATGGAAGTCTTTATTCCTCTCTTACAGATTCATTTGAAGATGATAATACATGGGTAATCGACAGTGGAGATCCAAGGCACATGACAGGAGAACATGGTCAGCTCAAAACTCTATTGAAAGGAAACTCTTCTCACTCAATGGAACTTGGAGGCAAGAATAGCTACTCATTCAAAGTGATTTGATCTACCTCCTTGGAGCTAGAATCCGGTGTGAATATTCATATCAATAATATCCTCTATGTTCTAGGTATGAAAAATAAATCTTTCTATTTCCTGCTAAGAAGATAAAGGTGATAAGGTGGCATTTGTTGATGGCAAAGTTATTGTTTAAGCAAAAGGATCTAGTATTGAAAATGAAAGGACTATTGGAATTCATGAGGGAAGGTTGTATAGATTTATAACTCCTCCTCCTCAAAATCTAGTACATTTAGACATCAACCCTTGTGAATTATGGCATAGAAGGTATCGTCACCTCCATTACAAAATATTGCCATCATTAAATCAAATGGTTATTGGTATACCCCAATTAAAAGAAGAGCATGAAATATATTGTAAGGGACATGCCCTTGGTAAGAATGTGAAGAAACCATTTACTAGCAATCACACAAGATCCAGAGAAAATTTGGACCTCATACACTCTGATGTTTGTGGGCCCATGTCAAATAAGTCACTTGGTGGCAATCAATACTATGTAACATTTATTGATAATCACTCCATAAAGTCTTGGGTATACTTCTTGAAGTGTAAACATGAAATATTTGAGAAGATCGAGGAGTTCAAGGTAGAAGTGGAAAATATGACACAAAAAAAGATCAAAACCCTAAAGATTAGATAATGGTGGAGAATATACTTCTAGAGAACTTGTGGCCTTTATGTAGTTGTTACAACCCCCTCCAAAATTTTTCCTATATTCTAATTTTGGAGCTTTCTTTTGGTCTCATGAACTATCGTTTTGAGTTGTTTAAATTCATCCTTGGTCTTATTTTTCAAAATGTCAAGTCATCTTCTAGTGATCTCAAATGTCACAACTTCTTGATCTTACATGCCTAACTTGTAACCCTTAGTTGCGCACTTCAATTCAACATTCATTGCTTGTCATTCACAACTCCGCACTCCCTAATGGAAATGATTACACAAGCCTTGATCCTAAGGATTGTGTAATCCTCTCTGGTAGTGAACTACAAAGTCTCTTGTGATAAGAAATTACGCAATCCCTTGTGCCAATGAATTGTGAGGTTCCCAGAGACAATCATCTATGCATTCATTGAGGATATACATTGCACACTTCCTATGGATATCTATTGCACAACACTTGTTGGCAGTCTGGACACACTTTCCAAAGTTGACACAGTCATAAGTGGTAGTTAACTAACCCTAACTCCTAGATTTATGATATGCATGCGCAAATACTAACCCCAGATCTACAAGTGCTCACTTATATAACAAGTTAGCACAAAACTCATTCTCACACTCATCTTTGGAGATCTGCACATTCCTTAAACACAAGGGGTTTTTGGTTGAATGTGCGCTGCTATTTCATGTAAGTTTTGTAACTATTGCTTTGAGTTTATTTTGTTTTTTCTTTTGTTGTTTTGCTTTCGTAAGTGTCATTTTTGCCTAATTTTTGCAATACCATTGTTTCTTTTGCTATATTTAGTTGTTGCATGTATCGTTTCTCTCTTGCATTATTCTTTTCTAGTTTCATTTCCTATTCCAATTCCTTTTGTATTCTGGTAATCATTGCAAATGAATCTATTTATACATGTTAATCTTCTCGCAATCCTCACTTCTTGATATTGATCAATACATAATTTATTTTTGGGCAGATATGCATCCCCATCTCTCCAATTGTGCATTTCTCCATTCTAGGTAGCATATCCTAGGATTTGCTCTCTGATGATCTAACATGTGCACCTCCCAAAACCTCTCTCTGCAACTACGCATTATGTAACTCTATTCATCAGTAGTATCGTCCCTGCTCACTGTGATTGCACAATGCACAATACTTGGCCTCAGTTTTGCAGTATGTAGTTCTATCTAGCATTCCATCACCCTTTATCCACTATTGATGTGAAATGCATAGTCAATGAGCCCTGTGCCTCTTAGCAATCTCACATTGTGCAATCACAAGATCTAGTCCTTCAAATTTATCCCTCGTTGACCAAGCATGCACAGTCTCTCCTCTCATTCATTGAGTAGTGCACACTTCCAGTGACCAATCAGGTCACTCTTGCCTTAAGATTTCATCTTGTGCTCAGGCCTTAATAAATTCTTCCTCTCACTAATTGTTTGTTTCATTTGATAGCTTGATATAGTAGGTGATTATCTGAGGAACTAAATTTTTGTTTCCATGAGTGCATATCCACTTCCATGTGTTTCCATTTAAGAGCCTATCAACCTCATATCCTCCACTGATACAATGCCTTTGGTCATGAAACAAACATCAACTAAGGAGGCCACTGACTCATAGTACTAAAGGTGTTGGGGAAAGTTCTAGATCAGGGGCACCTATCTTGGAAGATACTAGGTGTTTTGTGGATAATTCCACTACTATATCATGGTTGACTATAAAAGATGCTTTCAACAAGAAAGAGATCCTATAGGACCTAGAATACAAGGAAATTTACATCGATGTTAAAATATCCAAGTTCCATAAAGTTGTTTGCAGGTATCCATGTGCAGAAGCAATTAGATGGATCTTGCATGGTCTAGACACCAAGAACATGATCCTAAGTAGTGTGGGTGGGCAAGTTCTTGTAGCATATCAACCACGTGATCTCCATTCATACTACAAATTGTCGAGGTTTGAAGAATACAAGCACTCAAATTATTATGCAGTTTTGTCTCACTTTAATACAAAGGATGTGATCAGATCATGGTGGAAGGAAAAGAGGGGATTTACAAGACAAAATCATTATAGAAGGTCTATAGGTACCTCATGGAAATGTGTTGTAGATTGTATGGATAGGTAAGCACTGAGTTTTGTGAAGAAGGTTGGACCTATATGCTTTACCCGATAGTCACAAAAGGGAAGATCTTTAATTGTTCTAATACACTAGCCCAACAGTTGAAAATTAATGTATCAAGGGTGAAGAAGGATGAAAAATGTGGGAAAACTCGATTCTTTATGTTTGCATACTTGCTTGACGGAATTTTCTCTAGAAACGAGTTTCTACATCTATAGTGGAAGTGGCCTCAATAGCCTCTCCCTATCAACATATATTGCAAGCTACTCTTAGAATTCAGTTACAAAGGGGTATACAAAAATTTAGAATATGACTTCTTGATTGTGCTTTATCAAATGATATTTGAAGAAGATACACTTTGCATGATCAATCAAGCTAAAGAATCAGTTATTGAAGTTACAGATTGGTTCGCTTCTTCTCAGGGAACCTATATCAAAGTCTTCAATTCTGAAAATCCACCACATATTTGTCTGGATTATATGAATAATAATATGATCATGTGGGAAATTAGATATTAGCTTTGCTCAAGATTGACATGGTTATTGTAGAAGAAGAAGAAGTCACCATGGCCTCTCCTTCCCCTACAAGTGGGGTCTTATGAGCTAAATACTATGAAGGCATTGAAATAAGAAGTCGAAGAACTCACTTGCCTCAAGTTTGGTGAAATGAGTTTCCATATATATGAACACAGGGGAGTATGCAAACAACATTGTACTAAGTTTCATTTTTCCTGGCCTTATGTTTCTATTTCTCTTAAAGATGAGGAGAAAATGAAGAATTGATACAATTCTTCAAGATAAACTAGGTTAGGTGATGAGGTGGCCCTTCTAACTCAGCTCATATATCATATATTGTGAAAAAAGGGAACTAGAAGGAAGTTCCTACCCAAGATAGTGTTTTCAAGTCAAAGAGGAAGATTTTGAATGATCATGAAGAAGAGAGGAGCAGAAAATTTAAAACAAATATGAACACCAAAGGCACAATTAAAGTGGAAAAGAAAGAAAATAATTTGGAGAAGCTTAGAGAAAGAGGCAAGAAGAGGAGCAGAAATGGGAATCAAATCAGAAACATGAAGAGGAATGCAATCAGTAGGAAGAAAGGAAATTAAAATAAGAAGAACTAAGGGAAGACATGCAAATAAAAAAGGAAGAGTTGAGAAAGAGAAAAGAAGATGAGACTAGAAGGAAACATCAAGAAGAAGCCTTGCAAAATAATAAAGGAAGAATAAGAATGAAAAGAGTTGTTATAAGAAGAAGAAAGCAGGAGGAGATAGGAAGAAGATTTGTGGGCCTAGTAGGTGGATGGTGAATAGGAGGAGGATGATCAAGAAGCAAATATTATGTCGATTGGAGAATAAATAAGCTATCGGCCTCCACGTCCTCTTCCTAGTGGCCATCTCCCATTCAGTGAAATGGTATTAGTTCCTCCATTAGATGACAAGATCATGGACATTTCAAACTTTACCTTCAATCAACTGAAGGGTAGGATAGCACAAGAGAGAAGAAGTATTTTTCTGAATGGCCCTCATCACCTTGTTTCCATCAATACAAAATGGGAGACTTTTCCGAAGCCAGTAAGGAGAACATTGACTACCTAATAAGAAAAAATGAAACATTGATAAAAGGATTGGCCTTTGCGAAGCAATAGGTTGATCATCTCATGGTTGATAATCAAAGGTTTTCTTCCACTAGTGCTAGAAAGAAGGAATTGAAGGCATAAATAATTGAAGAAACTAAGCCTTTGTTAGACACTATGTAGTAGTTATATGATGATATGTTCACTCTTCATGAAGCAACAGTTATTTTGCATGAATTGCATAGAGGATCACAAAATATGATGAAGGTACTAAGAACATCTTACATAGCCATAAATGTGATCCAGGATTGGGGCACCAAATATCTAAATATACTTGTTGTGTTGGTCAAAAAGAGAAAACGAGATGCTGAAATGGATAGGGAAGAAACCAGGATGTTTATACAGATCTATGAGAAACTCCATACTTTTTCTACTAGCACCATAACAACATATTCATGGATGTATAATGGATTTGATTCCTATTGTGATGTGCATGTCCATGGTGGACATAATTTTTTGTTTTAATAGGCCCTAACTTACTAATTGAAGAGCATAATCTCGATTCATGTATGTGAAGGAGAGAGGCCTTCATGTCCTCTACCTCGAATTGAATATGTAGAATTTTGAGAGAAGCTTCCTCTTAAGGCATTAGATCTGGCTTCTAGCTACAAGAAATTTGTAGTGTATTATGCCTACAATTGGGTGGAGAGTGGCTCTCCCTTCCTTACTTTCAAGCAAAGTTTAATTGAATCAAATAAGTGTATTTATTTTTCTGTTAATAAAATGAAAATTGTTGTTCAAAGTTTCATGAGAATTGTTATGTTGGTTTATTGAATATGTGTAAGTGATGAGATGAATGTATTATATAGTTTTTCTTGGGAGCTAGCTATTACTTGCCTCGTGAATGAATGTTATATATAGAGGCCGACTGTGGGAGGAAACAATTGTGATTGTATCCCTATTTTGAATGAGAAGACTTGATAGTTCTTCAGTGGTAAGAGACCTTGTTTCCTTGAGAGGTAAGCTAAAATGTTGACCCCTCTATTGGTTAGATTTTGAGTTGAAAATGTGATGTTGGTAGTTTGTAGCCTAAAGGAATGAAAATATTTTCATCTTAGTCAGGTGAAGTTCAGAAGATCTATCCATTGGTCATTTTATATCTTTCTTTTGTGGAGATGTCAGGTTAAAGGTAGTGTTGTACGATGTTTTCATAGGTTGGAGAACATTTTTGTGTCTTTAGTAGCTTTGGGAAAAAAATAAATCACTAAGAATTCAACCGTTTCAAGTCAACTTAGGATCTTAGTAGAAGTTTTATAATCTCGGGGATGACCTCTTAAATTTTTGGAAGTTTTGGAAATTTGGGGATTGAAGACTTTGGTCTAGCCTCTAGTCATATGATCCAGTGAGGGGGTTGTGGCTAAGATCTTAATTGAAAGGAGCTTAAGTAAAAAGCATAAGATGTCAAGCTATAAGGTGCAATAACACATTGAACAACCTCCAAACGCAAATCCCATATACTGATAGATCTTGAAATGATTGTTGAATAATGGAGACTATTCCCGTCGGTTGATGTTCATTATTGGATCAAGTGAATGACATGAGAAGAGTTTTTATTTTTTCTAGTAGCCTTGTGGACAAAAATGTTAGTAGATGAAAGGTTGATCTCTTTTAGTTGATGGTGCATTAGTCGGGTATTAGCGTTGAAAACTGTAACTGGTGTTGATCTTCATAATGTAACTCAAATGTATTATTTATGTCTTTATTATATTCATTCAGTATATTCATTATTATTATTATTATCTCTAGCCAAAGCATGTTCTTCAAGATTTTAGGGTTTATTGAGTCAAAATAAATGTATTTGAGTCAAGTCTTATTTGGACTCCTTGTAAGAAAAAGAAAAATATTTGATCTTGATACAAAAAGAGTCAAAAATTCAATTTGTCACCCACAAGACCAAGTCGGCACTATTTGGACAAGCCATCCTAGAAGAGGCATCTATTCGATCTCTTGGATAATATAGAAGACACTTCATCCTCATTCATTCACTCATCTCACACATTAATTTATGTGCCAAATAGAAGAAGAAAGATATCTAAGTCAAAGGAGAGAGAAGAGAAGAAAAAGGAGAGAGAAAACCCAAATTTTTTGGCTTGTTTTTGTTCACACATGCGAAGGTGTTGGGGAAACTCTTCGAAATTGAAGTTCCGGAATCGCAGGTTTGAATTTATATGTTTTTCCCATATTTGATAAGGTTTCACCAACGTTAACTTTCTTTTACTTTGACTTGGAGGATATTTGAAGGAGGTATGACTTGGGTCTTTGTGGCAGTCTTGGTCTTAGTCTTGGGTCTTAGATATATCACTTTTATTTGATTCTATATAAAGAGGATTTGTTTGGTTTTTACCCTTATGGGGTTCTACCCTGGCTTGGAGCCTACATCTTTGTTTTCTTTGTCTCTTGTGATCTTCATCTTTTGTACTTTTTTGGTATTTTCTTGATGAGAAGAACATAAAAATAATAAGAATCCAACAAGCACTCAGCAGTAATTATCAAGTTAAGAGAAATCTACTATAATTTGCTAGCATATTGATCTCTCAACATGGTATCAGATTTAAGGTGAAGGAAGGAATCTTAAAGATCACATATTGTTGGCACTCTTGTTTGAAGACATTCTTGAAGAATAAAACTTCTTTCTCCCTCTCCAATGGAAAGATTAATTAAGGAAGGTCTCAATAATATCAAGAGTATCCTTGAATCTATAAAAGGATGCATCATCGAGTTCATCTCTGAGCTATCTAAATAATTCATGGATTGAAGTCTTTATTCCTCTCGTATAGGTTCATTTGAAGATGATAATACATGGGTAATCAACAATGGAGATCCAAGGCACATGAAAGGAGAACGTGGTCAAATCAAAACTCTATTGAAAGGAAACTCTTCCCACTCAATGGAACTTGGAGAAAAGAATAGCTACTCATTCAAAGGGATTTGATTTACCTCCATGGAGCTAGAATCCGATGGGAATATTCATCTCAATAATATCCTCTATGTTCTAGGTATTAAAAAGAAATCTTTCTATTTCCTACTAAGAAGATAAAGGTGATAAGGTGGCATCTGTTGATGGAAAAGTTATTGTTTGGGCAAAAGGATCTAGTATTGAAAATGAAAGGACTATTGGGATTCATGAGGGGAGGTTATATAGAATTCTAACTCCTCCTCCTCTATCTCTAGTACATTTAGACATCAACCCTTGTGAATTATGGCATAGAAGTTATCGTCACCTCCATTACAAAATATTGCCATCATTGAATCAAATGGTTGTTGGTATACCCCAAATAAAAGAAGAGCATGAAGGATTTTGTAAGGGACATGCCCTTGGTAATAATGTGAAGAAACCATTTGCTAGCTGTGACACAAGATCTAGAGAAATTTTGGACCTCATACACTCTGATGTTTGTGGGCCCATGTCAAATAAGTCACTTGGTGGCCATCAATACTATGTAACATTTATTGATAATCACTCCATAAAGTCTTGGATATACTTCTTGAAGTCTAAACATGAAGTATTCGAGAAGATCGAGGAGTTCAATGTTGAAGTGGAAAATATGACAAAAAATAAAATCAAAACGCTAAGGATTAGATAATGGTGGAGAATATACTTCTAAAGAATTTGTGGCCTTTATGTAGTTGTTTCAACCCCCTCCAAAATTTTTCCTATATTCTAATTTTGGAGCTTCCTTTTGGTCTCGTGAACTATCGTTTTGAGTTGTTTAAAGTCATCATTGGTCTTATTTTTCAAAATGTCAAGCCATCTTCTAATGATCTCAAGTGCCACAACTTCTTGAACTTACATGCCTAACTTGTAACCCTTAGCTGCACACTTAAATTCAACATTCATTACTTGTCATTTACAATTGCGCACTCCCTAATGGAAATGATTACACAAGCCTTGATCATAAGGATTGTGTAATCATCTCTGGTAGTGAACTACATAGTCTCTCGTGATAAGAAATTACGGAGTCCCTTGTGCGAGTGAATTGTGAAGTTCCCAGAGACAATCAACTATGCATTCATTGAGGATATACATTGCACACTTCCTATGGATATCTATTGCAAAATACTTATTGAGGGTCTGGACACACTTTCCAAAGTTGACACAGTCATAAGTGGTAGTTAACTAACCCTAGCTCCTATATTTTTGATATGCATGTGCAAATACTAACCCTAGATCTACAAGTGCTCACCTATATAACAAGTTAGCCCAAAGCTCATTCTCACACTCATCTTTGGAGATCTGCACATTCCTTAAACACAAGGGGCTTTTGGTTGAATGTGCGCTCTATTTCATGTAAGTTTCGTAACTGTTGATTTAAGTTTATTTTGTTTTTGCTTTTGTTGTTTTTTCTTTCGTAAGTGTCATTTTTGCCTGATTTTTGCAATACCATTGTTTATTTTGCTATATTTATTTGTTGCATGTATCGTTTCTCTCTTGCATTCTTCTATTCTAGTTTTGTTTCATGCTCCAAGTCCTTTTGTATTCTGATAATCATTGCAAATGAATCTGTTTATACGTGTTAATCTTCTCGCAATCCTCACTGCTTGCTATTGATCAATACATAGTTTAATTTTGGGCAGATATGCATCCCCATCTCTCCTATTGTGCATTTCTCCATTCTATGTAGCATATCCTAGGATTTGTTCTCTGCTGACCTGACATGCGCACCTCCCTAAACCTCTCTCTCTGAAACTACGCATTATGTAACTCTAGTCAACAGTAGTTCCATCCCTGCTCATTGTGATTGCGCATTGCACAATACTTGGCCTTATTTTTGCACTATGTAGTTCTATCTAGCAGCCCATCACCCTTTATCCACTATTGATGTGAAATGCATAGTGAAGGAGCCATCTCCCTCTTAGCAATTTCGCATTGTGCAATCACAATATCTAGTCCTTCAACTTTATCCCTTGTTGAACAAGCATGCATAGTCTCGCCTCTCAGTCATTGAGTAGTGCACACTTCCAGTGACTAGTCAGGTCACTCTTGGCTTAAGATTTCATCTTGTGCTCAGGCCTTGAGGAATTATTCCTCTCAGTGATTGTTTGTTGCATTTGATAGCTTGATACAGTAAGTGATTATTTGAGGAACTAACTTTTTGTTTCCATGAGTGCATCTCTACTTCCAGGTGTTTCCATTCAAGAGCGTATCAACCTCATATCCTCCCCTGATACAATGCCTCCGTTCACAAGACAAGAACCGACTAAGGAGTCCACTCACTCATAGTACTAAAGGTGTTGGGGAAAGTTCTTGTTAAGTTATGGTATGTTCTATGCTTATAAAAGTTTACTTTTGATATTCCACCGATTAGCAATCACATGTACATAAAGTAAAGTGCAGATAGAACATTAAACGATCGACAGAAAACAAGCCAAGACAAGAGACACAAGATGTGGCGGCTAGCCAGGGACAAACCCCACAATGTGTGGGGAAACCCTTTGATCAAATCTTCTTTTATCTTCAATAATTCAGCAGAGAGAAATAGTACAATAAATCTGATTCATATCAGCAGTAGTAAACCCTAGATCAGTAGCATCAGCATTAGCGGCTTCATTATCACACTAGGGCAGACCATATCTCACAAACCGACAGTCGGATTGACTTCATTCCACCACCAAAAGTTTCGGCTTCCAGAGGAGGTTCAGATGAACCTACAGCGTAGTTCAGATGAGGAGATCTTCTAGGCCACACAAGTCAATCTTTACTTCTGCAGTTGCAGCTTTAGTTTCAGCAGTTTCCGGCTTCAAACTAGGGCAGTTGATATCTTGCAAACCGTTCGTCGGATTGACTTCATTCCACCACCAAAAGTTGCGCCATTCAAAGGAGGTTCAGATGAACCTACAACGCAGTTCCAAAGAGGAGATCTTCTAGGCCACGCAAGTCAATCTTTACTTCTGCAATTGCAGCTTCAAATTCAACAGCTTCCGGCTTCACATGTGTGAGAGAGAGAGACCCATTTCAGAGCAGTAGAGAAGAGACTCATATCTACGCAGTAGAGAGAGAGAGATGTGATGAGATGAGTGAGTCCAAATGAGGAAAATTCCTCTTATATTTATACACAACATTGGTGGGTGAATAGATGCGACTGTTGGGCTTCTGAGCCTACATGAGTTGTAGGTCGGCTTGATAATAATTCCATAATCAAAATAAATTCATATCTTCATGAATACTTATCGGAAGTGGATGATGTTTATATCAATCCTACTCCTCTCGACGAGAGGAATCTAATAAAAATATTATTAGCCATGAATAAGATGACCCACATGAAGTTTTTCCCTGGTTTCCAATTTTAACACTCCCTCTCAACCATGGAGAACTTCATCTGCAATCTGTCTATCGGTCGTTACTATTCATCCATCAAATGCACTGCCTTGTAAAGCATGACCCTTGCCCTGCTCTGCTCTATTTTGCCTGTTCTGCTTTGTCTTGTTCTGCCCGGCACTGATCTGTACTGTTTTGTTTTGTTCGGCTCTGCTCTTGCATTGTTCTGTTCTACTCTACTTTTGTCCGAATTATGAAGAAGAAGAAATGATCGAGGATGTATCATACTGACTCAAAGTCAGTCTCAGAGTATGTACCACTGGTCCCAGACCAGTCTCAACCAACCCAAAGTTAGCGTCATAGTGAGTACAACTCCAATGTTCCCAGACCAATATCATCCTCCACTGACTCAAAGTCAGTCTCAAAGTATGTACCACTGATCCCAGACCAGTCTCAACCGACCCAAAGTCAGCGTCATAGTATGGTACAACTCCTACCACTGGTCCCAGACCAGTATCATTGATCCCAGATCAATGGAGGTCATCCTAGAGTAGGGAGTACGGTAGTTACAACGATGCGTCCATCGGTACTACTATGGTCCCTAACTTCATTTCCATGTTCATTGATCAGATGAGAGGTACTTCCCATGAGTCCCAGACTGCATGGGTAGGATGCCTCGACAGGAGAACTAATCAATCCTGTCGTCACAGGAGAACACATCAATCCTGCTACAATTGCCATGGAGAATACATCAATTCAGGCCTCACAGGAGAACACATCAATCCTACTACAATTTCCATGGAGAACACATCAATCTAGGCTGCCATGGAGAACACATCAATCCAGGCCTCACAGGAGAACACATCAATCCTGCTACAATTGCCATAGAGAACACATCAATCCAGGCCTCACAGGAGAACACATCAATCCTGCTACAATGTCACCACGGGGTGTACATGTATACCACCAGGGGATAGTGAATAATCCTGTGGTCATATGCTACTCCAAGAAGCACCCTGCACCCCCCTGGAGCTCTCAGAGCTCAATGCATCATACATGACCCTCATTGGAGGGTTTTTGAACAACTCCAAGTTGTTCACGGAAAGTCAGAAATTTTACTTTCCCAAGGGGTTTTGTTAGAATGTCGGCGACCTGTTCATCTGTACCGATGTGATGGAGCCTTATAGCTCCCCGTTGCACCATATCTCGAATATAATGGTATCTGATATCAATATGCTTGGAGCGATCATGGAATACGGGATTCTCTAACAAACGAATCCCAATTTGGTTGTCACAAAGGATCACAGTGGTATCCAATGTGAATCCAAACAACTCACTGAAGAGCTTTCGCAACCAAACTGCCTCACAAGAAGCCATGATAGCAGCAATATACTCTGCTTCGGCGGTGCTCAAAGCCACCGACTTTTGTTTCCTGCTCATCCAGGATATCGAAGCAGATCCCAAGGAGAAACAACACCCGGAAGTGCTCTTACGGTCCTCCACATTGCCTTCCCAGTCAGCATCTGTGTATCCAAATAGTCTGACATCTCTGGCAATGTATCTTAACCCATAAGTGATAGTGCCACGAAGATATCTCAGCAGATTCTTGGCACCAATCCAGTGTATGTGGTGGGGTTCAACCATATGCTGGCTCAACGTGTGGACTGCAAAGCATATATCTGGATGGGAGTTCACTAAGAACATTAATGCTCCGACGAGTTGCCGATACTCGGTAACATTTCGTAAAACAGGTCCAGCAGCACTACCGCTTAACTTCTAGAAGTCAAGCTCCATCGAAGTAGTTACAGGCTTGCAGTCCACCATTCTGAATCTTTCCAATATCTTCACTACATATTTTCCTTGAGATAGGAAAATTTCTCTTGGATTTTGCCACACTTCAAGTCCTAGGAAGTAGTGCATCAGTCCTAGGTCTTTCATTTCAAATTCAGAGGCCAGCTCCCTCTTACATTTGTGAATGAGAGGGTCTGCACCTGTTAGAAAGAGGTCATCCACATACAACACCAGTATGAGAGGCTTGTCATCTTCAACCTTAAAGTAAAGGTTAGGATCGGCTTCACTCCTAGTGAATCCTAGCTTCATCAAGTAGCTATCGATCCTCTCATACCATGCTCGAGGTGCTTGCTTCAGCCCATAGAGAGCTTTCTTCAACCTACATACATGAGATTTTCGATCATAAATCTCAAATCCGTCGGGTTTCTCCACGTAGACCTCTTCTTTGATCGAGCCATGCAAGAACGCAGTCTTGACATCCATCTGATGTAGGTTCCATCCTTGTGAAGCGGCAAGGGCTATGATCGAGCGGATGGTCGTATATCTGGCAACAGGTGCAAATATCTCATCATAGTCTATACCTTCCTTTTGGGAGAAACCTCGAGCAACAAAACGAGCCTTATACTTTTCCGTGCTTCCATCTGCTGCATGCTTTATCTTGTAAAGCCATTTGGAAGTAACAACAGTCTGTCCTGGGGTCTGGGAACTACTTCCCAAACATCATTCTTTATGATAGACTCATATTCTTCGTTCATAGCATCCTTCCATACTTGATGCTTGACGGCATCTGAGAATGATGAAGGCTCATTTTGTATGATCGTGCTCATGATGGTCAGGTATCCTTGATACCTATTAGGTTTCTTACTTTCACGAAAGGTTCCTCGGGGTGCAGCATGTCCTTCAGCATCATCAAGTAACCCCTTAAGCCATGAAGGCCTCTTCCTAGAAGAGGAAGGCTCATATGGAGGAGGATCAATCGGATCCATGGGTTCTTCTACATCAGGCATTGATTTAGCATCCTTTTCTTTCGGTTCCCTGGTGTCGGCTTCTTGAGAGCTCCTCAAAGTCGGAAGATTGATCACCTTGCTGAGAGCCATATCTTCGTCAAAGGTGACATCATGACTAATTATGACTTCCCTTTGACCGGCTACATAGATTCTATAGCCTTTAGTATTTTCACCATAGCCCAAGAAAATTCCCTTCTTTCCAGATGTTCCCAATTTATTTCTTTTCTCTTTCGGCACATGAAAGTATACAGGGCTTCCAAAAATTTTAAAATGAGAAACATCAGGTTTCTTACCGGTGAATTTTTCTTCAGGAGTCTTGGAACCCAATGCTTGATGAGGGCATCGATTTTGTACATATACGGCAGTGTTTGCAGCTTCAGCCCATAGAAACTTAGGAAGACTTTGATCATGTAGCATGGCCCGGACAGCTTCCATAATTGTGTGGTTCTTCCTTTCTGCCACACCATTTTGTTCAGGAGTATATGGTGTAGTAGTCTCCCTCTTGATGCCAGCCTCTTTACAAAAATCATGGAACTCATTAGATTCATATTCAGTCCCATTTTCAGTTCTTAAGATCTTGATCTTATTTTCGGTTTGATTCTCGATTAGGGCTTTGAAGTGTCGGAACCAAGGGAACACTTCATCCTTGTTTTTCAAGAAGTATATCCAGGTCTTTCGAGAATGGTCATCTGTAAAAGTAAGATAATATGAGTATCCTCCTAAGGAGTTCACAGGCATCATACCTGATATGTCGGAGTGAACTAGTTGTAATATATCGGAGCTCTTGCTTTGACTTGAAGGGAATGGTCCCCTTTTGAGCTTTCCTTCGACACATCCCGGACATACACCTTCTTTCTCTATTTGGAATTCAGGCATCCCTGTTACCATTTGTATTACATCGGGTAGAGCTTTGTAATGAAGGTGGGCAAACCTCTGATGCCAAAGTTCGGATTGAAGCGTTGTGTCACAAGACATGACACCTAGCAGACTTCCACCGACTTGATATAAAGAATCAACTCGAAACCCAAGAGTGAAATCATCTTTAACAATATTTTTCCATATGTGTACCTTACCATCGCTGAAGGTTACCTTATAGCCTTTGTCTTCCATTGCCGAGATAGATACTAGGTTCTTTTTGAGATCAGGTGCATATACATCTTGTAAGTGAATCGTATTACCTTGATTCAGTTTAAGAGAAACATTGCCTACATCTTTCACTGGGTATTTCATGTCATCTCCAAGGACAATTTCCAGGTTAGTTTCTTTCTCTACAGATTATAGAGTACTTCTTTGTAACCAGTGAAGTGTCTTGAGGCACCACTATCAATGAGCCAAATTCCCATTGAGTCCGAAGGAGCGGAGGTAGATAGAGCAGCTGGTAGATAATATTCAGCCTGCTTATCGTCAACAGTGTTAGATTCATACCTGGAATTTCTAGCCTTCTTGAATGGTTGCCCTTTTCCTTGATTTCCCGCATTCCTTTTTCCTTTGTTGTTGAATTTTCCATTCCTTCGATTACCATGAGAGGGATTTTAATCATCGTCACGGTGAGAGTCCTTTCTATCAGGGCATTCCCTTGCATAGTGACCTGCTTTATTGCAAATGAAACATCATCCTTTTCTTCCACCATTAAATCCAGCCTTTCTTTTCAATTTAGACCCAGAATTATTTCTTTTCTTAGCATGAGAAGAAAAAGCAGCAGGAGGACCTTTAGGCAAGGGCATTTCCTGCTCTTCTACCCTTGTTTGTTCTTGAATGCATCTAGCCATTAATTCCTCGAAACTAGGAATTACATTATTGTTCAGAAGAGTAGTCCTGAACACATACCATTCAAATGGTAATCCTCCGAGAGTTGTGAGTGCCATTTCTCTGTCAGTAATGGTTTCCCCGATAGATAGGAGATCATTCTTGATCTCGGTGATTCTTAAGAAGTATGCTTGCATACTTTCATCTTTACCCTTCTTGATTTCCCTCAACTTATTTCTAAGAAACAAAACTTGATTTGCATCATTAACTTTAAATAAACTCACCAAGCGCTTGTCGATAGAGTCCCAGATGATCTTCTTTGTTTTGACTTCTCCATTTTTCCATTTGTTCCAGGCAGCAGTAGATGCATTTGATGAAGGCTCAAAAATATTGCCTCTTACATGGTCCAGCACTCCTTGATCTTCAAGGGATAGATCGATAGACATCTTCCATCCGTGATAGTCAGCTTTCTCACGGAGCTTGTCTTCGGCAGGAAAGAGTGTTGAGGACCCCATAGTTCTTTTAGGATAGCCTTGCCAATCTTCTGTTCAATGATTGCTCTTGCTCTTGCTTGGGCTTTGTCTTCACCTCAGCTATGATACCATGTTAAGTTATGGTATGTTCTATGCTTATAACAGTTTACTTCTGATATTCCACCGATTAGCAATCACATGTACATAAAGTAAAGTGCAGATAGAACATTAAACGATCGACAGAAAACAAGCCAAGACAAGAGACACAAGATGTGGCGGCTAGCCAGGGACAAACCCCACAATGTGTGGGGAAACCCTTTGATCAAATCTTCTTTTATCTTCAATAATTTAGCAGAGAGAAATAGTACAATAAATCTGATTCATATCAGCAGTAGTAAACCCTAGATCAGTAGCATCAGCATTAGCGACTTCATTATCAAACTAGGGCAGACCATATCTCACAAACCGACAGTCGGATTGACTTCATTCCACCACCAAAAGTTTCGGTTTCCAAAGGAGGTTCAGATGAACCTACAGCGCAGTTCAGATGAGGAGATCTTCTATGCCACTCAAGTCAATCTTTACTTCTGCAGTTGCAGCTTCAGTTTCAGCAGTTTCCGGCTTCAAACTAGGGCAGTCGATATCTTGCAAACTGTTCGTCGGATTGACTTCATTCCACCACCAAATGTTGCGGCTTTCAAAGGAGGTTCAGATGAACCTACAGTGCAGTTCCAAAGAGGAGATCTTCTAGGCCACGCAAGTCAATCTTTACTTCTGCATTTGCAGCTTCAAATTCAACAGCTTCCGGCTTCACATGTGTGAGAGAGAGAGACCCATTTCAGCGCAGTAGAGAAGAGACTCATATCTGCGCAGTAGAGAGAGAGAGATGTGATGAGATGAGTGAGTCCAAATGAGGAAAAGTCCTCTTATATTTATACACAATGTTGGTGGGTGAATAGATGCGACTGTTGGGCTTCTGAGCCTACATGAGTTGTAGGTCGGCTTGATAATAATTCCATAATCAAAATAAATTCATATCTTCATGAATACTTATCGGAATTGGATGATATTTATATCAATCCTACACCTCTCGACGAGAGGAATCTAATAAAAATATTATTATCCATGAATAAGATGACCCACATGAAGTTTTGCCCTAGTTGCCAATTTTAATAGTTCTAGATCAGGGGTACATATCTTGGAAGATACTAGGTGTTTTGTGGACAAGTCCACTACTATATCATGGTTGACTATAAAATATGCTTTCAACAAGAAAGAGATCCCAGAGGACCTAGAAGACAAGGAAATTTACATCGATGTTAAAATATCCAAGTTCCACAAATTTGTTTGCAGGTATCCGGTGCTACCATGTGCAGAAGAAATTAGATGGATCTTGCATGGTCTAGACACTAAGAACATGATCCTAAGCAGTGTGAGTGGGCAAGTTCTTGTAGCATATTAGCCACATGATCTCCATTCATACTATGGGCAAGTTCTTGTAGCATATCAGCCACGTGATCTCCATTCATACTACAAATTTTCGAGGTCTGAAGAATACAAGCACTCAAATTATTATGCAGTTTGGTCTCACTTTAATACAAAGGATGTGATCAGATCATGGTGGAAGGAACCAACCATTGTTACAGTTCAATTTGGGCACATCAATCCCGACTTCCAAATCAATAATATTAGGATCCATTAATCCCTAACTCAGTTGTTTTCATTCCCTAATGAGGTCAACCTACATCATTCTTTCCTTCCAAGAGTTTCCATGACACCATTCATCCAAAAAATGCCCCTAAGGAGATCAGCGCAGGTAGCCTTCTATCAGGCTGCATTGCAATGCAAGAATTGAACTATCTGGGTGCACTGTAGCGTAGTTGGCCTTTTTTTCACCTGCGTTGAGCGAGATTCATTGAATTTTTTGAATGAATCCATTGGATTCCTCATCCAGTGGATACTTCTGGAAGTTTCCAAGTTGATTGAGCTCGCATTTGGATGAGGAAGAGTATGAATGAACCTCAATCCATTATCCCTTCCTCCATGGAACCACTTCCCAATTTTGGCAAAGCATTCATGAAGGCCATTAATGGCTTAACCTCCTCCATTCAGTTATAAATTGACCAAGCATTCAAAGGTTGGTCTAGGTTGGAACTTCTTGAGCTAAGGAAATGTTGTTTGAATGAGAATAGTAAGAGTATTGTAATGATGTTGAATTGTTACTTCATGAGGAGAGAAGGGATCGAAACTGGAAGGAAGACACTGAATGAAGCATGAACATTCATGGGTTGTAATCTTTCCTTTTATCAATAAATAATTCAAAGATTTTTCCATTCATGTTCTTATATGATGTATATCATATTCTGGATTCTATGATATGTTTAATTGTCTCGGCTTGTGTGCAGGTACTTTCCAAGTGAGTAAAGTAAAGAAAGGAGGGGCGGAATCGATTAGGGGAGAGAGGGAGCAAGTGAAAGCTACAGGTTGGTTTCCCTTCTTACCTCTCTTATCTGTTGATTAAATAAAAGGTAGCGAATTACTATGGTTGTTGCTTCTAGACTAGCTACTAAGTCTAGAGGGTTAGGCGTTTGATAAAACACTAAATTTGCCCAAAACAAAATGGAGACTCTGCTAGGGAAGATCCTCTTTACCCTTTTAGTAGCTTATCCACCTCCTTAGACACCTTGACAAACTTTACTTGTTGTAGTTCAGCCTTTTTCATTGAATTTTGGTCAAAATTTGAGGTTTTATGACTCTTGAGTGGCCTCTGTTATGAAACCAGCTCAAGAAAGGATAGAAAAGATAGATCAACACCTTAGAATTCAGCCTCTTCGAGGGGGCAACCTCCTTTACATTACATAAATGAACAATTCTTGGATGATACAAATGAAAAAACCTCCTTTCTATATATAGGAGTCTAAGGAGTCACAATATAATCCAGCTGACCTAACAATAATAATATAAAGCCACAAAAATAACAATAGAGGGATTCTATGGGGCACAGAAATAACAATATGGGGGTAATAGGGGCACAACAATATAAATAAGGGGTATAACTACAATAGTAATGGGGTAATCACTAGTATTATAGGGACCCAACATGCCCCTCTCCTTCAAAAAAGTGTTGTCCTCAACGCTTGAGTATTTTTGGATACTTCTGCATAAAATTCTCATCCTCCCATGTGGAATCTTCAGCGGATAAGTTCTTCCACTTGATAAGATACTCTGAAATTGATCGATTTCGTAGCTGTCGAGTTCTTGTTTCTGTGACTTCTTCCTGTTCCAATATAATTTTTCCTTCCTCGTCAAGTTCTGGCAATATTGTTTGAATTGGGAGCTTGTCACCTATAACCTTCTTTAAACATGAAACATGGAAAACTGGGTGCAATCGCGAAGCTGCAGGAAGCTCCAATTTGTATGCCATAGTACCAATCTTTTGCAACACCTTGTACGGACCATAATACTTTGGTGATAATTTATTATCCTTCTTAGTTTGCTTTAGGGACATTTTATTATATGGTTGTAGCCGTAGGAATACCCAATCACCTACATCAAAACTTCTTTCACTGCGATGTTGATCTGCCTGTTGTTTCATTCTATTTTGTGCCAACACGAGGTTATCCTTTAAGAGTTGGAGGACTTGTTGTTGATGTTCGATGTGATGTTCCACTGCCTAAACCTTAGAATTTTCTCTTAAATATGATGTGATGGATGGTGGTTGATACCCATAAAGTGCCATAAATGGGGTCATTTTTGTTGCTGTATGGAAGGAAGTGTTATACCACCATTCAGCCAGAGGCAACCATTTTACCCATTATGTCTGTTTATCAGATACAAAGCAACGAAGATATCCTTCCAAACATTTTTTTACTATCTCAGTTTGCCCATCAGATTGAGGATGATAAGATGAGCTATGAGCTAACTGAGTACCAAGACAAGAAAATAATTCTGTCCAAAAATTTCCAGTGAAAATGGGATCTCTGTCACTTACAATAATCTTTGGGTTTCCATGTAGCTTTTGAACTGTTTCCTTAAATGCAGTAGAAACTGTACTGGCTTTAAATGGATGTGATAATGCACAAAAGTGTGCATACTTGGTAAGTCTGTCAACTACCACCATGATGACACTCTTTCCCTCAGACTTGGGTAAACCTGTGATAAAATCCATTGAAACCTCCTCCCAACGTTGGCTTGGAATGGATAAAGGTTGTAATAGACCTGGTGTCTTAATTGTTTCAACTTTATTTTGTTGGCAAACCAAACATTCCGCCACAAACTTTTGAATATCTGATTTAAGGCCATCCCAAAAAAATTCCTTCTTAACCCTGTGGTAAGTTTTTAAAAATCCTAAGTGCCCTCCTAAGCGAGAAGTGTGCAATTCCATAAGAATCTTTTGTTTTAGCTGGGAATTCTTACAGAGGTATAAGCGATCTTTGTACCATAACGAATCATTTTGCCAGCTAAATGTATCAGAAGTATTGGAATCTTGTTGTAGCTTTTGAATAAGTGCCCACACTTCTTCGTCATTCTTCCATTCCTCCCTTGCTTCGTTTATCCAATCTGGTTGGATAATAGAAATGGCACACAACAATGCTTCCACATCCTCATCCTTTCTTGAGAGTGCATCTGCCACCACATTTTGCTTCCCTTTTTTGTAGATGATTTCAAAGTCATAACCCAACATCTTTGTGACCCACTTTTGTTGCTCTTCAGAGGATAATCTTTGTTCTAAAAAGTATTTAAGGCTATCATGATCTGTTTTTACCTTGAAGTGTCTTCCCATTAGGTAGGGTCGCCATTTCTTAAGTGCATGGAGTATTGCCAACATTTCCTTCTCATAAATAGCTTTGCTTAAAAACTTTCCCTTGATTGGACGACTTTCAAAAGCAATGGGTCTTTCATCTTGCATTAGAACAGCACCAATTCCATTTCCTGAAGCATCACATTCCACAATAAAGTTTTTTGTGAAGTCCGGTGTAGCTAAGACCGGTGCTTGGCACATTGCCTCTTTAAGATGTTCAAAGGCCTTTGTTGCTTCCGGAGTCCATGAAAATGAATCTTTCTTCAATAATGTTGTTAGAGGTGCTGCTATTCTCCCATAATTCTTAACAAACTTGCGATAATACCCTGTCAACCCAAGAAATCCTCGCAGATGCTTTATGGATGTGGGGATTTTCCATTCCTTAATGGCTTTAATTTTGCTAGGGTCTACCTTAACTCCTTCATGAGATACAATATGACCCAAATATTCCACCTCCTGGACTCCAAAGAAACATTTGGATCTTTTTGCATATAATTGTTTCTCCTCCAATAGTTGTAGCACCCTGTCAACATGTTCAACATGATCCTTCCAAGACTTGTTGTAGATTAGTATATCATCAAAAAATACTAACACAAATTTTCTAAGGAATGGTTTGAAAATTGAAATCATCAAACCTTGAAATGTTGAAGGTGCATTGGTAAGGCCAAAAGGCATGACCAAAAATTCATAATGACCCTCATGAGTTCTAAATGTCGTTTTCGGAATGTCTTCAATCTTCATTATGATTTGATGATATCCCGAAAGAAGATCCAACTTGGTGAAGTAAATTGATCCATGCAATTCATCCAGTAATTCATCAATAACAGGAATGGGGAACTTATCTTTAATAGTGAGCTTGTTGAGCTCCCTATAATCCAAACACATGTGCCATGATCCATCCTTCTTGTGCACCAATACTACTGGAGCTGAGAAAGAACTTTGACTCGGTTGAATTATACCAGCCTCTAGCATTTCTGCAACCATACGTTCAATTTCACTTTTTTGGACATAGGGATATCTGTACGGCCTGATGTTTGGAGGAACACTTCCTGGAATCAGATGAATAGCATGATCATGACTACGCATAGGTGGGAGACCTTTTGGAGTCTCAAATACCTTGGAATGATTGTCCAGGACTTTTTGGAGATCTAGAGAAATAGATGATTCCAATGTGGAAACATCTAGCGAACATAATTGTGCAATTACACCTCTTTGCTCCTTTTTTAGAAGCTTTGTCATGCTATTAGAGCTGATTATCTTTCTTGGTTTCCCTGCAATACCCCTTAATTCAACTTCCTTTCCTTCCGTAGAAAATTTGATGAAAAGTTCTTGAAAATTAAAAGCTATTGTACCCAAGGATTGTAGCCATTGGACTCCTAGTACAACATCAACACCTCCCATTGGAATGGAAAGCATTGGGCTAGTCAATACATATTCTCCCATGGATAGCTTGATATTATGGCACTTTCCAGAGCAATTTATTGTTCCTCCATTGGCAATCATCACTTGACACTCTGGTGCTGGATATAGGAAGCAATTCAATTCTTTTGCTACCCTACAATGAATAAAATTGTGGGTGCTTCCTGAATCAATCAACACTATTACCTTTTTCTTCTTGATTTGTCCTTCTATCTTGATGGTTTGAGGAGTGGTAATTCCCACCAATGCATTACAAGATATGGTCGGATTTATTTGTTCTTCATCTAGGCTTTGTTCCTAGAGTATATCTTCTTCTTTTGACCTTTCTTGCTCCTTTTCTTCTTCCTCTTCACAATCTATGTAGAATAATTTCTTCTCAGCACACTTATGACCTTTAGTGTATTTGCTATCACAACTGTAACAAAGCCCTTTTGCTCTTTTTTCTTCAAATTGTTGTGGTGTCAACCTTATAGGTTGTGGAAGACTAGGGGCAACAACACTTCCGTCTTTATAGTTGTGAGTGGTATGCTTCCTGGTTGCCATAATTTTGCTTTCCATTTTTCTTGCTAACCTGAATGCCTTCTCTAATGAATCAGGTTCCCAAAGGCAAACATCATGTTGGATATTATCCTTTAAAGACCCTATGAACACATCAATCCTATGCTCCTCTGGAATATCTTTTACCCTTATGTTCAATTTTTGGAACTCCTCAATGTGCTCCATTACTGAACCCTTTTGTTTGAGACTTATCAATTGGCTAAAAAAAGTTTTGCTTTTTGTATCTTCATAATGTGCTATCAATTCTTCCGTAAAAATTGCCCAAGTGATAAATTGTTTACGAGAGCAAAGCCATTGATACCATACAAACTGATTTGGTTCTAAATATACAGTTGCCATATGTACCTTTTGTGCGTTTTGCACATTATTGAGATCGAAGAATTGCTCCATCTGTAATATCCATGTGGCGGGATCCTTGCCATCAAACTTCCTCATATCGATTTTTGGAATATGGTGATTCTTCGATCCAACATTAGCGTCTATGGAATCATGATTAACATTTCTTTTGTTCTCATCATGAGTTTCCTTTACTACCTTTTCACCATTAGTGACCCTTTCTTGTAGCAACTTCTTCAATTCTTCCATGTCTGTCTTCAAATCTATCTTCAAATCATCCATCTTAGCTTCCATGCCCTTTATCTTAGATTCCACGCCATTTACCTTAGATTCCACGCCACTTATCTTAGCCTCTGTTAGCTTTTGTGAGCGTGACATTTGTTGCACTTGTTCTTGTAATTTTGATATATCATGTAGCATTTCTTCCTCTTCTTCATGAGTCATGCTAGAGCTTTCAGGTTCCTTACTAGGTGTTTGCATTTTCTTTCCTCGGGGCATCAGTTACCAATAATAATGCTTTACTATGCCCTTTTAATTCCGTTAAACCAAGCTTACACAAAAAATTAAAAAAAAAATACACACCTTTTTTCACTTTATAGAAGCCTGATATTGAATCTGATGTATCTCTGTAATTTCGGATCATCCAGTTCTGAAATTGCTACCTGTAGCAGCCTTCTACATCCTCTTTCCAATGCCACAAGTCTGAGCCAAATTGTATTCTCCAAGGAAGAGTTATGTGAAATCTCCCACAGTGACTTGCTTTTAGCCTGAACTTGTACGACGTTCCACGAGTCACTGTTTCAACCTTTGAATCTGAAACACACATACAAGAAACTACAGTCCGTCCTATTTCTGTACCTTCTTACGAAATTTCAATCTGATCCCCAGAGAGAAAGTTATGATGATTTTCCCCAGGTCACATGTTTTGAATGTAATTTAGGAGTCTGCAAAAAGACCAACTTCCTTAGATCATATCTCCGCAAATATCGCGCAAAAAGCTCTGAAATTCGGACCCAAGGTTCAGCACGATTTCTTCTCAAATGGTTTTTTTTGCGACTTCTGAAACGTCACAGAAAAAATTTATAGCGAAAATGCCACGATGACTTGTTTGGAGCAACGAAACCCTAGAATCCAAAGCTCTGATACCAAATGTTATGAAACCAACTCAAGAAAAGATAGAAAAGATAGATCAACGCCTTAGAATTCAGCCTCTTCGAGGGGGAAACCTCCTTTACATTACATAAATGAACAATTCTTGGATGATGCAAATGACAAAACCTCCTTTCTATATATAGGAGTATAAGGAGTCACAATATAATCCAGCCGACCTAACAATAATAATATAAAGCCACAAAAATAACAATAGAGGGATTCTATGGGGCACAGAAATAACAATATAGGGGTAATAGGGGCACAACAATATAAATAAGGGGTATAACTACAATAGTAATGGGGTAATCACTAGTATTATAGGGACCCAACAGCCTCACAGGAATCAGTGCAGGCTAGCCTTAGAGACAGTGCTATGTAGTGCAGTTAGGCCATTTTTGACCTGTGCTAATTAACAAAGGAATATTTTAATCAGCGCAGTTTTTCCCTCTTTGGCCTGCATTGATCAATGCAGATTGGCCCTCATTGACCTGCACTAATCAGTTTTGAAATCATTGAAATCAGCGCAGTCTTTAGTGAGAGCCAGTGATCTGCAGCGTAGTTAGGTCCTCTTTGACCTTCTTTGATCAACCTTAGGTTAAATTCCCAACTTTGGATTGACTTTTTGCCCAAATTCTTCTGATTTCTTGCTTGATTAAAATCAATGATGTCTTATCTCTGAAAACAGTATTTTCATCTCCTTAGCTAGCCAGCCCTACTTTGATTGGATTGATTAATGTTTCTTTAATGTTTTCTTTGTCATTATCAGTCTATAATCAAAGTTAGAATATGGTCGATTGATCTTTGTCAAAAGAAAGTGTCATAAAGTCGTCTTTTCCTTCAAAAATTGAATTGTCATAAATTATTCATTCATAAAAGATAGATTGATTTATATGTGCATATGGTTTGTCTTTTCGTTGAAAGTGTCGTAAATATTCATTTCTTTAAAATCGAAAGTGTTGTACAGTCTTCCTTTCCCTTTAAAATAAATTGTCACAAATCATCATTTTTTATGAAAAGAGTTTTGAATCATTTGTGCATTAGTTTTTCTTATTGCATCATTCACATTAAGAGAAACTGAAAATAAAAACATGAATTATGCATATTAAAGTTTTTGAATGCTTGAAAGGAATGGTTTAGGGAATTGCATCCAGTTTGTGCTCTTTGTTGCTTGTTCAAAAAGTACTTGTATGCTCTATCCCTCATAGCTAGGATTTTCATTGTTGAAATTAAATGGAAAGAGTGCTTCTCATTCTAGTTGCATTTTTAGGAATTTTGGAAAACATCTCGTGGTGAACCTTCAAAGGAAAATTTTAAGCAAGATCAACCTAAAATTTACATCAATTGGAACTTAACGAAAACATCTAGAGGTCTAGGCTAGAGACATGTTCCGGCATCTTTAAACCTAGTGGCTGTCGTTTTCACTGAGGTTGGGTGATTCCTCCTCTCTGATTCGATAAGTGCTAGTACGGACTTGTGCTCCCTGTACCGTCGAGTATATAGTGGGAGACCCCAATAGGTTGAAATCCTTTATCCCTAGGAAGCCAAGTCTGCCGCCTTACCAATCACAACGCACCGAACACAACATTCGGGAAGATTGACTACCGTACGTAAAGTCCTTGGTAATTTCTCTTTCATTTATCACCAAGGTGTATATTGCAGTTTTACGATTTTTCTGGTAAACCCTCTTGTCTAGAATCTCCAGAGTAGTCACTTTCGTTCCTTTTCAACTCTTTAAAAGTAAAAGGATCATCTGAGCACTTGTCCCTTCAGGCTCATTAAACATCGAAGGTGACTAGAGTCATCTTTTGTTTTTTCTCGACTCTTTAAAAATGAAAAAGCGAAGTTGTGTTCCAGTGTCGTAAAAATTAATTGACCATGGATAACATCCTCCACGCTCGCTCCTTAGTTGATCTTAGGTTGAAACATATGGTGACAAATCCGGAGTCCACCGATTAAGGAATTCCTTTTGATGGGAATCCTAGTCCTTTTCCTCCTTTCGAAAATATTGGTGCTCCTTATATGGCTACATTGCCCCTTCCGGGATTTACCATTGGTTTGCTAGTATGGTTGTTTTCAACCTCCTTGGTTCAAAATGTCATGATTTCTCTGGAATCGAGTACACCTCCAACTGGACAAAATCAACCTCCAGTTGATCCTAAAGTTGACCCTTTGCCTTCTTCCTCGGTTGCTTCTTCCTCCCCTTCTTCCTCTTTTCCTGGTGAAAGTATTAGTACTAGTAACCAGGTGGCCAAGAAGAAGAAGAAAATTCAGCAGAGGGGCAACCAAGCAACCATTGCTTTGAATGTAACATATGATGAGAAACCGTCCATCAAGCCTCAGAAAGTTCGATGTCCATGCAAACTTTGTGTGGGAGACCATCTTCTTAGAAATTGTCCTGATATTCCTCAGATCTTAGAAGAATGGTCTTCTCATTCACATCATCCTGTGTCATCAACTTCTTGAGATCATGTTGGTGACACACCATCAACTAGTGGTAATAATTTTTATGGAATCAAGGGTAAAGTTAAGTTTCCCTGTAGGTTATGTGAAGGGAATCACCCCATTCACCTTTGTCCCTATCTGGATGAAGCCAAAAGAGTGTTAGATAACTGTCTTGCTTCACCGCAGCGACTTCCATCTAGTTATAGGAGACTATCCCTTAATCCTTCACTAGTTGATGAATTAACTGACCAAAATCAACCGTGGTCAAACCCACTCTCTCTGAAAGTGAATCCTAAGAGTCTATACCTGACCCAAATCAATAGGTCGAGGTAACAGTTGACCCGATTTCACCTTCAGTAAATCACACCTTTCCCGAAGAGAGTGAATATGATACCACTCAAGTTCTTTTTGTTTCTTCATATTCAAATGAGCTTGGAGGCAATCCGCCTGTTCCAACAAGACATGAGGAAAATCCTCCAGTTCTTGTAACTCAAGGGGTTAATCCTCCCATTCTTACAGTACCCCCTCCAAGTAGTCTAGTCACTTCCTTTGATTGGAATCGACTGGTAGGATTTCGCCTTCCTTCTTATGTGCCCTTCCAGATCATAGTACAAGTTTGTAATATGATTGTACCCGACACTTATAAATGGAGGTGTGTCAGTGAGTATCCTTTCTTCAATTCTTGGCAAGCGCTCGGTTCGCCGCCACTTGTGCCAGTTACCCAGAATCTGTTGGCTTTTAATAGAGGAGCCAATAAACCATTAGGGATCCTTCCACAATTACCTATTACTTTGGGAGGAAAACTCGTTTATATGAACGTGATGGTAGTCCCAAGCCCTTTAGATTATAATTTACTTCTAGGGCCCGACTATGTTTATGGCATGGGAGATATTGTTTCAACACTATTTTGAGTGATTTGTTTCCTGCATGAAGGTAGAATTGTCACTGTTGACCAGCTTTCACTTGCCAGTCCAAATATAACTCCTAGTCAACCATCTTCCCTAAGTGGTCCTTTCATACCAATGGTATCATCCCCGCCATGGGTTAATTATGTGGCAACCTGTTCCATACCTACATCGACTAACTATCAATTCAGTGACGTTGTACATCATGTACTGGGGGCATTGGAACGAGATCTCTCCTTCATGACCTCCTATGAGTTGTGAAGGAATTCGAGGATAGTTCCTTGTCTTGTGTCAACCACGTTAAAAAATGAAATAAGGAATTGGAGGATAATTCCTTGTCTTGTGTCAACCTCGTTAAAAAATGAAACCAAGAATATGAGGATAGTTCTTTTACTATGTCAACCTCGTTTAAAAAATGAAACAAGGAGATCGAGGATAGTTCCTTGTCTTGTGTCAACCTCGTTAAAAAATGAAATAAGCAATATGAGCATAGTTCCTTGTCTTGTGTCAAGCTCGTTAAAAAATGAAACAAGGAATCTGAGCAAAGTTCCTTATCTTGTGTCAAGCTCATTAAAAAATGAAATAAGGTCCCCTGAAGAAAAGTTCCAAGTTGAGTCTTTGATTAGATCTCGTAAAATCCCAGTCTAATCTTTCACTTAAATTCGTAAAAGAAACTTCATTCCATCCACTTGATAGCCATGAGTAGTCTACTTAGGTGAATGTAATGAAGCTTAGGGGGCATGCACCTAGTGGTAAAGTTAAGTTTCCCTATAGGTTATGTGAAGGGAATCACCCCATTCACCTTTGTCCCTATCTAGACGAAGCCAAAAAAGTGTTGGGTAACCGTCCTGCTTCACCGCAGTGACTTCCATATCGTTACAGGAGACTCTCCCCTTTTTCATGTTGGGGGCATGTAAACCAATCTCAAGCATAGTTTTTCGTTTTAAGCTTGTGTAAAAATGAAACTGAATTCAAGCATAGTTTTTCGTTTTAAGCTTGTGTAAAAATAAAACTGAATCCAAGCATAGTTGTTCGTTTCAAGCTTGTGTAAACATGAAACAGAATCCAAGCATAGTTCCATATGGTTCAAGCTTGTATAAAAATGAACCCATTTTAACCTTTGTGATTGCCATTTTATCAGCCTTTTCTATCAGATGAGCCTTGGTTGTTTCATTCCATCACCACCATCTCTTTGGCCGATCATATGCTTTCACTTGGTTGTTTTACCTTTTTTGAGGAACAGTTGCAATGAGTGGTCTTATTAGCCAAGCTCTTCACATAAACCAACATGTTTTGAGAAGTTCCAACATCACCGGAACCAGCTGCTACCCTAGACACCACTCGTTCCTCAAAATCAAGTCTTCTTTAAGCTCTTTTCAGACTCTCTAAACATGAAAAGATTGTCGAGTGCTTGTCGTTTCTCGCTCGTTAATGGATTAGAATCGATACCTATTTAGTATATTTTTACACCTTCTTCGGGCTGAGTTAGATTAACTACGAAAAAGGTACTCGTTGATCAAACATGATCAACAGGTTCTCTCTTGTATTGTTTTATGCTTTTTCAGAATTGAGAGATTATTTTATGAAAAAGAACTTGTGGAGTTTCCTTTTTGTCCCTTTTCAAACTCTCTAAACATGAAAAGGATCGAGTTGTCTTTGTCGTTAAACTCGTTAAAAACATTAAATAGCGACAAACTTGTCCATCTAGACAAGACTGAGTTTCACCTTCGCTAGACTCATTAAAACATCAAATAGTGATGGATTCACCCGAAGGGTGGAATTATACAACAAGCATATGTTATCCTCCTCAAGCTTGATAAAAAATAAAGAGGTACTGGTCAGAAATGACTAGGGAAAATGGGAAAAAGCCAAGAACACTTTATGGTAGCAGGTCGCTCTTGAACATGACACTTTCACCTCATCACCGTGACTATGTGGGTTGGGTCATTCAGCTTGATGGTTATCACACCATTGGTCTATCATACCATCCATCACTTTGTTTTGGGTCAATGCTACCAATTCACTTCAGTGTCGCCGATATGTTCAAGAGAAGTCATTCAGTTCAAAACTTCATCCTTTACAATATAGTAAACCTTCATTTTCATGTCCGCCATTCCTGAACCTTGTGTCATCAGTCGATATTAAATCTCCAAAATCATTTACCTCATTTCGTGTCGTTGATGTGGGATACATCAAGGCCCTCCTGCAATGAGTTGCTTCTTGTCGACATCAGCACATCATCCAAGAAGTTGACTTAGAAACACCCCTTCAGTACCTTGAGGCTTGCATACATCAATGGCAGGTTTCTCGCTTCCGACGATAGGTTGACATCACTAGCCTTCGACCGAAAGACTTCGTATGGTGTTCGACATCAAATCATTTATTCACACCTTGCGAAATGTATTGCAATACCTTGAGGGTCATTATCATTATCGGTGATTCCTCTCGCGTCTGTTAACAGCTTACATCATTGGCTGGTAATCAGATGATGTCTCTCCATGTTCAACCTCAGATCATCTATTCACATGGTTAGACTTGTACATCGAGTGAAGATTGAACGAGATTGAAGACCCCAGATCTAGTTTCATCCATCCGAGTTGCGATATATTTTCAGGAGTACTATATCAAATGTGCAAATGGCCTTACATTCATGGTCATCCATTCATGGGTCTATATCTGTAGATGACTATATTTGTACATGTAATGAAAGTTTATAAGCTGAGCATGGGTATGCCTTCCCTCAGCTAGTTCGTGAGAAAAAATCAAATTATCATGATATTTGTATTGTAACTAATGCAGGTCACCTTCCACTTTGAAACCTTCTCTCCAAATGGTAAAGCATCTCACTCGACATGTTTATTTTCGACTTCATGCTTTGGGGGGAAACTGTTAAGTACTATTAGGGTCCATCAATCCCTAATTCAGTTGTTTTCATCCCTAATGAGGTCAACCTACATCATTCTTTCCTTCCAAGAGTTTCCATGACACCATTCATCCAAAAAATGCCCCTAAGGATATCAGCACAGGTAGCCTTCTATCAAGCTGCATTGCAATGCAGGAATTGCACTGTTTGGGTGCACTGCAACGCAGTTGGCCTTTGTTTCACCTGCGCTGAGCGAGATTCATTGATTTTTTTGAATGAATCCATTGGATTCCTCATCCAATGGATACTTCTGGAAGTTTCCAGGTTGATTGAGCTCGCATTTGGATGAGGAAGAGGATGAATGAACCTCAATCCATTATCCCTTCCTCCATGGAACCACTTCCCAATTTTGGCAAAGAATTCATGAAGGCCATTAATGGCTTAACCTCCTCCATTCAGCTATAAATTGACCAAGCATTCAAAGGTTGGTCTAGGTTGGAACTTCTTGAGCTAAGGAAATGTTGTTTGAATGAGAATAGTAAGAGTATTGTAATGATGTCGAATTGTTGCTTCATGAGGAGAGAAGGGATTGAAACTAGAAGGAAGACACTGAATCAAGCATGAACATTCATGGGTTGTAATCTTTCCTTTTATCAATAAATAATTCAAAGCTTTTTCCATTCATGTTCTTATATGATGTATATCATATTCTAGATTCTATGATATGTTTAATTGACAGATCTTTATTGTATGCTTTGATGGGTTTCTGTCTCGGCTTGTGTGCAGGTACTTTCCAAGCAAGTTAAGTACAGAAAGGAGGGGCGAAATCAGTCAAGGGAGAGAGGGAGCAAGTGAAAGCTACAGGTTGGTTTCCTTCTTACCTCTCTTATCTGTTGATTAAAGAAAAGGTAGCGAATTACTTTAGTTGTTGTTTCTAGACTAGCTACTAAGTCTAGAGGGTTAGGCGTTTTATAAAACACTAAATTTGCCCAAAACAACCATGTTTCGCCAAAATACAGAGGGGATTTACAAGACAAAATCATTATATAAGGTCTACAAGTACCTCATGGAAATTTGTTGCAGATTGTATGGACAAGTAAGCAACGAGTTTTGTGAAGAAGGTTGAATCTATATGCTTTACCCGATAGTCACAAAAGGGACAATCTTGAATTGGTCGAATACACTAGCCCAGCAGTTGCAAATTAATGTATCAAGGGTGAAGAAGGATGCAGAATGTGGGAAAACTTGGTTCTTTATGTTTCCGTGCCTGCTTGATGGAATCTTCACTAGAAACAAGTTTCTAGGTCTATAATGGAAGTGGCCTCAACAACCTCTCCCTATCAACATATATTGCAAGCTACTCTTAGAATTCAGTTACAAAGGAGTATACGAAAATTTAGATAAGCACTTCTTGGTTGTGCTTTATTAGATGATATTTGTAGAAGATATACTTTGCATGATCGATCAAGCTAAAGAAGTTGTTATTGAAGTTGCAGATTGGTTTGCTTCTTCTCAGGGAACCTATATCAAAGTCTTCAGTTCTCAAAAGCCGCCACTTATTTGTCTAGATTATATGAATAATAAGATGTTCATGCAAGAAATTGGATATCAGCTTTGCTCAGGATTGACACAGTTATTGTAGAAGAAGAAGAAGTCACTATGGCCTCTCCTTCCCTTGCAAGTGGGGTCTTATGAGCTAAATATTGTGAAGGCAATGAATGAAGAAGTCGAAGAACTCAGTTGCCTCAATTTTGATGAAATGAATTTCCATAGATATGAACACAGGGGAGTATGCAAACAACATTGTACTAAGTTTCATTTTTCCTTGCCTTATGTTTCTATTTCTCTTAAAGATGAGGAGAAAATGAAGAATTGATACAATTCTTCCAGAGCAACTAGGTTTGGTGATGAGGTGGCCCTTCTAACAAAACTCGTATATCAGATATTGTGCAAGAAGGGAACTAGAATGAAGTTCCTACCCAAGATAGTGTTTTCAAGTCAAAGAGGAAGATTTTGCATGATCATGAACAAGAGAGGAGCAAAAAATTTAAAACAAATCTGAACACCAAAGGCACAATTAAAGTGGAAAAGAAAATAAAATAATTTGTAGAAGCTTAGAGAAAGCTGCAAGAAGAGGAGCAGAAATGGGAAGAAAATTGGAAACAGGAAGAGGAATGCAATCAGTAGGAAGAAAGGAAACTAAAAGAAGTAAAACTAAGGGAAGACATGCAAATAAGAAAGGAAGATTTGAGAAAGAGAAAATAATATGAGACTAGAAGGAAACATCAGGTAGAATCCTTGCAAAAGAATAAAGGAAGAATAAGAATGAAAAAAGTTGTTAGAAGAAGAAGAAAGCAGGAGGAGATAGGAAGAATATTTGTGGGCCCAATAGGTGGATGGTGAATAGGAGAAGTATAATCAAGAAGAAAATATTATGTCGACTGGAGAATAAATAAGCTAACGGCCCCCACCTCCTCTTCCTAGTGGCCATCTCCCATTCAGTGGAATGGGATTAGTTCCTCCATCAGATGATAACATCACGGACATTTCAAACTTTACCTTCGATCAACTGAAGGACAGGATAACACAAGAGAGAAGAAGTATTTTTCTGAATGACCCTCATCACGCTGTTTCCATCAATAGAGAATGGGTGATTTTTCTGAAGCCACTAAGGAGAAAATTGATTACCTAATAAGAAAAAATGAAACATTGGTAAAAGGATTGGCCTTTGTGAGGCAACAGGTTGATCATCTCGTGGTCGATAATCAAAGGTTTTCTTCCAATAGTGCTAGAAAGAAGGAATTGAAGGCATCAATACTTGAAGATACTAGGCCTTTGTTAGACACTATGAAGTAGTTATATGATGATATGTTCACTCTTCATGAAGCAATGGTTCTTTTGCATGAATTACATAGAGGATCACAAAATATGGTGAAGGTCCTAAAAAAATCTTACACGGCCATAAATGCGATCCAGGATTGGGGCACTAAATATCTAAATATACTTGTTGTGTTGATCAAAAGAGAAAACAAGATGTTGAAATGGATAGGGAAGAAACCATGATGTTTATACAAATCTATGAGAAACTCCATACTTTTTCTACTAGCACCATAACAACATATTCATGGATGTATAATGGATTGGATTCCTTGGTCAAGATGCACAATATATCTTATGTTGGTACATTTACAGAGGTAAATATCACGAGCATTATCAGGCATGAGATAGAAGATTTCTTGAATAACATCAAACATGAGACCACTTAGGATGAACTCGACGTGACCAAAGAATTTATTCTGCGGTCTGTGACTGAGACACCTAAGATACACATGAGGTTAATCATGTTGCTAAACAAACAAAATTCAAACATTCTCTAAGACCATGTATCTGAATGTCAGAAAGGGTAAAATCAGATACAATCTAGATGTACCAGTGAAGGTTGAGCAGATAGCATTAGAGTAAAAATATTGGCACCAATATCTTACCGTAGAGTTACATGTTATCATCGTTGAATTAAAATTTCCATCATTTTATACAAGATGTATTATTTTGTCTTATGTCCAATCGCCATATTTTGTCTTATTGTAATTTTTTATTTTGAAAATAATAAGAACATGAAAAATGTGTAAAGTGTGAGTCCAAGAGTTACATAGGGAATATGAAGAGTCATTCGGTATCTCAAATATTGAAGAGGACCTCAAAAGACAAATGGAAGTTCAAGATTCATAAGGGAGCCCATGATATACAAGAAAATGACCTCCTCATCAACTCGAAGGAGAAAGATACATTGGTTGAAGACCAGACCAAAATCACAGGCCTATTTTCCAAGTTAACTCACCCTAGAAACAACAAGAAGATTTATAATGCTCTCCATCTATCAGCCAAGGGTGTTAGTCCATATGTTAACGCTTTGTTTTGCCTAAAGGGAAGTGTTATTGAATATTTGTGAGATTTTGGAGGTCAAAGTGCGAGTTGACTACCTGACACTCCGCTTTTCACTCAAATGTCAGCTTGAAAAATAGGAAACATCTACCTCTGACCTAACTAAGGTCATTTCTATTCCTAACATAGTCTCATGGATACGGAAAGAACAATAAAGCGAGGAAACATCCTAGCTTTTGCCTAAATGGAACTCATGAAAGAATTGGCAAGGATGAGACTCTCGCCATCTATATATTGGAGGCTTGATCATTGTGAAAGAGGTCAAATGGTTGTCGAAACTTTGAAAGATATTTAGTATTTTATGCTTAGAAGAAGTTGATAAATAAAGAGAGAGAGGAGTTGAAGGACTAAATAAGGCTTGATCCATCCAAGGTGGTTGTCAGCATTCTTCTTCTTTCTAATAATATAGATATGTTTATGTGTTGTCTACTTGATGGTGTTGATGTCGTGTTTCTTTACATGTTGATTTGATTATGTAATTAATAAGTAGCTTAGATGCATGCTAGATTATATTCTCATATATATTAATATTTTGATTATCAAGGTTTATATGTTGTAGGATTGCGCTTTGTCTTGAATATGTGTAGATTATGTCTAGGAGTTGGTAGAGAGGTCTTCCACTTTTCCACATTGAGTTCTCTAGCAGGGCTACACCACAAATTGAGATAATTCTTTTTCCTTTTCTTTCTCTATCATGCATTATGGTGAATATATATATGTTTCTTTGTGACAGTTGTAGCTAATCTTAAACAGTCTACCTTGGATCCCAGGAAGATTCAAGACGGTATTTCATCCACAATAACCCATGCATTAATCCCTATAGTAGAATTGGCGACTCCGCTGGGGACTATACTTAGTTCCCAGTTTTTGTCTTCAAATTTCTCGGATCTCTCTTTCTTTCGAGGCCTCCCTATTTTTTGGTTCCCATTCTGACCACTCATGATGCTTCACAACCTCCTCTGTTGTGCATAGCCTTTGATCAGACCCTGAATGAATCTTTTTAGAGCCTCTGCTTTTGTAACGCACCCTAGTTGTACAAGCCAGTGAGTTATAACGCTCCCCAATCTTTTATACAGAGTGTTAGTCTTGCCATTAATTCTCTATACCTTCTTCTGAAGCGTGTTAGCCAAACATTATCTTGATAAACAACCTACTCTATGAATTCCTGGGTTGAGACGTTACTTATAGTTTGTTTTAGGGATCTGCAATTGTGCACTGTATTTGGTTGCCTACTTTTCTAATCATTTTTCTTCTTAGGAAAATAGCTTAAGTGCATTTGTTTTTAAAGAAAATAAAATCAAAAAAAAATCTTAATATATATCCATATCTATATATATATATATATATATATATCTGTGTGTGTGTGTGTGTTTTAGTTGGTTTGATTTTGCATATGTATATTGGGTTAGTTGTTAGAGAGAATTGCATGTCTGCAAGTTGTGCATGTGTTTACTTCATTGGATGCATGGTACTGAATTGATGTATAGATAACTCTCTCCTTGTAGAAATAACTTATTCATCGAATTGAAATTGAAAAGCATATTTTCTGCATGGTTTGGGTCAGAGTCTCACAAAACTCCATATGTCAACACCCCTTCCAAAGACATTAATAAAGTACCTTTAATATCAATCTTGTAATAAAATCAATCAGCAACTCTTTTGAGCATACACACATATGGTAAAATCCTGCTGCACTCATATCATTCGGGACGGCTCCCCTTAGAAAGGAGCTAAATGCAAGACATTGGAATGTGAGAGAAGGTATCCTACCTTCAATTGCATCTCCATTGGGTATTTTGTGTATCAAGGATCCCTTCATGGATATCGAAGCTGAGTCAGGGACTCATATATCCTGCCCACGCAACGTATTGTCTAAGATCATGTCCCCCCGAGTGGTGTCTGTGATTTGAGGTGAGCTTAGTGGCCAAACTTTTTTAGGGATGGACATAAGGTGACTGGGGTGGGCTACCCTGGTACCTAAACAAACGAACCTGCTATGTCTTCATTTTTGGGAGGGTGATTGTCTTCACGAGAGTACTTTGCCCCTTAATGTGAGGTTTGAGCAAAGCTCAAGAGTAATCGTAACTGTACATTTGGCCAACTCTCTCTTTCAGCCATTGTGATATTGGGTTTCATCTCCAGTAAATGGTGGTTATCAGACAGATCCATATCCCCTGGCTGATTTTTGATTGACTTTTAGAGTATTTTTTATTTTTAGGTGTTAGTTTGTTATCACTAAGACTATAATAAATATCACTATAAAATTTTCTGATAAAATATATCGATCATTGTGGCTACATACAGACCTCGTCGTCAATCTAAGCGACAACAGGGTCTTCCTCTGGTGACTCTGGAGGATCGGCTGAGCTTTGGTGACCCAGATTCTCCCTCTTCGGGAAATCAGTCTCAAGTGTCTAACACTGAATCACATAACACCTCCCAGGACACTATACTGCCTGAGTAATTTTTCAGCGAAGGAGTTGTACCTCCTTATAATCCTCCCCTCACCGATCCTCTGGGACCAGTGTTGATTCAAGTAGCACATGTACCTATCATGTCTTCAACAGTACCCACATCCAACATTCCCCCGACGACTAATAGGTTATGGTATTTTGTGGAAAAATTTGGTCCACCATCACTTCCCCCGCCAATAGTTAGTAACACACAACTGATTGGTTACCCTGCTATCCAGACTATGCCAATTCTGAGCAACCTAGTTACACCTATTATGAGTGGAACCCAATACATATCGATTTCTACTCCTTTTGTGTCTAGTCCTGGTCCTTCACCTATCGCTCCTAATAGCGTAGTTAGCACGGGTATCTTCAGTAATCCTTTTGGTTGGAACCCTTTGCTAATTCAAACCCTCAGATTAGATGCTTGGAGGAAACATTCCCAACATGCACATACCAGTCAGGGTCATCACTATTCCCCCTCCATCTATAGGACAACTTGGACCATCATTGATCGACTTACCTCCCCGAAGTGGACACTATTCTAGTGTTAGTCATGTACCTACAGAAAATTATATGGCTATCAAAATCCCTCAACCAAGTCCTACTTCGTCTATCTGGGCACCCCCTCCTCAAACTCAATTGAGGCAAGGGGGCACTTTTTATCTTGCGGGCAACCAGTCTTTTCCCCCCAGCTGAATATCCCTTATGGACCACCACCGTATATGATTGTTCCACCATAGTAAGGAGGTTATTATCTAATAAATCCTTTGTCTTATTGGACACAACACGATGGGAGGACCCTAGGGTCCTTTAATTCATTCTCATCACCCTGGTCAGACTTGGGGGCACCAAACACTTTGTCTTTTTTGGCAACACTCAATATCCCCGATCTGTATAAACTGACTAATGAACCCATATATGATAACTTGCATTGGCCCCAATCCTGCACAAAATACCTATCAACATCTTGAAGTTTAAAGGGAAATAAGGGGATGAGGTGGGTACACATGTCACCACCTACCATCTATGGTGCTTATCAAACTGCATGGTGGATGACAGTATCTAGCTCCAACTCTTACCCTGCACCCTTATTGGAAATGCCACCAATTTGTACATTGAGTTACCACGTGCGTTAGTTAATACCTTTGGTGCCCTAGCAATGGAATTGTTAAAGCACTTTCATCTTCCCATCCACTACAAAACCAGAATGGAACTTCTTACTACCTTGCACCAAGACACTTCCACCCGCATCTCTGATCACATTCATGAATGGAGACATAGGTGGAGGCTAATCAAGGCCCCCATTCTGGATTACTTATTAGCAGATTGTTTCTACAAATCTCTTCTTCCCCAATTGCGAAGGAAGTTGCCTTAGGTGGTGCAATCACAAAATACCAATCCATTCACCATTCCTAGCACTTAGATCTGATTTACTCGCAGTCTGGAACACTATACGACGCAATCCCCCATGCCACCTAAGCTTCCAATGCTCCTGCTACTCAGCAACTTGGTGCGCACGTTGACGGTCTTTTCGACGCTACCTCTAGGGTTGTTGTAAAACAACTTAACGGGCACATTGCCCATTTATCTATTGATACCGCTACTTCTACCCAATCAAATTCTCTTCCAATCACTACGATCAACTCTGTGCAGTCTACAAAAAAACCCAGCGGAAAGAACAAGAAGAATAAGAAAAAGACATATCGTTCTAAAGAGTAGCCTACTATGGAGCCCAATCCCAAAGAGAAAGTTGCTAACAAATCTGATACTGGAAAGGAAAAAGTTGTCAAGTTCCCTCAAAAAATATGTGTGAAGGACCATGTTAGTTTCAATCTTTGCAGCCTTCCTCCAGTGATCAAACATGCTCTTACAAAGTGATTTTAAATGTCAAGGTCAAATTTTGTCATTTCAGTGAGTCTTCAAGCAAAATTTGGTCACTAGGCATTAGGTCTAGGGTTTGCTTTTACTCCTGTCAAAGTTGTCCAAATGTCGGTCCATGTCACCATTCAGCTGAGTGTACCATCATTCAGAGGGTTTTCATCATCATGTCAGGGTCTAATGGGTCATTTTACACCTTGTTCATGCTTCAATCGCGCCTAGGTAAGGTTCATTTCCCTCTCCTAGGGTTTTGAAGGCAATTTCTCTTGAATGGTCAAATCACTGGTAAAACTTGTATCCTGATGTTCATATGCCTTCCCCTATCCATAATGTACCTTATTAAACACTTCCCATCACTGATATCCCTCAAATTCGTCATTTTCGCACAAACCCTAGTTTCTTGCTACAACTTGACAATTTTCTAGGCTAGGCCTGTATTTTGCCCTTTGGACCCCTTCCCCTCACTCAATATTTGAAATTCCGCTTTCCCCTACTTCCTAGCATCCCTCCCTACTTCTCAAAATCTTCTCAAGAATTTAGAAGCCCTTTATCCCCTTCATTTCACTTCATTTCGACAAATCACCTGTTCCACACATCAAGATAGGTTTTACTCCAATGATGTTTTTGAGCAATAAAAGATGAATTTGGAAAAACTAAGAGAGGTTTTTGTCCACAATATGCCAAGGAAGAAAAAATTCCTTAACTTTTTACACAGGTTTCATGGTTTTATAGAAATGTCAAAAATACAGTTGCCTCAGGAGAATTGATGCACCTTTGAAGTGACCTTGGTAAAATCAAGGTTTCTCCTAGCTTGGTTGGCCAAATGAATTTCTTGATGAGTCAAATGATAATTAGACACAAATAGATTTCCAATGAGCTATCATGCGCTCAATTTGGAGTTGAGGAAGACCTTCAAAAGTTGACTGCAACATCACTCTGCCTTGAGGCATCCTCATTTTGCACATTTTGACCAGTCTTGGGAGATTTGACTTTTGACACGGCAAATGAACTCCAAATTGAAAAATTCTGGTTGGGGTGGAAAAAAACTCAAATACCTTTCCAATGAGCTATCTTGCGCCCAATTTTGACACCGTGAAGGCCTCCAAAAGTCTCCTGCAAAAAGCGTTGCGCATAGGGCAGGTGGTGTGGCGCATTGGGCTCAAATTTCCAGTGTAAAAATACACTGGCGCGGTGCATAGGGAAGGCGCGGCGCGTTGGGCTTGTGGCGCGGTGCATAGAGCTACCAAGCCTGTTTCACTCCAAAACTCTCTCCAATTGCCAAAATTGTTCACGACTCTTATTGTGCATGTAAGCTACGATCTCTCCATTGCTAGTAAAGGAGTTTTTCATAAAGTTTATGGTGATTGTCTAAAGGAAAAATCAAACCCTACATTCTTGACATTTCCCAAGAAACTAGCCTAGGGTTTGCATTGGTTGTTGTGGCTGCCAAGTACATTTTCCCATGCCTTCACCTTTTCACTCCTTCACTCCTTTTCTCACCTTATTCCCCCCATTCCCTAAACTCTCATGTTCCTAAAAATCATCTATCCCTATCCCAATTCCCATTTCCCAATTCCTAAAATACAAATTCCCAAACCCTAGTTGTTATCCCTAAAACCCCCATATCACTCCCTAATCCCCTGTTTCTATAAATAAACCCTATCCTAAAAGTCCTAAAATCCCTCATTTTTCCCTCCCTCTACAGTCCCTCATATCACTTTTCCCTTGGTGGCAGTAATCAAGAAACACCATAATTTTCCTATTTTTCATCAAGAAAACTCACTTGCTAGCAGAGATGGAATCTGATACGTCATATGATCATGAGGAGGAGACCCACAGTAACTCTCCCACAGAGGTACATGCACCCAGGAGGCCTCATAGAGGTGGCAAAACATCTGTGAAGACCACCAGGCTGCCCAAAGAAGCCTAAATGAGAAGACACCCATTCAGCAGGAGATAGAGGCTGATCGAGAGATTTGGCTTGAGAGAGTCAACATCCACTTAGAGAAGCTATTGGCAAAAGCAAATAAGGACAAAGCATTGTTGAGACACATGGCTTTCCACTACATGGCACAAAATCATGTTTGCAAGGCACGAATAAGGAATCTAAAGGCAAAATTAAAGAAGGCAATAAGGAAGCAAAAGAGGAAAAAAGAGCATGATCGACTCCATATATTGGCCGAGGCATCCTTGGCCCACCATAGTTCTTGATGAAGAAGCTCCAACCCAAATTTCAAGAAATTTGGAGCAATTTTTGCATTTTGAAAATTTTTTTACACTAAAAAACAGGTTTTGTCTCCCTATGCGTCGCGCCACGTGGCGCTCGCTTTTGCTAGAGGGCTCCAAATCCAAAAAACTTTGCATTTATGGAATTTTCATGATAAATTGTGGTTTCTTGTGCATGGCCAAGAAATTTGGGCAGGTTTTGAGTCCTCAAGAGGCGAAAAACACTCAAAAAATGACCTCACTGCCCCTATTTTGACACACAGGAAGCAGTGTTGGGAGATTGAAGTTTTGGAGGGGAAAATGACATCCAAATTCAGAAATTCCACTTGGATTGGAAAGTAGACAGGCAGGGATTTCCAACAAGCTATCTTGGGCTCAATTTTGACTTTAGAAAGTGCCTAAAAATCAGCTCCAAAGTGGCGTGATGCATAGAGAATGAGGCGCGACACATAGAGGATTTTTGCCTATTTTTCACTATTCAGCTCAGAAATTCACCTAGTTTTGACCAGTTTTTCTTTTTGATGTTACTCTTGATCTTTCATGATGTAATTTGATAACCATGATGTAATATTGGCACATTTTTACTTGTTATAGAGGATTCATTCACTAAAAAGTGAAAAAAAATGAATGAATCAGTTCCTAACATATAGGGGTAAGTTGTTTGACTACCTAGATTTTAGTTCCTTGTTTAAAATTGGTTCAAACAGCTCCTAGAATGATGAGCTTGACCCCTAGAGGCATGGGAAGGAGTTAGGCTTGTCTATATCATGTAATTTCTCAATCATTTTCAGGGTTGGATACTTGGGATTTCTTGGCACTCCATTGTACATTTGATTTCTGCATTTTTGGCAAAGGAAAAACCAGGATTTTGCAGCACTTGTTGGGATCCTTGTGGCTCTGTGTTTTGATGGTGTGTTTCTTCATGTAATTTTAAGTTCATTGATGTTTTATGTATGCCATTTCCCTTCTCTTTGCTTCTTAATTAAACAAGTTAAGTGACAAAGGTAGAATCCATGAGTTTGTTGTGCTCTGCCTGTAGTTTTGTTTAATTCTCAATGTTTTCTTCAGTTTCAGGAGGATTCTTGATACCCTCACGCCCTCTTCAGCTCCTCAACGGTCTTTTCCATCCATTCATTTAATCTAAAGCATCAAAACTACTGCCTACCTTGCCCCAACTGGAACTCTGCAAAAATTTGGCCTCATCCCCGGACCCAAATTTGCCTTTCCCTTTTTCCAACAAAAAACCCTCAAAAATCAAATCAAATCCTTGCACTTCATACCTAACCTAAAATTAGTTTGTATTTCAGTCATCTCAAGCCCCATCAATTATATTTTGCTGAGATTGACCCAGAGAGAGCCCTCTCCTGTCCTCGTAGGGCTAGCTACGAGGCTGAGCGTGGTTTGATGTGGACCTAGAACCTTGCCTTTTCAGTCTGAGGCAAATCTAGGCTCTAACAGACCACATGACGCACAAATTTCCTCGTCTTAAAGAATGCATGGATATTCTTTCTCAAAATGACATTGGTCGGACCCCTATGGTCCTGCACAACCCTTTTCCTGCTCAGTAGCAACATCTTATTTCGAACCCATTGCAACCCCCACAAGGGGGCAACAGCAATTCAAACCATCCTTCCTCTGGAGAAGGATTGTCGACCGTTTACATGTTTGAAATGGTTTATCTGCAAACACAAGCCAAAACTTATGGAACTCTAGTCACTAACGCTCCGGACGTTGCCTCGAGTTCAAATCCACCACCACCTAACGATATTCATATCGAAAGGCCTGTTGTTCATCTTGTGATTTTCCCCCCTAAAGGGGCACTTCGTCGCATGACACGCAATACCTCAGCATGTGTTGCCGAGACTTACAGTATTGTAGAATATTTAGCGCAAGCACCGTCAGCCATGTCTGCACTCGAATTATTGCAAACCTGTCAAGCACAACAGAAATATTTTCTTTCATCCATTAGTGGAGTTGACCCTTAGGATTCCATGCTAGCAATTTTTGAAATGGATAAATATAAGCCTCGCCTTTCCCACCAACTTGCATTTTAGGTACAGGTTATTTAGAAAGGCAGAGATATCCACAGAATGGTCATTGACGAAGGTGCTTCGACCTGCGTCATGTCTAATTGATGTTGGCTCGCCTTGGGTTCTCCAAGCCTCACTCCATCCTCGAATTCCCTTGAATCATTTTATGGTCATACATTATTCCCAAAAGGATACCTTGCTAGCTAACCCATCACTCTGAGTGGGAAAATGGTAACGGTGGACATTGATGTCATAGATTGTCATCTCGACTATAATATGCTTTTGGGCCGCAGTTAGACTTATGCCATGACTGCCATTTTTTCTTCGGCATTTTGCCTCATCCTCTTTCCATTGGATGGTAGAATAGTCACAGTGGACCATCTATCAATCTGTACCCCAGATTACTCCCCATTACCTAGTGGCATCATGCCCTTAGTGGGTGGCATACCTAACTCTTACGTCAGTGTTGGTACCGATCTTCTGAAGGTTTCCTCCCTGTTGGGTTGCTTTCCTCTCCCGCCACCTGAGGTTCCACAGACAATTTTTATGTTATCCACCATTCCTCATGACCCAACAGATCCCTAGATCCTCTCGGCCCCTTCAGATATTGAATCTTATGGAGAAAAAATATCGCTTTCACCAGCCAAATTGGCTTATCAAGCCATTCAATCTACATCTGATTCTTCCACGGCTTTGGTTAAGACCAACGGTACGACCTACTCTCCCATAACAGCTCCCTTTAATGATCTCCTCGATGAATTCCTACCTTCAGACGAAGCTATTTGAGAGATCATTTCTTTAGAGGAGCGACCTTGGGATATCTCTCACCATCGTGCTTCGGTATCTGATTCAGACACGACATCTATAAAATTCCTACCTTTTGAGCCACCTTAGGTTGTTCCCTCGATTTATACAACCGTCCAAACTTTGGATTCAGAAGGGAACATGGGAAATCTTTCAAAGACGATGCTCATCCTTAGTCAAAACAGGTATCGTGGAAAACATTCATATTGGAGCTTATTGCAATCCTGAGGAAATTGCAAGCTTCACCTGCCTTTTCAAGGAATTATGTGATGTATTTGCTTAGTCTTATGAGGAAATTCCCAGCATAGATCCTTCTATTGTCGAGTAGGAGATCAAGGTCTATGACAATGCTAGGCCTATCTTCCAAAGACTCCGACCAGTCCACCCTCGCAAAATTGTAGCTATCAAGATTGAGGTGGAAAAATTATTACATGTTGGTTTTATCTACCCCATTCCCTTGGCAGAATGGGTTTCCAATTTGGTTCCTATAGAGAAAAAATAGGGTACCTTCTGCGTCTGTGTCGATTACCGAGATTTGAATTCCACGTGTCCAAAGGACAATTATCTGACCCCGTTCTTTGACCAGATCATCGACAATTGTGCCGTCTGTGAATCCTTCTCCTTCATGTACAGTTTCTCATGCTACAAGCATATTTCCATAAAACCTATAGACTATCACAAAATATCCTTCATTTGTCCTTGGGGTATATTTGTGTATCGAAAGCTCCCATTCGGTCTAAATAATGCAGGAGAAACCTTTCAAAGGATCATGTACTATGTGTTTCAATATATCATACACATTGTTAAACCTTACTTGGCTGATCAACCGGCTCACTCTAATAAGTGAACCCAACACCTAGTTCATCTTCAAGCACTCTTTCTTAGGTGTAGGTTCTATAACATCCGTTTGAATCCACATAAGTGTGTACTCTTTGTTGAGTCTGGATGCCTATTTGGTTTCATTGTATCTAAACATGGGATAAGGGTTAATCCTGATAAGGTAGAGGCAATTACTCAATTGCTCGCGCCACAGTCCATCTTACAGCTCCAAAGTTTTCAAGGGAAGGAAACCTTCTTACGACGATTCATTGTGAATTACACCGAATTAACGAAAGGTTTTATGTGCCTGCAAAATAAAGGAGTACCATACTTGTGGGATGATCAATCCCAACGATCATTTTATGCCTTGAAAGAGGCACTCATATCTGCCCCACTACTTAGTCCTCCCGACTATTCATACAAATTTCTCTTATACCTGGAAGCCTTGCCATCCTCCATTGGTGTGGTGTTGGTATAAACCCACGATGATCTCAGTGAGCATGTGATCTGCTATCTCTCGAAAGGTTTGGTTGGGCCCAAACTTCGATATTCACATGTGGAAAAGCTATCCTTGGCAATCGTTTTTGTTGTCAATCGCTTCCAACATTACATACTGCTATGACAGACTGTTATCATCGCCTTGGAGAATCTCATGAGACACATTCTGTCTCGTCAAGTCATCGGAGGAAAATATTCCAAATGGATTTTTATCCTCCAACAATTTGTTTTTTTTTTTGCCGCTGCCAAGGCTAAAAAATCCTTAGTCTTCATTGAAATATTTTCGGACCTTCCCATAGTCAATCCAGATGAGGGAAACCAATGATCCTATTCTAGATGAATCTGTCTATCTCGCCAAATTGACTGATCCTTGGCATGGATACATTCTTGTCTACCTCCAGATGCAACCACCACCAAGCTAAGCACTATTTAGTGTTGAACGATACTCTATATCGTCGTGGCACTGATACAGTTCTTTGATGTTGTCTCACTCATGCCAAGGAAGAACACATTTTAAATGACTGCCATGTTGGGGCATGTGGTGGTCATCTTTCTATCATGGAAACTGCCCAAAAAATATTGCGCACGGGACTCTACATGCCAACCTTGTTTAATGATTGTATTACTACAATCCAACTGTGTCATCCTTCTAAAATATTTACCAAGAAAATGTGCACACCCCAGACCAGCTTCACCCAATTAGCTCTGTCGTCCCCTTTGCTAAATGGGGCATTGACTTTGTCACATGCAACCCCACTTCCTCTAATGGACACAACTTCATTATTGTCGTTGTGGACTACTTTATGAAATGTTTTGAATCCATTCCCACTTTTCAAGCTAGTGAAGAAACTGATGCGTTATTCTTGTTCAATCAGGTAATCTGTCATTTTGGTGTTCCCCACACAATCGTTATAGACCATGGTTCCTACTTTCAAAACCATATGATGTCTGACTTAACATCGTTGCTAAGTTTTATGCAAGAAAATTCTTCCTCCTACTACCAATAGGCTAATGGCCAAGTGGAAGTCGTTAATGACATCCTAAAAACTATGATTCACCAATTAGTAGGAAATCAAAAAACCCGTTGGCAATGCATGCTATATCCTGCTCTTTGGGCATACCGAACGCCAGTCAAAACTACTATAAGCTTTACACCATTCAATTTGCTTACGGCATGGAAGAAATTCTTCCTATCAAGTGTCAGATTCCCTCCCTAAAACTAGTTGTTGAACTCCTGCCTAGTACCACGGCCGAAGAAGAGCTCTTACTATCACTCAATCTGCTGGATGAGACTCATCAAGATACCTCACTTTCTCTCAAAGCCCATAAGCGTCGAGTCAAAGCCCAATATGAAAAAAATGTCAAGACTTGTTCTTACCGAGAGGGTGACCTCGTTTTACTTTATGATCAAAAGCATGATCTCTTCGGGGAAATTACACTTCAACAATTTTGGGTCGGTCCATACGTTTTTACTAAGGTCCTTTCAAAAGCTGCCTATGAACTTCACGACTGTGATGGAATTCCACTTGAGGAGCTCCACAACGGGCTCTATCTGAAAAAGTATTATGCCTAGTGTTATGCTGGGCATTTTCTTTGTAATTTTATGTATATAATTTTTTCTTCTTTTGGTGTGTCTAGATTATTTGACTCTTTATGGGTATTTGTCTCATATATATCTCTTGTTGCATAGATATCTTCGACACCCTTACCATATGTCAGATACGTGGACGGTGTCAGTCGTCACACATGGCACATTGCATCAGCTGCTTGGATTCTTTACACACCTGAGTCGAGAATACTTAGTTCCGGTGGAGTTTTTCTTGGTGTTGCCACCAACAATATTGATAAGTACACGTTCGTGATCGAACTCCTTACTCAAGCCTCATCTTGGGACATCTCCAATCTGGTGGTCAGGTTAGACTCTCAATTATTCATTATGCAATTGACTAATCACTATCACATTCACAATCCAATCTTGTTACGTTACTATTTAAGGGTATGACTCTTGGAACATCAATTTGAGTTTATTACATATGAACACATTCCTAGAGAATCTAATGCATTAGCTGACTCATTGGAAAATTATGTATTGGATTGGAATCTATCCCATTCTTTATAGTTACATGTATGAATGTAAATTTATATATATATATATATATCGATTCCAGTCTTTTACATCAAAAATTTCCAAAAATTGGGTGTTTTAAGCACAAAATGGCTCTATTAAGCCTCGTTATGACACCTGCTGGCTATACCCTACTCCTCTTGGGCCTGCTACTCATGATAACTACTGATAGCTCTAGCTAACCTCCTAAGAGGAACCAGAAACTGCTTTGGCACACCCACTGTGTGTCGCTGCATATGAGTCGGTATCTCCCTCATGGGAAGAGGCGGCACACCCATGCTCAACCCTTCGAGGTTCCTAGAAACCTCGCAGAGACTCTGTGTGTCATCTCCCTCTTTAATGGTTGTCGCACCTATTGTTGCTCCAGCCCTAGGTAGTTGATCACCCCACCTAGCATGGTGCGGCATACCTGCAGGACGTACTAGTGCCACATCTGTGTCAATAAAATGCTTGATGTCAATACTTTTTCACCCATAAAAGAAAAAAAAAAAAAAAAACATTGCATAAACTTCAAAAGTGAAAAAAGATATTTTTTGGTACTTGAATCGATCCTCTTACCTTGTGGCCCCCACTGAGTGTCAGGTGGAAATATCAATTTCAGATACCCTGTATAGTCCATGCCTTCATAGGATAATCATCAATCATCAAGATCTAGCTACTGAGCCACTCAAAGAAGTCATCCTCGAAGAAGTGTCTAATCAGTCACCCTCCAGTACGAGGTGTTAGGGAAGCCCATCGCTCTTGTCTCAGGTTCCTGGGACCATCTATGCCCAGACTCATGTGAGGCCTCATCACAAGCACACTCTCAAGGATAAAGGACACGATCAAGGTACCATACCCAAACTCTCTTTGGGCCCAAGTCTTACAAGTTGTCAACTCTTCTTTCACCTGACGGAGGACTCCCTCACACCAGTTGAATACCTGTGGTTGTAAGCAGTCTATTGCTAGTAGCAACTGGGCCTTTGTAGCTACATGTTGGCTCTTAGACCCTACCAAGTGTATGATCATCCATAGAATGGCCCTCATCAGCCTAGTTCTGATCCGCTGAATGGGAACCATATTGGTCACTATCCCACTGTCTAGTCTACAGTGTGTCTGGACCAATTCCACGGTGGTTCTCGAGCTCTCCATCTTGTCACATTTACTCGTGCACCTTTACATGATAAACCAGTGAGGAAGTAATATTGTCCCTTTCGATAGAGAACTCATGATCCCCAATCCTGAACACACCTTGTCGTTCATCCCACTGTTGTATAATCCAACTAAGGAGATCCGCTTGACCCTTCATTAGGTCAAGTCTGGCATAGTTCAACAGCCTTCATCTTCACAAAGCTATCAAGCATGCTAGATTATTTAGCATTTGTAGTTCCTCGACATCATGAGCTCTTTCCCTCCATAGACTCATTTTGCAAGCTTAATTCCTGCACAAAAACACCCTTGAATCAGTCTTTTGTTGGCTAAAAACCCTGGGAATTCAAGAAAAATCATTTTTCCTTACACTTGGTCGACTAACGCGGCCCTCCAAAACCCACAGGGCATGCTAATGCCACTCCCTTTCACGGACAGGGTGTTTAATGCAACCCCTAGCCTGAGTAACCGTGTTAGCCAACCAATCCACCTAGGTCTTGCCTAAAACTTACAAAATATCATAGAAACTAACTGAAACATGTATTGAAATGAAAGATAAGGATCAGGAAATATACCTGGAACTGACGGCACGTCGAATGGTAGCCTGGATTGCTCGCAATCGCTCTGGAAAGTTTTTCTCCTTTTTCTCTCCAAAACACGCTCACAGAACTCAGAACAATGAAAATGAAGGCTCATAACCCTTCTTATAGTCACTCTGGAGGTATGAATCACTATAGATAGTCATTAAAATTGAAGTTTCTCATTCGTAGATTTAGAACATGCGCCATATTGATATGTTGTCAAATTTCACTTAGATTCTGATGATATTTTAGTGTCTTTATGCATAACTGACCAAGTTTGACTCCGGATGAGCACTTTATTTTTTGGGACCTTTTCTCGCTCTTGAAACAAAAAGTCGTCGAGTTAACTTCTTCCGACTCGTAAAAATCCTACGAAGAAGATATGAACACTTTCTTTTTTGGGACCTTTTCTCGCTCTTGAACTAAAAAAATCCTTGAGTTATCTTCTTCGGACTTGTAAAATTTCTACGAAGAAGACCTGAGCAGTTATTTTATCTCTTTTTACTCGCTCTTTAAACTGACATATCGATTTTTCTTCATCTGAATCGTTAAAATTTTATGAAGATCTATCGATTTTTCTTCATCTGACTCGTTAAATTTTTATGAAGATCTATTGAGTTTTTATTCCTCTGACTCATTAAAATTTCACGAAGAATATCGAGTTTACTCTGTCCCCTTGTACTCGTAACAAAATGAGGCAGACGTTTATTGAGCATAGGTTTATCACTTTATCTGGACTTAGTAAAATAACTTACAGAAAAGGAATTATGTCGGGTATACTATTAAACCTTTGCCGCACCCAGTTATCAACCATGACAAAGGAACCCCCCTAGAGTTTCTCTTTAAGATCTTTTCAGACTCTCTAAATATGAAAAGACGTCGAGTTTACCCTTCTGGACTCGTTAAACTTAATCAAATGGGGGAAAATTGGACAATACAGTGACTCAATATCTGTATAAGGGAGGATTTTTTGGTAGCAGTCTATCCCTTGAACATGGAACTCCCTCAACAAACCTCTTTTGTGAGCCTCCCAGATGAACATTACCATCCTATGAGTTTAGACTCTATACTCTAATGTTCCTACATCTTTGTATCCTAACACTCTTTGGTTTTCATGCCTTCTATTTTTCAAGGGATCTACCTATCATCTGCTTCCTGTATCTACCATCCATCATATACTTCAAAAATTCCCTCTGTCTATTTGACCCATTGCTCAAAATTTATCTCCAAAAAAAATAATTCTTGTCCTATTTCATATCAAATGATGTAGGACACCTTATTACCTACCTTTTGACAAATCTCTTCCTATCGACTTCAACACTCTATCTAGGAAGCATATCCAAAACATCTCAGTACCCTGGAACTTGTAGTCATCGGTGGAAGGTTACCATGTGTTTGATTGGGGGTTTTCATCACTAGCTCCCAGTTGAATGATTCTACGAGTGTTCGATGAAAACATCCTTCTCACACTCGCTAGAGTGTACTGTGCATCTTGGAGACCATCATCCTTATCAGTGGCCATCCTTGCGTTTGTTAACAATTTCCATCATTGACTGGTAATCAGATGATTTCTCACATGTTTGACTTCAACTCCTTTATTCACATGTGTAGAAATATGTTATTCAAATAAGTGGTGACCAAGACCATGGGTAGAGGCTTACATCACTCAGCCTTGTTTCCTCTCCCTGTTGAAAAGTGTGCAACAAGAAATGCTTGTTGAGAATGCAACAAGATGATGGAGCTTAGTGGAAAGGAGTCACCTTCACTAAGTGGTCCCGCAGGCAAGTTTTGGCACAAAGTCTATTTTTAGACTATGTCTATTTTTAGACATATGGATCATGGTCTATGAGTTGCAGGATGTTGTTTATGGATGAGTGGTCATGTTGGGAAAAATATATGGACTTCTATTTTTGGATCACAGCAGGAGTGATCAAAGTCTATTTTTAGACTACTAGTCAAAAATAGAAAATTCAAATATTATTGTCTCATAATAATATTTAGACTATAACCTTTATCTTATCCTCTTGGAGCACTTCAGTTTGAGCTACAGATGTGGCACATGCAGCTGTCAAAAGGAAATACACTTTCTTTGTGGGTCAGTTGAGCTATTGCATGCAGGACATTAGTTAGAACTCATGTGGTTGAGTTCTGTGGAGTTGGATGAGTAGTTAATGGAGTTGTGTTCAGTTTGACTTAGTTGAACTAGTTGTATTTAGTCTAACTGGCCAATAGATTAAGTGATGAGTTGTGTGAATTAGTTATTAATTAATTCACTAATTATTAACTCATAATGCAATTGAAGAATACATCAGTTAACTCAGTGCATGTACAGTTCAATGGAGACAGGTGTTAGAGGTTGAGATTGCTATCAATTGTGACTATAGTTGTGCATGAGACTTTGCACAATCAAAGGATTGAGTATGCCCATGAGAATTGCATATGCCCAGTGATATAGCCTATGCTCACGTGATTTCTAGTGTGAGTGATTTTAGAAGGTAAATAGAACTTGGAATGGGTTTGGATTCATTCATTCTCTTGCAGGATTGTGCAGTGGAGGCAGGCAAGCAGCGGAGGAGATTTGGAGATCAAATCTGAGCTGGTTTGTGTGTAACAGGTGGAGATAGTGCTGGATACTTGTGAGGAGTATTGTACTATGTAATGTTACATGTTCTTAATCATTAATATACAGATAGTGTGGGGTTTTCAGCTGTAAACTTTCCCCGAGATACATATTGTGTTAATGTGTGGATGCGATTGATATTTCATTGTTTTTGATGCTGCTAAATTGATGATCAACGTAGAGGAGGTTATGTATTATGCATGTATTCCACAATAGTGTATAATCAGGATAATCTCTATTGAATATGGGTTTATTATTCAAAATTTCTACATGGTATCAGAGCAAGCTGATTTGTAGAAGAAGTTCTACATGATATCAGTGCTGTATTGATCATCAGATCTATTATTCAGAAAGTGTTTACATTTTATTTCTTCAGGCAAAGTCTGTGATCGGGCCAGGTGGCCTCTGGATTCATCCTTCTTTTGGAAGGTGAGATATCCAGTGAATGCCCATACAGTCGATCTTTGTACGAGAAATACTTTGTTCTCATGAATTTTAGATTAGAAGCGGTTGAGTTTTTTTGAGCTGGTGGAATTCAAATTTGCAGCATTGTTTTCTTGGTGTCAAAGTTGAAATGTCTTTCAACGGATTGCAATTGGAGTATGCCCTTGAGGCCAGCTCAAACTATATTGCATGAAAGGACAGGATGGAGGCGGTGTTAGATGATAATGGGTTGAAGGAGTTCATAAATGCAGATGTCCCAAAACCTACTGATGCTGCTTAAGTCGGGGATTGGCAAAAGAAGACAGCAAAGTGTCGAAGGATTCTGTTGGAGGGCGTGAGGGATCACATTGTGTCCAGCCTCCATGGAAAGGCTTCTCCATGTTTGATGTGGAAAACGTTGACAGAATTATTCCAAAGCAAGAGTGACCAGAGGAAGTTGACGCTCAAGGATAAACTCAGAAACATTAGGTGTGAGAATGGAGACAGTATGCCCCAGTATCTCACAAAGTTCACCTAATGTTGAGATGAGCTGGGAAGTATGGGGGTAACTGTTGAGGATGAGGATATGGTGAGTCTAGCACTCCTTGGCCTTCCTAAGAGTTGGCATAGCTACCAGGACTCGGTGAATGGAAGGGAGAAATTGCCAGGATGGGAGAGACTTTGGTCGGATCTTGTGCAAGAGGAGATTAGACGGCGCACCAAAGACAGTTCTTCATCTATGCATGATGAAGAGAACTGTGCCTTAGCGAGTAAGGTCAAGAAGGGGAAGGAGAAGGGTTCTCTTTCTGAATCCAGTTCTTCCAATGATGGGAAGAAGGTTGACAAGTCGAAGGTGAGATGCTTTCGTTGTCATGAGTTGGGCCATTATGCTACTAATTGCCCAAAGAAGAAGTCCAAGAAGGGATCTGGGGAAGGATCTGAAGGTGAGGCACTTGCTTCACAATTTGAGTTGGATTTCACACTCTTCGCATGCATGGTTTCATCCATGATGGGAAGTGGTTGGTTTCTTGACAGTGGAGCTTCTTTCCACATGACCAGTGACAAAAGTTTGTTCAGTACTTTGGAGGAGAAAGATCTCCAGTTACTCATAGGGATGGGTAATGATGAGAAGTATAGTGTCTCAGGTGTAGGCACGGTTATTTTTCAGAGGGAGCATGGAGCTCACCTTACCTTGACCGATTTCAAGTATGTACCAGGACAGAAGAGAAACTTGGTGTCGATCATGGTACTGGAAGATAGAGGCTGTGATGTAGTCTTCAGTAAGGGAAAGGTTTTCCTTAGACACATCATCACTAGACAGGTGAAGCAGATTGGTTCATGGGTCAAGAACATGTATGCTCTTGAGGTTCAAGATGCATTCAAAGCCTTAAGCAGCGAGGCAACTGATGGAGACTTGGTGGTTGAGAGGGAGCGTATATTACCTCTCAACATGCAGAGCCAGAAGAAGTCTCAGACGATTGTGGAGGAGCCACGATTGGTGCAGCAGCTTCAGGAGGTTGTGGAGCAACCACAATAAGGGAAGTTGAGAGGAGATCGAGTAGAGACATCTACTCATGCAGAGACCTCCAGTAGGGGGAAACTTCGATCCAGGTGGGCTGAGGGATAGCATACAGCCATACCTCCAGGAAGGAGGTGGGGTGATGTGGATTGATCATCCCAAGGAGGAGGGGCAGGATCCTTGAGGTACCCAACCTCTTGGATGAGACCTTGCTACGGGAGCCCCGATGTGGAGTAGTAGGAACTGACTGATTGGGTAGAGACAGATGCGGATGGAGCGGCAGAGACAGCGACAGTGCAAGGAATCCCAAGACAGTGCATAGCATGCAGGCTACAGCAATGCGAGAGGCACAAGTTTTTTCCACAGTGCTAGGTGGCACAGAGAAGTGTGCAATGGTACGAGATGCATGGAGATGTTGCAGTAGCGTACATGTTAGAGAGGGAGCACTTGTTAGCAGCAGGTAGAGCTTCAGCATCAGAGTATGTTCCTAGCCCAACAGAGTGGTCAGTTGGGAGTGTTTTTGTTCCAAGTGTTGTTGGAGCAAGTGGACCGGGCAGATGTGTTGCATGCAGAACATTCCAGAGTTACAGGATCGGACTTGAGAATGCAACAAGATGATGGAGCTTAGTGGAAAGGAGTCGCCTTCACTAAGTGGTCCCACAGGCAAGTTTTGGCGTAAAGTCTATTTTTAGACATATGGATCATGGTCTATGAGTTGCAGGATGTTGTTTATGGATAATTGGTCATGTTGGGAAAAATAGATGGACTTCTATTTTTGGATCACAACAGGAGTGATCAGAGTCTATTTTTAGACTGCTAGTCAAAAATAGAAAAGTCAAATATTATTGTCTCATAATAACATTTAGACTATAAACTTTATCTTATCCTCTTGGAGCACTTCAGTTTGAGTTACAGATGTGGCACATGCAGCTGTCAGAAGGAAATATGCTTTCTTTGTGGGTCAGTTGAGCTATTGCATGCAGGACATCAGTAAGAATTCATGTGGTTGAGTTCTGTGGAGTTGGATGAGTAGTTAATGGAGTTGTGTTCAATTTGACTTAGTTGAACTAGTTGTATTTAGTCTAACTGGCCAATAGACTAAGTGATGAGTTGTGTGAATTAGTTATTAATTAATTCACTAATTATTAACTCATAATGCAACTGAATAATACATCATTTAACTCAGTGCATGTACAGTTCAGTGGAGACAGGTGTTAGAGGTTGAGATTGCTATCAGTTGTGACTATAGTTGTGCATGAGACTTTACACAATCAAAGGATTGAGTATGCCCATGAGAATTGCATATGCCAGTGATATAGCCTATGCTCACGTGATTTCTAGTGTGAGTGATTTTCCAAGGTAAATAGAACTTGGAACGGGTTTGGATTCATTCATTCTCTTGCAGGATTGTGCAGTGGAGGCAGGCAAACAGCGGAGGAGATTTGGAGATCAAATCTGAGCTGGTTTGTGTGTAACAGGTGGAGATAGTGCTGGATACTTGTGAGGAGTATTGTACTATGTAATGTTACATGTTCTTAATCATTAATATACAGATAGTGTGGGGTTTTCAGCTGTAAACTTTCCCCGAGATACATACTGTGTTAATGTGTGGATGCGATTGATATTTCATTGTTTTTGATGCTGCTAAATTGATGATCAACATAGAGGAGGTTATGTATTATGCATGTATTCCGCAATAGTGTATAATCGGGATAATCTCTATTGAATATGGGTTTATTATTCAAAATTTCTACATGATATTAGTGCAAGCTGATTTGTAGAAGAAGTTCTACATGATATCAGTGCTGTATTGATCATCAGATCTATTATTCAGAAAGTGTTTACATTTTATTTCTTCAGGCAAAGTCTGTGATCGGGCCAGGTGGCCTCTGGATTCATCCTTCTTTTGGAAGGTGAGATATCCAGTGAATGCCCATACAGTCGATCTCTGTACGAGAAATACTTTGTTCTCATGAATTTTAGATTAGAAGCGGTTGAGTTTTTTTGAGCTGGTGGAATTCAAATTTGCAGCAGTGTTTTCTTGGTGTCAAAGTTGAAATGTCTTTCAACGGATTGCAATTGGAGTATGCCCTTGAGGGCAGCTCGAACTATATTGCATGGAAGGACAGGATGGAGGCGGTGTTAGATGATAATGGGTTGAAGTAGTTCATAGATGCAGATGTCCCAAAACCTACTGATGCTGCTTAAGTCGGGGATTGGCAAAAGAAGAGAGCAAAGTGTCGAAGGATTCTGTTGGAGGGCGTGAGGGATCACATTGTGTCCAGCCTCCATGGAAAGGCTTCTCCATGTTTGATGTGGAAAACGTTGACAGAATTATTCCAAAGCAAGAGTGACCAGAGGAAGTTGACGCTCAAGGATAAACTCAGAAACATTAGGTGTGAGAATGGAGACAGTATGCCCCAGTATCTCACAAAGTTCACCTAATGTTGAGATGAGCTGGGAAGTATGGGGGTAACTGTTGAGGATGAGGATATGGTGAGTCTAGCACTCCTTGGCCTTCCTAAGAGTTGGCATAGCTACCAGGACTCGGTGAATGGAAGGGAGAAATTGCCAGGATGGGAGAGACTTTGGTCGGATCTTGTGCAAGAGGAGATTAGACGGCACACCAGAGACAGTTCTTCATCTATGCATGATGAGGAGAACTGTGCCTTAGCGAGTAAGGTGAAGAAGGGGAAGGAGAAGGGTTCTCTTTCTGAATCCAGTTCTTCCAATGATGGGAAGAAGGTTGACAAGTCGAAGGTGAGATGCTTTCGTTGTCATGAGTTGGGCCATTATGCTACTAATTGCCCAAAGAAGAAGTCCAAGAAGGGATCTGGGGAAGGATCTGAAGGTGAGGCACTTGCTTCACAATTTTAATTGGATTTCACACTCTTCGCATGCATGGTTTCATCCATGATGGGAAGTGGTTGGTTTCTTGACAGTGGAGCTTCTTTCCACATGACCAGTGACAAAAGTTTGTTCAGTACTTTGGAGGAGAAAGATCTCCAGATACTCATAGGGATGGGTAATGATGAGAAGTATAGTGTCTCAGGTGTAGGCACGGTTATTTTTCAGAGGGAGCATGGAGCTCACCTTACCTTGACCGATGTCAAGTATGTACCAGGACAAAAGAGAAACTTGGTGTTGATCATGGTACTGGAAGATAGAGGCTGTGATGTAGTCTTCAGTAAGGGAAAGGTTTTCCTTAGACACATCATCACTAGACAGGTGAATCAGATTGGTTCATGGGTCAAGAACCTGTATGCTCTTGAGGTTCAAGATGCATTCAAAGCCTTGAGCAGCGAGGCAACTGATGGAGACTTGGTGGTTGAGAGGGAGCGTATATTACCTCTCAACATGCAGAGCCAGAAGAAGTCTCAGACGATTGTGGAGGAGCCACGATTGGTGCAGCAGCTTCAGGAGGTTGTGGAGCAACCACAATAAGGGAAGTTGAGAGGAGATCGAGTAGAGATATCTACTCATGCAGAGACCTCCAGTAGGGGGAAACTTCGATCCAGGTGGGCTGAGGGATCGCATACAGCCACACCTCCAGGAAGGAGGTGGGGTGATGTGGATTGATCATCCCAAGGAGGAGGGGCAGGATCCTTGAGGTACCCAACCTCTTGGATGAGACCTTGCTACGGGAGCCCCGATGTGGAGTAGTAGGAACTGACTGATTGGGTAGAGACAGATGCGGATGGAGCGGCAGAGACAGCGACAGTGCAAGGAATCCCAAGACAGTGCATAGCATGCAGGCTACAGCAATGCGAGAGGCACAAGTTTTTTGCACAGTGCTAGGTGGCACAGAGAAGTGTGCAATGGTACGAGATGCATGGAGATGTTGCAGTAGCGTAGATGTCAGAGAGGGAGCACTTGTTAGCAACAGGTAGAGCTTCAGCATCAGAGTATGTTCCTAGCCCAACAAAGTGGTCAGTTGGTAGTGTTTTTGTTCCAAGTGTTGTTGGAGCAAGTGGACCGGGCAGATGTGTTGCATGCAGAACATTCCAGAGTTACAGGATCGGGCTTGACAATGCAACAAGATGATGGAGCTTAGTGGAAAGGAGTCGCCTTCACTAAGTGGTCCCACAGGCAAGTTTTGGCGTAAAGTCTATTTTTAGACTATGTCTATTTTTAGACATATGGATCATGGTCTATGAGTTGCAGGATGTTGTTTATGGATAATTGGTCATGTTGGGAAAATAGATGGACTTCTATTTTTGGATCACAGCAGGAGTGATCAGAGACTATTTTTAGACTGCTAGTCAAAAATAGAAAAGTCAAATATTATTGTCTCATAATAATATTTAGAATATAAACTTTATCTTATCCTCTTGGAGCACTTCAGTTTGAGCTACAGATGTGGCACATGCAGCTGTCAGAAGGAAATATGCTTTCTTTGTGGGTCAGTTGAGCTATTGCATGCAGGACATCAGTTAGAACTCATGTGGTTGAGTTCTGTGGAGTTGGATGAGTAGTTAATGGAGTTGTGTTCAGTTTGACTTAGTTGAACTAGTTGTATTTAGTCTAACTGGCCAATAGACTAAGTGATGATTTGTGTGAATTAGTTATTAATTAATTCACTAATTATTAACTCATAATGCAACTGAAGAATACATCAGTTAACTCAGTGCATGTACAGTTTTGTGGAGACAGGTGTTAGAGGTTGAGATTGCTATCAGTTGTGACTATAGTTGTGCATGAGACTTTACACAATCAAAGGATTGAGTATGCCCATGAGAATTGCATATGCCCAGTGATATAGCCTGTGCTCACGTGATTTCTAGTGTGAGTGATTTTCCAAGGTAAATAGAACTTGGAACGAGTTTGGATTCATTCATTCTCTTGCAGGATTGTGCAGTGGAGGCAGGCAAGCAGCGGAGGAGATTTGGAGATCAGATCTGAGCTAGTTTGTGTGTAACAGGTGGAGATAGTGTTGGATACTTGTGAGGAGTATTGTACTATGTAATGTTACATGTTCTCAATCATTAATATACAGATAGTGTGGGGTTTTCAGCTGTAAGCTTTTCCCGGGATACATACTGTGTTAATGTGTGCATGTGATTGATGTTTCATTGTTTTTGATGCTGCTAAATTGATGATCAACATAGAGGAGGTTATGTATTATGCATGTATTCCGCAATAGTGTATAATCGGGATAATCTCTATTGAATATGTGTTTATTATTCAAAATTTCTACACTCCCAAGCTGCATATATTTTTTTCAAACACATCTCATTAGTTGATCATACTATAACATAGTTCCACATTGTGCTTATCGGTGGACATGATCGTCATATCTCTTTTTGGGAAATCACTTTGAAACATCTACTGAGCATGGGAATGCCTGACCCAAGACATGATCTTATATTTTTTGACATATGTGTCTTGTTTCAAGTCTCCCACAGTCCCGAAGTGTTGAAAATGCAACAAGATGATGGAGCTTAGTGAAAAGAAGTCACCTTCACTAAGTGGGCGCACAAGCTATTTTTGGCACAAAGTCTATTACTTAGACTATGTCTATTTTTAGACATATGGATCATGGTCTATGAGTTGCAAGATGCTATTTATGGATGATTGGTCATGTTGGTAAAAATAGATGGACTTCTATTTTTAGACATATGGGCGGAGTCTATTTTTAGACTGCCAGTCTAAAAATAGAACAGTCGAATATTATTAGCTCTTAATAATATTTGGACTATAAACATTATCTTATCCTCTTGTAGCACTTCAGTTCGAGCTACGGATGTGGCACATGCAACTGCCAGAAGGAAATACACTTTTCCTATGGGTTAGTTGAGCTATTGCATGATGGACTTCAGTTAGAACTCAAGTGATTGAGTTTGGTGGAGTTGATTGAGGAGTTGATGGAGTTGTGTTTAGTTTGACTTAGTTGAACTAGTTGTATTTAGTCTAACTGCAAAATACACTAGTGATGAGTGATGTGAATTAATTATTAATTAATTCACTAATTATTAACTCATAAATCAACTAAAGAATACATCAGTTAACTCAGTGCATGGACAGTTCAGTGGAGACAAGTGTTAGAGGTGGGTGAAAGGGTGAGTCTACTATCAGTTGTGACTATAGCTGTGCATGAGATTTTCACAATCATTGATTGATATTTCCAATGGGGATTGCACAGTACAAGCCAAGGGAATTTGAACTTGGATCAAATCTATTCTCAACTTGGATTGTGCAGTAGAGGCAGGAAAACAGTGGAGGAGATTTGAACCTGTGACTTGTTCAGATCTGAGCTAGTTTGTGTGTAGCAGGTGGAGATAGTACTGAGTACTTGTGAGGAGTATTGTACTATGTATTGTTACATGTTCTCTATCATTATAATATACAGATAGTTGGGGGTTTTCAGCTGTATGCTTTCCCCGTTACATACTGTGTTGATATGTGTGATTGATGTTTCAATGTGCGCATGCAATTGTTTTTTTAATTCCGCAAATTGATGATCAATGGTAGAGGAGGTTATGTATTATGCATGCATTCCGCAAATAGTGTATAATCAGGATAATCTTTGTGAATAAGTGTTATATTATTCAAATTTCTACATGGTATCAGAGCTAGCTGATTTGTAGAAGAATTTCTACATGGTATCGGAGCGAAGTTGATCATCAGATCTATTATTCATAAAGTGATTACATTCTATTTCTTCAGGCAGAGTCTGTAATCGGGCCAGGTAGCCTCTAGATTCATCCTTATTTTGGAAGGTGAGATATCTGGTAAATGCCCATACAGTCAATCTCTGTACGAGAAATACTTTGTTCTCATGAATTTTAGATCAGAAGCGGTTGAGTTTTGAGCTGGTGGAATTCGAATTTGCAGCAGTGTTCTCTTGGTGTCGAAGTTGAAATGTCTTTCAACGGATTGTGATTGGAGTATGCCCTTGAAGGCAGCTCGAATTATATTGCATGGAAAGACAGGATGGAGGCGGTGTTAGATGACAATGGGTTGAAGGAGTTCATAGAGGCTGAGGTCCCAAACCCTACTGATGCTGCTCATGTTGAGGCTTGGCAAAAGAAGACAGGAAAGTGTCGAAGGATTCTGTTGGAGGGCATGAAGGATCACATTGTATCCAGTCTGCATGGAAAGGCTTCTCCATACTTGATGTGGAAAGCATTGATAGATTTATTCCAAAGCAAGAGCGACCAGAGGAAGTTGGTGCTCAAGGATAAACTCAGAAACATTAAGTGTGAGAAAGGAGACAGTATGCCCAAGTATCTCACGAAGTTCACCCAATACCGGGGTGAGTTGGGAAGTGTGGGGGTGACTGTCGATGATGAGGACTTGGTGAGCTTGGCTCTCCTTGTTCTTCCAAAGAGTTGGCATTCCTATCAGGACTCTGTCAATGGTCGGGAGAAATTTCCAGGATGGGAGAGACTTTGGTCTGATCTTGTGCAAGAGGAGATCAGGCAGATTACCAGGGACGGATCTTCATCAAAGGCATCTGATGAAGAAAATTGCACTTTGGCTACCAAAGCAAAGAAGGGGAAGAACAAGAAAGCTTCTCATTCCGGTGCGAAAGGCAAGAAGCAGGACATGTCCAAGGTGAAGTGCTTTCACTGTCACCAACATGGACATTATGCCACAAATTGTCAGTAGAAGAAGAAAAATAAGCAAGATGCTGGATCTACAGCGGGAGAGGCCTTAGCCTCGCAGTTTGAGCCGGATTTTTCGCTGATCGCATGCTTGGTATCAAGTTTGATGGGATCGGTATGGTTTTTGGACAGTGGTGCACCTTTTCACATGACAGGAGATCGAGATTTGTTTTCTGATCTGGATGAGAAAGATCTTGGAGTGCACATCGAGATGGACGATGATGGTAGATACATTGCGACCGGTATCGGTACCATTTCCTTTGAGAGGGAGTCTGGTAAACCCTTCGTATTAAAGGAAGTGATGCATGTTCCAGGATTGAAGAAGAATCTTATCTCTGTGGTGATGTTAGAAGACAAGGGATATGATGTTGTCTTCAGCAAGGGAAAGGCTTTCCTGCGCAGTAAGACAACTGGAGAAACCCGGAAGATAGGGGTTCAAGTCAAGAACCTTTATCAATTACATGTAGATGGCTTCGCAACAATGGCATGCAAGGTAGGACGATTGGTGAGCCGGGATGATGGCAAGCTATGGCACCAGAGATTGGGCCACCTTCACCATGGAGCCTTGAAGATACTGCAGTAGATTTCTACTAGGCTTCCTAAAGGCACTCTTGCGCAGTCAGATCAGTGCAAGGGGTGTACTTTGGGAAAATTTGTGAAAGCCACCTTTCACGAGAAGGATAGTCGTGCCACGACTATCCTTGAGAGAATTCACACAGACGTGTGTGGACATTTCTCAGTAGCTTTGACAGCAAAGCACAAGTACTATGTGATCTTTGTTGATGATTTCTCTCGAAAGTGTTGGATCTTCTTCATGTAGAAGAAGAGCGAGACATACTCAAAGTTCTGTGAGTTCAAAGCACTGGTCGAGAAGGAATCAGGGAAGAAGGTGAAGGCTCTTAGGAGCGACAATGGTGGTGAATTCATCTCTGGCGAGTTCAAGGACTTCTGCAGCACAGAAGGGATTCGAAGAGAGCTCATAGCTCCCCATAACCCACAGCAGAACGAGGTTGCTGAGCAGAAGAATAGAACGATCATGGGTGTTGCATGGGCGATGTTGCATGATCAGGGCCTACCCCTTCATTTGTGGGCGGAGGCATGCAATACTGCAGTATATGTGCAGAACCATTGTCCTCACAGGATACTTGGCATGAGTACACCCGAGGAGGCTTATTCTGGTAAGAGGCCTGACATTTCCCATTTGAGGATTTTTGGTTCTCCTGTTTACATGCATGTGACGAAGGATGCCAGGAAGAAGATGGAGCCGACCGTAGAGGTTGGGATATTTTTTGGGTACACTGATATGCCCCACAACTATCATGTGCATTTGCCAGACAGTTTCAAGACTGTTGTGCGACGGGATATCAAATTTCAGGAGGAGAAAGCCATGAAGTGTTCGCTTGAGAGGGAGCCACACTTGTATGCAGATGAGGAGCTATTAGTTCCTAAGGATGAGCTTCAGGATGTGGATCAGCCACAAGATGAAGTTCATGGAGTGGAAGAGACCACTCATGCAGCGCCAACCATCAGAGGTGCTCTCTCAGCGCAGATGGGGTGGCACATCCATCAGATGAATGTGAAGACTGCATTCCTCAACGGAGTCATTGAGGAGGAGGTGTACATAGAGCAGCCCGAAGGTTTCGAGATCTTCAGCAGCGAATCGCATGTGTGCAAGCTCAAGAGAGCGCTGTATGGCTTGAAACAAGCACCTCGTGCTTGGTACACACGAATAGACAGTTATTTCACCGGACTTGGATTCTCCAAGAGTGAGGCGGATCCTAACCTATACCAGATTGTGGTGGAGGGTAAGTTGTTGATCATTGTACTTTATGTAGATGATTTGATTTTGACGGAAGATGAGTTGTTGATACTTTCATGCAAGGAGGATCTTGCTAGAGAGTTTGAGATGAAGGACTTGGGCCTCCTTCATTATTTCCCGGGATTGGAAATTTGGCAGCGCAGTGATGGACTATTTGTTTCTCAGGGTAAGTATGCCCGGGAGGTACTGGAGAAGTTCAACATGCATGGCTGCAAGCCTGTTGATACTCGTCTTCCTGGAGGTTGGAGGAAGGAGGATGCTACTTCAGCGGAGGTAGTGGATGCCACTGTTTATAGAGTGTTGGTGGGGTCACTTATGTATCTGGTTAATACACGACCCGATATATGCTATGCTATTAACCAGCTTTCACAAGCTATGGTTAAGTCAACCAAGCTCTTCTGGAAGGCAGGCAAGCATGTATTACGTTATTTCATAGGCACATCGGGATATGGATTGTGGTTCAGATAGGAGGATGAGGTGAATTTATGTGGCTTCACGGATGAAGATTGGGCAGGGAGCCCAACGGACAGTAGATCCAAGCACATCGACATCAGGTACCATCATATCAGAGATTGTGTGCAGCGAAGAATCATGTTACTTTCATACATTCCCACGAAGGATCAGGATGCTGATATCTTGACGAAGGCGCTCACCAGGAGAAAATTCAAATACCACAGAGGCAGGATAGGGGTTGCAGATAATCCATATCTTGTTGAGAGGGAGTGTTGAAAATGCAACAAGATGATGGAGCTTAGTGAAAAGAAGTCGCCTTCACTAAGTGGGTCTGCAGGTTATTTTTGGCACAAGGTCTATTTTTAGACTATGTTTATTTTTAGACATATGGATCATGGTCTATGAGTTGCAGGATGCTATTTATGGATGATTGGTCATGTTGGTAAAAATAGATGGACTTCTATTTTTAGACATATGTTTGAGTCTATTTTTAGACTGCCAGTCTAAAAATAGAACAGTCGAATATTATTAGCTCTTAATAATATTTGGACTATAAACATTATCTTATCCTCTTACAGCACTTTAGTTCGAGCTATGGATGTGGCACATGCAACTGCCAGAAGGAAATACACTTTTCCTATGGGTTAGTTGAGCTATTGCATGATGGAATTCAGTTAGAACTCAAGTGATTGAGTTTGGTGGAGTTGATTGAGGAGTTGATGGAGTTGTGTTTAGTTTGACTTAGTTGAACTAGTTGTATTTAGTCTAACTGCCAAATGCACTAGTGATGAGTGATGTGAATTAATTATTAATTAATTCACTAATTATTAACTCATAAATCATCTAAATAATACATCAGTTAACTCAGTGCATGGACAGTTCAGCGGAGACAAGTGTTAAAGGTGGGTGAAAGGGTGAGTCTACTATCAGTTGTGACTATAGCTGTGCATGAGATTTGTACAATCATTGATTGAGATTGACAATGAGGATTACGCAGTACAAGCCAAGGGAATTCGAACTTGGATCAGATCTATTCTCAACTTGGATTGCGCAGTAGAGGCAGGCAAATGGTGGAGGAGATTTGAACCCGTGACTTGTTCAGATCTGAGCTAGTTTGTGTGTAGCAGGTGGAGATAGTAGTGAGTACTTGTGAGGAGTATTGTACTATGTATTGTTACATGTTCTCTATCATTATAATATACAGATAGTTGGGGGTTTTCAGCTGTATGCTTTCCCCGTTACATACTGTGTTGATATGTGTGATTGATGTTTCAATGTGTGCATGCAATTGTTTTTTTAATTCCGCAAATTGATGATCAATGGTAGAGGAGGTTATGTATTATGCATGCATTCCGCAAATAGTGTATAATCAGGATAATCTCTGTGAATAAGTGTTATATTATTCAAATTTCTACATGGTATCAGAGCTAGCTGATTTGTAGAAGAATTTCTACACGAAGCTTTGATCCTCTCTCTCTTTTCCTACAATATTTATAAAGTATTTCAGCCATTGCCTTCATCTCTGACCTCACAACTTAGGGGGAATCTGTTATACAAGAAAATGGGCCCCTCATCAGCTCAGAGGAGAAAGACATAGTGGCTGAAGACCAGACCAAAATCACAGGCCTATTTTCCAGGGTAACGCACCCCAGAAACAGACAAGAAGAGTTATAACGCTCTCCATCTATCAACCAAGGGTGTTAGTCCCTAGGTCAACACTATGTTTTTCCTAAAGGGTAGTGTTACTGAATATTTGTTAGATTCTGGAGGTCAAAGCGTGGTTGACTGACTGACACTCCACTTTTCACTCAAATTTCAGCTCAAAAAGCAGGAAACATCTACCTTCGACCCAACTAAGGAAATTGTTATTCCTAATGGAGTCTCATGAAAAGGGAAAGAGAAATAAAGCGAGGAAACATCCTATCTTTTGCCTCAATGGAACTCATGAAATAATTGGCAAGGATGAGTCTCTCACCATCTATATATTGGAGGCTTGATCATTGTGAAAGAGGTCGAATGGTTTTTGAAACTTTGCAATAGATTTATTATTGTTATGCTACCAAGAAGTTTAGAGAGAGAGAGAGATGAGTTGAAGGAATAGAGGAGGCTTGATCCAGCCAAGATGGTTGTAATCATTCTTCTTCTATCTAATAATATAGATATGTTTTTGTGTTGTCTACTTGATGGTGTTGATGTCGTGTTTCTTTACATGTTGATTCGATTCCATAATTAATAAGTAGCTTAGATGCATGTTAGCTTATATTTTCATTTATATTAATGTTTTGATTATCAAGGTTTATATGTTGTAGGATTATGCTTTGTCTTGTCTATGTGCAGGTTTTGATCTAGGAGTTGGCAGAGAGGTCTTCCACTTTGCCACATTGAGTTCTCCAGCAGGGCTACACCAAGGACTGAGGTAATCCTTCTTCCTTTGCTTTGTCTATCATGCATTAAGATGAATATATGTATGTTTCTTTGTGACAGTTGCAACTAATCTTAAATAGTCTGCCTTGGATCCCGGGAAGATCTGAGAGGGTATTTCATCCACAACCACCCGTGCATTAATCCCTATAAAAGCCCAAGAGTCACAAGGGGAGGTGAAAGGTCACCTCACTTGCTATAAATAAACCCTCATAACTCAAGAAAATGGAGAATTTTGGAGAGCTAGCCTTGGCTTCTCTAGTTTAGCATAAGAGAGGAGATCATTCTTTGGAGAAGCAAGTGGTAGTTTCATGTTCCACAATTGGGGATATTGTTTCACCATTGTAATTGTCTACTTAAAACTTTCACTTAATCATCATAAGATCTCAAAGCCAGCGCACTTTCATGCATGTATCATGAATTTTGTAAGACTATTCTTTTAATGTTTGTGGTATATGTTTATGTTCATATGTACTAAAGGAAATGAACTATTTCAATGCTTTGGTATATATATTGTTGAATGTGTGTCGTTATATGCTTTCATGATCATTGATATCTTGTGAACTATTTTGCAATTTAACTAACGAGTCTTTCCTTGCTCCCGAGTGGCTCTTTTAGGATAGTACTATTAATTTTCTACTAGAGGCCCACTCTTTCTAGCCCTTTCATGGAAATGCCTTTTATACATTGCAATCGATGTCTCACAAATCTTTCTCACTTCCTGACTTAAAATTTATGTGTATGATCTATTGTGTTGTTTATTACAGCCAAGGCATATCCTTAAGATAAATTTAATGGTGATTGGGCCCATATTTTTTATGGGAATCCTATCCCAAAGTGTGAGGTCTAATTAGGACTTCATACCAGGGAGACCCCCTTACTGTTGGTGGCTTCCAGCATCGAAAACAAGTTTTTGGTGCTAGAAGGAGGGCCAGATGACAAGATGAGCCCGTGAAGTATAGTTGAAATCTTCATCTTAAATGGCTTCCTCCCAAATCATAATTCCTAAGATGATTTTCTAAGAGTGTAAATCTTAAAATTCCAGCGAGAATCATTCATAACTTGTTGAACCATAGGTTTATGGTGAGGGTGAAACAACCATTCTTGAGCATACTCTTTAGTTTCTTAAATTTTGTGATGTTTATGAATTTGATTGTGAATATGTTTCTTGTAGGTTTTTCATTCTCTCTCTTGAAGGTTGTGTTAAATAATGGTGTCATGCATTACCATATGCTTCCATTCACTCATTTAAGAATATTTTCATGCAGCTTCACGAAGATTTTGACATGAATAACTATTAGAATGTGTATAATAAGATTATTTGACTAAAAATGGAATTTGATGAATCATTAGAATATTTTGTTGATCACTTTCTTCACTTTTGTTATGAATTTTTTGAGGATGATGTGGATTTGGATTTTACGAATGCAAAGATTCAGTATTTAGTTCAGATTTCTTCACAACCACTTGAATCTGAGTCATCTTCGAGTCTCCCAACATTTCTCAATCTTGGGGCACTTAAAATTTCAAAGGAGGAATATACTTTCCCTTTGGCTCCCCCCCCCCCCGCTCCCTTTAGTCTCATGTACTAATGTTGGAATTTGGGAACTTGAAAATTAGATTGTTGACTCACCTGTCCCACCTCCATCTTCCTCTCATATTTATAATTTGGACGTGGATAAGTTTAATCTTGATTCTGATTTGATTAATGATATAGTTTTTTTAAGAGATTCCTCTTACCCTCTATCATCTAAACTTATGATCCTGTTTTTCTTGACCTACCTGATCAACTTGTTCTATATTCTATTAATCCTCAATCTACAGGTTCAAATGGTGGTAAAGTACAAGATAGTTCCATCACTCCAATATAACGCCAAGAGGGAAGAGATATTGTTCATGATAATTATGTCTAGGATTCATATTCTGAACAAGAATCAATTGTAATTGATGATCCTCCATCTGATTTGTCCACTCCCTCTTCACCCTCAATACATTCTTCATCATTTCCTGACATGTTCAAAGAATCTTTTACACTGATTTGTTCTTTATATTTTTATGATCCTTTTTCCAATGGTTTCAATCATAACCATGTATGGGGTGTTTTTTATCCTCAGGTTGAAGAGGAAAACAAGGAATGTTTTATTCGTGATTTCTTTCATTCCTCACATATAATATGTGAAGAAGATTTTGCAACTCTGAATGTTCAAGTGAGTCCTCTTTTCGATCCATCTAGATTGTTTATCCATGAAGGGTCTTGTGTGTCAAATTATAAATCGAATCAAGTCAGTGGATTTGGTGATGTATTTATCGACACATCTAGTGGTCATTGTGTATATCCATTGGTTGATATTTGTAAGCCACCTATATTTGATGACTCACCATTGGAGAGTTTGGAAACCTCTCAAGAGGTCAAGGCACTTCAATCTTCATTGATGGTTATGTCAAGTTCTCATGATATTAACAAATTTTATGAGCATGATCAAATCAAAGTTGTTTCACAGGATACTCTTCATAATCTGGTTGCATGAATTAAAATTTTTTATTTTGAATCACAGAATTCTTCAATGGATTTTTTTCAATATCATGATCTTATTATTGAATGGTTAGAAGAATCTTACTTGGCAAGCTCCATTATTAATTATAAATTTTGATCTTTCATGATTTTTTCCAAGATGCAAGACATGAGTGAATGTACTCTCACAAGAAATTATCAAGTTGTGTATGACCATCAAGATAAATTGGTAGATTTGTTAGTAGAAGTATTATTGTTATATTTTTCTACCAATGTGTTTTGCCTTCAAGTTGATGTGTAGGTCCTTCAAATTGATCTTTTCATTCCTACACTTTGTGTCACCATGATACTTATTTCCCTTACCCTTGCCTTGACAGGTCAAGAGTCTCTTTTGTGGCTACATTAGAAGTTTGATTTTACATAATCTTGACCTTACATCTGTTAGTGTAGGTGTAGGTTAGTTCAGTTTTATTTCCTGCATTTGTTTTAGTTTCTCCTTTTCTTGGTCTATTTTATTTTAGTCTTTCGTGCTTTCTTTTCAGTTTGTACATAAATATGATTTTGTGTGAAAGATTTCTTGTTTGGCTCTAAATGAATGTGGCAAAGTTCAATAGGATCTTGCGACAACTAACAATGCTCATTTAACTTTTGACCCCTTATTTGTCTGAGCATATATCTTTAAGAGTCTATGATGCTTATATGGAAAATATGTTTCATTCCTACTAAAAGCCTAGTAGATCTACGGTGATCATATCTATAATAGGATCTTCATTCCTTGAATCGACCTTTTATTATTGATTGGTTCAATGTGTCAACTTGGTTGAGTAGAGAAGGGAAGGGAGAAAACTCAAGCGAGCAAACTAACTTTCAAAGGTATATGCAAAGAGTCTCTATAAAACAAGGAACGACCTCTCTTACTTATTAAATAAGTTGGGATCCCTCTTACTTGTATGGCAATATAAACGTCGATAAAATTCCAATGAGTATAATTTAATTAAAAAATAATGGGTGAAAGAAGAGAAAGGATTCTTGCGCAAAGAGGTGAAGCAAACAACTTCATCAGGGTACTGAATAGGATCGATGGCAGCAAAGCAATGCTTGTGATTCTTTAAAATGACTCTGTCGGAGTACTGAACGAGCATGTTTGTAGTAGAGAAACACTAGAGATGGAATTAAACTCTGATATCTTAAACTCATGTATTTCCATACTCCTATTTCCTAATCAAAACAACTAAATTTTGACTTACTCTATGAATGTGTTAATCCGATAGAGGAATGAAATAGACTACATCTATAACCAAGATAAGTAAAGAAGATCTGGTGATCAACATGGTGAAAATATAATTCCCGAAATTTATACATGTGCACAAAGTTGGACCTAGATAGAGAAGTTGGGGTTCTTCTAGTGAATCGCTAAGTGTTGTAGTTACTACAACCCATTCCAAGATTTTGCTTGTATTCTAATTTTGGATCCTCCTTTTGGTCTTGTGAACTGTGGTTTTGAGTTGCTTAAAGTCATCCTTGGTCTTAAAAAGTGTCAAGTCATCTCTAGTGATCTCAAGTGTCGCAACTTATTGATCTTACATGCCTAGCTTGTAAACCTCAGTTGCACACTTCAAGTCAATAGTCATTGCTTGTCATTCACAACTGCAAACTCCCTAATACCAATGATTGTGCATGCCTTGAAAGTAAGTATTATGTAATCCTATATGGTAGTGAATTAAACAGTCCCTCATGATTAACAATTATGCAATCCCTTCTACCAGTTAACTACGTACTCCCTTGTGCAAATGAATTATGTAATTCCCAGAGAAAGCCAATTGCGCATTCACTAAGGATAGACATTGCACACTTCCTATGGATAGTTATTGTGCAACACTTGTTGATAGTGTGGCTACACTTTCCAAAGTTGACATAGTCACAAGTGGCAACTAACTAACCCTAGCTCCTAGATTTCTGACATGCATGCACAAACCCTAGCCCTAGATCAACAAGAGCTCACCTATATGACAAGCTAGCATGGATCTCATTATTACACTAATATTTGGAGCTCTGCACATTCCTTGACCACAAGGAGATTTTGGTTGCATATGTGCTGCTATTTTGGGTAAGTTTTGTAATTATCGCTTTTAGTTTCTTTTATTTTTACTTTTTGTTTGTCACTTTTGCCCTTTTTTTGCATTACAAGTGTTGCTTTTGCTATATTTAGTTGTTTCATGTGCTTTTTCTCTCTTGCATACTTGTTTTCTAGTCTCGTTTCACATTCTGAATCCTTTCACATTTTGGTAATCATTGTGGATGAACCTATTTATCCATGTTAATATTATCACAATCCTCATTGCTTGCTATTAATCAATACTTAGTTGAATTTTGGGCAAATTTGCATCCCCATCTATCCAATTACACATTACTCCATTCTAGGCAGTAGATATCATGCTTTTCTCTCTACTAATCTAACATGCACACCTCCCAAAACCTCTCTCTCTGCAATTGTGCATTGTGCAACTCTAGTCAGCAGTAGTTCCAACCTTGCTCATTGTGATTACGAATTTCACAATCCCTAGCCTCAACTACACATTGTGCAGTTCCAGAAATCCTTTTTCCACCCTCTGTCCATTGTTGATTTGAATTGCACAGTCAAGGAGCACTCTCTCTCTCAGTAATTTCACATTACACAATCACAAGATCCAATCCTTCAATTTTTCCCCTTGCTGACCAACCATGTGTAGTCTCTCCTCTCATTTTTGTTTATTGTGCACTTCTAATGATCAGTCAAGTCACTATTGCCTTAAGATTGTCTCTTGTTCTCGGGCCTTGAGCAATTCTTCCTCTTAGTGTTTTTTTTTCATTTGATAGCTTGATAGAGTAGGTGATTATCTGAGGAACTAACTTTCTTTTTCCATGAGTGTATCTCTACTTCCAGACACTTCCATTCAAGAACCTATCAACCTCACATCCTCCACTAATAAAATTCCTTCAGTCACAAGACAAGCATCGGCTAAGGAGACCACTGAAAGCAGTATTGAAGGTGCTAGGAAAGTTCTAGATCAGGATCACCTATATTAGAAGATATTAGGTTTTTTGTGGATAATTCAACTACCATATCATGGATGACTATAAAATATGCTTTCAATGAGAAAGAGTTCCCAGAGGACCTAGAAGACAGGGATATTTACATCAATGTTAAGAGATCCAGGTTCAACAAAGTTGTTTACAGGTATATGATGCTACCATTAGCAGAAGAAATCAGATGGATCTTGCAGGGTCTAGACACCAAAAACATGATCCTAAGCAGTGTGAGTAGGAAAGTGCTCGTAGCATATCAACCATGTGATCTCCATTCATACTACAAATTGTTGAGGCATGAAGAACACCTGAACTCAAAGTATTATGTAGTTTGGTCTCACTTGAATACAAAGGATGTGATCAGATCAGGGTGGCGGGAACCATCCAAGTTTCTCTAAATGCCAAAGGGGATTTACAGGATAAAATCATTAAATAATGCCTACCAGCACCTCATGGCAATGTGTTGCATACTGTATGGACGGGAAAGCACTGAGTTTTTGTGAAGAAGGTTGGATCTATATGCTTTACTTGATAGTCACATAAGGGAAGATCTTCAACTGGTTGAATATACTTTCCCAACAATTACATATTAATGTATCATGAGCGAAGAAGGATGCATGCTGCAGGAAAAATAATTTATTTATGTATGCATGCCTACTTGATGGAATCCGTGCTAGAAACTCGTTTCTGCCTCCAAAGTGGAAGTGGTCTCAACAGCCTCTCCCTGTCAACATATATTGAAAACTAGTCTCATAATTTAGTTACATAGGAGTATATGATAAGTTATTTGAGCACATATTTTTTGTGCTCTATCAGATGTTATTTGAAGAAGAGGCACCTTTCATGCACGATCAAGCTAAAGAAGCAGTTATTGAAGTTCCAAATTGGTTCGCTTCTTCTCAGGGCACCTATATCAGAGTCTTCGGTTCTCAAAATCCACCACATATGATCTAGATTAGATCATTATATTGTTTTTCATCCATCTTGATGCGTTTGGAGTGGAAAAAAGTGGAGGAATCATCTCATGGGACCATTTTTACCAGCGGGACCCAGTTTGGCGAAAAGGGGTCTAAAACCTTCTGGGAAAAATATGAGGCACCAAACGATATTTTTTGGGGGTAAAACTTTAACACTTTGGATATTCATCATTTCATGTTGTTCTACACACAAGTATCCTTCAAACGGCACAATAAGTACGTCAATCAGAGTCTGTATGCAAAATTTATGCCACTCAAAAGTTGACCTTCCTGTTTTCACACCTATAGTTTGGGAGGATGTCGCGTCGGCTCCCATTATTCATGGAAAAGGGGATACCCATGTGATTATGATGTAAAATAATCTATAATATTCTATATTGTAACTTTATTTAAGAGTTGATGTAGTCAAAATTAACCACTAATAGGCTATTGGGTTGTGTTATAATTGGGCCACTAGGAGGAAGATGCATTCCATTTCTTGCGAGAGAATTTTGTTCAATATCTGAGAAAAGATAGCTAGGAGAGATAGGAGGTAGATCACATATAGAGGATTTGTACAATGTAGCATCCCACGGGCCACAGGCATTACTTCTTTGTACCTGCAGCCATATTTTCTAGATGGAGAAAGAGAGTGAAGTGGCCTCACCTTCCAACTGGGTTTTCTCTCGAAAGGGTTTCCCAGAGCATATTTTATGTCTTATGTGTCTGTGTGAGCTTATTTTTTAGTTCTCTACTTTTCTGTATAATTTCCATTTGCATGCATGCACTAATTACAGTAAAATATACATATCTAGAAATTGAATAAAATTGTAATAGTGATATTTCTAGTATAATATTGTCAAATTTGTTGTGACAAACTATCCGGTGGAATATCCATCGCAGTTTATGAATTATTTGGTATCAAGGAAAGTTTCTTTGGGTTTTCTGTGGAGATTTCAAGGATATAGATTGGCGGGGCCGAAAATAATAAAGCCCTAATCATGGCTGACAAATTTGTAAATGGACCTCGTGATCCTACAAAGGTGAGGTTTATGCAGTTGGAACAAAAAGTCGCAGATATCAGCCGCAATGTAAGTGTCGTCATGGTGGACTTGAATAGCAAGCTGGGGAAATTTGGAGAAGATGGGGGTTTGAATGCAGAGGACAAATGAGAACGGGGAACATAATATCAGGGAGAAACAGAGAACCAATCATAGAAAGGAACTGAAAAAAATCAACCCAATTCGAGTGTCGTGATTCGTGAACCAATCACAGTCCTTGTTTAAAATGGAAGAAAAAGGTAATATCAAGTCATACCATAGTGAGATCAATGCTCTAAATCTTAACCATTTGTTGCAGCAACTGTGTTATATACCTAGGGGGGATAATATGGGGTACCAAGGGAGGTACCCAAGGTAATAATGTAATAATGGAATGGGCCATAGTAATAAATAAGGTGGTTAACCCATATCATGTAAGGGACCACAAGTAGTTAGTATAATGTAATGGGCCCATGGTATTAGTCGATGGTATGAGGGAACCATGGTAATGATCCATGGTATTGTATATATGAGGCCTATATAGAGGCTAGAGACTCCACATGAAGAAGAGTCAATGATTACTGTATGAACAAGCATATGGCTTGTGGAGTGCTCTCCTTCCTTAAGGAGTGAATGTATGGTGTTGCCCTACCTTAAGGGATTGATCAATAAAGAATCATTTCATATTATTTCTGGGTTTATTTGTATTATCTTATATTTTCATATCAAATCTATAGTATTTCCGGGTTAGATCAAATCTAGGAAGGGAAAAAAATTACAAGGCTGATGTGTATAGATTACAGGGCATTGAAAAAAACACGATTAATTATAGATATCCGCTGCCCAGGATAAATGATCTTCTATATTACTTATAGCAAGAAAATTACTTCACCAAGTTGGACTTGAAGTCTTGATATCACCAGGTTAGAGTCAAAGAAGAAGATACATGGAAGACCGCCTTCAAAACCAAGCAAGGTTTGTATGATTGGTTAGTCGTGCCATTTTGCCTATGTAATGCACCAACCACATTTATGAGATTAATGAATGATGAATTGTGACATTTTATAGATTCATTTTTTATTGGATGATATACTAGTATATAGTGCTACCTAGGAGGAGCATATGTCACATTTGATGTAGGTGTTGGAAACATTGAAGAAACACCATCTGCTAGAAAATTTTAGGAAGTGTTAGTTCGCACCGCAGTCTTTGGTGTATCTGGGGTATGTGATCATTGGAAGAGAACTAAAGATAGATCCTTCCAAGATGGAGGCCATCTAAAATGCTTGGTGCCTACTAATTTTTCTGAGGTTGGGAGTTTCATTAGGGAAGAACAGTACCTCAGGAAGTTCGTAGCCTCATTTTTAGCTGTAGCAATACTGCTCCACACCATAACAACAAGTGGCAAGAGTTTCCAGTGGGGAAAGGTCAGCAAAGGTATTTCGAAGAGCTAAAGAAGAAGATCATCCAAGCAACAGTTATAGTATTACCAAACTTGCAACGACACTTTAAAGTGGAGACAGATGCAAGTGGGTATGTTATGGGAGTTGTCTTGATGTAGGGAGGAAGGCTTGCACGCTACCATTCTGAAGTATTTCATGGGGAATTCCTTAACTACCCTACCTACGACAAGGAGATCTATTCCATGATGTAACCTATGAAGAAGTGGAAGCACTATCTGATGGGAAAGGAGACAATAATCCATACAGATCGCCAGCCATTACAGTACTTGCAGGCCTAGAGTAAGCTACAACATACCAAGCATTACAAGTGGATGGGGATTTTACAGTAGTTCCATTTTGTGATCAAGTATAAGAAGGGAAGTACAAATAAGTTGGTAGAGATCCTTTCAAGGCCACCAACATCAAACATGACAACTTTGGGGACTCTTATCCACATGGAGACATTCACCCATGATGCATACAGAGAGGCATATTCATAGGATGAGGACTTCAAGGAGGTGTATCAACAATTTCAAAGTACTCGTGCACAATGGTGAGAACAAAGTTAACCACCATCTCCAGGACGGGTTACTCTACATGCTAGATAAGTTATGTGTTCTTAAAGGTGAGTGATTGTAGCTGATTAGAGAGGCTCATGCCTCCAAGGTTGCAGGGCACTTTGGTGTAGCGAAGACCGTGGCTAACTTGTAGAGGTATGTGTATTGGCCCAATATGTAAGAGCAGGTAGCTAGGTTCATAAGAGAATGTATTCTTTGTTGTACCAGCAAACCTAGAAACAAGAAATGAGGTTTATATCATCCCTTACCTATACCTACTCGTCCTTGGGAAAGTATTTCCATGGACTTTGTGGGAGATTTACCGAAACCGAGGAAGGGACATGACTACTTGTTCGTGGTAGTTGATAGGTTCAGAAAGATGTTTGTTTTGATGCCCTGTAAAAACACCATCAGCAGGAAAGAAGCAATAAACTTTTTCTTTCAATATGTCTTGGTGCACTTTGGGATACTAAAGAGCATCATTTCAGACAGGCATGCAAGATTTCTCAGTGCATTTTGGACTACATTGTGGGACAAGATTGACACAAAGTTGAAGAGATATACAACATTCCATCCACAAACAGATGGGAAGACAAAAGTAGTCAAGATGACTTTGGTGCAGCTTCTAAGGGGATAATACTAGAAGCATCCAAAGACCTAGGATGAAAATATGGTATATATACAACATTCTTACAATAGAGAAGTCCACACTTCTACATAAAAGTCCCCATTTAATACTTGTTTTGGATATTTTCCACCTTCATCGTTCAATATTGCATATGGGCATCGAGGAGGAGTGAGGGAATATATTGATGATGATGATGATGGTTAACATCCACTGAGACCAAATTGGTCTATCGGACCTATAATTTGCTTAGTTTTTAATTATCTGGCTCCTCATCTTTCTTGGCGAGATTGGTGCTATAAATTTCTTTTTTTCTCTACGGTATTCCAACTTCCTTTATCTTGCATCTCCTTCATCTCTTCTGCTTCTTAGGACATTGGTGTCTTAGCTTCGCGATCCATTGTGTTCGTCCTTTTGAAAGTAGTCAGAGAAGAAGTTTGGTCTAGGAGATCTGCTTTGCTGTTAAATGAAGATTTATTTTGTGCGGTATTCGAATCCTCATCACTATTGATGCTTGAGGGGTTGTCGAGTTCACTTTTTTGTTGTTGGGCGGGGCTTTCTCCCTGCTTGTCTTGATAGTTGTTTCTTTCTTGCCCGGTTTCTTGTGATTCAGAGTTTTCTCTAGAGTATTCTTCTTTGATGATAGTGTAGTGTTCTTTTTGTGAGCTCCTTGCCACCATGTAGATCTGTGGTGGTTTTTTCTAGTAGAATTTTTCTCGGAGGTTTTTGGGCAATTTTTGCTAGATGGCCTGTCTCAAAGCAAGATCGACATCTGAAGAGGACACTTTCATAATCGAGTTTCTGGTTCCACACATAGTCTTTACTTGTTAGCTTTATTTCAACTAGGAATCCGGCGCTGAAGTCCATTTCCACACAGATGCGTGCATAGGTGGTTCTGGCATATTCCTCTGTTTCTAGGCACCTGCAGTAAAATTCCCCAATTGAATTTCCAATGGCATTTAGCGAGGAGAGGTTCCAGAGATGCAAGGGTAGACTTGGCAATCTCACCCAAATGGGTGCTGAGGTTATGACTGTTGTTGACGTATCGAATGATGGATTCCATGGCTTCATGAATAGGCCTGATTTTTCCCAAAACCAAGGGCTAGAATCTAGAATACATTGTTTGCTTTCAGGATTTTCAAAATCTACTATAAAGAAACCCCTAGCATAGGGGTAGATATTAATTTCATCAGAAATGACAGGCTTCCATACCTCCGAGATCCAATTGTGGAGAGTTGTTATTCGTGGCCAAAAACCATTGAACCGACAAATTAGGGCACTTTCGAAAAAATTCAAAGCCTCATCGAGTGAGGCTTGGACCACCTGGACAGTGGGAGTTGGGGCTTCACTGACGATATGGGCAGGATCTTGCCCTCCAGAAGCGGACGGAAATGAGCCAGCAGCTATTTTCGCGAAGCTAGGAGCCATATTTTCCTTTCCCGTAGAACTCAGCCACAGAGAAAAAAAGCAGAAGATAAGATTAGATCTAGATCTAGCCGCAGAAGATTAGATCTAGAACCTAGCCGCAAAGAAAATTAGATCTAGATCTAGATCTAGCCACACAAGATTAGATCTAAAACCCAGCGGCAGAATCTTAGTAAGCTTTTTAATCTGCAAGAAACCCTTAGCATATTTTGATTGCATGGCCCATAAACAGATCTATGGATCTCAACCAGCGCTTGTTTCGAGTCCTGCTGAAGAGGTTACCATGGCAAAGAAAATAGTCGATCAAAACCCAGCCACGGCAGATCAGCCGTAGAAGAACCACAGATCAGCGGCAGAAGAGCTGCAGAACAAACATGGGAGCCGTAATTCTAAATCAAAGCCATTTCCGCAGATCCTCATAAGAAAACTCTATGAAAAAACCGCCCGACATCGCCAAAGTGGATGCGCAGGGCTAAAATTTTTATAGAGAATATTAAGAAGATCCATCTATAGGTACAAGACATGTTGCAGAAGTCACAATAGAAGTATAAGGCCAGGCATGATCAACAAAGCACACAGAAATCGTTCAAGGTGGGAGACAAAGTATGGCTATAGTTGAATAAGGAGAGGTTGCACAGGTCAGGTAATAAAATCAAGGCTGTAATGTATGGCCTCTTTGAGATACTGGAAAAGGTGGGTGATAATGCCTATTGACTTAGTTTACCACCATATATGTGGATTTACTCAATTGTGAATGTAGATAATTTGAAACTCTAGGAGCCTTCCATGTTACATCAAGAAGAGGAACATGGTCTACCTTCTATGGAGGATTTGGCACCAGATGCTCAGGCAAAGTTAACAAAAGATATAGTTTTGCAGAATAGGTCCAAAAATACAAGACAAGGGTAGCATGACCTTTGGCAGATTGGATTGAAGGGACAACTTCCAGGAAAAGTTAAATGGTACACCAGAGAGAAGGTCGAGGAAAAATTTCCTCACCTCATTTATTAGAAGTTTTTGGGGACCAATATCCTCCCAAAATGGGGATTTGTGATGCGAATTAGATCATTATATTGTTTTTCATCCATCTCAATGCATTCAGAGTGGAAAAAGTGGAGGAATCAGCTCATGGAATAGTGTTTACTGGCGGGGCCCAATTTGGCGAAACCGGGTTTGAAACCTTCCACGAGTGTTTTGAGCCATCAAACGTCATTTTTTTAGGGTAAAAAATTATTACTTCTAATTAATGCCATTTCATGTTGTTCTACACACAAATATATTTCCAACGACGCAAGAAACACATCAATCAGATTTTGTATGCAAAAATTATGCCACTCAGAAGTTGAGATTCCTATTTTCACACCTATAGTTCATGAGGATGCCGCGTCATGCCCCATTATTCATGGAAAAGGGGATATCCACGTGATTATGATGTAAAAGATTCTATAAGAGTCTATATTTTAACTCTAGTTAAGAGTTGATGTAGTCAAAATTAACCACTAGTAGGCCATCGGGTTGTGTTATAACTGGGCCACTAGGAGGAAGATCCATTCCATTTCTTTCGAGAGAATATTGTTCAAGCAAAGATAGCTAGGAGAGATAGTATGTAAAGAAGACAAAGAGAATATATGCATTGTAGTAGCCCACAAGCCACAGGCATTACTTCTTTTTACTTGCAACCATATTTTCCAGACAGAGAAAGAGAGAAAAGCAGCCTCACCTTCCATTTGGGTTTTCTCCCGAAACGGTTTCCCAGAGAATATTTTGTGCCTAATGTGTGTGTGTGATCTTATTTTTTCATTCTCTAATTTTCTGTATAATTTCCATTTGCATGCATGCACTAATTACAGTAAAATCTACAAATCTAGAAATTAAATAAAAATGTAATAATGTATAACTTCAAATTTTTAATATAATATTGTCAGATTTGTTGTGACGAACTGTCAAGTGGAATATCCATGGAAGTTTATGAACAAGAAGCTTATAAGGAGGAGAATAAGAAGAAAAAATGGGGAAAATATAAAAAGACGACAGCCACAACACACCAGTGCAAAGATCCTAGCAACCACTGCAACATCGATGACCATAAAGAGGAAAAATGTTGGAAGTTGCATCCAGAGTTAAACCCGAAGAACAAGAAGACGAATCTCATGGCCACTAATTCTAGAAACCAAGATGAAAACAACTCAGATGTGGATGAGAATATTTTTTGTACATCAGTATAGAAGGAGGTGAATCTGAGTAGCCTGCAGCAACAGGAAGAGAAGAAATAACCAAACTCTTCCATATAAAAATATAGGTCAAGAAGACAAATATTGATGCTCTATTTGACTCAGGATCGCAGGTGAATCTCATTGCAGAAGAGTTGGTCAAGAAGTTGGGGCTAGAATTTCATGATCATCCAAACCCATATCCATTGGAATGGGTAAATAAGGGTGCAGAGTTGAAGGTAACAAAACAGTGTAAAATTAGATTTGGTATCAGTGTTGATTTTATTGATGAAGTAGACTTAGATTTGGTTCCCCTTGATGTATGTGGAGTCGTGTTTTGGATTCCATACATGTACATGTGTGATCCAATATTCATTAGGAGAGCCAACCAGTATCGACTCGTTAAGGATGGAAAATATTTCATCATCAACGCGCACAAAGGCAAGTCTAAAATCTCACTGGTAAGTGCAAACTAAGTCAAGAAATTGATCAGTTCTAGCATGAAGTATGTTTTATTTTTTTAAGAGAAAATTAGTCTGAAGAGGAGTCAATAAGAGGCAAGGCATCCCTAGAGGGGTGTACTAAGAAACAAAAAGAAACAATTGGAGGATTTGTTATAGGCATACAAGGATGTGTTCTAAGAGCCTAAAGGGTTACCAACCAAGAGCTAAGTGGAGCATGAGATCCATATATTTCTTGAATCCCCATTGCCAAATATTGGGTTATGCAGGAAGTCTGTTATAGAAGAAAGTGAGGTGAAAAAACAGTTGCAGTAGCTACTGGAACAGGGTGTCATTCAACGGAGTACATCCCCATGTGGGTCACCCATCATCATTGTTCTAAAGAAGGATGGGACTTAGCGGATGTGTATAGATTACAGGGCGTTGAACAAAATCATGCCCAAGTATAGATACCCCCTGCCAAGGATAGATGATCTAGTAGATCAGTTGCAGCAAGCAAAGTACTTCACCAAGTTGGACTTGAAGTCTGGATATCACCAGGTTCGAGTCAAAGAAGAAGATACATGGAATACCACCTTCAAAACCAGGAAAGGTTTATATGAATGATTATTCATGCCATTTCTCTTATGTAATGAACCAACTACATTTAGGAGATTAATGAATGATGTATTGTGCCTTTTTATAGATACATTTTTTATTGAATATTTGGATGATATACCGGTATATAGTGTTGGAAATTGTAACTAGGTTCGGTCTTCATTTAATGTACTTGATTCATAATGAAATATACTTATCAAAAGAATAAAGTAAAGAATTTTTATTTTTGTAACAGTGACTTATTAAAACATGAGCTTCATTCTTGGGTCATCATTATATTAGTCAAAGTCCCCATTGTGGACTCCTAGGATTAATATTGAGTTTATAGAGTCATTGTATATTCAGAGAGACTCTTCTTGGGATTTTGAATCATCTAAGAAGATTTTCTATTGAGTCAAATATAATTTATGTATCCTCCACACAAATTCATCCTAGAAGAGATCAAGTCGACCTAAGAACACTAATTTGACCTCACATGGAGCCTATAACTATAAATTCCTTTGGATTATCTCATCTCAAGCTAGTTAGATGTCTCAAGAGTAGTTGGAGAAGTGTGAAGTAGGACGAAGTGGGTCTAAGGAATCTGAAGGAAGTTTGAGTTTGGGGAATTATAAGGAGAACAATAAAATCAAACTTTTAGTGCTTCTCTCTCTCTGTTTCATGTCCTAGTTTGGGAGATCAAAGTCTTCCAAGTTTTACTAATGCCGGAAATCGCTGCCTAATCAAAGTTTCTGGAAAGGAGGTCGAAGATCTGGAATGTTGACTTAGTGTGGAGGGAAGGTTTGGTATTTGTATAGGGTGAAAAGTCTCAAAGAATACTATTTAAAGGAAGAATTTACTTGACCGGTTTTTCCCCTCGAGGGGAGTTTTTCCCTAGCATAGTGCCTATATCTTGTGTCTCTTGTTTTGTGATCTTCATAAACACATAATATGGTAATTTATTTATGAAAAATAAGATAATAAAGAAGTAAAAGAACTCAACACACTCACAATTGATTATCAATAAAGAAGAATCAAACCCTAATATAACTGCTTTGATTTTCCAACATGGTATTAGAGCTAAGGCCATGAAAAGTCAAAGATCACTTTGTTGGCATGGATTCTCCCTCTTTGATGAAATATATTAGAATGGATATCAACATTGCTAGAAGTTGGATCAAGAAGGTCATCTACTACTTATTCAACCAAGTCAAAAGTCAAGGATTCTTGGCTGCTCTTACAGGTTCTCTTAAGGATGACAAAGAATGGATCATTAATAGTGGAGCATCGAGAAACATGACAGGAGAAATTAAACAAATTCATACACTATCAAAGAAGCCATACTCTCATGCAATGTAATTAGTGACAACAAAAGATATGATGCTAGAGGCCTAGGATCAACATCGTTGAATCTGGATAATGGATCAAAGTTGCACCTCAACAACGTTCTATATGTTCCAAGTTTGAAAAAGAAATTTCTTTTTATTTCTTGTTTACAAGATAAAGGGGAAAGATTTCATTTTGTTGATGGAAACATTTTGGTTTGGGGAAAATACTCTATCTTTGATAAAGCTAGGGTTATTGGAGTTCATGAAGGTAGCCTTTATAGATTCATTACACCACCTCCTCAAGCTTTAGTTCATATGGAAATAAGTCCCATTGAGATGTGGCATAAGAGGTATGGTCATCTACATTAGAAGGCCATCCCTACTCTTAGTCAATTGGTTCATGGTATTCCTAATATGAAGTTCGATCATGAAGGTGTGTCCAAGGGATGCTCTTTGGGAAAACATACAAGAAATCCATTTCATAATAGTGAAACTAGGTCTAAAGAAATATTAGACCTCATTCATTCCGATTTGTGTGGGAAAATGTATGAAAAAACTCTTGGATCTCATCTCTACTATGTGACATTCATTGATGACCATTCGCAAAATACATGGCTCTACCTCATCAAAACAAAAGATGAATTATTTGACAAGTTCAACGAGTTTAGGGCTGAAGTGGAAACCCTAACCGAAAGAAAGATAAAAACTTTGAGGTCTAACAATGGTGGGTAATACACTTCTAAGGATCTGATTTCATATTGTAAGGAAGAGGGTATTAAGAGGGAGCTCATTGTTCCCTATTATCCTGAATAAAATGGATTGGCTGAAAGGAAGAATAGGTCAATTGAAGAAGGCATTCAAACTATGCTCCTTTATCAAGACTTACAAAAATTCTTATTGGGAGAAGCAGCAATGACAGTCATATACATTCAAAATAGAAGTCCTCATAAGATTCTTGATAATACAACACCTGAAGAAGTATTCACAGGAAAGAATCTGAGTGTGGATCACCTCTAAATCTTTGGAATTCAAGCATACATCCATGTTCCGAAAGACAAGCGAAAAAAATTTGGATTCTACAAGTATCAAGGGAATATTCATTGGATATAGTCTCTCTTCAAAAGCATATAGAATCTAAATCGAGGAAGGAAGATATATTGAAGTGAGCAAGGATGTCATATTTGATGAAAATCAAGCATACAAGAAATCAAAAGATATTCCTATTGATTCTAATGACGAAGAAGTTCCAATATTTGAAGAAGAAGAAGTTCCAATATTTGTGGAACCCCCTATATCGAGGAAACAGGACGCTCCATCCATCAGAGGATAAGCGAACATGCAGCTGACCTAAGACATGGGAGAACCAAGTCTTCAGCGTTAGCAGAGCATGTGGAAAAGACCAAGCATCAGGTTTGTATTGAGGAGGCCAAGGTTGTTGCTAAGATTGCTCATTTCCATCATCGTAAATTCAGGGAAGCTATTGAGATTGAAAGAAGGCCTAACAATCTCAATAGAGATGACGGCTGGAAAATCAATAGTTGTTGGATCCCTGCCCTGTCGTCTTAGTTTTCTGTTTTTCCCTGGAGCCTTCCTTCCTCCTGGGGTTGATCTGTTTTGCTCTGTGGTCGCTTTAGGTCTTTTTCCTGTCCCTCCCCCCTTTTTTGTCGTTCTCTCTATTGTTTTTATTTATTTATTTATATACCCTGTATTTACGTGTATATATTATTATTATTTATTTTTATTTATTTATTTATTTATTTATTTATATATATATATATATATATATATATATATATATATATATATATATATATATATTTTAATATTTTATTTTATTTTTTATTTTTATTTTTATTTTTATTTATTTATTTTAATTAATTTATTTTTTTATTTTTTATTTTTTTCAATGGTCTTTTACCTATCTTTATAACCAAAGATTATTAATTTAATATATATATTAATAATTATTAATAAATAATTTAGATAAATAAACTATATTAAATAATATTAATATTAATATTAAATTAATAACAATATTTTCACTACTAATATTAATAATATATTATTATCAAGACCATTTTACTAATATAATATTAATTATATTTAATAAATAACTTAATTAAACAAAAAATTACTTATATTATTAATATATAATTAAATCAAATAATTTACCTTTTCTAACTAACCATTTAAATTAAATTATTGATATTTTTAACCTTAACTATGTGATATATATATTTTATATTAACAATAATCAGTGAATAATTTAAATAAATAAGCGAATTATCTTCTTAAACTAACCACTAATAATATTTTATTTATTTTGAATCCTAACTTTTATTAATAACCTAATATTATAACTTTAATATATTTATATATATTAATAAATTAATTAACTAATTTTTATAACTAACCATTAAAAATATTTTATGTATTAATATTAAAAATAATAATAATATTAAATTAATGAATAGTAATTTGACCTATGGACCGTAGGTCAAAATTAGCCGTTGGTCGATTTAGCCGTTGGAGTCTTTGCTCAGACTATTTAACATGCTAAGCTGGATCTGTTTCTTCAACTTGTCCTGACGATGAACCACACTGGTTGGTTCGAAACGCGTCGACAAAGGTCTTTCCTCATGTGATTTTTGCCGAAGTTCTGCTTACAACTATTATGGATCACAGAAGCCTCAATTCAATAAAAGAAGAAGTTCATCATTAAAACTCTACTACAAATCTCGAAGAAGGACCAAGTGATCCTATTCAATTGGTGGCCATCCCAACCACAAGGAAAAGGCCAAATTGGTTGAAAGATACATTAGAAAATGGTGAAGGACATGAAGTTGTGAAAGGAACCTTTCGAGAAAGAAAGAGACCGAAGAGATATTCTAGTTATGTTGCATATATAATGAAATTGATTGAAGCCGAGCCATCTACATTCAAGGAAGTTGCTCATTAAGAGGTTTGGAAAAAATTAATGCAAGAAGAATATCAATCCATCATGAAGAATGGGGTTTGGGAAATCGTTCCTAGACCTAGTGAAAAATCAGTTGTCACATCTAAATGGATCTATAAGATCAAACATGTTGTTGATGTAAGTATAGACAAGTATAAAGTAATATTCGTTGCAAGTGGTTTCTCTCAAAAGGAAGGAATTGATTATGAAGAAGCCTTTGCACCCAAAGCAAGGTACACTACCATTAGATCATTGGTTTCATTGGATCCTACAATGGGGTGTAATATTCATCAAATCGATGTGAAGAATGCATTTCTAAATGGGACCATTGATGAGGAAGTGTACATCGAAAAACCTGAAGGCTTTGAGGTTAATAGCAAGGACTCTCATGTTTGAAAACTTAAGAAGGCCCTATATGGTTTGAAGTAAGCACCTAAGGCATGGTATGCAAGGATGGATGCATATCTACTTAGAATTAGGTTCGTGCAGAGTTTTGTTGATCTGAATATCTACACCAAGATTGTGAATGATGAGCCTGTCATTATTCTACTTTATGTGGATGATCTATTCATCACAGTTGTGTAGCAAAGAATTCAAGAATGTAAGAAAATGTTGGCAGCTGAATTTGAAATGAAGGATCTAGGATTGATGCACTATTACTTAGGTCTAGAAGTATTGCAGATACTTAGGGAGATATATTTTGGGAAAGGAAAGTACATCATCAAGTTGTTACAGAAATTTGGGATGATGGATTCCAAGCAGATGACTGCTCCTATGATCACCAATCTCAAAAAGTTGAGGGACTCTGACTCTAGTCTCGTGGATCCTACCTCCTATCAGCAGTTGGTGAGTTACCTAATGCATATTATAAATACTAAGCAAGATATAAGTTATGCAGTAAAAATTCTTAGTCAGTTTCAGTTGGAGCCTCGTCATGATATTCATTGGAAAATTGCTAAACATATACTAAGGTATCTTCATGGCACTATATATCACTACCGAAAGTATGATAGTAAGAAAGTCAAGCTAATTAGCTTCACATACTCTGATTGGGGTGGCAGTGAGATTGATGGAAGGAGCACTACCATATGATGTTTCACTCTGGGAGCCACTATGATCTCATGGATGAGTAGGAACCAAGATCTCATTGTGTTAAATAGTGTCGAGGCAGAATCTATGGTTGCATGTGAAGTAGGAAACAAAGTTGTTTGATTAAGGAAGCTTCTGACAGATTTGTTCGAGAAGTCTTTGGGTCCTACTGTGATTAATTGTGACAGTAAAAGTTATATCAATATGTTTGGAGATCCTGTGTTTCATTCTAGAACGAAGCATATAACAATAAGCTCCACTTTATTAGGAACCTGGTGTAGGATGGGATAATGAAGTTGGAGTATGTCTCAATAGATGAATAAGTAGCAGACATACTAACAAAGTCTCTTCCTAATAAGAAGTTTGATTATCTGAGAAACTTCCTTGGTTTGGTATACATTGCTAATTGTATTGATGATAAGGAAATGGAAGAGATTTGTTGAGGCTTTGCGAGTGAAGAATTTCCTAGGAGGACATATGGCTGGCACTTTGTGTTGATGTCTAGGTCCCAAAGTAGGGAGGGAGGCATGGGTCGTAGAGCTCTAACCATGGATACGCACCTAGGTCCCTGGGTTGGTGGTTAGCAAGTAATCTTGATGGTACCTAGAGGGGCTGAAATCTTGAGTCCACCTTATTTCCACTTGGATAGATTGCCCTAGTCAGGAATCTAGTCCATGGCATTGTGGTGCCTAAATTGTTGAGAGGCCAGTGGATAGATTGGTCTGGTCAAAAATCGAGTCCATGGCATTACAGTGCCTAAATTTCTTCATTATTCATATAGTTCGAGATCTTCCATTGTATTTGTATATGATGAATACCTCCTAGTTAAGAGGGAGTGTTGGAATTTGTAACTAGGTTCAGTCTTGATTTAATGTATTTGAGTCATCATGAAATGTACTTGTCAAAAGAATAAAGAAAATATTTTTTATTATTGTAATAATGACTTATCAAAGCATGTGTTTCATGATTGGGTCATCATTATATTAGTCAAAGTCCCCATTGTGGACTGTTGGGATTAATATTGAGTTTATAGAGTCATTATATATTCAAAGAGACCCTTCTTGGGCTTTTGAATCATGTAAAAAGATTTATTGATTCAAATATAATTTATGTTTCCTCTACACCAAGTCAGCCTAGAACATATCAAGTCAGACTAAGGACACTAATTCGACCTCACATGGAGCCTATAAATAGAAGCAAGTTGAAGTCATGTGGACTATCTCATCTCAAGCTAGTTTGATATCTCAAGAGTAGCTGGAGAATTGTGATGTAGGACGAAGTGGGTCTAAGGAATCCAAAGGAAGTGTGAGTTTTGGGAAGTCTGAGAAAAAAATCAAACTTTTCATGCCTCTCTCTCTCTATTTCATGCCCTAGTTTGGGATAACAAAGTATTCCAAGTTTCATAGATGTCGAAAGTTGTCGCCTAGTTGAAGTTTCTGGAAAGGAGGTCGAACATCTGGAAGCTTGACTTGGTGTGGAGGGAAGGTTTGGTCTTTATCTAGGGTGAAGAGTCTCAAAGAATAATATTGAAAGGAAGAATTTTCTTGACTGGGTTTTCCCCTCGAGGGGGGTTCTTCCCTAGCATAGTGCCTACATCTTGTGTCTCTTGTTTTGTGATATTCATACACACATAATATGGTAATTGCTTGTGAAAAATAAAATAATAAATAATTAAAATAAGTGAACACACTCACAAGTAATTAACATTAAAGGAAAGTCAAACCCTAATATAATTGCTTTGATTTTCCAACATGGTATCAGAGCTAAGGTAAGGAAAATTCAATGATCACTTTGTTGCCATGAATTATCCCTCTTTGATGCACTATATAAGAATGGGTATCAACACTGTTGGAAGCTGGATCAAGAAGGTCATCTACTACTTATTAGACAAGGTCAAAAGTCAAGGATTATTGGGTGCTCTTACAGGTTCTCTTAATGATGACAATGCATGGATCATTGATAGTGGAGTATCGAGACACATGACATGAGAAAGTAAACAACTTCATACACTGTTAAAGGAGCCATCTTCTCATGCAATGAAATTAGGTGATAACAAAATCTATGATGTTAGAGGCCTGGGATCAACATCGTTGAAGCTGGATAATGGATTGAAGTTTCACCTCAATAACATTCTATATGTTCTAGGTTTGAAAAATAATTTTCTTTCTATCTCTTGTTTACAAGTTAAAGGGGAAAGAGTTGATTTTGTTGATGGAAAATTTTTGGTTTGGGGAAATATAGTAGCATTGATAAAGCTAGGGTTATTGGAGTTCGTGAAGGTATCCTTTATAGAGTCATTACACCACCTCCTCAATCTTTGGTTCATATAGAAATAAGTCACATTAAGATGTGACATAGGAGGTATGGTCATATACATTATAAGGTCATCCCTACTCTTAGTCAATTGGTTCATGGTATTCCTAATATGAATTTTTATCATGAAGTTGTGTGCAAGGGATTACCTTTGGGAAAACATACAATAAATCCAATTCATAATAGTGAAACTAGTTCTAAAGAAATATTAGACCTCATTCATTTTGATGTGTGTGGGCCTATGTTTGACAAATCACTTGGAGGTCATCTCTACTATGTGACATTCATTGATGACCATTCTAGAAAGACATGGCTCTACCTTCTCAAAACAAAAGATGAAGTATTTGACAAGTTCAAGGCATTTAGGGATGAAGTGGAAACCCTAACCCAAAGAAAGACAAAAACTCTAAGGTCTGACAATGGTGGGGAATACACTTGTAAGGAATTGGTTGCATTAATTTTAAGGAAGCAGATATTAAGAAGGATCTCATTGTTCCCTATTATCCCGTGCAAAATGGATTGGCCGAAATGAAGAATAGGTCAATTGAAGAAGGCATTCAAACTATGCTCCTTGATCAAGACCTACCAAAATTATTATGGCGAGAAGAAACAATAAAAAATGTATACATTCAAATAGAAGTCCTCATAAGAGTCTTCATAATACAACACCCAAAGAAGTATTTACAGGAAAGAAGCCAAATGTGCATCATCTCTGAATCTTTGGAAGTCCAGCATACATCCATGTTCCGAAAGACAAGAAAAAAAAATTGGATTCTACAAGTATCAAGGGAATATTCGTTGGATATAATCTCTCTTCAAAAGCATATAGAATCTAAATTAAGGAAGATATATTGAAGTAAGCAAGGATGTCATATTTAATTAAAATAAAGAATACAAGAAATCAAAAGATATTCCTATTGATTCTGATGATGAAGAAGTTCCCATATTTGTAGAAGAAGAATTTCATCATGAAAACTCTACTACAAATCTTGAAGAAGAAGGACCAAGTGAACCTATTCAACCGGTGGTCATCCCAACCACAAGGAAAAGGCTAAATTGGTTGGAATCTACATTATAAGATGTTGAAGGACATGAAGCTATGAAAGGAACCTTCAGGGAAAGAAAGAGACCAAAGAGATATTCTGGTTATGTTGCATATATAACGAAATTGATTGAATATGAACCATCTACATTCAAGGAAGTTGCACATCAAGAGGTTTGGAAGAAATCAATGCAAGAAGAATATCAATCCATCATGAAGAATGGGGTTTGGGAAATTGTTCCTAGACCTAGTGACAAATCAGTTGTCATGTCTAAATGGATCTATAAGATCAAACATGTTGTTGATGGAAGTATAGACAAGTACAAAGTAAGATTCGTTGCAAGGGGTTTCTTTCAAAACGAAGGCGTTGATTATGAAGAAACCTTTGCACCCATAGCAAGTTACACTAACATTAGATCATTGGTTTCATTGGATGCTACAATGGGGTGGAATATTCATTAAATGGATGTGAAGACTGCATTTCTAAATGGGACCATTGATGAGGAATTTCACATCGAACAACCCAAAGGATTTGAAGTTAATAGCAAGGACTTTCAGGTTTGCAGACTTAATAAGTCCCTATATGGTTTCAAGCAAGCACCTAGGGCATCATATGTAAGTATGGATGCATATCTACTTAGAATTAGGTTCGTGAAGAGTTATGTTGATCTAATCTCTACATCAAAGTCATGAATGATGAGCACGTCATTATTCTAATTTATGTGGATGTCTATTCATCACAGGTGTGGAGTTAAGAATTCAAGAATGTTGGAAACTGAATTTGAAATGAAGGATCTAGGATCAAGTTGTTGTAGAAATTTGGGATGATGGATTCCAAGCCAATGACTACTCCTATGATCACCAATCTCAAGAAGTTGAGGGACTCTTACTCTAGTCTCATGGATCCTACCTCCTATCAGTATTTGGTGAGTTCCCTAATGCATCTAGTAAATACTAGGCAAGATATATGTTTTTAAGTAAACATTCTTAGTCAGTTAGAGTTGGAGCCTCGTCGTGATCATTGGATAACTGGTAAACTTATACTAAGGCATCTTTTCGGCACTATATATCATTGCCTAAAGTATGATAGTAAGGAATTCAAGGTAATTGGCTTCATATACTCTAATTGGGGTGGTAGTGAGATCGATGGAAGGAGCACTACCAGAGGTTTCTTTAGTCTTGGAGCCGCCATGATCTCATGGATGAGTAGGAAGGAAGATCTTGTTGCATTAAGTAGTGCCGAGGTAGAATAAGTGGCTGCATGTGAAGTAGGAAAGGAGGATGTTTGGTTAAGGAAGATTTTGACATATTTGTTTGAGAAGTCTCTGGGTCTGTTGTGGCTAGCAACAACCCCCCCCCCCTTTTTTTCATTTAAGTGTTGTCCAAAATACTAAATGAATGGGGACCCTTAGTTAAAATTTAGGGAAAGAAAGAGTTTCCTTTCTTCAAAATAAGGTTACCATCGTAAGCTTAGGAAGGTCTTTTGAATATTTTAAAACCTAAGTCTATGATAAGGAAAAAATCTTTAAAACCGCGTTGCAAAAAAGATAGGAAGTGCCTCCATTTCGCTATAATATCGGTATATACAAGACTCTCATGCTAAGCAATATATCGCATCACAACAAAGTAATACTCATAACGAAAAAACTTCAAGATTTACCGATCTGCGATAACACCGATCGCAAGATCGCATATCGCAGAAAATGAGCTGACAAGATTTGGCAAGAATAAAACTTCTGCGATCTGCGATGTTGCGATCGATATGATGTTATATTCGTGTGTTTGCGCGATCTGCGATGGTGTGATTTGCGATGGCACGATCTGCGATGTTACGTAAGAAAATCATAAAATCACTTCATCACGAATCCTTCGAGCACGCTATTTAAGAAAAGCCACTTACCATAATCTAACTCAAGATCATGCGCTTTTAATGATAGTAAAGGGATTAGTTGTCAGCTATTAAATGAAATGTAGATGCGTGCTTTTGTAAAGAATTACTTCACGTAAGGTGGCATATTTGATATATATGTTGCATTTAAAACTCTCCCATCACCTTTCTTGATCAGTCATTTCCATTTCACTTGTAAGCTGCAGGAACGGAGAGTGAAAGACGATACACAGCCATACGCGGGAAGAAATGGGAAATAAAAATAGAGCTCAGGGCTCTGAGCTAAGGAAAAGACGAAGGAAATGGCACCTTTGTATACAGACACAGCCTGTAACAAAGACGCAGGGATATCGACGTGGGAAAGCATGTACAGATTAAGAAAGATTTATTTGATGATTTATTTTAGAATAAACGCTCACTCCAAGAAATTTTGCGGGAAGCTCAGTCAAAATTGTCTCTAGATGACCTCCAAAAATTCATGGTATACAGAGAAAGAAGACTGGCCAGAGTTCCTTTAGAAAATCGGCGACTGCCTGCCAGAGAACCGGCTCCAAGCGTTAGCCTCAGTGGGAACTCAAGCACTTCCAGATCTAAATCTAACACTGTGCAAGGAGTACCTGAACATTCTAAAGGGTCTAGAAGCGACCAAGGCAAGAACGAAGAAACAGCTAAGGACACGGCTCAGTCAAGTGCAATGTCGCAACAGCATGTTATCGCCTCCCCTCCAAGAGATGTCCCCCCTCTTGTCATTAAAACGCCACCCGTCATGACAGAATTAGACAAAGAATGGGAAACCTTCAATGAGCTGATCAATCTTGAAGGGCAAGCCCCAAGAACGCCTGTGAACAATACACAGGTAGCACAAGAAGTTGTTTCGACCATAGTCAGCAGTGTCACAGAAACGGAGCACATTCCTATCGCTCCACCTTCCGAGCTTCTACTTAATGTAGAAGAAATTCCCCCACTGGATGTATTCTATAGTCCCCAACATAAAGCAGTTGTAAGAAGGCAGAGAAAGAAAAGAAAACTAGAAAATACACTGTCACAAGATGCTGAACAATTGGACGTCTTATGGAAAGACCCCAACAATAACCCAACTGAAAATCTCACTAAGTTGTCTCAGATCGCAGGAGCATATGCTTCTGCAACTATTGACAAGGCATCGGAAGTTCAGCAACTGTTGAAAGAACAAGAAGATCAAATACAGCTACTACAACGACAATTGCAACAAGCCAATGCTAATATTGAAGCTAACAAACAGCTCGAGAAGTTGCAAGAAGACTTTCAGCAGATGCAGATAGGCTATCAAAGAAGTCTAGACGAGAAAGGAAAACAATTACAAATTTTCCAAGAAATGCATAAAGATGAGCCTAAGCTTACAGAATTTATTTCCGAGTCTATTGGCTTAAATGAACAACTACTGCAGCAACAGGAAGAGTTGGGACGTAAGATATCACAGTGGAGTCATTATTGCGAACTGAGCGATAAAATCACCAATCAAGTGGTAGATTTGCGGAGTGACTATGATCAGAGTGACAAACGGGTGACGGAGTATTTGGCTTGGCAGGATGAAGATGAAGGGAAAAGAGCAAGTGCACCCAGAATAAACGAGAATCATAAAGAATTGCTCTTTAATAAATGGGATGATCAGATCAGAGAGGCGGAACAAGCAGCGGAGACAGCGGCCACGCAAGCAAGCATTCTTATCGACTGTGTAAATGAAAATTTGCACAGAGCAAATTTAATCGAAGAGACCACCCCGGGGTATCTACCAAATAAACTACGACTGGAAGCAAAATGGAAGCAGAAGGCGCAAGAGAAGGGAAAAGCGATCCAAGCATTAAACAGGTTAAATTGGGAGTGTTACTGGGCATACTTGGTCAAGCCGCATAGTCAATGGATGACTGTGAAATGCATCATAAACGCGGCCGAAAAATTAGTGCCAGCTCTCATAAATTCCGTTTTCGCAGCCCAGCTCAAAGCAGAAGTCAGCCAGCCGACTCTCCTCAAGCCCATGATGAACACTTGCAGCTTTAAAGATCAGATTCAGAAATAGTCTTATTTAGAATGTTGTTTTTTCTTTAAAATTAGATTAGAAAAAGGACGGTCATTTGAAAACCGCATCCTAAATTTTGTAAACAAACTATTATTAGAATTAGGAAGTAGTATTTTAACCCTTCTCATGCATTTGGAGAAGGGTCCAGAAATTTGTCAAAAACTTGTCCTCAGAACATGCACTTCTGCACCCTCAGAGGAGGTTTTGATGAATGGATGGATCGAGGTTTATTAATGTTTGCATTTGATGTCTGCTACTGATGTTGCACTTTTGTACTCTTAGTAGATGTTAGAACAAGTAGAGATAAATCATTTTTGCTTGAATCTTATGAGTAGGATCAGTCATAAATGGTACTTTTATCTCTTGGCCATTTCTGCTTATATTCTGAAAGTGATATACAGTTTTAGTTGTTTATATGTTGTTGCATGAATGTGTGAGTTACCATTTGGCACTTTTGTACAGTGGAGTCATTTATTTATGTTTGATATATGAATAACTTATTATGCGATATGATGTTCACAACTTTTTTGCCTAACTTTTTATGCAAAGTAGTTCATCTTAATTGATTTCTATTCTTATGATAGCTGAATGATCTTTATTACCAGTTATTGTCTGAAATCTTTTTAGATCGCATAATAGAAGAAATACACCCCGGGTTAGCATAGATTAGATGTGCTGTTTTTCATTAGATTACAATAGCATAGATTTAGTTTAAAAGTTTGAATTAGATTAGCCTCAAAGTATTCTTAGATCAGCAACATCCAACTCTGCACACGCACACACCCTTAGATTGGGAAACTGGTCCCATTATCCCCAGTCGGACCCGCTATACCAAACGGATAAGGAGCTGCCAACCAAGGTCCAGACCGGGTGGGTATCCCCCTTGTTGTCGACCCGATTTTTGGGGCTTCAACAGGAGGGTGGCATGGATCGTAGATCTTTGACCATGTATACACACCTAGGTCCCTAGGTTAGTGGTTAGCAAGTAAGCGTGATGGTACCTAGAGGGGATAAAAGCTTGAGTCAACCTTATTCCCACTTGGATAGATTGCTCTGGTCAAGAATCTAGTCCATGGCATTATGGTTCCTAAATTCCTTCATTCTTCATATAGTTTGAGATCTTCCATTGTATTTGTATATCATGAATACCTCCCTAATTAAGAGGGAGTGTTGGAAATTGTAACTAATTTCGGTCTTCATTTAATCTATTTGAGTCATCATGAAATGTACTTGTCAAAAGAATAAAGAAAAGAAATTTTATTATTGTAAAATGACTTATTAAAGCATGGGTTTCATGCTTGGGTCATCAATATATTAGTCAAAGACCCCATTGTGGACTCCTGGTATTAATATTGAGTTTATAGAGTCATTGTATATTCAAAGAGACCCTTCTTGGGCTTTTGAATCATGTAAAATGGTTTTCTATTGAGTCAAATATAATTTATGTATCCTCTACACCAAGTCGGCCTAGAAGAGATCAAGTTAGCCTAAGGAAACTAATTTGACCTCACATGGAGCCTATAAATAGAAGCAAGTCGAAGTCATTTGGAGTGTCTCATCTCAAGCTAGTTCAATATCTCAAGAGTAGTTGGAGAAATGCGAAGTAGGACGAAGTGGGTCTAAGGAAGCTGAAGGAAGTGCAAGTTTGGGGAAGTTTGGGGAAGTTTAAGGAGAAGAAGAAAGTCAAATATTTGTTCCCTCTCTCTCTTTGTTTCATGCCCTATTTTGGGAGATCAAATTCTTCCAAGTTTCACTGGTGTCGGAAGTTGTTACATAGTCGAAGTTGCTGGAAAGGAGGTTGAAGATCTAGGAGGCTGACTTGGTGTGGAGGGAAGGTTTGGTCTTTGTCTAGGGTGAAGAGTCTACAAGAATACTATTGAAAGGAAGAAATTTCTTGATTGGATTTTCCCATCGAGGGGGGTTCTATCGTGGCATGGTGCCTACATCTTCTGTCTCTTGTTTTGTGATCTTCATATATATATAATATGGTAATTGCTTGATGAATAATAAGATAATAAAGAATTAAAAGAAGCCAACACACTCACAAATAATTATCAATAAAGGAGGATCAAACCCTAATATAACTTCTTTGATTTTCCAACATATAGTTCTACCTGGGAGGAGCATATGTCACATTTGGCATAGGTGTTGGAAACATTGAAGAAGCATCGACTGCTAGTAAATCTCAAGAAGTGTGATTTTTTGCAACAACCTTTGGTATATATGGGGTATGTGATCGATGGAGGAGAACTAAAGATAGATCCTTCCAATATGGAGGCCATCTTCAAATGTCTTATGCTTCTAATGTTTCTGAGGTCAGGAATTTCATTGGGGTAGCACAATACCTGAGGAAGTTCATAGCCTCATTTTCAACAGTAGCAGCACCATTCCATGCCATAACAATAAGTGGAAAGAGTTTCTAATGGGGAAAAGGTCAGCAAAGGCCTTTCAAAGAGCTAAAGAAGAAGATCATCCAAGTGTTGGGCGCGAGATCCCCCAAGGGAAGTTTGGGGCTTAAAGCCCAGGTTTTGACTAAATCCGATGTAAAGACTCTGTGTTTTGTGGGTGCAGAGTGTGAGCTTATAAATGAGTCATAGGGTTGTCCGCCCTCATTTTTGTAATGTAATGTCAGCTTTAAAGATCTACCCATGGTCCGCGGACCATGGGATTGTATAAATAGAGCAAGGCTCTAAGTTGTAAAGAACGAAACCATTTGTGGCTTGATGGGGCCTGACCCAGGTTCGGATTTAATTAGCCAAACAAATCCCTACACTACTAGCCCTTTTGGCAACAACCCATGGAACGCGGGCTAAGGTCTCACCCGAAGCAGCATGGACGGATGCTGGAACCAAGTTTCTGCACCCTTGAGATGTTTGAGGGGTCGATTTAGTCCAACTGTGAATGGATTCGTGCAGGTCACTTCACGCACTGTCCTGACTTGCGAGGCCTCCACGATCTATTATAATTGCCTTTGTGTAGCCCTAACTAGGGGCTGAGGTGCTTTCGCGCTGCTAAGGCAGCGATCTACACTATTTCCCCAAGTTACACCATGGATCTTACTTATCTTCTTATAATTGTTAGTTAACTTCGCATAAACAGATACTTTATCTTATATTCACTGAATCAACACAATCATATAAGTTCGCGCATCATATAAACAGTGAAATTACAATTTATACCCAATACATTCAATGCACTAAACAAGAAAAAGATACACAGAAATTATATGAAACTTCTCTTTATTACTTCTCCAACGGTTACAAACTCGACTTGCCTTGTGCACTTAGCGGCAGGGGTCCACACACTCAGCTGCAGACTACTAGGCCTCTACACACTCAGCTACAGATCCTTCTCCTACTCTACGACCCAAAGACTCGACTCTAAACTTAGATATTCTGCTATGCTTCTACTCCATCATTATTTCTTCTATTTTTTAAAACTTATAGCCTTGCTCTATTTATATAATCCCATGGTCTGTAGACCATGGGTAGATATCTAAAGCCGACATTACATTACAAAAATGAGGGTGGACAACACTATGACTCATTTACAAGCTCGCGCTCCGCACCCACAAAACGCAGAGTCTTTACATTGGATTTAGTCAAAATTTGTCTTTAAGCCCCAAAACTTCCCTTGGGGGATCCCACGCCTAACAGGCCCCCAACACAAACATCGTGACTCACCCTCGAGTCACTCTGTCGGTGCGGAGATCTTCACCCAGAGACCTCCCAATTTTGCCCAGACCACTGCAAGGTCAACAGCACACTGAGCAGCTACCTGTTATACCTCCTGGACTTGTTGTTTAGAGACTAAGGTACCTGAACTGCTTCCATGCATCTGCTCCTGCGTTCCCTGCATCTGCGCGGGCTTTCCTTCGATCAAGGCTATAATGACAAAGGCCTCATCGATCCATGGTTGGATGCGCACCTTCAAAACCCCTTCCTTATGTCGCACCATGTCTACCTTCTCCTTGAGTGCTTTTACCTGTTGCATCTGCGCGAGCCTCTATGTAAGGGCCACCATTTGTGTGGTCCCTTTTAGGTCATCGTACTTTTGTTGCAGCTCACGTGCCTCTGTTTATAAGTGTTGTATGTTCAGGTCCTCCTATAGAGTGGTGAGGACCTCAAATGACTCTTCAAATAATTTGGTGCAATCCTTCACTACACTGTTGATCTCCTCTATCCTTGTTGTAATGGCGCTAGCGTGCTATTCCCTCACCTCTGGTGGAGTTGAAGGATGCGCATTCAACTGCAGCTCAGTTATCTGAAGGTTCAGCTCCAGTTGAACCTTAGCCATCTCTTCCTTCACCTCGCGCACCCCTGTTGCTAGCCTTCGGATGCATGCCTCTGTTGGTGCCTCTGCTGGGATGGCCAATTCAGGGACCATCTAGCAGGCTTCTTCAACCACCTTCACAATATTTCGATTCTTCGCCACTACCTCAGCGCGCTGTAGGCTCAGTTGTTTCATGTTAATTCATTGTTCTCTCATCACCTGGAGTGCGCGGCTCTCCCTAGCCCGCAGTTCTGTAGTCACTCCATCCTGCAGAGCATAGACTGTCTCCCAAGGGAACGCAGCCATGTTAATCCCCACTCCCTTCAGCACACTAACCGTAGGCCTGTAGGCCTCATTTTATGTAACCAGTGCCCCCTCTAGCAGCACTATAATGTTGGTCATCCAGGCGCGCAGCATTTCCTCAGTTGCGGTCGTGCCTACTGCGAGGTTGGTCGACAGAGTACTAGCCTGAGGAGTGCGCACTTGCAACTCCTATATCTATGTCTAGAGGGCCCCTAATACCACCTGATTTTCCTCCGCGAACTACTGGAGGGCCTTCGCGGTGATGTCGCACACCATCTCCCCTATATCATGTAGATCCCCCTCAGTGAGGGTGATCGGGTCGAAAGAAGTCTTGGAGGCTTTGGACTTCTTTCGCTGCCCCACCTGCTCTCTTGGGCACTGCTACTTCAGCTGTGTGGATGCTATCTATGGGTCTGTGCCACCTTCCTCTATTTCGAGCTCCTATTCAGGTGAGGGTGACTTCTAACCTTCGTGCTCCTTCTCTGTTGTTGCCTTCGCAACATCCCGCACCTCCTGTGCCTTCGCTGCCGCTACCTTGTTTCTCCTCTTCTCTGCCAACTGCACCATCCACAATTTTTCCTCCTCCTTCTTCATTTGTGGAGCAGACTTCTCCAATTCCAACGTGGAGCTAGTTGGAGCACACCACTCCGTTGACCACAACTCCAGCATGGCGAAGATAACATCGTTTGTGGCTAGGTAAGGGAGCTCATTCCATTTCTTTGTGGGGTACTCGCACGCCCTGATATATACATGATGGAAGTCCACCTTGAACTCCATGAAGCTCTGCAGACAATTGTAGACAGAGGGCGATAACCGCTGAAATTTTGGTTAATCCCCATTCTAATGTTCATCTCCATGAACACCCAAAATATCTTACTGTCTCGGATTCTCTGCGCATCTTTGGTTGCCCACAGCGAAGCGTACTTCACTGCCTCCGAAAGATCTTTTGCAATTGTGGGGAACTGGCTATCCTCAAGCAATTCCCAAGCCAACAACACTATGGACAGTAGAAGCCATGCATAGTGGAAATTCTTCCCCTGTTCTTGTGCCTCGCAGAAATTCTCCAGGAACTCCTTGCACAAGTACTCTAACCAGTTAAACTAGACCCCCTCTGCGCACTGCATGGAAAGTGCTACCACCGGCGTGGGAACCTCATCCGCGCGGCACTTCCGCATAACCTTGCCAACCAGTATTTGTGTCGCAACTCTCACTACATTATTATTGATACTGGAGATCGTGTACCCCCTCTTCTTCTTCTCCAGCTTGAATTTTTTCTTCATGGCCTCCGTGATGGCCAAATCATTGCTCTTACCCTCCAAAATATCCATTGGGTCCTCCCCCTTGCAAGGGAGTTAGGTAATTCTATGAATCAGGTGGTCTGTGATGGGGATGGGCTCCTCTAGCCACAATCACCCATCATGCACCAGGCAGAGTAGTTGCCTGATGACAAAGATAGTTATTGGGGTGCAATGGTAATGCAACACCCAGAGCAGGTTTAACAACCCTGCATTCTCTACTCCGTGCAACCACTTGTAACTTGGGCGTGGGATCCCCCAAGGGAATATTTGGGGCTTAAAGCCTAGATTTTGACTAAATCTGATGTAAAGACTCTGCGTTTTGTGGGCGCAGAGCGCGAGCTTGTAAATCAGCCATAGGGTTGTCCACCCTCATTTTTGTAATGTAATGTCAGCTTTAGAGATCTACCCATGGTCCATAAACCATGGGATTGTATAAATAGATCAAGGCTCTAAGTTGTAAAGAACGGAAAAAATTATGATGGATTAGAAGCATAGCAGAAGATCTAGGTGTAGAGTCGAGTCTTTGGGTCGTAGAGTAGGATAAAGCTCTGCAGCTAAGTGAACAGAGGCCTAGTAGTCTGCACCTGAGTGCATGGACCCCTGCAGCTGAGTGCGCAGGGCGAGTCGAGTCAGTAACCGTTGGAGAAGTAATAAAGAGAAGTTTCATATCATTTCTATGTATCTTTTTCCTATTTTGTGCATTGAATGTATTGGGTATAAATTTCAATTTCACTGTTTATATGATGCAGGAACTTATATGATTGTGTTGATGAAGTGAATATCAAATAAAGTATCTATTTATACAAAGTTGACTAACAATTATAAGAAGATAAGTAAGATTTGTGGTGTAACTTGGGGAAATAGCGCAGATCGCTGCCTTAGAAGTGCGAAAGCACCTCAGCCCCTGGTTAGGGTTGCGTAAACGCGATTATAATGGATCGTGAAGGCCTCGTAGGTCAGGACAGTGCATGAAGTGACCTACACGAAGCCATTCATAGTTGGACTAAATCGACCCCTCAAACATCTCAAGGGTGCAGAAACTTGGTTCCAGCATTGCCCCATACTACTTCGGGTGAGACCTTAGTCCGCGCTCCACGGGCTGTTGCTGAAAGGGCCAGTAGTGTAGGGATTTGTTTGGCTAATTAACTCTGAACCTAGGTGAGGCCCCATCAAGCCAACACCAAGCACCAATTCTATCATTACCAAACTTACAGCGGCTCTTTGAAGTGGAGACATATGCAAGTGGGTATGTTATGGGAGTTTTCTTGATGCAAGGAGGAAGGCCTGTATACGACCATTATGAACTATTTCATTGGGAAATCCTTAACTACCATACCTATGAGAAGGAGCTCTAAGTGATGGTGAAAGTTATGAAGAAGTGGAAACATTATCTCATGGGAAGGGAGATAGTAATCCACACAGATCATGAGTTGTTATAGTACTTGCAGACCCAGAGTAAGCTACAGTAGATTAGGCATTACAAGTTGATGTGGTTTTTACAACAATTTCATTCAATGATCAAGTATAAGAAGGGAAGCACAAACAAGTTGGCCAACATGCTTTCAAGACCACCCACATCAAAGATTATAGCTTTGGGGACTCTTATGCACATGGAGCCATTCACCCATGATGCATACAAAGAGTCATATTCAGAGGATGAGGACTTCAAGGAGGTGTATCAATAGTTGCATAGTCAAATTCATGTGCACGATGGTGACACCATCGTTGACTACCATCACCATGATGGGTTACTCTACAGGATAGATAATCTATGTGTTCCTAAAGGTGAGAAATTGCAGCTTATTAGTGAGGCTCACACCTCTAAGGTTGCAAGGAAGTTTGGTGTAGGGAAGATTGTGGCTAACTTGCAGAGGTATCTGTGTTGGCCTAATATGCAAGAGAAAGTAGCTAGGTTCATAAGAGGATGTATGCTTTGTTGTACTAGCAAGCATAGCAATAGGAAACAAGGTCTATATCATCCCTCACATGTACCTACTCATCCTCTTGAAAGAATTTCCATGGACTTTGTGGGAGGTTTACCGACAACTTGGAAAGGACAAGACTACATGTTCGTGGTAGTTGTTAGATTCAGTAAGATGTGTGTTCTTATGCCCTGTAAAAAAACCATCGGCGAGCAAGAAGCAACAAACTTGTTCTTTGGATAGGTCTAGGTGCACTTTAGGATACCAAGGAGCGTCATTTCAAACAGGGATACAATATTTCTTAGTGCATTAGTGACTAAATGTTGGGAGAATATGGACATAAATTTGAAGATATCTACAACATTCCATCCATAGACAGATAGGTAGACAAATGTAGTAAATAGTACTTTGGTGTAACTTTTGAGGGGATACAACCAAAAGCATTTGAAGACCCGTGATGAAAATTTGGTATATATACAACATTTTTACAGCAGACCAGTCCACACTTCTACAATAAATTCCCCATTTGAAACCCTTTTTGGATATTTCCACCTTCACCTTGGTATACTGCATATGAGCAGCAAGGAGGAGTGAGGGAAGATCTTATAGGAGATGCTTTAAGGGTTGAAAATTTTATAGAGGAGATCAAACAGATCCATCTATAGGTACAAGACACATTGCAGAAGTCGCATGAGAAGTATAAGGGCAAACATGGTTAACACATAACAGAGAAATTGTTGAAGGTGGGAGATAAAGTATGGAACCAATTGAATAAGGAGAGGTTGCGGGGTCTGGTAAGAAAATCAAGGCTATGAGGTATGGTCCCTTTGAGATACTGGAAAAGGCAGGTGATAATGCCTATCGACTCATTTTACCACCATATATACACATTTACTCAATTGTGAATGTAGAGAACTTGAAACTCTATGAGCCTTCCCTGCCAGATTAGGAAGAGGAACAAGTCCTACCTTTCGTGGAGGATTTGGCACTAGATGCTCAAGCAGAGTTGATAGAAGATGCATTTTTGCAGAAGATGTCCAGAACTAAAAGAGAGGGGAAACATGACCTTTGGAAGATTGGATTGAAGGGAGAACTTCCAACCAAAGCTAAATGGTACACCAGAGAGAAGGTGGAGGAAAATTTCCCTCACCTCATTCAGTAGAAGATTTTGGGGACCAAAATCCTCCCAAAAAGGATAGATGTTATCCATATTGTATAATTATATTGTTTTTCATCCATCTCGATGCATTTTGATTGGAAACAGTGGAGGAATCAGCTCATGGGACCGTTTTTAGTGGCGAGATCCAGTTTGGCGAAACAGGGTCTAGAACCTTCCGGGAGCGTTGAGGCATAAAATGAAAATTTTTGGGGGTAAAATTTTGATTCCTTAGCATAGCACCATTTAATTTTGTTCTACACAAAAATATATTTCCAATGATACAATAAGTGCGTGAATCGGAGTTTGTATGCAAAAGTTATGCCACTCAGAATTTGACCTTCCTCTTTTCACACATATAATTCAGGAGGATGACGCGTCAACCACCATTATTCATGGAAGAGGGGCTAGCCACGTGATTATTATGTAAAATACTCTAGAAGAGTCTATTTTGTAACTCTAGTTAATATTTTATGTAGTCAAAATTAACCACTAGTAGATTATCAAGTTGTGTTATAACCGAACCACTAGGAGGAAGAGGCATTCCATTTCTTTCAACATCATTTTGTTCCATAGGTGAGCAAATATAACCAAGAGAGATAGGAGTTAGAGCACATAGAGAGAATCTATGCACTGTAGTAGCCCATGGGCCACAAGTATTACTTCTTTGTACCTGCAACCATATTTTCCAGACAGAGAAAGAGAGCGAAAAAACCTCACCTTTCAACTGGGTTTTCTCCCGAAAAGGTTTCCCAGGGAATATTTTGTGGCTTATGTGTGTGTGAGATTATTTTGTTATTATCCAATTTTATTTATAATTCCATTCACATGCATGCACTAATTAAAGTAAAATCAACAAATCTAGAAATTAAATAAAACTGTAATAGTGTACAACTTCGGATTTTTAATATAATATTCTCAGATCTGTTGTGACGAATTCTCCAGTGGAATATCCTTGGAAGTTTATAGATAATTTGGTATCATTGCAAGTTTCTTTGGGTATTTTGTGGAGATTTCAAGGATCTATATCACTGAGGCTGAAAATCATAAAACCCTAATCATGCTCGACAAATTTCTAAATGAACATTGTGATCCTAAAGAGGTGAGGTTTACGGGGTTGTAACAACAAGTCACAAATACCTACACAATGTAAGCCTCCTCATGGCGCCTTGAATATCAAGTTGGGTATATTTAGGGAAGATGGGGGTTTGAACGGAAATGAAAAATCCAAACGGGGATCAAAAGATCGGGGAGAAATAGAGAACTAGTCGAAGAAATGACTCGAAAAAGATAAACCCAGTTCGTGTCGTGAACCAATCACGGTCCCTATTTAAAATGGAAGTAAAAGTCAATATTAAGTCATACCATGATGAGATCAATGCTCTAAAGTTGAACCATTGGTTTCAACTACTGGAAGTTTATTTCAGTGTCCATCAGAACGAGGAAGGTAAAAATATCTCATTCGAGCAGTTGAAGTTAGAGGGCCATGCACTAACTTGGTGGGAGAGCCACACAGAAACCTTGAGGTTGGAGGGACAACCTCTAGTGACTAAGTGGGAGGATTTAAAAACACTCATTAAGTCACATTTTTAACCCATTGGGTATGTGGAGGACCAGTGGATCTGGTGGCATTACTTTCGGCAAAAGTCGGGCCAAAGCGTGCAAGAGTACACCACAAAATTCAGGAAGATGGCTATAATGTTAAATATCTCTCCAAAGAACCCAAATGTACTCCTCAAGTATTTGGGGGGTCTGCAGCACCATCTACATGAGCAAGTAATGTTTTTCAAGCCCAAATCAGTGAACGAGGCTTGTGTACAGACACAGTACCTAGAGAACATAGGCCTGAAGAGAGCGCAATCAAGTGGATCGAAGAAAAAGAAGCAACAAGAAGCTTCTAAGGAGGGGAAGAAGAAAAAAATGGGGGAAATATAAGAAGATGAAAACCACAACACACCAGTAAAAATATCCTAGCAACCACTACAACATTAATGGTCGTACAAAGGAAAATTGTTGGAAGTTGCATCCAGAGCTAAACACGAAGAACAAGAAGAAAGATAACAAGAAGAAGAATCGCATGGGCATTGATTCAAGAAACCAAGTTGAAAGAATCTCATATGTGGATGATAAGATATTATTTATCTCAATATAGAAGGAGGCAAATCCAAGTAGCCTTCAGCAACAAGAAGAGAAAGAAATTACCAAAATCTTCCATATAAAGATACGGGTCAGAAGACAAATATTGATGCTCTATTTGCCTCGGGATCGTAAGCAAATATCATTGCATTAGATTTGGTCAAGAAGTTGGGGTTGGAAGTTTGTGATCATCCAAACCCATATCCATTGGGATGGGTAAATAGGGATGCAGAGTTTAAGGTAACCAAATGGTGTAAAATTAGATTTGCTATCAGTGTTGATTTTATTGATGAAGTAGACCTAGATGTGGTTTCCCTTTATGTATGCGGAGTCGTGTTTGGGAGTCCATATATGTACATGTGTCATGCAATATACATGAGGAGAACCAACTAGTATCGACTAGTTAAGGATGGAAAATTGTTCATCATCGATGCGCAAAAAGGCAAGTCGAAAATCTCACTAGTAAGTGCCAACCAAGCTAACAAATTGACTAGTTCCAACAAGAAGTATGTTTTATTGTTTTTAAGAGAAACTCAATCTGAAGAGGAGTCAATAAGAGGCAAGGCATCCCTGGAGGGTTGTACTAAGAAAAAGAAACAACAATGGGAGGAGTTGTGACAGGTTGCAAGGATGTGTTCCGAGAGCCTAAAAGGTTACCACCTAAGAGAGAAGTGAAGCATGAGATCCAACTATTTCCATACTCATCATTGCCAAATATTGGGATGTATAGGCAGACTGTTATAGAAGCAAGTGAGGTGAAGAAACAATTGTAGCAATTGTTGGAACAACATGCCATTCGACCAATTACATCACCATGTTGGTCACCCATCATCATTGTGTCGAAGAAGGATGGGACTTGGTGGATGTGTATAGATTACAAGGTGTTGAAAAAAATCATGCTCAATAATAGATATCAACTACCTAGGATATATGATATGCTATATCAGTTGCAACAGACAAAGTAATTCACCAAATTGGGCTTGAAGTTTGGATATCACTAGGTTCAAGTCAGATAAGAAGATACATGGAAGACCACCTTCAAAACTAGGCAAGGTTTACATGAGTGGTGAATCATGCCATTTCGCCTTTGTAGTACACCAACTACATTTATGAGATTAATGAATGATGTATTGCAACCTTTTATATATTGATTTGTTATTGTCTATTTGGATGATATACTGGTATATAGTGCTACCTGGGTGGAGCATATGTCACATTCGATGTAGGTGCTGGAAACAGTGAAGAAGCACCAGTTGCTAGAAAATATCAAGAAGTGTGAGTTTGCGCAACAATATTTGGTGTATCTGGGGTATGTGATCGATGGAGGATAACTAAAGATAGATCCTTCCAATATGGAGGCCATCATGAAATTTTCGATGCATACTAATGTTTCTAAGTTCATGGGTTTCATTGGGGAAACACAATACCTGAGGAAGTTCATAGCCTCAATTTTAGTGGTAGTAGCACCACTCCAAGCCATAACAACAAGTGGCAAGAGTTTCCAGTGGAGAAAATTTCAGCAATGGGATTTCAAAGAACTAAAGAAGAATATCAGCCAAGCACGAGTTCTAGCATTACCAAACTTGTAGCAATCCTTTGAAGTGGAGACAAATGCGAGTGGGTATGCTATGGGAGTATTCTTGATGCAGGGAGGAAGGCATGTATGCTACCATTCTTGAGTATTTCATGAGGAAATCCTTAACTATCCTACCTACAACAAGGAGCTTTATGCCATGGTGCAAGCTGTGAAGAAATAGAAGCATTATCTGATGGGAAAGGATACAGTATTCGACACAGATCACCAATTGTTACAGTACTTGCAAGCCCAAAGTAAGCTACAATAGACCAAACATTACAAGTGGATGGGGCTTTTACAGCAATTTCATTTGGTGACAAGTATAAGAAGGGAATCACAAATAAGTTTTCCAACATGCTTCCAAGGCCACCCACTTAAAATATTACAGCTTTAGGGACTCTTATGCACTTGGAGCCATTCACCCATGATACACACAGAGAGGCATATTTAGAGGATGAGGACTTCAAGGAGGTGTAACAACAGTTGCAGAGTCAGATTCATGTGCACAATGACAACAACATTGTTGACTACCATATCCAGGATGGGTTACTCTATAGGTTGGATAAGCTATGTGTTTGTAAAGGTGAACGATTGCAACTAATTAGAGAGGCTCACACCTCCAAGGTTGCAGGGAACTTTGGTGTGGGGAAGATCGTGGCTAACTTGCATAGGTATGTGTATTGGCCCAAGATGCAAGAGAAGGTATCTAGGTTCATAAGAGGATGTATGCTTTGTTGTACCATCAAGCCTAGTAACAGGAAACAGAGTCTATACCATCCCTTACCTATACCTTCTCATCCTTTGGAAAGAATTTCCATGGAATTTGTGGAAGGTTTACCTGTTTGTGGTAGTCAATAGGTTCAACAAGATGTGTTGGGTCCCTATAATACTAGTGATTACCCCATTACTATTGTAGTTATACCCCTTATTTATATTGTTGTGCCCCTATTACCCCCATATTGTTATTTCTGTGCCCCATAGAATCCCTCTATTGTTATTTTTGTGGCTTTATATTATTATTGTTAGGTCGGCTGGATTATATTGTGACTCCTTAGACTCCTATATATAGAAAGGAGGTTTTGTCATTTGAATCATCCAAGAATTGTTCATTTATGTAATGTAAAGGAGGTTGCCCCCTCGAAGAGGCTGAATTCTAAGGCGTTGATCTATCTTTTCTATCTTTTCTTGAGCTGGTTTCATAACATTTGGTATCAGAGCTTTGGATTCTAGGGTTTCGCTGCTCCAAATAGGTCATCGTGGCATTTTCGCTATAACTTTTGTTCTGTGATGTTTCAGAAGTCGCAAAAAAAACCCATTTGAGAAGAAATCGCTCGATATTTGCAGAGATATGATCTGAGGAAGTTGGTCTTTTTGCAGACTCCTGAATTACATTCAAAACAGGTGACCTGGGGAAAATCGTCATAACTTTCTCTCTGGGGATCGGATTGAAATTTTGTAAGAAGGTACAGAAAGAGGACGGACTGTAGTTTCTTTATGCGAGTTTCAGATCCAAAGGTTGAAACAGTGACTCGTGGCACGTCGTACAAGTTCGCTCTACTGAACTAGTCTAAAAGCAAGTCACTGTGGGAGATTTCACATAACTCTTCCTTGGAGAATCCAATTTGGGTCAGACTTGTGGCATTGGAAAGAGGACACAGAGGGCTACTACAGGTCACAAATTCAGAACTAGATGATTGGAAAGTACAGAGATACATCAGAGGCAATATCGAGCTCCTACAAAGTGAAAAAAGGTGTGTAGATTTTCTTAAATTTTTGCTTAAGCTTGGTTTGAAAATTTATTTTGAAGGAATTCAAAGGGCATAGTAGAGCATTATTATCGGTAACTGATGCCCCGAGGAAAGAAAATGCAAACACCTAGTAAGGAACCTGAAAGCTCTAGCATGACTCATGAAGAAGAGGAAGAAATGCAACATGATATATCAAAATTACAAGACCAAGTGCAACAACTGTCCCTTGCACAAAAAGGAACAGAATCTAAGATGGATGGTTTAAAGAAAGATGTAGAAGCTAAGATGGATGGTTTAAAGAAAGGCGTAGAAGCTAAGATGGATTGTTTAAAGAAAGGCGTAGAAGCTAAGATGATTGACGTGGAAGCTAAGATGGATGATTTGAAGACAGACATGGACGAATTGAAGATAAATATGAATAAGTTGCTACAAGAAATGGTCCCTAAGGGTGAAAGGGTACTAAAGGAAACTCATGATGAGAACAAAAGAAATGTTAATCATGATTCCATAGACGCTAATGTTGGATCGAAGAATCACCATATTCCAAAAATCGATATGAGGAAGTTTGATGGCAAGGATCCCGCCACATGGATATTACAGATGGAGCAATTCTTCGATCTCAATAATGTGCAAAACACACAAAAGGTACGTATGGCAACTGTATATTTGGAACCAAATCAGTTTGTATGGTATCAATGGCTTTGTTCTCGTAAACAATTTATCACTTGGGCAATTTTTACGGAAGAATTGATAGCACATTATGAGGATACAAAAAGCAACACTTTTTTTAGCCAATTGATAAGTCTCAAACAAAAGGGTTCAATAATGGAGCACATTGAGGAGTTCCAAAAATTGAACATAAGGGTAAAAGATATTCCAGAGGAGCATAGGATTGATGTGTTCATAGGGTCTTTAAAGGATAATATCCAACATGATGTTCGCCTTTGGGAACCTGATTCATTAGAGAAGGCATTCAGGTTAGCAAGAAAAATGGAAAGCAAAATTATGGCAACTAGGAAGCATACCACTCACAACTATAAAGACGGAAGTGTTGTTGCCCCTAGTCTTCCACAACCTACAAGGTTGACACCACAACAATTGGAAGAAAAAAGAGCAAAAGGGCTTTGTTACAATTGTGATAGCAAATACACAAAAGGTCATAAGTGTGCTGAGAAGAAATTATTCTACATAGATTGTGAAGAAGAAGAAAAGGAGCAAGAATGGTCAAAAGAAGAGAATATACTCCAGGAACAAAGCCTAGATGAAGAACAAATAAATCCGACCATATCTTGTAATGCATTGGCGGGAATTACCACTCCTCAAACCATCAAGATAGAAGGACAAATCAAGAAGAAAAAGGTAATAGTGTTGATTGATTCAGGAAGCACCCACAATTTTATTCATTGTAGGGTAGCAAAAGAATTGAATTGCTTCCTATATCCAGCACCAGAGTGTCAAGTGATGATTGCAAATGGAGGAACAATAAATTGCTCTGGAAAGTGCCATAATATCAAGCTATCCATGGGAGAATATGTATTGACTAGCCCAATGCTTTCCATTCCAATGGGAGGTGTTGATGTTGTACTAGGAGTCCAATGGCTACAATCCTTGGGTACAATAGCTTTTAATTTTCAAGAACTTTTCATCAAATTTTCTACGGAAGGAAAGGAAGTTGAATTAAGGGGTATTGCAGGGAAACCAGGAAAGATAATCAGCTCTAATGGCATGACAAAGCTTCTAAAAAAGGAGCAAAGAGGTGTAATTGCACAATTATGTTCGCTAGATGTTTCCACATTGGAATCATCTATTTCTCCAGATCTCCAAAAAGTCCTGGACAATCATTCCAAGGTATTTGAGACTCCCAAAGGTCTCCCACCTATGCGTGATCATGATCATGCTATTCATCTGATTCCAGGAAGTGTTCCTCCAAACATCAGGCCGTACAGATATCCCTATGCCCAAAAAAGTGAAATTGAACGTATGGTTGCAGAAATGCTAGAGGCTGGTATAATTCAACCGAGTCAAAGTTCTTTCTCAGCTCCAGTAGTATTGGTGCACAAGAAGGATGGATCATGGCGCATGTGTCCGGATTATAGGGAGCTCAACAAGCTCACTATTAAAGATAAGTTCCCCATTCCTGTCATTGATGAATTACTGGATGAATTGCATGGATCAATTTACTTCACCAAGTTGGATCTTCGTTCGGGATATCATCAAATCAGAATGAAGATTGAAGACATTCCGAAAACGGCATTTAGAACTCATGAGGGTCATTATGAATTTTTGGTCATGCCTTTTGGCCTTACCAATGCACCTTCAACATTTCAAGGTTTGATGAATTCAATTTTCAAACCATTCCTTAGAAAATTTGTGTTAGTATTTTTTGATGATATACTAATCTACAGCAAGTCTTGGAAGGATCATGTTGAACATGTTGACAGGGTGCTACAACTATTGGAGGAGAAACAATTATATGCAAAAAGATCCAAATGTTTCTTTGGAGTCCAGGAGGTGGAATATTTGGGTCATATTGTATCTCATGAAGGAGTTAAGGTAGACCCTAGCAAAATTAAAGCCATTAAGGAATGGAAAATCCCCACATCCATAAAGCATCTGCGAGGATTTCTTGGGTTGACAGGGTATTATCGCAAGTTTGTTAAGAATTATGGGAGAATAGCAGCACCTCTAACAACATTATTGAAGAAAGATTCATTTTCATGGACTCCGGAAGCAACAAAGGCCTTTGAACATCTTAAAGAGGCAATGTGCCAAGCACCGGTCTTAGCTACACCGGACTTCACAAAAACCTTTATTGTGGAATGTGATGCTTCAGGAAATGGAATTGGTGTTGTTCTAATGCAAGATGAAAGACCCATTGCTTTTGAAAGTCGTCCAATCAAGGGAAAGTTTTTAAGCAAAGCTATTTATGAGAAGGAAATGTTGGCAATACTCCATGCACTTAAGAAATGGCGACCCTACCTAATGGGAAGACACTTCAAGGTAAAAACGGATCATGATAGCCTTAAATACTTTTTAGAACAAAGATTATCCTCTGAAGAGCAACAAAAGTGGGTCACAAAGATGTTGGGTTATGACTTTGAAATCATCTACAAAAAAGGGAAGCAAAATGTGGTGGCAGATGCACTCTCAAGAAAGGATGAGGATGTGGAAGCATTGTTGTGTGCCATTTCTATTATCCAACCAGATTGGATAAACGAAGCAAGGGAGGAATGGAAGAATGACGAAGAAGTGTGGGCACTTATTCGAAAGCTACAACAAGATTCCAGTACTTCTGATACATTTAGCTGGCAAAATGATTCGTTATGGTACAAAGATCGCTTATACCTCTGTAAGAATTCCCAGCTAAAACAAAAGATTCTTATGGAATTGCACACTTCTCCCTTAGGAGGGCACTCAGGATTTTTAAAAACTTACCACAGGGTTAAGAAGGAATTTTTTTGGGATGGCCTTAAATCAGATATTCAAAAGTTTGTGGCGGAATGTTTGGTTTGCCAACAAAATAAAGTTGAAACAATTAAGACACCGGGTCTATTACAACCTTTATCCATTCCAAGCCAACGTTGGGAGGAGGTTTCAATGGATTTTATCACAGGTTTACCCAAGTCTGAGGGAAAGAGTGTCATCATGGTGGTAGTTGACAGACTTACCAAGTATGCACACTTTTGTGCATTATCACATCCATTTAAAGCCAGTACAGTTTCTACTGCATTTATGGAAACAGTTCAAAAGCTACATGGAAACCCAAAGATTATTGTAAGTGACAGAGATCCCATTTTCACTGGAAATTTTTGGACAGAATTATTTTCTTGTCTTGGTACTCAGTTAGCTCATAGCTCATCTTATCATCCTCAATCTGATGGGAAACTGAGATAGTAAACAAATGTTTGGAAGGATATCTTCGTTGCTTTGTATCTGATAAACAGACACAATGGGTCAAATGGTTGCCTCTGGCTGAATGGTGGTATAACACTTCCTTCCATACAGCAACAAAAATGACCCCATTTATGGCACTTTATGGGTATCAACCACCATCCATCACATCATATTTAAGAGAAAATTCTAAGGTTCAGGCAGTGGAACATCACATCGAACATCAACAACAAGTCCTCCAACTCTTAAAGGATAACCTCGTGTTGGCACAAAATAGAATGAAACAACAGGCAGATCAACATCGCAGTGAAAGAAGTTTTGATGTAGGTGATTGGGTATTCCTACGGCTACAACCATATAAGCAAATGTCCCTAAAGCAAGCTAAGAAGGATAATAAATTATCACCAAAGTATTATGGTCCGTACAAGGTGTTGCAAAAGATTGGTACTATGGCATACAAATTGGAGCTTCCTGCAGCTTCTCGATTGCACCCAGTTTTCCATGTTTCATGTTTAAAGAAGGTTATAGGCGACAAGCTCCCAATTCAAACAATATTGCCAGAACTTGACGAGGAAGGAAAAATTATATTGGAACCGGAAGCAGTCACAGAAACAAGAACTCGACAGCTACGAAATCGATCAATTTCAGAGTATCTTATCAAGTGGAAGAACTTATCCGCTGAAGATTCCACATGGGAGGATGAGAATTTTATGCAGAAGTATCCAGAACTACTCAAGCGTTGAGGACAACACTTTTTTGAAGGAGAGGGGCATGTTGGGTCCCTATAATACTAGTGATTACCCCATTACTATTGTAGTTATACCCCTTATTTATATTGTTGTGCCCCTATTACCCCCATATTGTTATTTATGTGCCCCATAGAATCCCTCTATTGTTATTTTTGTGGCTTTATATTATTATTGTTAGGTCGGCTGGATTATATTGTGACTCCATAGACTCCTATATATAGAAAGGAGGTTTTGTCATTTGAATCATCCAAGAATTGTTCATTTATGTAATGTAAAGGAGGTTGCCCCCTGGAAGAGGTTGAATTCTAAGGCGTTGATCTATCTTTTCTATCTTTTCTTGAGCTGGTTTCAAACAAGATGTGTGTTCTAATGCCCTGTAAAAAGACCATCAATGAGAAAGAAGCAGCAAGCTTTTTCTTTGGACAGGTCTAGGTAAACCTTGGGATACCAAGGAGCATCATTTCAGACATGGATACAATATTTCTCAGTGCATTTTGGACTACCTTGTGGGAGAAGATGGACACAAAGTTGAAGAGATCTACAACATTCCATTCACAAACAGATGGGCAGATAGAAGTAGTCAACAGGACTTTGGGGAAGCTTGTTAGGGGATACAACTAGAAGCATCCAAAGACTTGGGATAAAAATATGGTATATATACAACATTCTTACAATAGAGTAGTCCAAACTTCTACAGGAAAGTCTCCATTTGAGACTTTTTTTGGATATTTTCCACCTTCACCTTTGGATATTGCATATGGGCAGCAAGGAGGAGTGAGGGAAGATCTTACAAGAGATGCTTTGAGGGCTGAAAAAATTATAGAAAAGATCAAGCATATCCATCTACAGGTACAAGACACACTGTAGAAGTCGTAGTAGAATTATAAGGCCAGGCATGATCAACACAGAACAGAGAAATCATTCAAGGTGTGAGACAAAGTATGGCTGTAGTTGAATAAGGGGAGGTTGCATGGTTCTGGTAATAAAATCAAGGCTCTAAGGTATGGCCCCTTTGAAATACTGGAAATTGTGGGTGATAATTCCTATCGACTCAGTTTAGCACCATATATGTGCATTTACTTAGTTATGAATGTAGAGAATTTGAAACTCTATGAGCCTTCCATGCCAGATTAGAAAGAGGAACATGTCCTACCTTCTATGGAGGGTTTGGCACCAGATGTCTCTGCAGAGTTGATAGAAGATAAAAAAAAATTAGAAGAGGTCCAAAAATACAAGATAGGGGCAGCATGACCTTTGGCATATTGGATTGAAGGGACAACTTCTAGGCAAATCTAAATGGTACGTCGAAGAGAAGGTGGAGGAAACGTTTCCTCACCCCATTCATTAGAAGCTTTTATGGACCAAAAACCTCCCAAAATGGGGAGTTTTGATTGAAATTTGATCATTATATTGTTTTTCATCCATCTCAATGCATTTGGAATGGAAAAAGTGGAGAATCATCCCATTGGATTGTTTTTACCTACAGGACCCAGTTTGGCGAAATGGGGTCTGAAACCTTCCAGGAGAATTTTGAGGCATCAAATGATGTTTTTTGGGGGTATAAATTTGTCGCTATTGTGTGGCACCATTTCATTTTTTTCTACACACAGAGATTTTTCCAGTGGTGCAAGAAGCGCATCAATCGAAGCCCGTATACAAAAGTTATGCCACTCAAAAGTTGACCTTCCTGTTTTCACACCTATAGTTCCAGAGGATGCCGCGTCAACCCTCATTGTTCATGGAAAAGGGGCTAGCCACGTGATTATGATATAAAAGACTCTAGAAGAGTCTATATTGTAACTCTCATTAAGAGTTGTTGTAGTCAAAATTAACCACTAATAGGCTATTGGGTTATGTTATCACTGGACCACTAGGAGGAAGAGGCATTCCATTTCTTTTGAGATCATTTTTTCTATTGTTGAGAAAATATAGCTAGGAGAGATGGGAGATAGGCACACAAAGAGGATATTTGTAGTGTAGCAACCCATAGGCCACCGAAATTACTTCTTTGTACCTGAAGCGATATTTTCATAACATAGAAATAAAGCTAAGCAGCCCCACCTTCCAATTGGGTTTTCTCCCGAAAGGGTTTCCGAGAGCATATTTTGTGTCTTATGTGTGTGCGTGAGATTATTTTATCATTCTCTATTTTTCTGTATAATTTCCATTTTCATGCATGCACTAATTACAGTAAAATCTACAAATATAGAAATTAAATAAAATTGTAATATTGTAGAACTTCAAATTTTTAATATAATATTGTCAGATCTGTTGTGATGAATTCTCCAATGGAATATCCACGACAGTTTATGGATCAACATCTTTTACCAAAGTATGTGACTGATAAGGTGATCATATAAGAAACTGGATATCAACTTTGTTGAGGACTGACACGACTATTGCAGAAGAAGAAGTCACAATGGCCTCTCCTACCCCTACAAGTGAGGTCTTATGAGTTGAAGAGTCTGAAGGCAGTGAAAGAAGAATTCAAAGAACTTAGTTGCATCAAGTTTGGTGAAACGAGTTTCCATATATATGACCCCAGAGAACTGTTATCATAAAATCTGACCCTGATAGGCTACTGATCAAGTAGACTCTGAGTAACTCTTTCAAACCAATCTTTTGGTTGAGGCTTAGCCTCCTCAACCTAAGAGGGCTCTCTCAATAGGTTTAAGATTTTTGATTAATGATTAGATGGCTAACTCTAGGAATAAAAATGGACAAAAATGTATAACTGGTTGACTAGTTGAATCAAAGATTAGCAAACATCTATTGGGCTATGGAGTCAAGATAGTCTTCAACAAAACATCATGATCAGCAAAACATGGAAGTCAAGGCACTTGGAGTTTAGGTTTATAAGTAAAACAGTAACACAGTGAATCAACACAGTTTACAAGCATGTGAAGGAAGTTAGAGCATTTTCCAATGAATTCTAAGTATCACAAGCTCATACCACTACAAATAAGTAATTTAAAAAATCCATAAGAACATCAAACACATAAACCCCTTGTGAATCTTGAGTAGTAAAACTGATCTTTGTATTAAGTTTGAAAACCCACAGTTTCTTACAATAACACAGCTTTCTTTTGCTAATAAAATTACCAACCCTGAGGAATTCGATTCTCATGCTTTATATAGAGTTTTTACAACCTTGGATTCTATGATCCCTCCTTAGGAGAATTCGAATTCCTAACATTGACACCTATCTATTCATAAAACAAACTTCTTAATTACAAACTGACAGCTAACTGTCTTTAAGAGTCCTAATACAAATAGGAGTGAAGCTCCTAAAACATGCTTCAACAACCTTATCCATGACTTAAATACATTCTTTAATCAGTTGCTAATCCATGTCTTCAAGCTTTATGATGTCTCCAGTATTGTTGCAAACCCTGCTGATTCATGACCTAACTGTCCTAAAAACAAGGAGACAGAGTTCCTCCTTTTAAGCCCTTAATCCTTTATGCTTATCTTCGAGCAGTTTTGTTGGTGTTGATGATTGTTTCATATATGTGGCAAGTATTCGTAATCCATTAAGACTTCATTTCTCCACCTATGCAAAAAAGGGAACCTCGAACAGATGGAAAAGAGGATGAAACATGACTGTGCTACGAAGATAGTCTATTTTCATAGCGCAGCCTTTATATCACTTATGAAGTACTCCTTTGAACCATTCTTTCTGCATCACTTCCATCTGAACTTCATCTATGATCCTCATATGTCTACCAGCAACATCAAAACTTGGAATTTATCAGACCTTACCTTCGAAATACATCTATAAAGTGCTAAAAGGTCACCTTTAGCAGTTTCATAGCGCGCTATGAAACTGCTGTGTATGCACTTTTTTCAACAGGGCTTTCAAAATCTGCAGTTTGGGAATTTTCAAAATTTCATAAAGACTGATATGATCACCAAAAATCAAAACAACTTAACCTTATAAGATGTTCTTCTTCACAGATGACCTTCTTTTTAATACCAAAACTGTTTTAAGATATATCTTTTACTGCCCTTTTTCATCACCCTGTTTCATTATTATTGTAGCCTTTCTTTAGATTTTGTTAACTATATTTCTAGGTCTTCAATCTGTCTCTTCAATCTCCTATTAGTAGCTCTCAACTGAGCATTCAACCTCCTTACAAATCTGGCTTCTTTGATTGCAAAAACAGTCCAAGTAAAGTACTGAGTTTCACTGCTGACTATTTCTGGTTTGGAAACTTTTTCAACTTCCCAAAGAGCCTTTATCCTTTTGAAATCTATCTTTTTAGTAGCATGCCTTCTTGCTCTCATCCTTAGTCTAGCAATTTCATTATTAGCTGCTCTTAACTTTCCTTCCATTTCTTCGTAACTGGCTTTTTCTTTTGAGTGGGAAAAACTCTATTTTTGTCACCTTCAGGTATTGGTGATGAAAGGTCTATCAACTCTTCCTGAACAGTGGAAGCTTCTTCTCTTTTCCCTAACTCAATATTTGACTCTTGCATCTTTTTGGATTACCTAGTTAAGGGCTTTCTGGGCTTGAACACAAATGTTGTAACATCATCCTCAAATTCCAGTTTCTTAGAGGATTTCATCCTCTTCAACTTTCCTTTATCAAACTCTATGACATCTGCCTACACCAAAGGGGATTCTGCAATATCAATGGCTTTTAAAATATCATTGAAATTACCGTTCAAGCTTGAACTTTCTCCCGAGATCATTGATTTACCCTTCTCCTTTGCAATTTGACTTCTAGTCAATCTCCTTTGAACTGGTTTGTTAGCTTACTGTTCTTGTGCCATTTATTTAACTTTGGCTCTCTTTTCCTTTGTGGATTTAGGAGTCTCAAGAATAACTATTGATGTTTTGCTCACTTGCTCTTTCACCTGCTTTCTAGGTTTCAGCTTAACAAATCTTTTTGACCTAGACATTACAGGCTTGCTGGTTTCTGCTGATGGAGTTTCTTTAACCTTAGGGCTAATGCCTGTATCTTGATTTTCCACTCCAAAATCACATAAAAACAAAAATGAATACCATTCTCTATTGATCCTTTTGAGTTCATGTAAAACTATCAATTTAATTAGACCATGATGAAAAAGGGAAGTTTCATATCCTTGAGATTTCAATTACACTTTATCTACCATCTTAGCTATACTTTGATACAGGAAGTAAGGCAAATCTAAAGAAATCATACCAGTAAAATGCAACAGGAGTTGAAAATGATATGAATAAACTTTTTGATATCTGCCCTCACTGGTAAAATAACGTTGAATGTTGAAGAGCAAGTTGGCATAGATGTCTTTCATGTAGTTCCTTGGAATTGCCTTGGTTAAGTTTGTTTCTGCAAACTCTGGATTTAGAAACAATTTACATGGTTCCATGTCGAATCTGAAGTTTTTGAACCATATATCTTGCCCCCTAGGAATCTTTGTCACCAAACCTATGATTTCTGGAGAAATTTGCAAGTTTAGGATTCCAACCTTTGTGTTTGAGCCAGTGAAATGTAGTGCAAACTCCTTTGTCACCTGAGTATGTCCTCCCTGCAATTTTTTACAAAACTTCCAACATCCTACTTTCTTGAAAGCTTCCACAACTGAGTTGGCTAAGACCTTGGTGCTTTCAGGCTTTGTTCTTAAACAATGACCAGACCTGTGACTTTTCCTTTCTTATGTCATCTTTGCCTCTAAATTCTTGTAACAAACCAGCCTCACTTGAAATTCTATTTATCAGCCTCGCTTGCTTATGGTGGTCAGCCTCACTTGAATTATGGATGAGAGAAACCTTGGTAATAAATTACCATAAGCTTACCATTCGAAAAATGATTTGTTTGAGGGTTTGCATGCAAACTGCAACAAGAAACTAGCCAGCCCTTTCGAATTTGAAATTACCTATCATGATGACCCCTAAATTCAAAATGATGAATTTTGGATGGTCGCATGCTTAAGTACTGACTCCTAGCTGACACCTAATAATGAAAATTTAACGGAATCTTAACGGATTGATGTTTTGAAAAGATTGCCTATGAATCTGCGCTTTTGTAGCGTGCAGGGAAAAGTGCTACGAAAATAGAAGCGTTTTCGTAGCGCAAAATAGACATTTTACACTGTCTACGCTATGAAAATGTGGTTTCGGGGCTAATTCCAAAAAAAATCCAAAATGGTTTAAGATATGAGTTTCTAAACAGAATGTGAGACTTTTGAGACATAGAATAAGGTTGTTAAACTTTATTTGGAAACAAAAATGAGACTTTTGAGACTCTTAACCTATCACCTACCCATTAAAACATAAAATGAATTGACACTTATCTAAAACCATGATTAGGAACAATGTAAACTCTTATTTTGGTGATAACAGGGACTATGAACGCAGCGTTGTGCTAAGCTTCATTTTGCCTAGCCTATATTTCTATTTCTCTAAAAGATGAGGATAAAATGAAGAATTGGTACAATGCTTCCAGAGCAACTAGGTCAAGTGATGAAGTGGGCTCTTCTAACACAACTCATATATCATATATAGTGCAAGAAGGGAACTAGAATAAATTTCCTACTCAAGATAGTGTTATCAAGTCAAAGAGGAATATTTTGCATGATCCTGAAGAAGAGAGGAGCAGAAAATTTAAAGCAGATCCAAACACCAAAGGTGAAATTAAGAGGAATAGAAAAGAAAATAATTTGAAGAATCTCGAAGGAATCGACAAGAAGAGGAGAAGAAACAAGAAGCAAATCAGGAACGAGAAGAGGAATGCAAGTAGGAGGAAGAAACGAAACAAAAATAAGAACAACTAAGGGAAGACATGCAAAGAAGAAAGGAAGAGCTGAGAAAGAAAAAAGAAGAGGAGACTGAAGGAAACAATAAGAAGAAGCCTTGCAAAATAAAAAGGAAGAATAATAATGATAAAAGTTGTTAAGAAGAAGAAAGTAGGAGGAGACAGGAAGAGGATTTGTAGGCCTGGTAGGTGGATGATGAATAGAATGAGGAGGATCAAGAAGTAGATATTATGTCAATTAAAGAACGAACAAGCTATTGGCCCTCACCTCCTCTTAGTAGTGGCCATCTCCCATTTGGTGAAATGGGATTAGTTCCTCCATTGAATGACAGGTTCATGGACATTTCAAACTTTACCTTCAATCAACTAGAGAGCAGGATAGTACATGATAAAAGAAGGTATTTTCTGAATGACCCTCATCACCTTGTTTCCATAAATACAGAAAGGGTGATTGTGCCAAATACTAGGAAGAATCCAAGAGTAGTTATAGTAGTGAATGCAGCCTTTGATGAAGACACTAAGGAGAGCATTGATTACCTGATGAGATAAAATGAAACATTGGTAAAATAATTGGCCTCGGCGAGGAAACTGGTTGATCATCTCATGACTTAGAATCATAGGTTTTCTTCCACTAGTGCTAGCAGGAAGGAATTGAAGGCAACAATACTTGAAGAAATTAAGCCTTTGGAAGGCACTATGAAGCAACTATATGATGAGATGTTCACTCTTCATGAAGCAATGGTTCTTTTGCATGAAGTGCGGAGAGGATCACAAAATATGGTGAAGGTTATAAAGACAGCTTACACAACCATAGATGTGATCCAGGATTGGGGCACTAAATATCTCAATATACCTGTGTTGTTGGTTAGAAAGAGTAGACAATATGTTGAAATGGATAGGGAAGAAATCAATATGTTTATATACATCTATGAGTAGCTCCATACTTTTGTTACTAGCACAATAACAACATATTCGTGATTGTATAATGGATTGGATTCCTTGGCCAAGATGCACAATATACCTTCTATTGTTACAGTTATGGAGGTAAATATTAGGAGAGTTATCAGGAAAGCGATATAATATTTATTGAATAACATCAAATGAGTGACCACTCAGGATGAGCTCCAGGTGACCAAAGAATCTATTTTGCAGTATGTGATCGAGCCACCTAAGATACACATGAATTTAATCATGTTGTTGAACAAAATTCAAACATATTCCAAGACCATATATATAAATGCTCTCGAGGGTAAAATTGGATACAATCTAGATGTACCAGTGAAGGTTGAGCACATAGAAGCAGAGCACAAAGTTGGCACCAATACCTTACTACAAAGTTACATGTTACCGTCGCCGAGTTACAATTTCCATAAGTTTATGCATGATGTATTATTTTGTCTTATGGCTAATAGCCACATTTTTTCTTATTGTAATTTTGTATTTTGAAAATAATAAGAAAATGTAAAATGTGTAAAATGTGAGTCCAAGAGTTACGTAGTGAATATAAAGAGTCATTAAGTAGCTCAAAGATTGAATAGGAGATCAAACAACAAATGGAAGTTCAAGAGTCGTGAGGGAGCCCAAGAGTCACAAGGGGAGGTGAAAGGTCACCTCACTTGTTATAAATAAACCCTCATAACTCAAGCAAATGGAGAATTTTGGAGATCTAGCCTTGGCTTCTCTAGTTTAGCATAGGAGAGAAGATCATTCTTTGGAGAAGAAAGTGGTAGATTCATGTTCCACTATTGGGGCTAGTGTTTCACCATTGTAATTGTGTACTTGGAACTTTCACTTAATCATAAAAATCTCTAAGAGCGTCAACACTTTCACACATGTATCGCGAAGGTTGTAAGACTACTCTTTTAATGTTTGCGGTATATGTTTATGTTTATACATACTAAAGGAAATGAATCGTTTCATTGATTTGGGATATATCTTGTTGAAATATGTACGTTGTTATATGCTTGCATGGTCATTGATATTTTGTGAACTATTTTGCAGGTTAACTAACGAGTCTTTCCTTGCTCTTGTGTGGTTCTTTTAGGATAACACTAATACTTTTTTACTAGATGCTCACTCTTTCTTTCCCTTCTGTGGAAGTGCCTTTTATACATTGCAATTGGTGTCTCACAAAGGTTTCTTACTTGTTGACTTCAAAATTATGTGTATGATCTCTTGTGTTGTTTATTGCAGCCAAGGCATATCCTTAAGATCACTTTATTGGTGTTCAGGCCCATATTCTGGATGGGGCTCATATCCCAAATGGTATGAGGTCTAATCGGGACTTCATATCGGGGAGACCCCCTTATCATTGAGAGCTTCCAGCACCGTCAACGAGCCTTTTGCAAATAATTAGGAATTAAGAGGGAGTTGATAGTCCCCTACAATCCTCAGTAAAATGGTGTGGTTGAAAGGAAGAATCGAGCTATAGAAGAATGTGTAAGAGCCATGTTACATGACCAAGACCTTCCCAAATTATTATGGGGAGAATATTTTGTAATAGTAGTATACATACAAAATATAAGCCCTCATAGAATTCTTGATGAGATAACCCTGGAAGAAGCATTTACAGGAAAGAAGTTGAATGTTGATCATCTAAAAAAATTTCGATGTCTTTTTTACATTCACAATCCCAAGTACAAAAGGAAGAAATTGGACCCAACATGTATGAAAGGTATCTTTGTTGGATATAGAAACTCATCTAAAGAATATAGAGTCTACATCAAGGAAGAATGTCGTATTGAAGTAAGTAGAGATGTTACCTTCGATGAAAGTATTTCATACAAGAATTCCAAGGATATCCCAGTTGACTCTGATGAAGAAGAAGAACCTACCTTTACCAATGAAGAAAATTCAAGACAATACAATCCTCCTGAACCTATAACTAATCATCAGGAAGAACCAGAAGGACCAAGTGAACCCATACATCTAGTCATCATTCTAGAAACTCAAAAAAGACCAGCATGGTTAAGAACAACTCTACAAGAAGCCGAAGGACATGCATCATCAAAAGGAACATTCAAAGAAAGTAAGAAACACAAGAGATATTTAGGTTATGCAACATACATGACTAAACTTATTCAAGCAAAACCTACCACTTATGAAAAGGTTGTCAAACATCAAGTGTGGAAGAATACAATGCTAGAAGAATACCAATCCATAATGAAGAATGATGTTTAGGAAATTGTTCCTAGACCTAAAGACAAATTAGTGGTGACTTCCAAGTGGGTGTACAAAATCAAGCATGCAGTTAATGGAAGTATTGACAAATATAAGGAAATATTTTTGGCAAGAGGATTATCTCAAAAAGAAGGAATTGATTACAAAGAAAATTTTGCTCCAACTTCCAGATATACAACCATTAGATCACTCATTTCTATTGCAGCTACTATGGGATGGAACATTCATCAAATGGACATAAAGACAACCTTCCTGAATGGGAAATTTGATGAAGAAATCTACATTAAGCAACCCCAGGGATTCAAATTTCATGGCAAGGGAACATGTGTTTGCATGTTGAAGAAGGCTATATATGGCTTGAAACAAGCCACTAGAGCATGGTATGCCATAATGGATGCATATTTATTAAGACTTGGTTTTGTCAAAAGTTTCGCAGATCCTAATCTCTACATCAAGGTAGTAAAGAATGATCATGTCATCATACTACTCTATGTGGATGAATTATTAACAACAAGTGTGGAGCCTCATATTTGTGAATGCAATAAGCAACTAGCAGCTTAATTTGATATGAAAGAACTTGGATAATACACTACTAGTTCAGACTAGAAGTATGGCAGAAACTTGGTGAGATTTATCTTGGCTAAGGAAAATATGTGATCAAGATTTTACAAAGATTTGGTATGATGGATAGTAAACCTATGACAACTCCTATGATCACAAATTTGAAGAAGTTAAGGAATTTAGGTTCAAGTTTCATTGATCCTACATCCTATCGACAATTGATTGGTTCCTTGATGTACCTTGTGAACACATGACTATATATCTATATATATATATATATATATATATATATATATATATATATATATATATATATATATATATATATATATATGATTTTCAATAAACACTCTCAATCAATTTTCAGATGGAGCCAAGGCATGATCATTGGATAGCAACCAAACACATTTTGAGATATCTTTGTGGGACCATACATCATTGTCTAAGATACGTTGTAGGTAATGAGATTCAATTATTGGGATACACAGATTCAGATTGGGTAGGCAGTGACGCAAATGGAAAATATACTACAAGTGGATGTTTTTGTTTGGCATCATCTATGATTTCATATATAAGCAAGAAACAAGAGTCAGTGGCATTGAGTAGTGTTGAATATTAATATATAACAGCTAATGAATTTGGTAGAGAAGAAGTTTAGCTTCAGAAGTTGCTTGCAGATTTGTTTCAAGCACCTTTGGACTCTACCATCATATTTTGTGACAACCAGGTTGTATAAGGTTGACAGAGGACCCATTTTTCCATGCTAGGACAAAGCACATCAATATTAAGTATCATTACAATTGAATCCTAGTACACTATGGGGTTGTGAAGCTACAATACATCTCCACTAACAAACAAGTAGTTGATATATTGACAAACTTTCTTCCTAACATGAGGCTTGAATATTTGAGAGACAAGCTTGGTCTTATGGATATTTCCTCCGTGGTTGAGAGGGAGTGAGGATGTACATTGTATTCTCCATGTTTCATGCACTATGGCTAGAACTAATAGTCATAAGCCTAGTGAAGGAACTGGTAGGGAGAATCGTGGATTGGATAAGCATCTGGGACCAATATTCTTTGAGGATTTGGATCCAAGCTAAGGATAGTCTTAAGAACTGATATTCTTTCAAGACGGGTGATATCCAAGATAAGAATAGTTCTATAAGGGCATACTTGGTTAACATCCGGATGGGGTATGTGCCTTGAGAGGAGGTGGTGGTGTCCAAATTTATGCCTCCTAGCATTGTGCTCTGATCTAGTGGAGAGATAAAGCTTGTTAGTCAAGGCCTTGCTATTTTTTACAATTTTGGTTATGATGATGCTTATCAATTTGAATCCCTTCTTATGAGAATATTTCAAATTGAGAGAATCGTGTTGTGTCATTATGAATACCTCCCTAGTGAAGTGGGAGTGTTGAAAAATGTAACTAGTGTATGTCTTCATAATATAACTCATATGTACTATTTATATATTTATTATATTCATTCATTATAGTCATTATTTTTATTTTTATCTCTAGTCTAAGCATGTTCTTCATGCTTTTAGGGTTTATTGAGTCAAAAGAAATATATTTGAGTCAAAGTCCTATTTGGACTCCTTTTCTAAAAGGTGGTTCACAAACATTGGGTGGTCTCTATATCCACAGGAAAATCTGGTCAGATCAACCTCGAAGGGAATCAAATCTCGTCGTCCAAACTAGCAGGGCCTAACCCCAAGGGCATCGAGGAGAATTGACTTTACGACCTCCCAATCAATGAGGTACTTAGCAACGGGAACTCGACCAGTTGAGCCAATCCTTAGGGCTAAGTCCTATTTGGACTCCTTGTAAGAGAAATAAAAATATTTTATCTTCAGCCAAAAAGTCAATTTGTCAACCACATGACCAAGTTAGCCTTGCCTGGACAATTTTCCCTAGAAGAGGCATCTATTCGACCATCTAGATAGCTATATATAGAAGAAACTTTGACCTCCTTCATTCACTCAACTCACACATCGATTTCTATGTCAAGTAGAAGAAGAAATATAGCAAATTCAAAGGAGAGAGAAGAGAAGAAAAAGGAGAAAGAAAACTTAAGTTTTTTGGCTTGTTTTTGTTCACACGTGCGAAGGTGCTTGGGCAACTCTACAAAATTGCAGGTCTGAAATTACAGGTTTGAATTTCTATTTTTTGACTAGATTTGATAAGGTTTGACCAATGTTGACTACCCTTGACTTTGACTTGGTTGGAGGAGATTTGAACGAGGGTTGACTTAGGTATTTATGGTAATCTTGGTTTTGGTCTTCGGTATTGAATATATCACTTTGATCTTATTCTATAAGAAGAGGGTTTGTTTGGGTTTTCCACTTGTGGGATTTTTCCCTAGCTTGGAGCCCACATATTTGTGTTCTTTATCTCTTGTGATCTTCATGTTTTGTACATTTTTTTTAATTGCTTGATGAGAAGGACATAAAACTAATAATAAGCCAACAAACACTCACAAGTAAATATCAAGTTAAGAGAAATCCACTCTAATCTACTAGCATATTAATTTCTTAGCAATCAAAACTTCACTTTATAGGCTTTGGTATCAAATGATCAGGTATTGGGAGGTTAGGATATCAACTATCGAGAATTATCATTATTTACTTTTGAAATATTAGATGATTAAGTATCAAGAGGTTGGGATTGTTAGAGTCGGTCCTTACAGCCCTCCGTCAGAGATCTTTTCGCTTTTGCATATCATTTTTAGGTGTCTCGCTTGTTCCACTTCATTGCATTTCGCTAGGGGCATGCCATTGACTGACGAGGGGGTCTGGTTGTCTTGTGTTTCCTCATGCTTGTACCTTCAGGGTTAGTCCAAATTCCTAAAAAATTACCAAAGTTTATCATCATAAATAATTGGTTTCGGTAAAGAAGAGTCTTTAGTCCTAGAGTCTAGGGTTTTCAGTCCTTTGCATATATGTAATAGAAGCCTGCAGGTCATGAGGTTGGTTTCAAAGATTTTCATTTTATATTCTTTCTCAAAAAGCATTTAAAGACATTTTTAGTCCAAAACTCTGTTTTGGAACTAAAAATTGTCAAACTTCATTTTGTAATAATTGTATTTGTTTCATCACAAGAAGATCCAGATGCAAGCCTCTGATCTTTTCCAAAGCCAAATGCCAGATCCCTGCAAAAATCAACAAAAATGATCAGTCTGAACCTCAGAAAAGCATGAGAAATCAAAAAAGCAGTGTTGTATGGAAAGACCAAAAGTGAAAAGTGCCAAACCTTACAAAGTGGGTTTTGAAATCAATTTTAATCAAATGAGATATTTTGTTTACTTATAAAAAGGGAAAACAAGTTCATTTGCATACAAATTCCCAAAGCAACATCGTGTCTAAGCGTTTGAAGGCCAAAACCGTGTTTACAAACCCGTGGACAGTGTTACAGGTGTGCGCTGCGCATAGGAAGTGCGCGCTGCGCGTTGGGTGGTGCGCTGCGCATTGGGGTTGCGCGCTGCGCGTTGGATCTCAGCCACAGGAAACATTTGTCTATGCGTCCAGAACTCAACCAAACTCACTCCTAGCTTGCAAATAGGTATGTTATTGCTGCCTAGTAATGTTAGGGTGTTGGATATATGTTTCAAAGATGGGATTTAATGTATTGGGTTTTGGGAAAATGAAACCCTAGGTTCATAACAAAGGCATCCCTTAAATTGCTTTAAAAATATGTGGGTGGTTTAGTAAGATGTCCCTCATCCTCCATTGATGACAAACCAACTCCTTACTCATTTGTGCACCCTAGTCTAACATTCCAAAGAGCACACTTTGTATTTTGCTCATTTGTCAAAAGGGGACTGTTTTTGTCAATTTATTGAAAACAGAGCATTGTTAATTATGGCATGGTTTGTTTGATGCTGTGGCAAAATTACTAAAGTTTTGAGTATACATTGAAAATTGACTCTTCACACCTATATCACTCTATATATCATAGACATCTTGACACCAAAGCCATGTCAGACACGGAGTCAGAGTATGAGCAGCAGTATGACAGTGATTCTACAGCAGAGGGTAATGTGCCACGAAGGTCTCACAGAGGTGGCAAAGGTGGTGAGCCTCTCAGAGAAGAGCCTACTTCTTTGGCTCAATTGCAAGCTTGTCCACTTGCAATGGATTGTTTTCGGTATCAATCATGTTTCGAATATTGTGAGCTGATCTCACGAATCTAGCATCATCAGGAACTAGTCCATTTATTTGTTCTACATTTACAGGATGGTCATGTAAACCTTGCCGGAGTGAATTTCACCTTGTCACCTGAGATTATTGCTCAGGCCACTGGGATACCAAATGTAGGGGAGGCATGGAGTAAATGCCAGCAGTTAGAAAGATTCTACTATGAGCCATATATCAAGCCCGGGTATATAAGACATTTGAGTGCAGTTTTTCCTTTCAGATTCCTGAGGGATGAGTATGCACCATTGATGAAACTCATCATCCAATATTTCAGTTGCGAGGGCAGATTCTCACGTCTATATGCGTACCATGTTTGTTTGTTGATGCATTTCACAAGGGTACGTATGATGAACATTCCATTTTTCATGTGTCGCAACATAGAGAGGATGGTGCCTTTAGTACAAAGGAAGAGCCCAACACATCAGCATAAGAGCATCTATCATTATGCATTGATTAAAATCATAGTGATGCATCAGTTGGCACAACAGGGCATTACTTGGGAAGATTTCATCTCCCGTGATTACTTTGCAGCATTACAGCCACCTCCCGAGATAGTTCATGATGAGGGAGCACCTTCACACCAACCAGGCATTCCCGAGACTGAGCATATAAGTGCTCCTCCATATGTGACATACCAGCGAGGCCACAGGGCCTTATTTGCATCTACACGACGAGTACTATCTCCACCCGGGGTGGAAGGGGTCTCGTTGACTTCATCAGCACAGCGAGTGTTATCTCCACCTTGTGTGGAAGGGGCCTCGTTTTCGACAGCAGCACTGCAGGTACAGGATAAGGGCAAAAAGCCCAAGCGTGAGGAGAGGCCTTTAGGTGAGCCATCAGGTTTTGTCACTATTCATGATGATGAGACAGCTTCAGAATCAGAGGAGACCCAATATATCAGGATTATCAAAGAGCAAGGTACGGACATTCGAGCTTTGCAAATTCAGCTGGAGATGGAAAAGTCAAATATCAGGTATCTAGAGCAGCGGAATAAGCAGCTTGAGGACTAGCACATGATCATAGAGCTACAGAACATTCGTGAGAATCGCCAAGCTGCCCAACATAGAGAAATTGAGTTCACCTCTCTGGAGCAACAGGTAAATGAGGATCGAGAGGCTACTCTCGAGAGGGTCAACATCTACTTGGAGGAACGACTGAAAAAGGCCAATAGAGACAATGCATTATTGAAACACATGGCTATGCATTACAAGGCCCGGAACCTAGTTTGCAAGGCGTGAATTAGGAGTCTAAAGGCAAAATTGAAGAAAGCGGTCAAAAAGCAAAAAAGACAAAAAGAGCTTGATCGTCTTCGGATTTTGGCCGAAGCCTCTTTGGCTGAGCATGGTACTTGATTGGGGACCCCCAGCCCAAATTTCAAGGAATTTGGAGAAAATTTTGTCAATTTTGAATTTTTTGGCTCTAAAAACAGGTTTTTTGGCTCAACGCGCAGCGCGCTACCCATAAGATTGGGAGGTCCAAATCACAAATGGTTTGCATTTTTGGATTTGTCATGATGAAATATACCTTCTCAGCTATTTCTGAGGAATTTCATCAAGGTTTGGGTCCCCAAAGGGTCAAAAAACATGCAAAAAATGACCTCACTGCCCCTTGTTGGACACATAGGAAGCAGTCTTGGGAGAATGAACTTTTGGAGGGGCAAATGGACACCAAATGGGAAAATTCCACTTGGGTTGGAAAGTAGACATCCAGGGCTTTCCAACAAGCCAACCTGAGCTCAATTTGGATGCCAGGAAGTGCCTCAAAATCAGCCTGAAAAGTGCACTGCGCATAGAGATCAGGGCGCTGCGCATTGAGGATTTTGGCCAATTTTTCACCTTCCAGCTCAGAATTTCGGCCAGTTATGACCAGTTTCACCTCTTGATGTAATTTTTGGTTTTCCTTGATGTAATTTGATGTATATGATGTAATTTTGGCACTATATTACCTATTCTAGATTATTCATTCACAAAATAGCAAAAATTTAATGTAATGAATCAGTTTCCTTCTTTTTAGAGGCAGGTTGTTTTGGTCACCTAGATTCTTGCTCCATGTTTAGAATTTGTTCAAACTGATCCTAGAAGGAGGATCTCTACTCTTAGAGGTTAGGGAATGAGTTTAGCTTGATCTATATATGTAAATTCTCATTCAGTAGCACAGGTTGGACTCTTGGGGAAGAGGCTTTGAGACATTATTGTACATTTTACTTCAGCATTTGGGCAAAGGAAAGACCAGGGTTTTGCAGCACTGTTTGGAATTCATGTGGCTTTATGTCTTGATGGTGTCCTTCTTTCAATACTTGTAAGTTTGTTATGTTTATCATTTTCCTTCTCTCATCTTCTGCAATTGAACAAATGAAGTGTTAAGGTAGAATTCATAATCTGTAATGCTCTGCCTTTAAGTTTGTTTGGTATCCTATGTTTTCATCTGTTTAAGGAGAATCCTTGAGGTTGTCTTGCTCTCCTTATCTCCTCACCCGTCTGATCTATTCACCTCATTGCTTTTAAGGCATCAAACAATTGCCTACCTTGCTCCAATCAGACCTTTGCAGAAACTGTGTCTCATACCCGCACCCAAAATTGCCTTTCCCTTTGATTCAACAAAAACCCCAAAAAATCACCTTTAAACCTCTGCACTTAATACCTAGCCTAAGATTAGTTACAATTTCAGTCATCTTGAGCCTCATTGATTATATTTTTCCGAGATTGACCCGGAGAGAGCCCTCTCCTGTCCTCGTAGGGCTAGCTACGAGGCTGAGCGTGGTTTGATGTTGCCTTGAGTTTTGCCTTCCTCAGCCTGGGGCAAATTCGAGCGTTAATAGGGATATCAGCTATAGAGACTTCCTACTGTCAAATTTCGATATATTGAATGATTGGGTATTAGGAGGATTGGATATTGGCTATTGGTTTTTCCTCTTGATATTAACGGAACCCCATAGTTTTCTAACATGGCATGATAGCATGGTAGGTTGATGTGGTATGCTAGTGCGGTGAGTTGACATGGAATGGTGTTGGGCTATCAGCTATCACGTGTTGAGACATCAGGTATCATGATGTGCAAGATGTGAAAAAAAATATTGATACTAACGGGACCCAGTAACATGTAAAGGATTTTCATCCTATTTTTTTGTCCATTGACGAAAGAATTTCCTGTTATTGGACTTCATATATCAGGGAACCAAAGTATTATGTTTTTCACATTTTTGTATTTTCTCCTGATAAAACCAACACTTGACAGACTCTTTTCATTGGATAGGATAATGTAGCCCATTGAGGTGGTGACATGTAAATGGTATGGATGTTGGTGTGGCACACAGATCACCAAGCATGTATATGAAATCATTTCAATTTTTTTATGGTTTGGACGAAAGGGTGGCTGAAAGTATCATTTGGTAAGTTTGGATACTATTACATGGGAGAAAAAATATGGAGGTTAGGGCATTAAGAAAACATAATTTTTTATATGGGACCTCTTGTCAAAATTTTTATAGAGGGTTATACCAAGTAAGGAGCATATGGTAAGAGATTATTAAAAGAAAATATTTAAGGGATAGAAGCCCTTAAGACTGACTAAGGCAAGGTGCTATCTGTAGTCGAATCGGATCCTACATCTGTGTTGGAAAAAATACTAAGGGGGGGTGAATCAGTACTTACAATTCAATAACTTTTCATTTCATAATAAGATTTATATACGCTACTTTAGTGAATTGAACTCGCGTGTTCACGCAATTGTTGTTAAGAAAACCAGCGTATATCCAGTGAACTTATGATTCAGTTGGTTCATCGTGTGTTGATCTTTAATCAGTGCATCATTACTTTATTAAACAATAGCTATGTGTAGTAATAACATAAATAAACCATCACACATAAGCAACACACATTAACACCAAGATTTAAGGTGGAAACCCAATGCGAGAGAAAAACCATGTGTTGTTGTTGTCTTTGTCTTCTTTTAATATAAAGAAAATATGTTTACAATGTTGTACTAGTGCAGACTCATAGCAGTACGCAGGCACCCACTTGTATAAGGCTACAACCTTCTCTCATTCTCTAGCTTCTACATGAAGGGAGCTACAACCCCCTATCTCTTGTACTAGCTGATATGTTTACCAGTATATAGGCGCCTACCTACAGAAGGCTACGACCTTCTCTCTTCTTCCAGGGACCACGTTTCATAAATTTTCAGACTGGATACTCCTGGTACATAAGCACACACTTAATCACCGCTGCAATAACTGCATCTACCAATAATCAGTCAATCTGAATAGTTAGATCACTGTCACCAGAAAATTGTGCTGAACCCAGAAACCTACATCGTCAACCAAAGCCAATTGTGACCTCACAAATCATATGTCAAAATGTATACACGCTACTTCAGTGAAGCCAACCTGCGTATATACACTACTTCTTTTAATCAAGCCTGCGTATACCTCCAAAATTACTTAATCATAAAAACCTTTGAATCAAAACTGTATCAACCAATAACATTTTGAAGATCTACTGTCAAATAAGATAGATCTAAACAGACATCAGTAAAGATCACCCTTCTCACTTAATCAATCAACCAAACTCAGTCTCCTTATGCATTCAATTCTATTTTCAGATCTAAGAAGACATCATTGATAGACAACAGTAAAACAGCAGCACTAATCAAATAGATCAATCATTTCTGAACAACAGGCTTTTCTTTTGCATATGCTACTTGGAAGAGTCGAACTAGCGTGTATACGCGCCTTCACCAAGGCAAACCAGCATATATATTTGCAAATACTAACTTACAACTTCGCTACTATTCCAAACTTCAGACATACCTAGATCATGACATTTAAATAATAAAACATGTGTAAGCAATCAGATCTAGACCAACCAATATTAGATCATACAATGATAAGTCATTTCAGGTCTCATGATCTTGATCCAACATTGTATCCAAGGTGCACAAAATATTTTATATCATATCATAATCATAATCATAGCCCCTCCAACATAAAATATACTTCAGATATAAGTATTCCGGAGAAACCCTTTCACTTACACAATTGGTCCTTTGATCTTCTCCTCCATATATAGTTTTTGTCCTTTCTCAATACCTCGGACCGAAACAACACTTAGATCCTGCGGTATTCTTAGACGGGATCAAATAACGGTGACTCTGCTTAATATTGTGGGCTAATACCATGGTATTGACCCTTGGTAGTCTTTATTCTTAAATTTCCTTGATTTTCCAACCTATACATGTTTTTCCTCTTGTGAAAGTGTGTGCATACGTATACGCCCTTTCGTTCTGTGGACCTGCGTGTATACGCTGATTTGACAAGGTGAACTTGCATATATAGCTTGAACTGACTTAAGACATCATTTTTCCTCAATTCTTGATTTTGATCTGTAGTCCTTTGTTCCAACTTCATGTGGTGAAGTAAAATTATAAGTGCAGACATGAACGAATTCATCTAGCCCGATAATGGGTCTAGCCACAACAGATACATTCTATGGAAGATTTCCTTAGGTTAGAATCAATCAAGAGGGCCTACCTCTTGGTCACTTATCCTGCTTGATGATGTGCTCGCTTGCTCGCTCCAGCAATCTCTCGCTTCCTTCTTCAAGTTCCTGAAACAAGTAAACAACAACATCACACAAACATAATAATAAACAAATTGCAATTCAACCTACTTAACGAGTCAAGAAGCATTAAGACATGGATATGTAATATTACAAAACATGTAGGAAATAAATTGATAGTTTCATATATTAATATCAAAGAGAGATTAAAACCATTTGTCTTGGCATTGCAGCCTTCCTCTGACAAGACCAGGTTCCCACGCACTTTTGCTAGCATTCCATGATGGCTTCAAACAAAAATAGTTTAAAGGCTCTTCCCTTTAGGCTTCACTCCAAACCAAAACACACTTATCCCTCACACAACTAGTAATGGCTTGCTTGTCTACTCAAAAATAGTATCAACACTCAACAATAACTCTGCCAAAACTATCAATTGTGACTCTAACACTCACACTAGTCAAAAACTAGCTTGTGCTTGGGAAGAAGGGAGGTTTATATAAGAAATATGGATGGGAAATGGATCCTATTCTCATGGGAGAAGTACTTATCCCTTGAGGTAGTTCCAACATTATAGGGGAAAGGAGCCCAAACTATCATCCTTGACCCCATCCGGCCAAACCATTTACCAGACTTCCGTTACGGAGCTTCTAGAGTTGGAAGCTTCGGCTCTAATTTAAAAAACTTTCCATAATAGCACCGACGCGACCAAAACACAGCTCAATCACTCTGTTCGGCTCAAAGAGTAGTGTTGATCTATGCACATCAGCACAGGGGAGACAAAGGCCATTAGTGTCGGTCTTGTAAACTGGGCAAAACAGAAGTTTCAGGGGAAATGGTGCAAAAGGGAATTTATCTGCTCATGAAGAGGGACATAATGGGAGTTTCTTCATGAAGGCAAAGCATGCAGGGTTCACTATAGAGGTCCTCCAGGATCAAGGAACAGGGAGTACAGGGACAGTGACAAAATGTTGTGTAACAGATGCCCCCTAAAGCGTGAAGGTCGAGCTGGAGTGAGGGATGAAATGCTTTATAAATCAGTGCAGGGAATCAGTCTACTGTCAAAAAACCTACAAGCAAGTATAGATACATATACATAAACTGAGATCTCTGTCAAATGATACATGAATCATGGCATGGACATAGCCATCCAGAGAATGATCATGTAAATGGATCCAGGTATGGGCGCAGCCATCCGTCAAAGAGGATCATAATGAAACCAAGGTATGGTCGCAGCCATCCAATAATGAGAAGGATCACATATGATAACTCATGGTCTGGTCGTAGCCAGCCATCTGAAATAGACATGTATATCATCATAATCATGTCACACCACTTCGCAACCTAAACTTTTGTGATATGAGTCCAGGGTATTGCGCTCCAACACGACCCGATCAAAGTATAGATCCTAGCATGCGAATGGATGTGTTGACATCAAACATGCTATAAAGTTTCTTGATTATCAGTCAATGATGAAACTGTTAACAAGCATCAGAGAAACCATGAATAATGACGATGGCTCTCAAGGTACTATCAGCATAATTCACGGAATTTGAATACAGGAACTGAAGTCGAACACCTGTGAAATCACTCGATCGAAAGCTAATGATGTGAACTTGTCGTCGAGTGCAAAGAACTCGCCATTAGAGCATGCAAGATCTAAGGTAATGGAAGGGAGTCTCTCAGTCAACTTTCTGGATAATGAGTTGAATTCAACAAAAAGCGACCATGTCAAAGGAGGGACATAATGAATCCCACATCATCGACGTGATACAAGAGGATGAAAAATGATTTTGGATGATACAAAGAATCAGAGGCAAGTCTAACTATAGAGGGACAACACTTGAACATATTGGCGACACAACTGGATGTTTGGCATCTTTTTGATCCATGGGATTGGTGTTCATGATGATGTGGCAGAGATCAAATGGAAGGAAAAAATGAATGGCCCAAACCCAGGAAGGTCAACGATGCAAAGGAGGATGTCCCAACCCGACATGAAGCAAAATAGTGTCATGTTCAAGAGTGAGTTGCCGACACGACTGATAGATTTCCAATTTTTTTACCCACCATTTCTAGCGAGTACCCCAATTATTTTTTAATTGCAAGCTTGAAGGGGATAGCATATGCTTGCACTGTAAGTTCATCCTTCGGACGAATCCGACCTAGTAAGTTTAACGAGCCCTAGGAAGGAGAAGCTCATGTTCGTCATGGTGATGAATCTGATGTCATTTAATAGTTTAATGAGTCTGACAAAGGTGTAACTCAGTATCTTTTTCATGTTTAGAGAGTTTGAAAAAGATACATAAAAGAAAACTCCACATGGTCCCTTTTCGTACATTTGTGTCTCTCAAGTTCGAAAAGGTAGAAAACAATACTTGAGAGAACCACTTGACCATTTCAGTCAAGGAGTAACTTTTTCGTAAATAGTGCCTCCCAGCCCGAAAAAGGGGTAAACTTATACTGGGTGCATGACGTTTCGCATCTGTTAACGAGTTCGAAATGACAAGGGCTCGACCATCTTTTTGTTTTTAAAGGGTCGAAAAAGAGCTAAAAGCAGACCGCCCGTTTTTATTCTCTTTAACGAGTCAAAAAGGGAAAAATACTCGACAATCTTTTCATATGAGTTTAATGAGTCGAGAAAAGAGCTGAAACATGACTCATCGTCATCGTCAAACATCCATCACCTGTCACTGTACAAGTAAGGTAAAGTGTATTATCAAGTCCTTGAGGTAAAATAGGTCAAAAATATTTACAAAACTTGGTATTTTCATGAAAAAAATGAATAAAAAGGGGAAAAGTAAATATATTTTTACCATTTACCATTTTACCTTTGCTGTGAAGACTTTCTACCCATTTTTGCCCTAGTTGTTCCGTAGTATATTGCAGGAGATCCAGGAGGTCAATCGACGAGCCGTCAGTTCCAAGTAACAGTCGAAGCCCTGAGCTCCATTTTCATGCTATTTATTTATGTTTTAGCCATTTTTTTGGATTTTTAGGGAGGTTTTTGAAAATATTTTTCGCCCTTGGTTAGTGTGATTTCTGGGCACGAAATCGCGCCGACCAAGGGTGATTTACATAGCCATCTGCGCCAATCGGCGTAACTGTTTTTAAAATAGGCGCATCGGCGCCGTGGATAGGGAAAAACTCTATGTTCTCAAAAAATGACCATTTAATCTTGAATTTTATGTGCCAAGGATGATTATTGACTCAAATTAATGGCTTTTGCAGGAGAGAAATCGCCAAAAATGGTGGATTAGAAGGAAAGGGAACATGAAGATGTTGACACCCAGGCAATGAATGATCCAAATTGCCTGGAGGCTTTGAGGGCTTGCGGGCTCCTCAAATTTTTCCTTACACCAAGGATGTGGGCCCAGCCTGAGTTGCTTCGATACTTGATAAGCCTTTGGGACATTAATCGGGAGATTTTTGTCATTGGGGACCAGGAGCTGGAGTTGACAACTTCAGATATCTACTTCATCACTAGACTATCTCACAGAGGTGAGCCAGTGAACTTGTATGGGTCACGTCTGATCGGGGCAAGCATATCTTCCCTACTTGCCGAACACTGCCCTAAGGCCCTAAAATCCAAGAGTGGGAAGATAGAGATTTCCAGTGTGCGGGATTTGACACTGAGGGTGCTAATGTTGACTATCAACAGAATGGCGAGGTTCCAGGCGGAACATGAGACTAACAAGTTGAAGTTCCTTTATGTTATTAACTGCACAGCTCCTACGATCTTCAACTGGGCAGAGGCCATGAATATGAACATCAAGTGCCAGTTGTCCAAGGCCATGTCGGGGAATTTGAAGCAATTTGGCTTCGAATCAGTACTTGTGACTTCTTTCCTGGAACGAGTGCCACTATTCCAGTATCATTTGACTGAGGTCGATCCTCCTGTGCCACGCAATCCATGGATGGCCCGCTGGAGTCGTTTGATGCCCAGGATCACTGGAGGTCAGCATATGTCATACTAACCTGCATTCTTTGTTAGAAAATTATATATATTACATAGCAATGGAACACATAGAATATAGCAGAAATATAAACACAAAAAATGCATAAAACCAGAGAGACACAGATATACGTGTTTCACCCAGTTTGGGCTACGTCCACCCCGAACAGCCAGTCCTTCCTTTTTATTGTCCAGCAAAATGAAGAGACACAACCTACAGTAGATCCGTTGTAATATCCTCCGTTTTCTCTCACAGTCTCACCTCTCTGTTTCTCTCTTGGAGAATACACATCTATTCCACAGCCTCAATACAATGCCCTCATACAAAGAGAGGGGTTGCCTTCTAGGGCAAAAAACCCTACGCACCACCCCCCCGCGTGGAGGGGTGTACAAACTTCCTGGGGTATACATCCGGCTAAAACAAAGACCTCTAAATAATCATGCTCCACATCCAACAATCTCCCACTTGGAGAATGATTGTAGCAACTGCACCGCTATTTCATTTGCTAGACAATGACTCCTCTTTAGACCTGGCTATTTCTCATCTTCATCGTCATCCTTAAAGACCAATTGAAACTGAGCATATTCTCAGTTTCTCCCTAGTTACAACTTTTGTTAGCATATCTGTAGGATTCTGGCTAGTGTGTATCTTTTCTGGCTTCAACTCTCCATCTTCCAACACTGATCGTATGAAAATGTACTTGAGCTATATGTGTTTAGTCCTGGAATGAAATGTTGAGTTCTTTGCAAGATGAATGGCACTTTGGCTATCACTGTATAACATGCCCATATCATTCTTCTTACCCAATTCACCCATAAACCTTTGTAACCAAATCATTCCTTTACTAGCCTCTGTAGCAGCGACATACTCTACTTTTGTTGTTGAAAGTGCAACAACACTTTGGATTTTTGAAACCTAACTGACAGTTGTTCCACCTACAGTAAATACATATATTGTAGTGCTCCTCCTATTATCTCTGTCACCTGCCATATCTGCATCAACATATCCCTGTAGAGAAATGTTTGAACCACCAAAGCATAATGCTTGATTTGTGGTACCTTTAAAATATCTGAGAATCCATTTCACTGCCATCCAATGTTCCTTTCCTGGATTGTTCATGTACCTGCTTACAACTCCCACTATATGTGCAATATCAGGCCTTGTGTAGACCATTGCATACATTAAGCTTCCAACTATTGATGCATATGGAACTTTAGACATATAATCCATTTCTTCCTGGGTCTTGTTGAAGCCCCGAAAATCGGGTCTACAACAAGGGGGATACCCACCCGGTCCGTACCTTGGTTAGTAGCTCCTTTTTCGTTTGGTAGAGTGGGTCCGACTGGGGATATGGGACCAGTTTCCCATTTTATGTGTGTGTGTGTGAAGAATTTATATTTCCCTTCTAAAAGTTCCTAAGTGAGATCCTATAATCCTAACTCTAATCTAATGACATGTAAATGGTATTCTAATACCCAGAAATATCTAAGTCTACACTAACCCGGGGTGTAATCCTTCTATTATGCGATCTAAAATGATTTCAGATAACAATTGGTAATAAAGATCATTCAACTGATATGAGAAAAGAATTCAATATAGATAAACCACTTCGTATAAAAAGTTAGACGAAACAGTTGTGAAAGGCATATCGCATAATAAGCTATTCATACATTAAGCATAAATAAATAGCTATCACCGTACAAAAGTGCCAAATGATAACTCAAGCATTCACACATCAATATATAAACAACTAAACTTGACTATCACTTTTAACACAAAGGCATAAATAGTTAAGAGATAGAAGTACCATTTATAACTAGTCCTATTCATGAGCTTCAAGTGATAATGATTTATCTCTTCATAACCCAACATCCACTAAGAGTACAGAAATGCAACATCAGTAGAAGATATTAAATATGGATATCGATAAATCTTGTTCCATTCATTCATCAAAACCTCCACAGAGGGTGCAATAGTGCATGTTCTGGGGATAAGTTTTTGACAAATTTCAGGACTCTTCTCTAAATGCATGAGAAGGGTTTAAATACTACTAACTAAATCTAAAAATAACTTATTACAAAAATGTAGGATGCGGTTTAAATGACTGTCCTCACTTTGGGCAAAAATAAACAAAATTAAAACTAAAACTGAATCTAAAATTAAAATTACTAACTATTTATGTATCTGCTCCTTGAAGTCACACGTGTTCAGCATATGTTTGAGAAGAGTCGGCTGACTGATTTATGATTTTAGCTATGCTACGAAAACCGAATCGGCAAGAGCTGGCACCATCTTCTCGGCAGAATTGATGATACACTTGAGAGTCATCCACTGGCTGTGTGGCTTTAAGTTTTATTTCTTTTACTTCTAGCATTCTTTTTACAAATTTCTGAGCTTACAGGTGACTAAGCACTCGGGTTTCCTTTTCAAGAAGTTTTGCATCGGAAACAGCCTCCATTTCTTGATCTGGGCTTCCTTGGTGTGTTTTTCACCCTTTGCGCATTTTCTTTTAGCGGATATAAAGCTCAAATTTTTTTGAAAATAATGATTTCGTAAGCTCTTGACCCTAAGTTTTAAATTGTGTGTTTTTGATGTGAGCGTTGTCTGGTACCTCTGTGTTATGGAAGAATTTTGGGCCTCGCCATTATCCTGTGTAAGAATGAACAAGCCAGTTCTGTGATGGACGCCTCAGAAAAACTATGTGAGCCTGCAGTAGCCTCAACCTCCATTACTCTGGGATTCTCTTCCTCAAGTAGATTGTACATGCCTTCCCAGGTAGCAATACTAGCGTCTCTGTTACAGGCGGTGTCTGTATACAAGGGTACCATTTCCTTCTCTTCAGAGCTCGGGGCTTTGCCTTTCTTTCCCATAGTATTCTGCGTACTGCTTTGTATCATTCTCTGCTCTCCGTTCCTGAAATTTACAAGTGAAGCGAGAAATAATGATAATAAAAGGTGATTGGAAAGTCTTAAATGCTAAAGCCATATAAAATATACCACTTTATGTGAAAATACTTCTTGATAAGCACAAAACCCTATTTCATTAATCATCGGCAACTAACTCATTTAATTAGCATTAAAGCGCATAACCGAGTCTTGGTTTATGGAAAATCCTTTTTTGAACAACGAGCCCAAAATATCTGCGATGAAGTGATTTTGCGATTTGCTTCGCAATATCGCAGAATCACCATATCGCTTGCTTGCTATATCGCAAATTCATAATATCGCATTATCGTATTGCCGCTCAATCGCAATATCGCAGGAGCGTGGCATGTGACAATTTTCGTTAATTTGTTTTCTGCAAAATGCGATTTGCGATATGGGCCATCGCATATCAGTAGTTTAAATTTTTTTAACCTAAGCGGTCTTTGATGCATGTGATGCGATATCTATTTTTAGTCCCGTATCGCAATCTCGCAGTTTTTAGACTTCGGCTTGCAAGGAGGTACCTTATTATCCTTTTGCGATGCGATATTTCCTAAGGAATAATTCTACTTTATCACAAAACTTAAGCTTTTTTAGATTTTTCAAGGGTATTTTCTTAAGTTTTTTGACGGTAAGTTTTATTGAAAAAGGAAATACAAGCACTAATTGATTTTTTACAATTTGACTAAGGGTCCCCACTTATTTAGTATTATTAATAACACTAAATAAGAAGGGGGGTTGTTGCTGGCCACAACAGGTATTTGGGCACATTTCCTTATTAAGTTTGAAATGGCTAGCAAAAGGTGTAATAACTGGTTTTGCATTGTGCATATTAAATATTTTCAACACCTTTTGTATGTACTCATTCTGAGACAATGTTAATTTGTGATTTTTCCTGTCTCTAGTTATTCTCATACCAAGGATTTGTTTTGCAGCTCCCAAATCCTTCATTGCAAATGAATTTGCTAATTTTATTTTGAACACATTTATTTCCTGCATGTTAGACCCTGCAACAAGCATGTCATCCACATACAATAACAATATAATATAGCTGCCATCATTTTGCTTTTTCAGATAAACACAATGATCAGAGTGACATCTAGTATAACCTTGTTCAGACATAAACTTGTCAAATTTTAGATACCACTGCCTTGGAGCCTATTTTAAGCCATACAAGCTCTTATTCAACCTGCACACTAGTTTCTCCTTCCCTTTCACCTCATATCCTTGTGGCTGTTGCATATATATCTCTTCCTCCAAATCCCCATGGAGAAAGGTTGTCTTTACATCTAACTGCTCAAGATGCAAATCTTCAACTGCTACTAGACTTAAAATAGTTCTGATTGAAGTCATTTTAACAACAGGAGAAAATATTTCATCAAAATCAATACCTTTCTTCTGTGAAAACCCCTTCACCACAAGTCTAGCTTTGTACCTTTGTTTTCCTCCATCTTCTTCCTTCAGCCTGTAAACCCATTTATTCTGCAATTTAGTTTTACCTGCAGGCAACCTGACTAAGTCCCAAGTCTGGTTATGAATTAAGGAGTCCATCTCTTCTTCCATGGATAGCTCCCACTTCTTCCTGCTTTCAACCTGCATTGCTTCTTCATAACATTCGGGTTCACCAGAATCAGTCAACAATAAATAATATAATGGAGGAGAGTATCGTTCAGGGGGTATACTTATCCTAGTAGATCTTCTAACACCACTTTCAGGTGTTTGGCTGCCTGTTGCTATTGTGGTGGTTGTTGTTGTTGTGGTTGTTGATTATTATTATTTTCAAGCACCTTTACTTTTTCAGTGATCTCATCAAGAACTGTATATTCCTTGTTTTCTTTTTCCTGTTTCTTTTCTTGCAATTGATTCTTATACAAGACCTTTTCATTGAATAGTACATCTCTGCTCCTAATGATTTTGTGATTGTCATAATCATATAAGTGATAACCAAAATCATTAACACCATATCCAATAAAGGTACATTTCTTTGATTTTGCCTCAATCTTTCTTCTATTTTCTTTATTGATATGGACAAAGGCCTCACAACCAAAAGGCTATAAAAAGGAGTAGTTTACCTTTTTACCTATCCATGCTTCCTCTGGAACACCACCATCCAAGGAACTTGAAGGCCCTATGTTTATTAGATAAACAGCAATATCTACAGCATCTGCCCAAAATTGTAAAGGCAATCCTGCATGCAATCTCATGCACCTTGCACACTCCATGATTGTTCTGTTCATCCTTTCTAACACACCATCTTCTTCTGGTGTTCTTGGAACTGTCTTCTCTCTGCGAATTCCATGTTCTGAACAATACCTATCAAACTCTTTGCTGCAATATTCACCTCCATTTTCTGATCTGAGACACTTCAATTTATTTCCTATCTCAATCTCAACCAAAGCTTTCCATTTCTTGAAAGTATAAAATACATCAAATTTATTCTTAATACAATAAATCCAAGTTTTTCTAGTTGCATCATCAATAAAAGTAACATAATAACGAGAGCCACCAAGAGATGATACCTAAGCAGTTCCCCATACATCTGTATGCACAAGCTCTAATTTTTCACTCTTCTTTTCTTTCCCAACTCTAAGAAATCTAACTCTCTTCTGTTTTCCATAAATGCAATTCTCACAGAAGTCCAAATCAACATTCTTCAAATCCGGCAACAAATTACTTGAGCGAAGAATCTTCATACCCTTATCACTCATGTGTTCGAGCCTATGATGCCATAATTTTGCACCTGCTCCTTTGGAAGTTAAACAATTAACAGAGTTAGAAATACCATTACATAAATACAATGTACCAAACTTTTTGCCTTTTGCTATTACCAGGTCTCCTTTGGTGACCTTCCAAGCTTTATCTGTGAAAGTTGTCACACAACCTTCACTGCCTAACTGCCTTGTTGAAATTAGATTTTTCTTTAGATCTGGAACATGCCTTACCTCCTTTAATAGCCATTGATTTCCATTCTATTGTTTTACAATAACCTTACCTATTCCAACAATTTTACAGGGTTTATCATCACCCAAACGGACTTGTCCAAAATCTCCTTGAACATAGTCATGAAAATATTTCTTCTTAGGTGTGGCATGGAATGAGGCCCCTGAATCTACCACCCAGGAATCAGTAATATTTCTGAAAGAAAGAATCAAAGCATCTTGTAACACCTCATCTGTCACATTTGCTTCATGATTGTTTTCTTGTTGTGCATCTCCTTATTTTCCCTTCCGAGATCTACAGTCTTTCTTTAGGTGTCCTTTCTTTCCGCATTTCCAGCACACTATCCCCGATTTGGACTTGGATTTTCCTTTCCTTGATTTACTGTGATATCCTGAGCTCTTTCCTCTTTCCATTTTTCTTCCCCTGGACTCTACACTTAAAGCATTACCTGATGTCTCACCGAAGCTTTTTCGTCGCACTTCCTCGCTAAGGATAGCACCGACAACATCATCAAACTTTAAATTACTAGATCAAAAAATAGAGTTGCGAATGGCCATTACTAAACCATTCCAAATTTCTGGCAATGAGCACAAGAATAACAGAGCTCTAACTTCATCATCAAAGTTTACCCCTACAGAACTTAACTGACTTGTAACAGTATTAAAATCATTTAAATGGTCTGCAACAAATCTACCTTCCGACATCTTCATATTAAATAACCGTTTCATAAGAAATACCTTGTTTGACGCCGAGGGTTTTTCATATAATTTCACCAACACCTTAATCAAACCCTCTGTCATTGTTTCCTTCGAAATATTGAAGGCGACTGCCGCTGCGAGGCACAACCGTACTGTTCCGAGTGCCTTTCTATCGAGAAGGTTCCATTCTTCATCTGTCATACCCGTCGACATCTTTGTTTTTCTGCCCAATGGTAGGTACAGATCTTTCTGATACAGATAATCTTCCATCTGCATCTTCCACGGCGAGAAGTTTGGCTGTTAAATTTATTGACCCTAAACTTACCATCTTTTTCCATTTCTCCCACTCGAACCAGGAACCCTTCTCTCCTGCGAGTTTGTCAGCGAAATAGACCTTCGGCTCTGATACCAATTGTTAGAAAATTATATATATATATTACAAATCAATGGAACACATAGAATATAGCAGAAATATAAACACAGAAAACGCATAAAACCAAAGAGACACTGATATACGTGGTTCACCCAGTTTGGGTTATGTACACCCCGAATAGCCAGTCCTTCCTTTTTATTATCCAGCAAAATGAAGAGACACAACCTACAGCATATCCGCTATAATATCCTCTGTTTTCTCTCATAGTCTTTCCTCTCTGTTTCTTGCTCGGAGAATACACATCTATTCCACTGCCTCAATACAATGCCCTCATACAAAGAGAGGGTTTGCCTTCTAGGGCAACAAACCCTAAACTAAACATAAGTTCTACCGTCAGATCATTCGCCTAATGAATGGCCTAGATTGACTAGAAATTACTATACTTTTACAAGGCAATTTTACATCTGTTTTTAGCTTTGAGGACAAGTCCCCCCACACCCCCCCACGTGGAGGGGTGTACAAACTTCCTGGGGTATACATCCAGCTGAAACAAAGACCTCTAAATAATCATGCTCCACACCCAACATTCTTCTCATGGCTACGACGACAGAAGATCGTCATGGAGGATTGGCCGTACAGTGGCACTGATTTCCATGGAGATCCAGATATGCCCTTACCAGATGGAGAGGACTTCGATGACGAAGGTAAAAAATCAAAATTTTAATTTTGAGATTTTTTAATTGTTTTTGGTATATGTGTGCTTATAACATTTCTCTTGTTTATGCAGATGTTGGACCAGAGCGGCCAGCTGGGATGTCCCCGATAGCCAGGCGCATCCCCCGCCCTATTGATGCTATCACCCCTTATCAGGAGATCGCCAGGAACCTCGAGGGGTTAACTCATGGTATCCCATAGTATGCTCGGTAGGAGACATGCCCCATCGGTACCAAAGGCACATGGTGGGAGTCTCAGATCAGATTTGCCGACTGCTGAATCGTGTTGCACGAGCTGTCTCGTGCTACCATGACCACCATGCTAAGTAGTTCCTAGGTCCAACACTTACATATTTTTTTAGGGTTGCGTGCCACGAATGTATGAGGCATGTGAGCCGCTGATGTTATTATAAACACACATATTATTTTTTGGGTTTTGATGTATAAAAAATTATCACCATATATATATATAGATGTTGTATTTTCCTGTCTATTATGGTACAAATGGTTTGTCTTATCTTTTACATGTTCCGTAAATGTCTATCCAACATGTAATTAGCTAATGCATCTATAAATGTATTCATGCATCTAGGAATATGATGATATGTAATATAATCAAAATGCCTTTCAAATAGATAGATACGGAGATACATTCCTAATATTTAAGGGTTCCTGACGAAATATTGCCCGTTGAGTTGAAGGACGACAAGCTGTGAATCTAGGTTGACAACCAATTCTCTGATGCCGAGAGTGATGGCTTCTAACAATAGTTTGATGACCACACTGTATTCAGCAATGTTGTTGGTTGTAAGACCTAGGCAGATATCTTGAAGGTCAATCAACTCATCGTTAGGTTCATATATAGCCCATGTCGTGGATGATATGTTCCGGGTACTACAGCAAGCACCATCGACGAAACCAACGTGAGGAGTCGCAAACATCTGCAAAGCAAGAAAAGCATAGTAAACAGGAAAGTTGTTTGAAAACTATCACACAAAACCACGTTGTACAAAAATGAATCACACACTAATGTACATAAGTAACCATGCAAGATTACCTAAGCATAGTAATTTTTGAGGGAGTCCATGTTGGGACTCAGGTAATCAATCAACTCAGATGAACACTGGATTGCCATGATGAGTAAGCATCGACTCGGCCAAATAATGGAGTGGAACTCATATAAGGCTTTGCCCCCATGCCCCCTGGGCGAGGGAGGGTTACAAGTCAGAGGACAATCGGTGAAAACTCGGGGAGGGTGAAAAATCCTGAATCCATGAAGGGATAAAGGTGCCCTCAGTTGAAAGATCTTGATTATGTCAAGATGAATTGACACATCAATAAACAACAGAGAAGAGGACTCTTTGAAAGCGGTAGACATGACCGTCGGGCGAGGCAGGAACGAGGAGCGATGATGAGTATCGATCCATGGTGGTTCCTCAAGAGACATGATTTCCATGATACCTTCATGAGCGAGGAAGGTCTCAGCTAAGGGATCAAAATATTCTAAAGTGTCAAGCCAAGTTGATTGAGAGTACATATCGAGAGAAGTCTTCGATATATGAGAATTAGAGGATGCAGAGTTCGAAGCCGAAACAATTTCCACGTAATTGACTTCGGCAAGACTAAGCGGCATAACCTCACCCCAATTATCAACAAAATCTGGTGCAAGTATGACCCAGGAATCCGATTTGGATAAGATCATGTTGACAGAGGCAACATGAGGAGGTGGGAGTGGAAAATTTCCCATTAAGGCAGAATCTTTGAAGAGACCTACCCCCACACTCTCATAGGGAGCACCAGAGTGCTTGGCATATGGAACATTTCCTTCCGAGGAGAAAGAGGCAAAGAAAGACAGTTGGTTGACAGTGACAATCTTCCGTTGATGGGGAAAACAGATCACGCGAAACAAAGAGGAGGCCACGGCATGCATGGCATGAGTCCAACTTCGGTCGAGGAGAAGATTATAATTGAGATTGGCGTCAAAAATCTCTACTTCAATTTGCATTGTCTTTCCTTCTAGGGTGATGGCAAGGTTAGGTAAGACACCAAAGGGTCGCGAATCACGCCCATCAAAAGCTTCCAAAGTGTTCAGAGACTAGTTCAGTGCAGGGGAACCAATAGCCTTCCAACATGCAATTGACATGATGTAGGTGGAAGCACCTTCGTCGATGACAGTGTGGTGGATGGTCTTCTCATTGATGATTACCTGAATAAGAAAGGAAATTTGATGAGGGAGCCGTGGAACATTGTCCTCCAAATCGAGACATATCAAATTAGAATCAGTGGGATCGATGCCCTCGATAGCTGACAGCAAGGATTTCCACTGCGATGGACAACTTTGGAGTACCTTGAGAGCCAACATGGCTGATGGTGCCTAAGCCAAATCCTCAACAATATTGTAGTGTTGAGCGGCTCGAGCATTGGGATTATACGAGGATTTCCGTAGCACACCTCGAGAGGGTGGCCGCGTAGCAAAATTAGGGTTAGGGCTCTCAATTTGTAGAGGGCCAGAACTCGAGGTAGAAGAAGAAGGTGCAGCTTCTTTTTCTCTCCCAGCTGCCTGAGCTAGAGTTTGATAATCTTTCGATCGGGTAGCCACATTAATGGGCGTGCTCATCATGAACACTTAAGATCCTGAGGAAGCAGATCGGGGTTGGTCTACTATTTGGGTTTGCTGAGACGGAAATGGCTCTTTAAGGACATCAGGTATCCCTTTGAGTAGGATACTAACTTCAGATCATCGAGGAAAATCCTTAGTGTAGTGATCCTCCTCGCAAATGAGGCAAGGATATTTGGTTTCCGTTGCGAAGATTCGCCAGCAGACGATTTTGGAGGACCCTGTTTCGGGGCATCAGCTTTAGCATTACCTTTGCCTTTCTTTTTTCCTTTCGAGGATTTGTCCGTTGCGGTAAAATGGATAGCGTGGACCTCTGAGGTTTTACCAGGGCCTGGTGGATTCTGAGATGAACTATTAGGAGCAGCATTCGAGACCGACTTCTATTTGGAAGAAGTTTTAATAGGGGTCTGGGATACTGAACCAATGACTCCATCAACGGGAGGAACAGTTGGTGAATTTGATGCTGCAAGATCGGATGATGGTCGCGGAGCATTGGGTAACAACTCGTATAAAGTGTCGGACTAAGAGTAAATCAGATCCAAGTACTGGGCACGAGAGATGGCTTTCTCTTCAGTGACGCATCCACCCATAGCTATATCACGAGAAATTGGAGCTACAAATGATTTGGTAAACCATTCAGTGAGAAAATGATCTGCTATCTCGAATTTGATCAGGCAACGTCTACGTCTCCATTCATGGATATGATCAGAGATGTGTGTCACAATGTCTTGCTTAAGCAATGTGAGAAAATAGGTGCTAGTTTCATAGGGAATCGGCAACTGAAAATGTGTGAGGAAAGCCACCGCTAACAAATAAAAAACATGGTAATTACTTCGAGGTAGCTCGATGTACCATTTTGTTGCAGCACCAGTGAGGGTTCGTTGGAAAAGATGGAGACGAATGGAATCGTCCACGTACGAGTTCGACGAGCACCAGAGGTGATATGTCATCACATGGGCCTAAGGATCTTCTTTAGCTTTTCCATCGAACTTTGGGCAATCACTTAGTATCTTGGACGGCACCGGAGGCCAGTATGGTGAATGAAGGATCGGATCATTCATAAGGCGTGATACATATGGAAACTCAAGTGTAGCCAAGAAAGGTAATTGAGTGTTAAAAGGCATGGGAGGTCGATAAGCGGGCCCATATGGGGGAGCCCATCCCTACTGGTAAGGTTTTTTGCCCCACAGTGGGGGATTTTGGCCATATGGCATCTGAGGCTGCCCATATTGCGGATTACCTTGACCATAGGGAGGATTTTGACCTTGAATACCTTGAAACTATCCAGGCATAGGTTATTGATAGGCAACATATGGGTTAAAAGGTTGTTGAGCCTATTGGCCTTGGACATATGGGCATGCGACCTGTTGTCCTGGAACACAGGGCTGATGAACCTGTTGTCCCTGAACAAGATGATTATGTACCTACAGTCCTTGGGCATAAGGTTGATACACTTGTTGCCCTTGGACGTAGGGGTTTTGTACCTGGTGCCCTTGGCTGGTAGGATTCTGATCCTATTGACCTAGGACAAGAGGATTTTGGGCCTGTTGTTGCAGGACTTGAACTTAACCCTACCCCTACAAGGGTTGACCTTGTTTATATGTATACAAGGGTTTTTGTTGCCCTGGTTGGTTTTTTTTGTTGCAAGGGTTGACCTTGCGGTTGCAAATGTTGGCCCTACAAGGGTATGGGTTGAGAGGTGTGCGGAGCATATTGCATCTACTGCTACATGGCTTGCTGCAACTATTGTAAGGATTGACCTTGCGGTTGTTGCAGGTGACCTTGCTGCGGGATAATTTGCCCTTGCTATTGCGCGGAGAGCCCTTGCTGCAACAAAGGTTTCCCTTGTGGTAATAAAGGCTACCTTGGTTGTTGTAAAGGTTGTCCTTGCTGTTGCAAGGGTACTTGAATAGTGCCCGGGAAATTACCAAACTGAATCTGGCCATAGCCAGGCTAGATGTACTGCCCAGATTGGAGGGTGTAAGGTTGATTAACCAATCCTTGAGAACCATATGGAACGTAAGGATTTTGGTATTGGACCTGAGCCCCATAGGGCTGCTGATACTGAACATTGCTTGATCTAGACAGACCAACAGGATTCTGAACTTGTTGGTACTGGACATTGCTTGATCTAGTAGGGTCAGCAGGGTTATAAATAATACCATAAGAGGTTTGGTTTATACCAAACATGTGAGCTTGTGAGCTGCTCACATTAGTGGCACCTGACACCATAGATACATTCAGGTTCTGCGCCCCAGACAATAGCACAATCTGGCCACTAACTAATGGGACAGAGGAACTGACAGAGACAATCTTTGAAACTGTCGGTTGTGACTGACGTGTAACTGGGATCGATGATACAAGAGTATTCGGAATGGTCAGTTGCACCGGGAATGAAGTAACAGCCTGTTAGGAAGTCGTGTTCATGACGAACGAACCTGACGTAGGTCTAACGCCTGATGCCCATATAGGATTATGGTAGAGTGATGAGGCACTAGGTGTGCATGAAACTAAGTGCCCAAAAGACACATAGTTGGGTGGAAAACTGGCGGAATTACCTTTCGAATAAGGGAAACCCTCGGGAGGAAACTGCAATTGCAATTCTTCCCTCTCAACAATGTGTGGAGTAGAAACTTCGGACTCGTCTGGAGATGTGGCTGGAGCATCGTCTTCGGATTCCATGTTTGAAAACAAATGACGATGAATGGCTGAATGTGTAATGGGGGATAGTTCCAAAGGAACACCCGGCTAGTCGTACAGACTGTAAGGACGCTGTGATGATATCTCAAAAAATTCAAATAGAGGGTTCGACAGATAGATAACCAATCCAAAATGACCATCAGTGGTCAGCGAGTTCTCTGGAGTTCGAACGGGATTGTCTGGAGATTCCAGGCCAAGATCAGTAGATGACCCTGTATCGAAAGTAGGTGGAGGACGATATGAAAATGGTTGAACACTCAAAACAATTGTGAGTTCATTTTGGTCCTCAATTGACTATGATAACTCAGGAAATGGCTCCTCAGACAATCTTTCAGACAGAGGAGAGGAAGAGGAATTGGGTGAACTAGATGGTTCAGCCACGATGACCTTGTCTTAGTCGACGAACCAAATAACTTCAAGGCTTTAAAATGTCATTTTAAGGGAACTCGCGATTTGGTCAAAAAGACTAACTGGATGTTTTGGATTGTGGGCAATCAATTATTAAGACGCATAAAAGAATGATGTTCTTTCATTCTTTAAGAGTCGAGAAAGAAACAAAGATGACTCTATCACTTTCGATTGGAAACGAGCTCGAAAGGACAAGTGCTTGAATGATCTTTTAAGTTTAATGAGTCAAAAAGATCAAATGACTGCTCTGGATGATCTAGGTAAACATGATTACCAGGCAACCGTGAACTGCAGAATACCTCCTAGCAAACCAAGAAGTACGAGCAGGCAATCTCCCCGAATGTTGTGTTCAGTGTATCACGTTCGCAAGGCGGTCGACTCAGCTTCCTAAGGATAAAAGGATTGCAACCTAATGGGGTCTCCCATTATATACTCGATGGTACGGGGAGCACAAATCCATACTAGCGTTGTCTAATGCCGAAGCTAACGATAGATGCTAGGTTTAAAGACGTTGGAACATGTCTCTAGCCTAGACCTTCTAGATATGATCGTTAATGTCAAATGTGCCTTAGGTTAATTAAATTCATTTTAGAGTTGATCTTGAGTTAAGTTTCAGTTTTCAGGTCTTAGTGATGCTACTCGAAAAACCTAAAATGCAACTAAATGAGACAAGACCCTTTCAATTCGATGAAATGCCTACACTAGAGAGGGTAGAAACTACTCAATCAAATGCAAACAATCAAGCAACTGAAAACGAAATGATCTTTCACTAGCTTACTTTTTCAAAAAAATAAACTAATGAAAAATGCATTCCAATTCCTAATTTCCTGACAAGCACTTATCTATTAGTCCTTTCAAAACGAAAAATTATCTTCCTTTTTCAAATGCTGATGCAATTCTAGTCTTTAAAACGATGCAAATTATCGTAACATAATGATGCAACAAGCTAGAATTTCATACTTTCTCATGAAACATTGAAACAAACTTTTCGCATACAATCTTTCAATGAAAAAGATTTCGAAACAATGAGCTCTTCAAGCAAATGAAAACATGAATAGAGAAGTTCATTCATATCAATGAAACACCGAATTTACCAAACACAAGGCCGACAATGTAATCTATGCTGGAAAGAGACATTCAAGCTAGCAAACGAAATTTTTTCAAACTTGTGCAAAAAGAGGTCAAAGTCGTAAAAGGGACCAAAAAACAAATGCAAGGAGTAAACACACCTACGACCTAACTTAGTGAGTTCACAAACTGCTGAATGGGCGACCAACTAGATGCCCTAATGTCACTGGCCACTCAATGACTCAATCAATCAAATAGAAAGATGACAAGCCAACAAGCAAGCAAACCAAATGAAAAGTAGCTTTCTAATCAGGGAGAAAATGGTCCAAAAAGCTTATGGGGTCAAAAACACAAGAGTAGAACACACTGGCCAAGATTGCGGTCAAGCCCTAATCTTCACTTATAGGTATCGGCGCAACTGGCTAACTGACAACAAGCGCCAAAGGCTGGTCAGCGCGACTATTCCTTAGCAACTCACGTTGGTCAGTGTGACTATCAGCGGATTAAGCACACTGGCCGAGGTAACTAAGGAAAAAATAAATCAAAACAGGGACCAGATCTGCTACTATGAATTTTGGACTTGGGCCAGTAAGTAGGAGAACAAAAACAGAACCAAAGGGAAAATGTGAAACTAGAAAAGTTCTCACGAAATCATGAAATCCAAAATAAACAAAAATATGGGGTCCCCAGCGGAGTTTCCAATTTGTGGTGAAGTAAAATTATAAGTGTGACACAAACGAATTCCTCTAGCCCAATAATGGGTCTAGCCACAACAGATACATTCTATGGAATATTTCCTTAGGTTAGAATCAATCAAGAGGGTCTACCTCTTGGTCGCTTATCTTGCTTGATTATGTCCCCGCTTGCTCGCTCCAACAATCTCTCGCTTCCTTCTTCAAGTTCCTGAAACAAGTAAACAACAACATCACACAAACATAATAATAAACAAATTTCAATTCAACCTACTTAACGAGTCAAGAAGCATTAAGACATGGATATGTAATATTACAAAACATGTAGGAAATCAATCGATAATTGCATATATTAATATCAAAGAGAGATTACAACCATTTGTCTTGACGCTGCAGCGTTCCTCTGACAAGACCAGGTTTCCATACACTTCTGCTAGCATTCCATGATGGATTCAAACAAAAATAGTTTAAGGGCTCTTCCCTTTAGGCTTCACTCCAAACCAAAACGCACTTCTCCCTCACACAACTAGATAGCTACAACTAATAATGGCTTGCTTGTCTACTCCAAAATAGTATCAACACTCAACAATAACTCTACCAAAACTATCAACTGTGACTCTAACACTCACACTAGTCAAAAACTAGCTTGTGCTTGGGAAGAAGGGATGTTTATATAGGAAATATGGATGGGAGATGGATCCTCTTCTCAAGGGAGAAGGACTTATCCCTTGAGGTAGTTCCATCATTATAAGGGAAAGGAGCCCAAACTATCATCCTCGACCCCATTCGGCCAAACCATTTACCAGACTTCCGTTACAGAGCTTCTAGAGCTGGAAGCTTCGACTCTAATTTAAAAAACTTTCCATAACAAGACCAGTGCGACTGAAACAAAACTCAATCGCTCCGGTCAGCGCGAGGAGTAGTGCTAATCTCTGCACATCAACGTGGGGGTTACAAAGGGCATTAGTGTCGGTCTTGTAAACTGGGCAAAACAGAAGTTTTAGGGGAAATGGTACAAAAGGGAATTTATCTGCTCATGAAGAGGGACATAATGGGAGTTTCTTCATGAAGGAAAAGCATGCGGGGTTCACTGTAGAGGTCCTCCAGGATCAAGGAATGGGGAGTACAGGGACAGTGACAAAATGTTGTGTAACACTTCTTGATCTTCTATACCATTGCCCTGTTAACTCTGAATTTACCTGTTACAATGTGAGTTGCCCTTTATCAAATCTGAACTGACCTGTAAGTGAGTTGCCATCAAGGACAACACCTGTATCATAATGCCAACAATCTGGAGAAGCTTATTGAAAACTAGGAGATGGATCATAAAAAATATAAGATGGTTAATTATACATGATAGTATGTTTACTATTTGTCAGTGGCGTGTGCAAAATTGAATCAATCTCTAGAGATCTCTTCCCAGTGTCAACATCTGTGACTGCGAATGTGCTACACAATATTATAAATTAACTTACAATTTTAATACAAAATTATGACATAGCAAATCACGGACAAGATGATTATTTTTTTTCCAGAAGAAAAAACCTTGGGCTTTTTGTATTAGTTTGTAAAACACCAGTACATGTATCAATGTATATAAAAAAAACCAGATAGACAAACAGAAACAGTATCCATCCGGTCAGGAAATGATTCGTCATCCAAAAACATATTGTGTAGCATCATGTGCTATCCAAATCAGATCAAAAATTTAGCAGGAAAAAATAAATAAATAAAAATAATAAAATAATAAAAAATAAAAATAAAAATAAAAATAAAATAAATAATAATATTAATAATAATTAACTAAAAAATAAAATTAATTAATTAATTAATTAAATTAAATTAAAAAATAAATAAATAAATAAAATAAAATAAAATTCCACGGACACAAGGTGCAGAATGTATGAAATGTTCAAAAAACATCAAAAGCAAGATCTAATATTATGGCAAGTGAATCTCTCCAACTTCTTTGAGATGTAGGTCCACATGTAAAGTATAATGAATGCTTCCAACTTGATCTAATAGTCCTACTTTTGAAACTTTGTCTGCATCCTTGTTATTTTCTCTAAGTATGTGTTGGATAGAAAATATTGTGAGAGATGCCAGTCAATGTCTTACCCCGTTGATCCAACCAACAAGTAGAAGGGGATCGAAGGCAGTGTGGCCAAGAATCCCATCAATGATAAATTTGGAGTCTCCATAAATGTTGGTGATGCCCAGTTGATTCTCCGCAGCGAACCAAAGTAATACCCAAAGCACTATGATTTCAACTTTCGTATTTGTCCCAGGGCCCGTGCAGTTGTTTGGTTTTAGAACCACACCATAGCCACATATTACCCATTGTGATGCACCATCAAACCATCCTGCAGGAAAAGTAATCAGAGGGGGGGTTCTCAATTTCACTTTGTACTGTTTTACTCCATAGGCCATGGTAGTGTCACTAGACCATGATATGGATTTATTACAAATACTATTATAATCGATGGGATTTTCATCCAAGATGTAATGGTTCCTTGCATTCTCCCACATAATGAATATTAGCATCACATTTCCATGGTTGTTACATTCAGACCAGTGGGACATCATCTGTTCAATATTTGAGTATAAAACCATAGAGAAATCCATAAAATGTGCAATGTTCTTCCATTCCTCGACAATAGAGGGGTAGGAGAAAAATCTGTGTTTTGTCGATTCAGAGCAATCTCTACAGAAGGAGCATATTCCACGACCATGAAATCCTCTTTTGAGCAGATGGTCCCAGGTCAATACCTTATTTATCCAAACAATCTAGGCAAACAAAAGTAATTTTATGGGGATTTTTAATTTCCATACCTTAATGAACCAAGAGTTCCACCAAAGACTGTATCTAATGGAAACATAATATTTGTATGTTTTAGTGATGATGGGAATTTGGTTATGCATTTTACCTCACCAATTGATGCGATTTCCTTCAGAATTGTACTAGAGACCGGATTGGTTGAGTGTTGTATTGAAATCATGCCATTTGATTGTGTGGATTCCAAACAATCCCATTTCATATGCATCCTTCCATATAGGACAATGATATTTATAATACCTTATGGATTGGCCGAGAAATAAATGACCATTTCTGTTAATGATGTCAACAATATGTCCTTGTAAATTTTTCTCCTTGTTCATGCCTATTATGGTATCTGATCCCATCAGGATTTTCCATCCGTCCCCAAATCCCCATTCCATTCTCATGTGCCACAAGGGGAGTATCTTCAAGTGACTCTGCCATATGATGGATCCAGATTTCCTGAAAGAAGTATTGTTTCTGAATAAACCTTCAATGCTTGTGTCTCTCAAGTATTTGGATTGTACAATGTCCTGCCAGACGCCTCGTCCATGGACAACTCACCAAAATTATTTCATGAGAAGTGAATGACCAAAGGAATGGATGTCTAGAAGTCCCCACCTGCCAAAATCCTTTGAGATGGTTAAATCCTATGATTTGCAGAGATGTTGTTGAAAATAGCAACAATAAATGCTAAAAATAGAAATGTTATAATTAGCATTGCTATAAATAGCATCTCAGGTACCAGTGTTGGAAATAGCAACAAGGAATGATAAAATAGAAATGCTAAAAATAGCATTGCTACTATAAATATCATTTCAGGATAGATTCCAATTTTAGTTAGTCCCTGAACTAAAATTGAGAATTAAAATTCGAAATTGATCTTAGCAGTTGTTTGTAAAATAATTAATTAATTCATCTTGAGTTAATTAGTTGTAGGAAATCAACATGAAGTCTATGTGAAGACATGCAACAGTTTCTCCATTGATTGAGGAAGTTATCCCTTGATTAAGGAGATCAGGATGAGCTGTACTTTGAGTTGTAATTAGTTAGCTCAGTTATCTGAGTTAAGTCCAGTTAGATTAGTTCCAACAGTTTGTGGAACTGATTATGAGTTCAATTAGTTAATGCATGCATGCATGTAACTGTTGCACTTCAGATAACTGAATATTCTCTCATAAATAACTCATGCATGTCATTTCAGTCAGAGACCCATTTGAGATCAGAGGAAGGGACAGTGTACTATCAGTTGGAGGAATTTTCCTATATAGGAAACTCATCCATGCAAAAGGAATTATATCCTCCGGGACTGCACAGTTACTTTTGAGTTTGATGTATTGTGTGAGAGGTCAATTCATATAGGTGGCAACATTGGACCCCAGGAGAAACTATGCAAGGAAATAGGAGGCTTGGAGGGTTGAGGGAAGGCATATGTTGTGTCTATTCAGTCTATGAGTAGCATTGCAGGATTGTACTGAGAGCTGGATAGTTTGTGAGCTAAATCTTTGTGTAATACGGACATATTTCCACTTGTATGATATTACAGAGATCGGGGTTTTTAGCTGAGGCTTTCCCCAGAGTGTTCTTCTGTGTTCATGTGTGATTGCTTTCTCATTCTCTGTTATATGTGTTCTATTTGATCTTGCTCATAATTTATTAAGCTTCTGCAAGTTTGTGGTAGAAGTAGATCTTGTATTTTGCTTTAGTATATTGCATAATTTGTTGATCTACAGTGAGATATTATACATGGTATTAGAGCAAAGGTGATCAAAGTGAAGAATAGTATACAAAGAAAGGAGAAGTTCAAAGTTTGAAGTTCCTAATTATAGAATTTGAATTCTTATCACATCTCAAATTTCACCAATGGCGTTCAACGGTTTAAGACTCGAGTATGCCCTTGATGGCAGCTCGAATTATATAGCCTGGAAGGATCGCATGGAAACAGTATTAGAGGACAATGGTCTAAAGGACTTCATTGATCAAGAAGTCCCCAAGCCAGCAGCGGCTAATGCTACAGAATTGGCGAAATGGAAGAAATGTGTGGCTAGAGCGAGGAGAATCCTTCTGGAGGGAGTACGAGACCACATAGTCTCGAGTCTCCATGGGAAGGAGACACCATTTTCAATGTGGAAAACATTGAAAGATCTATATCAGAACTGCAACGATCAGAGGAAGCTGGCGCTGAAATACAAGCTTTAGAAAATCAAGTGTGAAAATGGCGACACGATCTCTACATATCTGAACAAGCTCACCACCTGCAAGGATGAGCTTGGAAGTGTAGGGATCACGACAGCCGATGATGACATGGTGAGTCTTTCTCTCCTTGTTCTTCCTAAGAGCTAGCATAGCTACCAAGACTCAGCAAATGGAACAGAGAAACTGCCAGATTAGGAATGACTTTGGTCGGATCTGATGTAGGAGGAGATAAGAAGAAGCACCAGAGATGGTTCTTCATCCAAGGAGGATGAAGAAAATTGTGCCTTAGCGAGTGAGGCGAAGAAAGGGAAGGAGAAGGATTCTCATCCCAAATCGAGTTCTTCCCATGGTGGGAATAAGTTTGACAAATTGAAAGTGTGATGCTTTCATTGTCATCAGGTGTGCCATTATGCAACAAATTGTCCACAGAAGAAATACAAGAAGGGATCCTTGGAAGGATCAGAAGGTGAGGCACTAGCCTCACAGTTCAAGTTGGATTTTACCCTCATCGCATGCATGGTTTCATCAATGATGGGTTGTGGTTGGTTTCTTGACAGTGGAGCTTCATTCCACATGACCGGCGATAAGAGTTTGTTCAGTACCTTGGAGGAGAAAGACCTCTAGATACTCATAGAGATGGGTAATGAGGAAAAGTATAGTGTCTTAGGTGTAGGCACGATTGTTTTTTAGAGGGAGCATGGAGCTCGCATTACCTTGACAGATGTGAAGTATGTGCCAGGACTGAAGAAAAACTTGGTATCGATCACGATGCTGGAAGACAAAGGCTATGATGTAGTCTTCAGTAAGGGAAAGGTTTTCCTTAGACACATCACCATGAGATAGGTGAAGCAGATCGGTTCACGAGTCAAGAACCTGTATGCTCTTGAGGTTCAAGATGCATGCAAAGCCTTGAGGAGCAAGGCAACTGTTGGAGACTTGGTGGTTGAGAGGGAGAGTACATTACCTCTCAACATGCAACACCAGAAGAAGTCTCAGACAATTGTGGAGGAGCCACAATTGGTGAAGCAGCTTCAAGAGGTTGTGGAGCAGCCACAACTGGAGAAGCCGAGAGGAGACCAAGTGGAGGCATCCACTCATGTAGAGACCTCCAGTAGGGGGAATTTCGAGCCAAGTGGGTAGAGGGATCACATGCATCCATACCTCCAGGTAGGAGGTGGGACGATGTGGAGTGACGGTCCCAAGAAGGCTGGAATAGGGGCAGGATCATTGAGGTACCCAACCTCTTTGATTAGACCTTGCTACGGGAGCCCCGATGAGGAGTAGCAGGACTGGCTGAGTGGGTAGAGACAGATGCGAATGGAGTGGCAGAGGAAGCTTCAGCATCAGAGGATGTTTCTAGCCCAACAAGGAGGTCAGTTGGGAGATCAGTTACTTACTTCTCAGTAACTGAGTTGCAGTGCAGCAATGGGCAGCACAATGCAACATGATGAGATGAGGTGCAGTGCGGATGCAGTGTTAGGAAATAGGACTAGCAGCAGCAGGAATCAGTGGATTGATGCAGTCAAAGATCAAAGTGACAGAGGCTAGAGCAGTCAGATACTGAAGAGCATAGAGGTGCAGATTTTTCAGTCGATAGAGGCAATAGCAGTTAGAGACTTTGATGATAGAGGCATCATTCTGATTCAAGTTGGATATTTATTTTTTCCTAGAGTTGTTGGAGCAACAACACTAGGGAGAAGTGTTGCATGCAGAACATTCCAAAGGTTTAGGATCGGGTTCGAGTTGAATGCCTTTCTTGTTGAGAGGGAGTGTTGAAAATAGCAACAAGAAATGCTAGAAATAGAAATGCTATAAATAGCATCTTAGGTACCAATGTTGGAAATAGCAACAAGGAATGATAAAATAGAAATTCTAAAAATAGCATTTCTATAAATAGCATTTCGGGATAGATTCCGATTTTAGTTAGTCCCTTAACTAAGATTGAGAATTAAAATTCGAATTTGATCTTAGTAGCTATTTGTAAAATAATTAATTAATTCATCTTGAGTTAATTAGTTGTAGGAAATCAAACATGAAGTCTATGTGAAGACATGCAACAGTTTCTCCATTGGTTGAGGAATTTATCCCTTGATTAAGGAGATCAGGATGAGTTGTACTTTGAGTTGTAATTAGTTAGCTCAGTTATCTGAGTTAAGTCCAGTTAGATTAGTTCCAACATTTTGTGGAACTGATTGTGAGTTCAGTTAGTTAATGCATGCATGCATGTAACTGCTACACTTCAGATAACTGAATATTCTCTCATAAATAACTCATGCATGTCAGTTCAGTTAGAGACCCAGTTGAGATCAGAGGAAGGGACAGTGTACTATCAGTTGGAGGAATTTTCCTATATAGGAAACTCATCCATGCAGAAGGAATTATCTCCTTCAGGACTGCACAGTTACTTTTGAGTTTGATGTGTTGTGTGAGAGGTCAATTCACACAGGTGGCAGCATTGGACCCTAGGAGAAACTGCGCAAGGAAATAGGAGGCTTGGAGGGCTGAGGGAAGGCATATGTTGTGTCTATTCAGTCTATGAGCAGCATTGTAGGATTGTACTGAGAGCTGGATAGCTTGTGAGCTAAAGCTTTGTGTAATCCAGACATATTTCCACTTGTATGATATTATAGAGATCAGGGTTTTTAGCTGAGGCTTTCCCCAGAGTATTCTTCTGTGTTCATGTGTGATTGCTTTCTCATTCTCTGTTATATGTGTTCTATTTGATCTTGCTCAAAATTGATTAAGCTTCCACAAGTTTGTTGTAGAAGTAGATCTTGTATTTTGCTTTAGTATATTGCATAATCTGTTGATCTACATTGAGAAACTCTACAGATGTATCTTTGTCAGAGTCCCAATTCCATCCCAAATAAAATTGGTCATAATAGATATAATCGTTTTGACAATGGAGCGAGGAATCATAAAAAGGTGAGCCCATAAGACATAAATCTGTTGAAGTGTCGCCTGTAGCAGAATGTACCTGCCTCCTAGTGAGAGATATATGTGTGTCCAGTTGGAGAGCTTTCTTTTATATTTATCCACCAGCCAAAGCCAGTCCATTGAACTACAACTGCATGGTTTTAATTTATATCCCAGGTAGGATATGCCCTCTTCCATTGGAGCAGATGCTACTTTGAATATGCCAGCAATCTGTTCTATAACTATGATGTCTCCAACAGAAAAATACAAAGTAGATTTGCTATTGTTTGTAAGGAGTCCTGATGTTGCACCATACCTTGTAAAAATGTAATGTAATGTTGCCCATTGTTCAGTTGAGATAATACCAAAAGTTAAAATGTCATCCACAAAGAACAAATGCGTAATATTTACATAATTAGTAATATTCAGTCCATAAAAACAACCACAGGCTTGAGCCTCTTTGATTTTGAGACTGATTCCATCCATGACAAGCAAGAATATAAGAGGGGAAAGAGAGCATCCCTGTCTGAGACCACGACCCGCCTTGAATAAATTTGTGGGAAGGTCGTTGATGAGCACAACAAAACAAGCCAAGGTGATGCATGCCATTATTCGGTCCACATTGTTGAATCAAAGGCCAATCTTGTATAGTATGAGTCGAATGAAGGACCAGTCAACACAATCGAATGCCATGTGTAGATCAATTTTCATTACAACTGCCTCCTTCTTACCAGTATGAGCAGTGTGGATGGACTCTTGTGCCACAACAATCGCATCATGTATTTGTCTATTAGGAAGAAATCTGAATTATTCTCTGGATGAATTGATAGCACCTTCTTTATGCGTCTAGAAATGACTTTGGAAATCATCTTGTATAAAATATTGCACAGGGAAATCAACTTCTAATCCTAGAAGTTACTTGGGCAAGATGTCTTCGGAATGAGGGCTAAGAATGTCTAATTAATGGCCCTATTAATCTTTCTTTTGATTTTGTCTTCTTCCAAAATCATCATAATACTTTCTCCCATCGACTCAAAGAAGTGTATGAATAATTCTACGGACCATCCATCTAGGCTTGGGATTTTCTCTTTTCCAAAGGACCCAAGGGTCTGTTTTACTTCATCTAAAGTGACATGTCTATATAGTTCTTCATTTGCATCATCGTCAAACCTTTTTGGATATTGGTTGAGTACCCATAGCTGATCATCAAAGTCCACATTCTCCCTGGCTTTATAAAATTGGTCAAGAATTTTACTGCTTCAATTTGCATTTATGTGGTTGTATTTGTTATATTTCCCTTCGAAGTCTCAATCTGCCATATGGTATTGGCGTTTTTGCGATGAGAGGCATACCTGTGGAAAAACTTAGTGTTTTTTTCCCCATCACGCAACCAATTTGCTCTGCTCTTGAGTCTCCAACTAATGTCTTGAATTTTGAGGATCTCAATTTTTCTCTCTTCCAGTGATTCTATTTGGGCCAGGTCCTGCGGGGAAGGAATATTTTCCTTCATGTACTTGCCAAGATCATTAATGCTCCGAGAAATTTCCTTTAGACCCTTTATCATTTGTTGTTTCTTAGTCCTTTCCCACGTCCTGGTATTGGATTTGATCTTTTCAAGCTTTGTCATCAAGGTTCCCATAGCCGAATATTCGCTATAATCGCCCATATCAGCCCAATAGGAGTGTGCCAGATCATTATATTATGAGTCAAGCAACCATTCTTTATTGAATTTGAAGGGGATCCCTTTGCATGCACATTCCAATTTCCATCTAAGGACAATAGGAGTATGTTTTGAAATATACATCCTATATATAGAAGAAAACAAATAGTCGAGCCTTTCGCTCAGATTTTCATGTACTAGGAATCTATCCTGCCTCTTTCTAATGTGCTCCTCACCATCCCGCCTATTGTTCCAAGTAGGAGCTAGAGGCGAGGGGCAAATGTCCACCAGGTGGTAATCAACAAATAGATTGTATAGTCTATCAACCAGAGGATCAACTCTACAATGTAACCCCCAGGATTCATGCGCCATGAGTGTGGCATTCAGATCACCAACCAGAATGAGCCCATTAATCTTCAAAATATTGCTATGTTTGATTCTTTCCCAAAAAGCAGAGTGATCCCGACATAGAGCATACATATTGAGGATATGCATGCGGTTGGAGATGCCTCTAATACGTCCAGAAAGTAATATTCCAACAAAAGAACTGAAAGCGTGGAAGTTTGCACGTCATGGGTCCCATAATGCAACGAGACCACCAAAAGTACCAATAAATCCTACTACAACAATGTGCCAAAGTGGGCAAATTTGTCTAAAATATGAAACAACCGGAATGGAGTCAACAAGAGATTCCTGAATGAGAACAATCGAAGGACGAGTATCTTGAATGAGGTTCTTAATACCTAGTTTTTTGGAGTGATTCCCCAAACCCCTAATGTTCATGGAGAGGATGTTCATCATGGGGTCTCAGAGGTGAGCAACGATGTTGTAGGTGTCTAAGAATCAGAAGAAGATATAATTAGAACATCCCTAAGTTCGAGAGAGTCGAAAAAAGGGTCAAAAGTGGCTTAGGACGACTAAGATGATATTGCACCTTAAACTAGACATGTTGAAATAACCTTTATGCCTAATCATTATAGTCGACATAAAACAAGATAACAAAGGCATTTGAAAATATCAAGCGAAAAGAGATGAAGTCGTAAATTTAGAGCGATTAAAATTACAATGTCCTTCATGGTGGATATTTCTATGTCCACTCATAACAAAGTGATTTAAAGGATAATACTTGAACATCCAAGTTAATGTTAGTTGTTGAAACAAATTTTATGCATAATTGTTCTAACTAATATAAAGCAAAAGGCATTTGAAAATATCAAGCAAAACGTTATGAAGTCGTACTTTTAAAGTGATTAAAATCATAATGCCCTTAATGGTAGAGATTTCTATGTCCACTCATAATAAAGTGATTTAAATGATAATCGCATCCAAGGTGGCTGAGCGGCAAGGTATTCGGCTCTGCATGCATGCGAATAAATCGAAGTTGGAGATTAATCAAGAACTGTAGTGCGGGGAAGAGATGTGATAGGATTTTGGCGCTGACGGGGGACGCGGAAATGGCGGAGGGTCACGACAGGGATGTTGGGCGCTGGACGAGGAGCAAGGAGGCCAGTCGAGAGGTGAAAGGCAAGAGCCAAGTCGAGGAGACAATGAGGAAAATTCTGCTCAATATCTCAAATGATTCAGAGACGGATTTTGACATAAGGGATTATCTTGTGGACGAGGAACCCCAGCGAGGACAAGCAAGCAAAGATGGTCGGGGAAAGGGGCTGAGGGATGAGGATGCGGACCGGGTAGATGATGAGGAGTATGAGGACGTGGGGGAGCGACAGGCGGGTGGCCGACGAGGGAGGAGACGGGGAATGCGCGGGCAGAAGAAGGATTTTGTCAGCCAGCGAGGCAGAGGGGGTCCGAGCGGGCGAGGAGGAAGAGGGGGCAGGAATGAAAGAGCTGAGTTTGAGGAAGGGACTGCTAGTGAGGCCAGAGGTAGGAAGAGAGGTAAAAGAGATATGAAAAAGAAACTGCAGGAGGCAGAAGAGGCTTATCATCAAAACACCAACCCAAATATTCGAAGGATCATTGAACATCTGGAAGAGGAAGCTATGCAAGAACATTCAGGGTCAGAAATGGAAGATTGGGAGTCGTATTTGCCTGATCCAGGACACACAAGAGGGAGGATGACATTATACAAACAATCTTTGCATGTCTATTGGGGCATGAAAAGATTATTAGCTAAAGCACTCGAACAGGTAGCCATGGAAATGGTAGAATTGGCTCAAGGTATACCTGTCATGAAGAAGGAGCTGAAAAATATTCAAGTCACCTTAATGATGCAAGAGAGGAAGATGGATGAGATCATGAAGTTACTTCAAGCAAGTGGTGTGGGTGTCAAGACTGAGAACGAGGCCAATCTGGAGACCAGGACTCAGTAGCAGATGGAGCAGCTAAAAGGAGGTTTTTTGCTTTCAGTTTTGTTTAGATATACTAGTTATTGATGACTCAAATGATACTTAGTTTGACTGTAGTACGAATAGATGGATATATAGCATGGGTAGAAAGACTGATGGTATTCTATTTTTGGATGGCTGTTAAAAATTTCAGGTGGTCAAGAAACCCGGTTTCCCTTCGGGGCGGGTTGAGACCTGCCCATATGTATCTGTTTTTTATTTTACAGTAATAGAAATGAAGAATCTCACCTTAGCTTACAAAAAAAAAAACATTACCTTTTTCATAATTTTAGGCTTGAAGTTATAAAACTCCATTAATAAACCTTGGAAAACCTAGATTCATAGTTATAATAGGTTCAAACTGAAAATAAGATTCTCATAGTTTTAAGTTTGAGGTTATAATATTTTACTATACTAAATTCTCAAATTTATTTTATGGATAAACTATTTTTTTTTACATTATTTTTAATGGTTTGTAGTTAATGTAGATTTTCAATTTTTACCCTTTTATGATTTTTTAATTAAATAAATTAAAAACTATAAGCATACAATTCATTATATAAATAAATAGTGACATATTACTATTTGGCTCTAGTTAAATTTTAGCAATTACAATGTAAATATTTTTAATTAAAATTTTAAATTTTTACTTATTAATATTTTTTAATTAAAATAAGAAAAAATAAATTTTAGCATTTACAATTTAAATATTTTTAATTAAAATTATAAAGAAAAGTTGTGATGGTTTATTATGCAAATATTATTTTGTATAATAGATTATAATTTATAAAATTGAAAAATAATTTATACTTTATAAAAAGATAAGTATTTTTTGTTATATATTAATTGTATTTATTTTGTATAATTGGAAGAATGGTTCCTATCTTCTTTGTTCAGGTTCAATTCCTATCAATGGTATGTTGAGCTTATATTAAGCATATTGTTGTAATGGATTAGAGCTTTGTTGTTTGACCTTTGAAATATATATTACCCTTAATCATGGATGGGAGAGTGGAGTGATGGTTTACATAGATCTATTTTATTTGTTCATATATATATATATAATCGTAACCAAATATTTCATGTCTGACGTAATAAATATGAGTATAATGTTTTTTGTGGAAGAATAACATATTTTTTTGTAATTACTTGAGCTACACCCAATGGACAAAAAATATCACGATATAAATATAACCTAAGTAAATCTATGTTCACCTTGGATCTATCAAGTATCTAAAAAGATAAGTTTCTTGTAGTGTAAATTTTATAATCACTTGAGATAGATCTAGGTGGTTTGTAATCTAACACAACTCAGCAAAACTCAAAACTTATGCAAATATAGATAAACAAAAAATACAACTTTGATTATTGTCAAGATAATTATAAATTGCAATATTATATTTGTGCTTAAATTGGGTCTCTTCTATATATATATATATATATATATATATATATTTGTATAAGATGTATCTATCAATTATTTATTTTTCATAAATAGAGACGTATTTTTATTTGCTTTTTTTTATATAATTGATGAGCATATATCATTATTTGTCTGAAAGGTTATTTAGAATAATATAAGCATTGTGTATCCCCCAGATGGGGTGACTAAGATGATAAATGGTGGAGGGGGGAGCATGTTGTCATCAACCCACCAGCTGGTAGGACATGGAAATATGCCCCTCAAAGATCATTTAAGTCATGCATAACATGTCGACAACCATCACAAGGCACCACCCAATGAACCTACTTTGCATTCATTACCACAACTGGCAACCTACATGAATAGGCATTTTGGGAGTTTTACAGAGGTATATTATGGGAAACAATACAATGCTCATGCACTGGTCTAATCATTGCAATCCTATCAATCCATCAACATTCAATGATGGGCAATCAATGGTCATCTCATTGGGATTCTACATGCCACATAATATTTTCCTTAGCAAACACAGAGGCAAAGAGCAATATCTTTGGGTGGTCTCAGCATTTCATTTTCCTCCTTCCTTTGCCAAGTCTCCCCTCACAGTTAATGGGTTGTAGCCAATCACTAGTATCACTATCCATGTTGGCCTTATTGGCTTTTTCAATGGCTTAACTTTGTGGCTAACCATGGGTCTAGGAAGGAAAGGTTGGCACAACCGTGTTGTTTCCTCTTCCCAATCTAAGGAAGGTGCCAGTTTGCATGGCACTTTGATTCTTCGGGAATTTACTCCTGTGTCAGGGGCAAGCAAGGTTTCACTACATCAATTAGGTTGCAATAGCTGAGTAGTGATTCCCTATAAGCGAGGCCCCTTTAGAGTTCAACGATTGTTACAAGCTTAGGTTTGTTTAGATTTATTGGGCTTGCAATTTGAACACTAATTTTTGGCTTGGTTTCATTTATTCCTCTACATATGGATTCGTTAATGCTTCTTCTCATCTAGTAGGAGGCTCGGTCAGAGATTCAAGGCTCTATTGGGCTCTAGTCACTCTTACTGGTTCCAAGGTGTTTACTATACATCTCTCACTCCTCTTGCTAAAAACCATTCCCACATAACGAGCTAGGGTTTGAAGAGGATCTGCCTACTATTAGGGGTAAGGCCACTCCAAGAGCTCATACTCGAGCTGAGATCTTGGTGACACATTTCACGGAATTGACCCCTCAACTAATCCAAGAATAGATTGCTCAAGTTGAATGAGATCTCCCTAGCATGAGATGTAATCTCACAGACATGAGGTGCTTGCTAAGGTGTTGGCTTATATGGGCCTGACCCAGGTTCGGAAGAGTTATTTAGCCAAATAAATCCCACAGCTACTGGCCCTTTTGGCAACAGCACATGGAGCGCGGACTGAGGTCTCACCTAAGGTAGCAGGGGAGGGTGCTGGAACTAGGTTTCCGCACTCTTGGCATGTCTAGATATGGTCTGGAGGTTTCGCACACCGTTCTGCAGCCTCGCGCTGCCCTGCTTCCACGCAAATCCAAGGCAAGGCTATTCCTAAATACTAATTACTTAAGGAGTTATTATAGATCAAATCTACTTGTGATGGTCTTTAAGCAAACATTTAATCAAGATAACCAGTGTGCGCATTTAACAGAGATACAGTTTTGCATTAACCCAGAACATAAGCATGCGCATAAAGATTTAATAGAAATATCAATCATAAATTAACCAGATCTGCAATAGCTCATATTAACACAGTGTTTCAAAATCAACTTATCTTTATTTCCACTTTATCACCGATACATCTAGATCTACCCTATGCACTCAGCTGCAAGGGTCCACACACTCAGCTGCGGACTCTACCAGGTCTTTGCACATACAGCTGCAGAGCCCCTATCCACTACCCAATACCCTCGACTTGGACTTACAAACGCGCATATAACCTTCACAGACTCATAGCACTACCATTCATTCTCTTCCAAAAACTGCCTTCTACCCTTAGAGCCCCGCTCTATTTATACATTCCCATGGTCCGCAGACCATGGGTAGGCCGACTTACTCCCTATTATTCTATATTATTTCTTGGGCGGACAACCCTTTGACTCAACCTTTTACATTTCGCGCTTCGCATATTTCGAAGTTTTACAATATTCTTATCCTAACTTCTAGGCTCTCAGCCCCAAAAATGTTACACGGGACCTCCGCTACCCAACATAATCATCGTGATTCGTCCCAAGTCACTCGTTGGTGCAGCAAGACGCGTTGCCTTGGCTTCGCGGTTCACCTCCCTTTGAGTGACACTCTTCGTCCTGCTGCTCCTTCATTGTCTCCTGCAACGCTTCGTCCAGCTCCTGCTTCGTTGTTTCTACGAATTCTCGCAACCGATAATGCTCATTCTGCTCTGCTCGGTTAACATAGAACACCCCCTCATAGGATTTTAGCTCTAGCGGGGGAGCCGCATACGGGACCTCCTTGTACCACCACAGCCACTTCCTACCTTCGTATCTTCTCTTCGCACTGTCTGCTGCAGCTTGTGTTGCAATTTTGCAAGACCCTTGTTGTTGTCCGCAAGATCCCAATCCTCAAGGTACATCAGAGACGACTTATTAACTGCACTTCTACCAGTGGCCTCTGTCTTTCCATCCTTTCTCGTTTCTTTTGTGGTTCGTCGGCCCACCCATGGGCGAGCTTGCGGCCTCCGGACCAGTTCTGCTCCGTGTCTACCATTTTCCAGTGCATCCCCTACCGCTGATGTTGAACCCTGCGTGATGCCCGCACCTGTCAACACCATGTTTCTCAGAGAGTGTTGTCTCTCCCTCGACCATATCACACCCCTCGAGCTTACTCCTTGTGCAGAGATAATGAAGATTTCCATATCGGTAACCAGCTTGCATTTTTCAGAAGCGTAGTTCGCTCAGTGGATTCCCCCCTTTGATTTATAAGCGTTTCGAATTTCAAATTCATTGGCTCCCGCCTGTTCTAACGCCCCCATGTTAAACCTGTGGCATATCGTTCCATATCTGGCTCGTACCCATTATCTTAATTGCCCGCCGCCCGCTCCCTTTTTCCATAATGCAGACATCTTGTCATGAATAGTGACAGCAATGGTCACCTCTCCTCTTAGTAATGCAATAGTGCAATCCTTTCCACGCAACCGCGACCTTTGTGATTGGCCAAATCTACGTGCATCCTGGCACTTGTGCATCCTTCCCCCACACTGCTTTATCGTCCCACGCTCTCTTTCAACTGGCTAGAGAGGTGAGACTGTCCTTCGGACAGTTAGTCAAGCGGTCGGCCCACCCGTGTAGAGCTTCAGGCGACTGCCATTCACTCTTCCCGGGAAAGGGTCTCCATTGAGTTTGGAAAGCTAAACCGCACCCCCATCGGTAACTTCTTTGACGACATAAGGTCCCAACCAATTCATTCAGAGTTTACCAGGGAACTTCTCGAACTTGCTATCATAGAGTAATACTAGATCATTCTCCTTGAAAGTGCGCACCTTGATATGGCGATCATGCCATGCTTTCTCACACTGTTTCTGTACTTGCTGATGGAATCCAGCCAAAAATCGTTCCTCCTCTAGTTCCTCTAGCTGCGCAAGCCATTCCTCCAAAGCCCCACGGTCTGCCATACCTGTAATTTCCGCTATTCGCAAACTAGGGACAATGTATTCCATAGGCATAACGGCCTCCTGGCCATAGACTAACTGAAAAGGTGTCTAGCTTGTCAACTTCTTGCACGTGGTTCGGTATGCCCATAGCACAGCCGGGATGCACAAGTCCCAATCGTTTCACTGCGCATTACAGACCTTTGTAAACGCAGTCTCCAAAATTTTGTTGAATGCTTCAATGGTCCCATTCGCTTGCGGGTGGTACGACGTACTCTGCTAATGATATATCTGGAATTCCTCAGTGATTACATTGATCATTCCATTCAGAAAGTGAGTTCCCCAATCGCTTATTATAATTTTGGGACATCCAAACCTTGTCATCATGTTCTCGAACAAAAACTTCGCAGCTGTAGCAGCCGTGTAGTCCTTAACTGGCTGTGCCTCTGCCCATCGCGTCAAATATTCTGTCACGGTGATGATATAGTGCACGCCCGTCTTCCCTCGTGGCACGATAGGTCCTATGAAGTCGATTGCCCACTTCTCGAATGGTTGTAGCGTCATTTATGGCTTGAGCGGCATTTCATCTCTTCGCGATGGTTTCCCTGTCCATTGACATACGTCGCAAGCTCGATAGTATGCTTTCAAAGCTTGATGTAGAGTGGCACACCATAAGCCTACGCGAAGAATATTTTGGGCTATGGCGCAACCCACATAATGTCCGCCAGCAACCCCCCCATGTGCTTTGGCCAGGATCTATCCTCGCTCGAACTCCGGTACATATCTGCGTAATATTTCGTCCTTCTTCTGCTGAACATAATATCCCTGCGGCGCAGTTCCTGTAGTTAAAAAATGGATTATATTGTCAAAGTGGCCATCCACAACACACACTGCATACAACTGTGCATCTGGGAGTCCTTCCTCTAAATTTGTGGGCTCTTCGTCAGTCTCGATTCATGACAGGTGATCCAGGCCTGCATTTAGACATCCCGACTTTACGACGACCTCGAAGTAATATTCTTGGAATAATAGCAACCACCTACAAATGTGCCCCCCCCCAACACAGGCTTATTCACTAGGTATTTTAGCGCAGAGTGCTCAGTATACATCTTAAAGTGTCCTCTGAGCAGATAGTGGCAGTATTTTTGGAGCGCGTATACCATCGCCAATCCCTCTCGCTCAGTAGTGGAATATTTTTTCTCAGCTTTTGACAACCAGCGACTTGCGAACGCAATCGGGTGATCAATTCCCTCTGCTCCTTCTTGAGTGATTACCGCACCCAATGCGATACACAACGCGTCTACATGCACATGAAATTTGATGTCCCATTTCGGAAAGACCAATACAGGGGTGGATGCTGTTAACATTCAGGTTGTTCCCCAAAAGATCTGAGAAAAGGGAATACGCCCGAGGTAACCACTAACCAATCTTTCGGATGCATATCCAAGCTAATCCGCAACCAGAGAGGGCTCTCTCTTTATGATTTAGCTTTGTTTTGCTATGTGTTAAGCTAGTTATGAAGCACAAGTGTTTGTTTGGTGTTTGGAAGGTGACATTCAATAGAACAGGGTTGCAAATTAAGAGAAGTTCAGACCATTGGGTTAATGGAGTCAGTGAAAATGAATTTCTGGGTATGGTTTCTTAGGCAAAGGAGGAACTACAGAGCAAGATAATTAAACATAGAACAATTTTCAAGCTGGAATGAGATGGAATGAAGTCAGGGAATGAAAGGCAATTAAGAATCTTTCATTATGCTAACAGAGGGAAAATGAATAAATATTACCAAGGAGCAACTAAGAATTCCTTAATTATATTTAGAGTGTGTGAACCAGGGAGACAGGAGTAGTTAAGAATTCTTGCCTATGCTAGTCCTGAAGAAAACACAAAAATTGACAGGAATTGAACACAGAGTACAGTCAAGTAAATTCTGGGTTATTCTTTTTTCCTGCAATTAGAACATGATATATAGATGATATATAAACACAGGAACAGTAAAACAAAAGTTAAAAGACTTATTGATCCATGAGGTAACACGAGAATTCTGCAACATATTCTTTTGCCATTAATTCCACAACCAGCAAGTTCATCAGCAAAGCATTCCAGCAGTCTTTATTCTAAAGAGTTCTCAAAATTTACAGCGCAAGTCCAGAATGATATTCACCAACCAACCCCCAATACATTTCTAGGGGAGGTATTTATACAAAAAGAGTTACAAAATATCTCATAGGGAAAATATCAAGCAATAAATTTATCCATCTACTTCTTCAAAGGCAATAAATGACATTGAAAACAGAGCGTAATCAATGTAGAAGTAACTTCCACTGTACTGGCTACCTTAGGTGGTCGGCTGTATTTGACTTTTTGACTGAATAAGTCGGTTGGTAGCTGTCTCTTCAATTTGCGTTCCTGTATGGCTGTCACGGCCCTGTCATCTGTGCTTGATTCTGCCTTAACGCATTCAGCGTGAATTCCTTCCTTTGTTATTTTCATTTTCTGACAGGTGGCCCGTACATTTGAATTTTGATTATATGCAGACGATCAAAAAAGAACAAGCACCAAAACTACCTTGGTAAAACCTCCAGCATGCTCTGCCACCATTGGTCTGTTGGCAACTGGTGTCTTTGTAGTTTTATCAATATTTCATCAGCTTCAGTGTACCTGTAGAAATTGGGTGGGACTTCAAAAAGATGTGTTATTTCATGTTCAATATAGAATAGATTTTCCAATTTGTCATACAAGCTTTGTCCAGAGGGAGGCACTATGTCTTCTGAAGTGCTTGAGGATGCTGTAATCTGATTTGCAACATATGTGTTTACCCTATGAGCATACTGTTCATGTGTCAGCAGTCTCTGATTGCTGGTTAACAAGCTGGGTAGACCCCTTTGCTGCAAGGCTGTAAACTTTTCTGTAAATGCATTTATTTCTACCTGCATTTCTTGACATTTTCTCTCCAGATTTTGCACAAAACTCTTCATGGTCAGCACCTTTTTAATTGTCAAAATTGTACCTATTCTGTCCTGAATATCTAGAGCTGCTAGTTTCTCTCTGGTATGAGTATTCAAAAAATGGATTAATCTGTTGGCCTGTTCTGGCATGTTTCTTAATAATGCTTTGGCCTTTTGAGTCTCCACTCGGGCTATTTCTATCAATTCAATTTGCTCATGAATTGTTTGAATTGATCTCCATTGATCGGTGATGGACTGGCCAATTTTAGTCCACAAAATTGTCTTGATTTCTGACAGAGTTTTATGCAGAGTTAGGTCTTTCTCTAAAGATTTTACCTTGTTTTCCAAGGCCTTTACCTCTCTTGTTTTCTCAGCCACTGTTATCTTTGATTTATCATAGCTTACCTCCAACTTGGCTAGTTTTTCTTTGGCTTCCTTTAACTCTGCCATTTGGAGTTCCAAGGCCTTTATTTCCTCCATCATCTTCTCCATGCTCATGCTGGTACCTGGCACTGTTGTTGCTGCTGCTAAAGTATCTGTGGCTGAGGTACCTATTGTTGATGCTGGGGCAGTGGGAGGGACTGATGTTGTTGCTGCAGGAGGAGCAGTTGTGGCTATTGGGGCTGTTTGAGCCGGCTGAGAGGCCAACTCTCCCTATTTTTCCTGCAATGCTTTCTCCAAAGCCTTCTCTATTTCTGCCAGTCTTTCATTCATTTTAATTAACAGCTCCATCATGTCTTATTCTTCTTTTTCTTTCACCATCTCTGTGGTCTGCGGATGCATAGTAACTGGCAGTCTTAACTGCTTCTTAAGGGCAGTTATGTCATCCTATTTTTTCTTTATGAGTGCTTTTATTGCCTTGGGGTCCTTGGGATTATGTCCCAGCTCAATAATGATTTCTTCTAAGGACTTTATTCTGTTGTCCTTGGCCAGAGAGGATACCCTTTCCAATTCTAATTGAGCAGATGTATTGTTCAGTGAATTCTGCAATTGCTGAGCTAGTATGGCCTTATCTGCTAAGGTGGAATAAATCATTTCACCTGTTTGTTTGTGCAGCTCAACCTGGTCCAAAGGGTGAATGTCTTTGGCCAGAGCCTCTAGATTTGTTCTAATATAATCAGCAGCTGACTGTGGCTGCTGCACTGTGGGTTTGAAATGACTCAAGATCAATTTGCCTTCCTTGATGTCATAGGCAGACATCAATCTCTGCTGCTTGGTCGGAGTCATTTTGAGGAACTGATCATAAAGCTGCATTCTTATTGGCTCATTTTGTGCCTTGATCTCCATGAATGGCCTCTTGATATCTGAACTTTGTTTGCTTTGTGGCCGTGCTGATGAAATCTCCATAATGGGTTGTTTTCCCGATTGCTGTCCATGAGAACTGGTAGGTGATTCTGTCTCTAGGGAAATTAATGGGCTGGCTGCCCTTTCACTTCTTGGACTCTCAATAATCTCCTCAATAACTTCCTCTTTAGGTAGAGGATCCACTCTCTACCTCTTTGCTTCTGGCTGTTCTGTTGGCCCACTTATGGGTGTGGCCTCTTCTCGGTCTCTTTTTCTGCCTTTCTCTTCATTGAGAGGAGCCTGCAATGCTAGTATTTCCAGTGCGTTGGTCTGGGCAGGAGGAATTTGCCCTTGGCCTTGCTGTTGTGATGATGTAGGCTGATCTGTGACTTCTTGTTGTTCTGAATGCATCACTTCTTTGCCTTTGGATGTCCCTGCAGGTGGAGTATCTTCTTGGGCAGGTTGTTGTGCAGTTGTAGCAGAGGATGTGCCCACTCCAATGTGTTGAGGCAATTTGAAAGAGACCTGTCCAAAAGAGTCTAGGTCAAGAGTTTTTTCAAGGTTTTTCATTGCCTGCTCCATTTTCTCTTCCTCAGTAATCTCTTCTACCAATGTGCCTTCTATCCATTCATCTTGGTTAGCATACTGTTCTATATCAGGGATTTTACAATGTTCATAACCTGATAGCCTATATTTTGTCTTTCTATCATGGATAAATCCCTGTGGGTCATAGGGTACCCACCAAAAACTCCTCTTTAGTTTCAGCTGCTCACTTAATATCTGTTCAGCATCATTCCACCCTTCCTTTTTGTTAATGATGAGGGGACCTAGTTGGTTTCTTAGCTTCAGTCGAGCCTTTTTCTTGGCTTCATAAAAATGAGTCAAATCTGAGCTAATAAACTGCCTAAAGTATTCAAGGGCAAATAATCTCATAGGCACATATCTTGGCAGCTTGTAGGGGCATAACTCATAGCCATAAATCCTGATTTCTGTGTGATTTTGGTAAAAGTACCAATCACCTATTTTATAGCTTTTAGACAGCTGCAAGATTTTCTGCATTTCAGTTGTGAGTCTAGGAGGGGGGACTTGTCATCAGCAGAGATGAAACTGGATATATGAATAGATCAATGAACTCACAATAAGTATAAGGAGATTTATGGACTACATGGAAGACTGGGGTCCAAAATATAACAGATCTCCTTTCTCCTTTTGCATCCAATTTCTTGACAGGGAACTGAAAACTATCTGTTTGATAGTATAAAAACAGATGATAGATATAGGTTGTATACTTGAAAACTCCTTCCCTATTTAGGCTCATGAATTGTTCATGGATTTTGTTGCTAATGAAGGTAGCAAAGTCATACTTGATGGCAGGAGGGTGTCCTAGAATAAATATAGACATCAGGGCAAGAATGGTTTCATCAACATACTCACTGGTTCTAAAGCCGAGGACATATGATATCATGTCAATGACAGTTCTCCCAACTTCATTGAAATAGACCTGGTGATAAGGAGGTGAGTCTCTGGGCTGGGAGTCTGGTCTCATGAATAAATTGGCAATTTGGCCTATTTCTGCAGAGGATAGTTTGGAGCCTTGGTCTAGCAAATTTTTCATAGACAGGGGAGCCAGAGGCTGATTGGGCTTGAAATGCAACATCTCATTGATTGAGTCAGGAGTGATATAGAACAAGACAGTGCCATTTGGGGACATGATTGCTCTTTGAGTGGGCTCATAGTTAGCACAGCACAGTCGGATTATATCTGGAAATATATTGACTGATGGGAGATAATATCTGGGCAGATTGGACTGCCAGATGCCATAGAGGTCAGTCTTGTTTAGGTAGTTGTTCCTGATTTCACAAAATGTTTGCAGATGGTCTTTGATACCCCTTAGGTCTTGTATTTGGAAGTCCCTATCAGCTAAGGGCAACCATTCCAACTCCTTGTGTGGTGCATTCAAGGGGGCAACATTAAGGGCAACTGGAGTCTCCATTTTTCACCCTCTGTGATTATTTAATTTAGAATTTGGAACTTTCACAGCAACAGTAGGTAAAATATGAGTTTCTGGAGCTCTGTGTGGAAATTGCAGGTCAAATTGAGTTTGAATTTTAGCTAAATGGAGGAGTTTGCAGAGGGAAACAAGTTCTGAGAAATTTCTCGAGAAAAATGGGCCGAACAGAGGTTAAAATGCAGAGGTTCGGGGGCGGCAGTGTGTTTTTCGTTATGGAACTCTGGTTTTTTGCAAGGAACGGATAAAACAGGCTATTTTTGCGGAAAAATGTGAAAAGCAGGGATAGCTATGGTGTATTTTCCAAGAACTGTCGATTGGATTTGCACAATTCTTTGGTTTGACGGATTTAACTCAGAGAAAACCGGAAATACACATGGTTTGGGAGCAATTGAGTAAATACCTGGTTCACTGGGCGCTCTGTGAAAAATGTAGGTGGCAGAGTGAGCTGAGGGACCGAGCAACAGAGTTGAATTGCCTGGTTGGTGGACTGTGTAGTAACAATGGCGTTTTGGTCGTTGAAAACCATGCAAATAGCGCGCAGAACAAACAAAGTGAAATGGGCAAAAACGACGTTTTAACGGCTTTTTGACGAAAATTCGGATTTTGGCGGGTTTTTGGCGCGCTTTGGTTGGCTGACGTCAGCATGACATCATCTTTGTCGGGTAGCGGGGGTACGGAGGTCGACTTGGCAGTGACGTGGCGGACACGGCGGACGATATGGAGGCGGGGTGGTGGGTGACGTGTCTGCTGACGTGAGGGTGACGAGCGGGTGACGTCGGCAGGGCGGGGGCATAGGCGGTAAGCGGTTTGGCCCCCGCACCGCCTTTGGGCGATAGTGGTTTTGTCAGAGGGGGCAGCGATCACACCGGGCGCCTGACGCGTGTCTCGCGTACGGCGGAAATACCGCCCATCCCCCAGACGCTATCGTTTGGCATATGGGGGCTCGCGATATGGATGAGGACCGTCCGATTTGGGGGATCGGATCTGACGGCTGGTGGCACGGTAAGCTGGCAGAAGGGTAATGTACAGGGCCCGCCATAATATTCCATCGCTTTTTAATGTTTTTGTGAAGTATTACAGTGTATTGCAATTTCGGGTTCGCGGGTTGGTTATTTAATTGACCAAGTGTTAATTAAATTCCATAGGATATGTACGCGGCTAGGGTTATTATAAGGTTCCAAGTGAACCTATAATTCCCGAAACTTTATGGTGTATGGCTATATTAAGCCGGGGGTTGGGATATTTAGATTTTTAGGGATTTTTACGTTATTTTATGTATAATAGGAGCGGGGAAAAGTTAAAAAGGGAGCTATATAATAAAGTTAAAATATTAATATGGTTTTATGGGTAGTAAACGCTAAGCTCATAAGGTAACAACTTAGGTTTTTAGGGAAATGAAAGTGAAATGGAATGATTATTTTTACACAAGAAATGTGGCTTGTTTTGACTAAGTAAACACAGAGTTCCACTTAGTATTTTTCATAAAATGAAATGAATTAGGACCATTGAGCAGATCCCAATGTCCTTGAAGGGATGTTAGTAAGTGTTCATGGGGAAATGAGAGGGGAAATTAGTCATGCTCCACCTGAACTATAATCACCTTGCCATGGAGCTTGTGATATCCATGAGATAAATCAAATTCAACAAGACAAAACTGATCACCAACCTGCTTCTGCAACATCCACCTGCCTACCCAGCCTAATACACCTAACATTTTTTCTTCCTTTTGATTGGGTGCATTTGAACTAGCAAACCCTTTCTCTTTTGTTTTCTTTCAGCTGTCCTCCTATCTAAGTCTTCCCTTATCTCTTCCAGGGGCTCAGATTTAGCTGTTGAGCTCCCTTTGCTTCTCTACCTAACTATTTGTCTGCCAAGCTTGAACTGTTTGGGCAGACTTTATTCTCTAGTTCTAAAACAAGAAATTTAAACATGGACTAGCCAAGATTGAGTTGTTGGGCCATCCATCAAGTGTGACAGAAGTCAGTGATTGCACATTCTGAACTTGTTTTGCAAAAAATAGGATAGTAGTGGCATTTTGACTAGCCACTTTCCTGGTCTTTCTTTGGGGTTCATTTTCTTTGTTTTTTTCTTGACCAATTCATTCTTTTTGTCCTTTGCTTTTTCTTTTAGGGCATACCCTCTTTACATTTTTTAAATTCTTGATTTTTTGATAATATGGAATCTTTGCAGCATGGAAAGGATGATCATATTTGGCATTTCCACAGTCAATCATGAAATATGACACCTATTGGTATAGGAACCTAACAGATGCCATCTTTTCCTTAAACGTTTCCAGACTTTTGTTGCATTCCTCATTCCAGCAATAAGTAGCATCCTTCTTCAGCAACTTTTCCATTGGAGCCGTGATCTAGGCATAGTTTTTTATGAACTTCCGATAGTAGCCCGTGTGTCCCAGTGTGGCACGTAGTTGTTTGACACTTCTCGGCGCTTGCAGATTGAGTATGACAGCGATCTTGGCTAGATCCACCATCAGACCTTGCTTACAAACCATATGGCTAAGAAGGTTCCCGCAGGGAATGAGGAAAGTACACTTCTTTAGGTTTAGCGCAATCTAGTGTCGTTGGCAAGTATCCATCATTAACTGTAAGATCGCGATATGTTTCTTAACCAGTCCAAATACAGTCCAGTCATCAAGATAGACTTCTAAGAACTTGTGTATAATTTCCCTAAATGAAGCTACCATAATGCATGAGAATATCGCTGGCACATTCTTTAGCCCAAAGGGCATCACCGTACACTAGAAACAACCCCATTCAGTGGTGAACCTTGTTTTACTCCTATCCTCTGGCGCGATCTTGATCTGGTGGTACCCTAAGAACCCGTCTGTAAAGGAGTAGGCTTCCTGCCCACCCACATTTTCTAGTACCTCGTCTATAAAGGGCATCAGAAACAGATCGTTAACACAGGAATCATTAAGCTTCCTGTAGATGTGAATCTCACCCTTCTGTTTCTTCTCCTGCACAACCATCGGACTGACCCAGTTGGACTCCTCGACTAGTTCAATGATTCCTGCTGCCAACATCTTGTCCAATTCTTTGCAAATCTTTACTTTGTATTATGGATTCAACCGATAGGGTCACTACTTAACTGGGTTCACATCCGGCTTTAGAGTTATCTTCATCATTCCCAAGTCTCCTAGGATCCCTTTTAGCTCCGTGATTTTTGTTGGGAATAAATCGTGATATTCTCGCAGCAACTCGACGACCTTTTCCACCGTGGCGTCGTCCCAATAGTCCCCAAGCGTTGCATACTTCGGCTCTTCTTCTGTGCCGATATTTACTTGTTTTGTTTTCAACGGCACCGTGATGTCTGGATCTTCAATTTCGGGTCCGCGCACCTCATGACTCCCCTCTAATTTCGGAATATTGATGTTTCTTGGGCCGTCCTCATCATATTCTACCTGTACATTGTAACATTTCAGGGCCTGGCTCAACCGTCGCGACTAGTCTAGCTGCACGATTTCTTTTGGTTCCAATGGGGTTTTGAAAATGGCGGCCTTCGCTAGTTGTAATGCGTCATCCACGGTATCCATCCATTGGTCTTCAAAGAGGAATGTCGACAGAAACCCCTCGTGCAAGATATCCCACTCGCCTGTGCCATGTCAGAGCTCGGTTTCAGTATACCAATTCCTTGGGATGACATCCAAGGTATGATAAAATAAGTGCACCCACTCTGGTTGAGGCTCCTCGCCATAAGCTTTGGTCCATCTGGTAAGGTGCATGCGCGGGTCATCACGTCCATCGTATTTCTCTGTTATTCATAGTTCTGACTTCCCAAATCTTATTTGCATCATGCACCTACAGCCGTGCCAGTCTTCAAAAGTTCCTTCATGGGTGCCCCACCATCGTGTAGGTGTCGTGTGCAATGTCCATTTTAACGCATCAAACCATTGGTGCTCTAGTACCGCGCTTTCGAACTTAGTCAAGAATTCATCTACTATTGTCAGCCCATCATACATCAAAAGTTCGTGGTCCTGAGCTCTAACGCAATACAGGGACCTGGTCATCATATTGCAGTGTAACGTGGTTACTTTGTTCAACCTATTACGCCACCGCTCGTCTTCTTCATCTGAATCGTCGGCGCAAGATTCTGCATAGCCCCGTGATATTCTTCTCTCCTCCGTTGGCTTGTCCCCTTGTTGCCTGTGCAAAGAAATTTTGTAGATACAATCCAATTCATCGTCCCCTTCTTCGTTGCGCACAGGTTCTGTGTAGCGCAGCCCTTCGGCCGGATCTAGCGTAATGACTACGCGGAGCAATTGCTTCTCAAACATCATTTTCCACTTCTTTAAATTAATAACCCCATTCATGTCGGTGGCCCAGTCTATCCCTAACAACGCAAGGTAAGGGCTATTTTTCGTCCACAATTTCAATAAATTCAAAGTTCGTCCAGGTACTTGCGTCGTCGATACCTACCGTAATTCCTTGCAGCCTTCCCATGGGCAGGATCTTCTGCTGGTTTGCCATCCGCAATTGGATAGGAGACCATTGTAGTGTGGGCTTACCCATGCGCTCCCAAGTCTGTTTAGGCAGTATGTTTGCATCTGAGCCCAGGTCCAGAATGACCTGATCCATCTCATAATCACCAATCTGCGCCGTTAATCGCATTTCTTGCCCAGTCCGCGATGCATGTCTTCCCAATTTTCAAACTACGCAAGGTTCACTCCACCTTGCGCATCTATTTATCAATTCTTGTAAGCCTTTAACTACCTTGTTGTCACGAAGTAATTTTATGCATGTCTCTAAGAAGGTAGTTAGCATCGAGGGATCCCTGTCCGGCTTAGGTTGATCCCTACTACCTGGGGTAGAGACCTCCGTGAAGCTCTCCCTAGCTTCCAGATATGTCTCCCTGCCAACCCATTCGTCTTCCTTAGTTAAGTTCCCTTTATCCTCTCCTGTGGTCGCGCCGATTCTCAATACCATGTTAACTCTAGGGTCTTCGTCGTGAGGTTCGGACCTCATCATCTACACGTTTTGCGTCATCGTAGGTGGCGCTGCCCTTTTTCACGAATCTGTGCTATCAATGTGGGGCAGTTTATCAGCTCGTGATCGAATTGCTCACAGTAAGTGCATGATATTCTGGTTGGGTTGGTACAATCCCGCACGTAATGTCCTGGTCCTCCACAGTTGTAACAGATTAGCTGCCCGCGACCCCTTCCTGGTCCCATTCTGCCCCATCCTCATTCGCGTCCCTAGAACCCACCACGCGCGATCCCCACAACTAGATCCTGACCTCGTGCCTCAGTCTGCATTCTGTAGGTAGGGGACTGGTCCATCAATAATTGATAGCTATGACAGTCTCTTTCCTCGTGGCCCATCGATCTAAAAAAGTTGCAAAAGAGATGCTGGGTGGTCTGGTTGAATTTTGGCAATAGATAACAGTTATCTATGGCATGCTTTCCTCCTGCCTAATTGATTGCACACCAGAGTGTGGGCACCATGCTTGGCCCAGCTTGTACCTCTAGTCGCAATAGTATTGGTCCCCCCACTACCGCATAGTTCGTGAAGATCGGATAGTGGTCCTTATTGTGGCCCTAGCCCTTACATTTGATACACCACACCTCTTCCCGTACTTTTGGTCGAGGCGCCTGCCCTTGTTTCAAACTTCGCATTTCTAGATAGAGGTTTTGTATTTGCGCTTGGATTTGTTGTACTCCCAACCCTGGATCCTATGTTGGGGTTTCATGCAACCTCATTGCTGTTTCTAGCGCTTCAACTTGGGTTGAGATCTTTTGTTGTGACAGAGCCGTCCTCAGATGTGGTGTTAATTACGTGACAAACCAAGCGCAATGTTGCACATCCAACAGTGTCATGTTTGCCTCACAGATGGTGCTTTTCAACCTTTGATCCAGATCCCACAGAGTTGTTGAAAAGTGTGCAACAAGAAATGCTTGTTGAGAGTGCAACAAGATGATGGAGCTTAGTGAAAAGAGTCGCCTTCACTAAGTGGGCCCGCAGGCTATTTTTGGCGCAAGTCTATTTTTAGACTATGTCTATTTTTAGAGATATGGATCATGTCTATGGATGATTGATCAAGTTGGGAAAAATAGATGGACTTCTATTTTTGATGAAAGTGTGAGTGATCACAGTGTGAGTGATTACAGTGTGAGTGATCACAGTGTGAGTGATCAAAGTCAAAAATAGAAAAGTCAAATATTAATATCTCACAATAATATTTGGACTATAAACTTAATCTTATTCTCTTGGAGCACTTCAGTTTGAGCTACGGAAGTGGCACATGCAGCTGTCAGAAGGAAATTCGTTTTTCTTATGAGTCAGTTGAGTTGTTGCATGCATGACTTCAGTTAGAACTCAAGTGAGTTGAGTTTAGTGGACTGGAGGTACAGTTGATGGAGTTGTGTTCAGTTTAGCTTTGTTAAACTGGTTGTATTTAGTCTAACTGATCAATAGACTAAAGATGAGTTGGGTGAATTAGTTATTAATTAATTCACAAGTTATTAACTCATAATGCAACTATAGAATACATCAGTTAACTCAGTTGCATGTCAGTGCATGTTCAGTTCAGCAGGGACAGGTGTTAGAGGATCAGATTGCTATCAGTTGTGACTATAGCTGTGCATGATGATTTGCACAATCAAAGGATTAAGTATGCCAATGAGTTTGCTCACGTATCTTCATGATTTTATAGCTGTTGCTCACGTCCAACATAGTGTGGGTGACTATTTTGCAGTGTAAAATCGAGTTTGGGAAGCTATTCTCATCAGTTCTTGAGCAGGTATTGAGCAGTGGAGGCAGGCAAGCAGCGGGGGAGATTTGGAGATCAAATCTGAGCTGTATTGTGTGTAACAGGTGGAGATACTTGTGAGAAGTATTATGCTTTGTATTGTTACATGATTCAATCAATATAATATACAGATAGTGTGGGGTTTTTAGCGAGATGCTTTCCCCGGGATACATACTGTGTTTATGAGTTTGATTGATGCTTCTATGTGTGCCTGTGGATGTTTTTGCTTCTGTAATTTGATGATCAACGTAGAGGAGATTATGTATTATACATGTTCCGCTTAAATTGTATGATCAGGATAATCTCTGTTGAATATGTGTCATATTATTCAAAATTTCTACATGGTATCAGAGCTGGTTGATTTGTAGAAAAAGTTCTACATGGTATCGGAGCTGCTCGATTTGTAGAAGAGATTTCTACAGGATATCAAAGCGAGGATTGATCATCAGATCTACTATTCAGGAAGTGTTTACATTCTATTTCTTCAGGTAGAGTCTGTAATCAGGCCAGGTAGCCTCTGGATTCATCCTTCTTTTGGAAGGTGAAATATCCGGTGAAAGCCCATACAGTCAATCTCTGTACGAGAAATATTGTGTTCTCACGAATTCTAGATCGGAAGCAGTTGAGTTTTGTGCTGGTGGAATTCGAATTTAATTCCAAAGCAAGAGATAAAACTCAGAAACATTCAGTTCGAGAATGGAGACAGTATGCCCAGGTAACTCACGAGGTTCACTCAGTGTCGAGATGAGCTGGGAAGTGTGGGGGTTACTGTTGATGATGAGGATGGTGAGTCTAGGACTCCTTGACCTTCCTAAGAGTTGGCATAGCTACCAGGACTCGGTGAATGGAAGGGAGAAACTGCCAAATTGGGAACGACCATGGTCGGATTTGATGCAGGAGGAGATTAGACGGAGCACCAGAGACAGTTCTTCATCTATGCATGATGAGGAGAACTGTGCCTTAGCGAGTAAGGCGAGGAAGGGGAAGGGGAAGGTTTCTCTTTCCGAATCCAGTTCTTCCAATGATGGGAAGAAGGTTGACAAGGCGAAGGTGAGATGCTTTCGTTGTCATGAGTTGGGTCATTATGCTACTAATTGCCCAAAGAAGAAGTCCAAGAAGGGATCCGGGGAAGGATCTGAAGGTGAGGCAGCCTCACTTGCTTCACAGTTTGAGTTGGACTTCACACTCTTCGCATGCATGGTTTCATCCATGATGGGAAGTGGTTGGTTTCTTGACAGTGGAGCTTCTTTCCACATGACCGGTGACAAAAGTTTGTTCAGTACTTTGGAGGAGAAAGATCTCCAGATACTCATAGGGATGGGTAATGATGAGAAGTATAGTGTCTCAGGTGTAGGCACGGTTATTTTTCAGAGGGAGCATGGAGCTCGCCTTACCTTGACCGATGTCAAGTATGTACCAGGACTGAAGAGAAACTTGGTGTCGATCGCGATGTTGGAAGACAAAGGATATGATGTGGTCTTTACTAAGGGAAAGGTTTTCCTTAGACACATCATCACTAGACAGGTGAAGCAGATTGGTTCACGGGTCAAGAACCTGTATGCTCTTGAGGTTCAAGATGCATGCAAATCCTTGAGCAGCAAGGCAACTGATGGAGACTTGGTGGTTGAGAGGGAGCGTATATTACCTCTCAACATGCAGAGCCAGAAGAAGTCTCAGACGATTGTGGAGGAGCCACGATTGGTGCAGCAGCTTCAGGAGATTGTGGAGGAGCCACAACAGGGGAAGCTGAGAGGAGATCGAGTAGAGACCTCTACTCATCCAGAGACCTCCAGTAGGGGGAAACTTCAAGCCAGGTGGGCTGAGGGATCGCATGCAGCCATACCTCCAGGGAGGAGGTGGGGTGATGTGGATTGATTGTCCCAAGGAGGAGGGGCAAGATCCTTGAGGTACCCAACCTCTTGGATGAGACCTTGCTACGGGAGCCCCGATGCGTAGTAGCAGGAACTGACTGATTGGGTAGAGACAGATGCGGATGGAGCGGCAGAGAGAGCGACAGTGCAGGGAATCCCAAGACAGCGCATAGCTAGCAGGCTGTAGCAATGCGAGAGGCACAAGTGTTTTGCACAGTGCTAGGTGGCACAGAGAGGTGTGCAATGGTGCGAGATGCATGGAGATGTTGCAGTAGCGCAGATGTCAGAGAGGGAGCACTTGTCAGCAGCAGGTAGAGCTTCAGCATCAGAGGATGTTTCTATCCCAACAGGGAGGTCAGTTGGGAGGTGCAGTGCGGATGCAATGCTGGGAGATAGAACCAGCAGCAGCACGGATGCAGTCAGAGATCAAAGTGACAGAGGCTAGAGCAGTCAGATACTGAAGAGCACAGAGATGCAGAGTTTCAGTTGACAGAGGCAATAGCAGTCAGAGACTTTGATGACAGAGCAAGTGGACCAGCCAAATGTGTTGCATGGAGAACATTCCAGAGTTACAGGATCGGGTTTGAGAGGAAGCCTTTCTTGTTGAGAGGGAGTGTTGAAAAGTGTGCAACAAGAAATGCTTGTTGAGAGTGCAACAAGATGATGGAGCTTAGTGAAAATAGTCGCCTTCACTAAGTGGGCCTGCAGGCTATTTTTGGCGCAAGTCTATTTTTAGACTATGTCTATTTTTAGACATATGGATCATGTCTATGGATGATTGATCAAGTTGGGAAAAATAGATGGACTTCTATTTTTGATGAAAGTGTGAGTGATCACAGTGTGAGTGATTACAGTGTGAGTGATCACAGTGTGAGTGATCAAAGTCAAAAATAGAAAAGTCAAATATTAATATCTCACAATAATATTTGGACTATAAACTTAATCTTATTCTCTTGGAGCACTTCAGTTTGAGCTACGGAAGTGGCACATGCAGCTGTCAGAAGGAAATTCGTTTTTCTTATGAGTCAGTTGAGTTGTTGCATGCATGACTTCAGTTAGAACTCAAGTGAGTTGAGTTTAGTGGACTGGAGGTACAGTTGATGGAGTTGTGTTCAGTTTAGCTTTGTTAAACTGGTTGTATTTAGTCTAACTGATCAATAGACTAAAGATGAGTTGGGTGAATTAGTTATTAATTAATTCACAAGTTATTAACTCATAATGCAACTATAGAATACATCAGTTAACTCAGTTGCATGTCAGTGCATGTTCAGTTCAGCAGGGACAGGTGTTAGAGGATCAGATTGCTATCAGTTGTGACTATAGCTGTGCATGATGATTTGCACAATCAAAGGATTGAGTATGCCAATGAGTTTGCTCACGTATCTTCATGATTTTATAGCTGTTGCTCACGTCCAACATAGTGTGGGTGACTATTTTACAGTGTAAAATCGAGTTTGGGAAGCTATTCTCATCAGTTCTTGAGCAGGTATTGAGCAGTGGAGGCAGGCAAGCAGCGGGGGAGATTTGGAGATCAAATCTGAGCTGTATTGTGTGTAACAGGTGGAGATACTTGTGAGAAGTATTATGCTTTGTATTGTTACATGATTCAATCAATATAATATACAGATAGTGTGGGGTTTTTAGCGAGATGCTTTCCCCGGGATACATACTGTGTTTATGAGTTTGATTGATGCTTCTATGTGTGCCTGTGGATGTTTCTGCTTCTGTAATTTGATGATCAACGTAGAGGAGATTATGTATTATACATGTTCCGCTTAAATTGTATGATCAGGATAATCTCTGTTGAATATGTGTCATATTATTCAAAATTTCTACAAGAGTTTCACCAAGCAACATTGGAATTTCCTTGAATCCAATAACCGACTATGCTTCTGACTTTGGTTGACCAAATTCCTTGTTTAGCGCCTACTGGATTGTTGCTATTCCCTCATTTGGATGATCGCTTGAGTATTTCATGTACCAGGTCAATGCGCGGTCCTACAACACACTAACTAAGGTAGCCTTCTTGATGTTATCATCCATGATGCCCTGAGCGTCCCATACAGATGTTATCACAAACCAGAATCAGCTTGGTTCCTCATTTCCTACACCTTTAAATATCGCCAACTGGATTGCGTTCACCATCCCAACTTTTGGTGGTGGAGGGGGTGGGGGTGGTGTCGGTGTAGATGGTTTGATGTAGGTGGAGAGTAGAAATGGTAATGGGCAATAAGCATATGAATGAGCCTCTTGCTTTTATTTGTGGATTATGAATGGACAAAAAGAGATGGAAAGTGTATGTGGATGTAAGTGGAAAGTATGGAGTGGAATGAGGTGAATGGTTTATTATGAAGTATGGATGTGATGGATGGATGTGATGGAGACAATAGTATCTGAAAGTTTTTCAAGTGTTTGGATCTGATTTTGCATCAGCATATTTCCTCTTTGTTGCTGATCATCCTCTTATGAAACAAATTGGTCTCTTAGAGAGACACCATTCTCTTGTAGATCTTAAAACATGTTATTGGTGGAATTAGTACTTAAACAAAAGTGTAAATATGCAGCTACTTCAATCAAAATAGAATGCAATAAGCAATCAATGAGCTAGTGACTATGAAACCCAGTATCCTTGCTGCTGTATAAAAAGAAAACTGAAGAAAGTAAAAACTGAACTTAAAGCAACTCAAAGACTGAAAGCAAAGAAACTAATTCACACTACTTCAACTCTTCTGATCCTTTACCCTTTAGCTCAATCTAACTTATGAGAAGCAATCATGAACAAGTTAAGCAATATGATATCTAAATTGCATAAAGGAAACTAATCACACTACTTCAACTCTTCTGATCCTTTACCCTTCAGCTCAATCTACCTTATGGGAAGCAATCATGAACAAGTTAAGCAATATGATATCTAAATTGCATAAAGGAAACTAATCACACTACTTCAACTCTTCTGATCCTTTACCCTTCAGCTCAATCTACCTTATGGGAAGAAATCATGAACAAGTTAAGCAATATGATATCTAAATTGCATAAAGGAAACTAATCACACTACTTCAACTCTTCTGATCCTTTACCCTTCAGCTCAATCTACCTTATGGGAAGCAATCATGAACAAGTTGAGTAATATGATATCTAAATTGCATGAAAGTAAATGAGCAAAACAAAATTGAAAGAAATAACAATGCTGGAATTAGAACTCAAAAAAAAAAATCAGCAGAAGGACAAGATGATTCCGTCATGTCATTAGTCATTAAAAAGCTATGTGCATTACTAACCTACAATCAACCGGTTGAACACACTTGCATGAATTAAAATTGCATGAATGAAAAATCTAATCTATCAAACTTGAAAGCAATTAAATGACATAATGAAATCAAAGCAAAATTACAAAATGAAATCTACTCTACCTTACATTCTAATGTGCTCCATGACATCTACTTCACATCTCCTTCCATGTTGAGAACATCAAAGCTTTATTCAAATTCTTCAAAATTACAAAGTACAACAAAGCTCTCCAAAGCTTTCAAAAGCCATCAAGGAAGAACTACAAACTCACAAGCTAAAAAGACTTAAGAACTCCAAACTCTAAGCTAAAAAGGACTAACTAATGAAGGAGAGAGATCTCCTATTTATACAAAAAGATGAGAGCCATCTCATTAATGAGAATCCATGAATCTCTCCCTCTACCTCTAGAGTCCTAATCAAAATAGGAACTGATAAGACACATGTCTTCTTAGAGTTACAATACAATTAGGAGATGTGACACATATCCTCATGATCCCATGATTCTTTCCAACCAAATTCGAATTTGGCCTTAGAGTGCCACATAAGGGTCTTCTAGAAGTCTCCTTTCAACCTACACATGTCAACAACCTCAACCCATTTGTTAGGTATAAGCATATGCACATTATTTTCTAATGTTTAACCACAAATTCACTTAAAAGGCTTAGAAATAATAAAGATTGGAAAAACATAAAGGTGGCCCAATAATAATGAAAGTGGGATGAATGTGGTGACATAGTAGTGAAATGGAGGTGATATAATGGACATAATAGTGAAAGTGTAATGGAAATGAATGACATTTTCAAGACTCAACAGTAGGTGACGTGGGTGGTGGTGTAGATGGAGGTGGTATCAGTGGGAAGCGCTCCTTAATCAGCCAGACTGCACTTCCTGGTGAGAACCTTGCAACCTCCTCCTTGCTCTCCCGTGAAATAGAAATCAGAGGGCTGTTATCTACCCCTCCTGTTCCTTGGTAACCCCTTCCGCTCCGCGTTACTCCAGACATCAATAGAGGCACATACTCTGTTTTTCACACAAAAGCATATTAATCCAAGTATTCAATGATTTGATATACTTACCCTGCGGTCCTTGGAGAAATCGCCTTTCCGCTTCACTATAACTCACGATTGTATCTATAGCGAACTCAGTGATAAATCCCCCTATTACCCGATCCAACCAATGATCTACTGCGCGTGCGATTTTATCTTCAGTGGCTTCAGGCTTGCGCACTAGTCCTGGGGTCCACACAATAGGCTGATTTAGTCAGCACCTTCCCACGCTGTCAGCTAACCTCGCGATCCACTCGTACAATTCTATTGAAAAAGTCACAAAGAAGATCTTGTGGCTATCTGTGTATATATAGCGGTCCAACCAATCTTCCTCTGATATCTGTGAGTTTCTGTTTTCCTGAACCACGAACTTGTGGAGCTTCAGATCCCACCACTCTTCAAGCTCTTTCTTTGTAGGGTTCCAGTGTTCCCACATCAGACACCCCTTAGGCAGATCTCGGTCCCAGCAACGGAACCATTTGTTGGCTTATATGGGCCTGACCCAAGTTCGGAAGAGTTATTTAGCCAAACAAATGCCACAGCTACCAGCCCTTTCAGCAACAGCCCGCGGAGCGCGGACTGAGGTCTCACTCGAGGTAGCAAAGGATGGTGCTAGAACCAGGTTTCCGCACCCTTGGGATGTCTAGATATGGTCTGGAGGTTTTGCACACTATTCCGCAGCCTCGTGCAGCCCTGCTTCCGTGTAGATCCGAGGCAGGGCTATTCCTCAATAGTAATTACTTAAGGAGTTATTATAGATCAGATCTACTTGTGATGGTCTTTAAGCAAACATTTAATCAAGATAACCAGTGCGCGCATTTAACAGAGATATAGATTTGCATTAACCTAAAACATAAGCATGCACATAAAGATTCAATAGAAATATCAATCATAAATTAACCAGATCTGCAATAGCTCAGATTAACACAGTGTTTTAAAATCAACTTATCTGTATTTCCACTTTATCACCAATACATCTAGATCTACCTTGCGCACTCAGCTGCAGGGGTTTGTGCACATAGTTGCGAACTCTACCAGGCCTCTGCGCACACAACTGCAGAGCCTCTATCCACTACCCAATACCCTCGACTCGGACTTACAGATGCACATATAACCTTCACAGACTCATAGCACTACCATTCATTCTCTTCCAAAAAATACCTTCTACCCTTAGAGCCCCACTCTATTTATACATTCCCATGGTCCGCACACCATGGGTAGGCCGACTTACTCTCTTTTATTCTATATTATTTCTTGGGCGGACAACCCTTTGACTCAACCTTTTACATTTCGCGCTCCGCATATTTCAGAGTTTTACAATATTCTTATCCTCACTTCTAGGCTCTCAGCCCCAAAACTGTTAAGCGGGACCTCCACTACCCAACATGAGGTGACAGATTAGGTTCTTGATGTTAGTCATATAAGGGGTAGACACAATTAGTACATGTATATATTGGATATCTATTGGCATCTCAAATTCCTCCTAGGAAAAGTGTTGGTAGACTATAATAAGCTCAAGAATGACATTATTCAATCTTTGAATAAAATCATTGCAATGTTTCTTGACGGAAATGGATTGTAGGCTCACAAGAATTTAATGACAATTGGGACATCCTCTTAATCTTGGCTGCCCTCTTAGCAACAACAAGGATCCCATACATGTCGAGGCCACGGATTTTGAAAAATAGACGTGCATGTGTATATGCTTCTTTACTTTCATTTTCTTCTATGTTCTCTTGTTTTAGCACCATGCCAAAGAAAGCCCACTATGGTCGACTAGACTATTGAGTTATTTTGTATTATGCAGTTAAAAACTTTCTTCTTCCTTCTGAAATTTTGGGACAATTGAAGTTTTGGGTTGTTAGTTTTTGGGGTAGTAGTGGACATGTGTTCTAGTCTCTACGGTGTCTAAGAGGCTAAGGAAAACAAGATCTCCAACACCCAGAAAAGGTCTCGTCAAAAAATCCTTAGGACTACCTCGATTAGATTAATTGGACAATAATGAAATATTTCCTAAGTCTAACTTAGGAAAAGTGGTTAATTAAATCAAATTAACTCAAGGAGGTTGTTTTTGCTCTAAAGGCTTCTGGAAAAGTTAATTGATGGAGTCAAGATGATCATAGCCATCGATTGAGATGTGATCATGGTCGTTGGTTGGCCAATAGAATATTATAAGAGCAGGGTCGAAGGGGTTGGAGAAGACATAATTTATTGAGTTGAGCAGTTCAACTTACCCAATTGTAGTGATTCAACAAAGGCGGAGTTGAAGCTAGGGAAAGAGTTAGCAGTAGGGGTTCAACAAAGATATGGGAGCAGGGATTCCGGAGGTGATTTCAAGATATTTTCTAGTGTCTAAGAGATAGGAAAGGGAGGTTGAATTATCTACAGAGGAGGTTGTATTCATCCAATGCAAATGTCCCTTTTGATAGTGCGAGTGCTAGAGGAGCTCGTTTCAAAGTGTCAGAGCTGGATTTATCACCTGAAGGCAGAGCGAGTGGGCCTAGAGTAGTATAGGAGGTGGGAAGAATTACTGGGAGGGATTCCTAGTGGCTGTATGAATTTCTGGAGGCAAGCAGTGCACATTTCCAGTCAGGAAGTGTGAATAGCCAGGGAGAAAGTTTATTGGGAGAGGCAAGATCTAGTTGTAGAGGGAGACAAAGAATCTGCAATTATTTTTGTCAGTGGATATTATCAGTTGTTGGAGCTTTTCCAGGAAGGAAAGAAATTTTAATATTTCTCAAAAAGTTGAATAATAATATAAACCCTCATCTGTTGCACCGATTTTCCTTTCGAGGTTTTTCCAGGGACATATGTCCAAAAATAACGGTTTCAAAATTATTGTGTGTGTGCATATTTCTTAGTTACAATATTTTATTTTTTCGCAACATTTTATTTGTGAAGATTGCAGTAGTGATTTAATCGTTATTTGTTGAATTAAAATTTTTGAACACAAATAATATCTAGGAGATAGAAGTTAAATTCTAATTATTGCAATCATGGAAATTTCACATGTGTATCGTATGGTTTCCCTAGTGGTAGGTCAATACAGACTTCCTATGCTTATAATGTAAATCTCTATTAACATGCCATGCAAATATTTACCCCACAAAAAAGAAACAAAAACATATGCATTGTCTATTATATGACAATATCTCTATTATATTGAATTATAAAACTAATTTTAACAAAATAAATAAAAATATTCATAATACATTATGAAGTATAGATAATAAATGAAAAACCCCGATCGGGGTGGAGAAATACGGTCAGCTCAAGGCAGTGATGGGATGTAGTACCGGCCAGCACACGCCACACCTCAAGGCTTTCATTACTAGGCTAGCTGCGACGGCATGCAGAGGAGACTGCATACCAAGAAGAGGAGTAGATCGAATTATGGAAATGGCAGGAGAGAGGATCGGCGGCGATCATCTGCCGCAACAGGGGTCAGGTGGCGGTATGCATTTAAGAACTGGAGCAGGTAGAACGACAGATAATTTGAAATCTGGGAAGGTGGCGAAGAGCAGAGTAGTTTGGCAGAGAGACTCGGGACACAGACTTAAACGTCGACAAAACGATATGGCAGAAGGAGGAAGGAGGGAAAGGCAGGTGAAGGAGGGAGAAAGGAGGAATACCTGGGAGGAGCAGGAGCAAATAGCGGAGGAAACTGAAAATTCCGGAGAAAGGGAAATGGAGATAGGGAAGGAGGAATGTAGGGCGAGGGTGACCTTCGAAGTAGGGCAAAGCAGCAGAAGCAATAACAGGGGCAGACCGTCAAAAAGAGGAAAAGGAAGGAGGCGTAGGGGCGATGGAAGATCATGGCAAGCAGACCACTGCGAGACGGAGACTCCGGCCTTGAACCAGCAGAAGAGGGGTCGTCGTTCCATAGAGCAGGTCGCGCAGGAGGCGGAGAGAGCTTATGTCAAAGGGACCAACGAAGATATCAGGAGGATAATAGATGCGCTGGAAAACAGAGTTTTGGAAGAACCCTCCGACCCAGAAATGGAGGAGTGGAACACCCTGCTTCCGGATCCTGGGAATACGAGAGGGCGCCTAACGTTATATAAACAGGCATTACACATGTATTGGGTGATGAAACATTTGTTAGCCAGAGCAATGGAGCAGGTCGCTGTTGAGATGACAGAGATAGTCCAAAGTTTGCCGGATATGAAAAAGGAGATGACCAATCTGCAGCTCATGATACGGAAGCAAGACAACAAAATAGAGGAAATCCGTGGCATGCTGAAGGAATTAACCAAGGCGAAGCATGAGGAGGAAATCAAGCAAGAAATCATGGTAGACTGAATGTTTTCCCAGTTATTTTTTTGAATTTTGTGATAAGCTTTAGTGAAACAGTCTGTATGGCAGGTTTTGTTATGTGTCTGAGCCTAGACATTAAGAGACAGAAGGTAGATAGGGTACTGTCATGTTTTTTGATATGTTGTTTCTCAAAGCTGACAAGTGAACAATCTTAGACTATGGTTTTATGAGTGACCAACAGACCCGGTTTCCCTGCGGGGCGGGTTGAGGTTACAGGCATTTGTATAGTTTTACTGTTGTTGTATATAATAGAAAAGGTAACACCGCAGTTTACATAAAAAAAAATAGATAATAAATGAAAAATTGTGTTTAATTATTTATATATTAATAAGGAGGGTATAAATGAGATTAATATCGATTATTGTTATTTTTTAGCTAAACAGGTAGTGATATATTCATATTGTAAAAACATGGTATAGATGTTACTATAGGCCATTTTGTCACATCCAGTCAATAGGCCTACAAACTGGATCAATCAACATCCATAAACACCTTGTCATCATCCCTAAACAAAGTCCTGAGCATGACTCTTCCAAATCCCTTATTTTTTGGGTATGACAGCTTCATTTTAGTGCTTTTAAGGCCCAACGCACCTTGGCCCTTTTGGGCCTGTGTTCAACAGTAGGTTGCCTGATTATGCACCAGCGCTGATCAACAACAGGTTGTCCCTTGTTGGGGGTGCGTTGATTTTAGAAATTCGGGAAAAATAAAAAGAATCCCAAAGCTTCCTCTTCACAAAGCTTCCAGGAGTTGTTACAACCATTTACCTTGGATAAGAACTTTGAATCCTATCTGATATTTCACCTCTTATTCCTTGAGCTCATCCTCCCATCAAGAGTGGATCTCAAGCCTAGATTGGTTAATGGATAAGAATTCCTAAACTACCACAATCTCCTATAAATCTACAGCCATCTACAACATTAGGGTTAGCTTTTGGAGATTAATCATACCATCATGTTGTTGTCTTGAACCTAAGAGAGTTATCATCTTCATGCATTAGGTTGACATTGAGGTGTGTTTTGTGACAAGGAAAGACAAGTCAACTTGGGGAGATCTCTACAAGATCAACTACTATTCTTGGTTGTAAACTCTTTGCTATTCATATTAATACAAAGAGTATATCATTTTCCTATATGTGTTATGTTATGTTTACATTCATATATTTCAATGCTTTATTGATCCATTAAATAGAGTAATTGGATAATGCTACATAGATGTCATAGATCTTTGGCTTGTATTGATTGTATGTGCAGGTTCTAATTATAGTAATAAGAGCTACAATTGGAGCTTACACGCTGGGAGGAGAGAAGAGCTTGCGACAGATTCCAAGTAAGACTCTTTCTATTCTCCAATTTCTCTAAGCGGAAATTTATATTATTTGTTTTTTGTTATTCTAGACCAGTCCACTAGGTCTAGAGAAGATACTTTTGTATGCACTCGTAAATTTCGAATAACAAATTGGCATCTCCACTAGGAAATGATTAATTTCCTTATCGGATTCCTTGATCTTAGCCCTTGTTGCACCTCTTGAACAGACCTTAAGTGCCTCAGTCAGTCTGAATTTACCCTAGGAAGACTTTTCATTGAGCTGCATTTAATTTTTTGTGTCGAAAACTGGCTTTTCCTTTATCAGCACTCCCCTAGTTTGTTGACAAAGTGTTGCAATGCACCGTGGCCTTCACTACACCTACGTCGCAAAGCACTGGTATCCTATCCGCACTTGCACTGACCCCTGCTATATGTAAAAAACTGCCTTTTGTGCCTTGCTCCCTTATTTGCTTGGTTCTAACTTGTTTTCATTGAGTCTTTGAGTGTGTTCATGTCTCTTTGAAACCAATACAACACTTGATTTTGTGTGAAATTGAGTGAATTTTCCTTTGGTCATTATTCAGAGGTTTGCTTCAGTTTCTTAACAATTTTTTAGTGTTTTTTCTTTCATTTTTGCAAAATATTTCCCCCTCAATCACCTGGGAGGTAAATTGTGTATGAGTGTTAATCACCTCTAAGTGTCATCATCTTTTTTGATAAGATTTTGTTTCGTTCTTTATTTCTTCTTGTCAATTCAAGTTTGTATGCATAGATTGATTGTTGAATTTGAAAAGTAACTTTTACATTACAATTAAAGTCTGTGTGGTTTCTTTTCATCAACGATCAAGTTGCATTCATATGTTTCTTTGCATTTGAAACATTAAAAGAAAAGAAAAGAAAAACATATATTTGCATTGCATATAGGGATTTGATTTTGATTAGAATAGTGAAGTTGAGGAGATCGATTGTTGCATCACTTGTTTGTTGCATTGTTGATTGATTTCTTCTTCCCCTACTTAGTTAGGCCTTTCATTGTTAAAAGGAAAATGAAAAGAGTTATTTTTGTCATATTATTTGCATCATAGGTGTGTTCAAGTGACATCGATTTTTGAGCCTTGAAATTGAAACATAATTCAAGATAAACTATAAAATTCAATCAATTAACTTAAGGATCATTTGAAACTTAATGACACACATAAAGGTCTAGGTTAGAGACGCGTTCCAACGTTTTTAACTGTAAGAGCTATCATTTTTTCCAATGTTGCATTCCAAGGGTGATATATCATTCCATGTACGTAAGTGTATCAGACCATTCTCCATGTACCTTCGGGTAAATCGGATGGCGCTCCATGCATGATAAGTACAAAGGAACAATTTCATCAAACGATTACACATTAGACAACACTACTACGAATTGTGCTTCCATGTACCTCCGGGCATATTTTGGAAGTCCCCTATAAGTTGCTAACCTGCCATAGGTAACCGAGTTAGCCTCCTTATACATTGTGATACACCGAACATAGCATTCAGGGATATTGTTACATGTATGTAAATCCTTTGTTTACCAAGGTGGTATATTGCAATTCACGGTGACCTCGTAATCCTTTTTTCTTAGTCTACTCCTTCTTATCTTTATTTTGTGTCTTTAATTTCTAAAATCAATTAATTAACCGCCGAACAACATCCTCCCTGTGGAATGACTCCTTAGTGGATTTTAGGTTGAGACTAATGGCAACGAAACCTGTCTTGAAATCATGGTCCTTTTCTTCCTTTTGGAAATATTGGTGCTCCTTATATGGCAACGTTGTCCCTTCCCAGATTTATCATTGGTTTTCTAGTTTGGTTATTTTCGACCTCTTTGGTTCTGAATGTCCAAACTACTCCTCATAAAAGTTCTCCTCCACCTAAACAACATCAACCTCAATTTGATCCTAAAGTTGACCCTTTTCCTTCTTTGCATGTTGTTTCTTTATCCCTTTACTCCTCCTCGCCTGGTGAAAGTATTGATTCTAGTAACCAAGAATATAAGAAAAAGAAGAAAAGGATGAAGAAGAAGCAAAATAAGCAGGGGGAAACCAAGCAACTATTGATACCCATGCAAATAGTATGGAGGAACCTTCCAATCAGCCCCGCAAAGCTAAATTCCCTTGCAAGTTATGTAAGTGTGACCACCTTCTTAAAGATTTTCTTGGTATTCCCAAGGTATTAGAAGTGTGGTCCACAGGCTCACATCAGCCTTTGTCGCCAGCTTCTGGAGATCGTGTTGATGAAAAACCATCACCTAGTGATAGTAAGGTCCATGGGAAAAAGGGTAAAGTTAAGTTTCCCTGTACATTATGTGAAGGGAATCATCCTATTCATCTTTGTCCTTATATGGATGAATCCTCAAAAGTGTTGGAAAATATTATATCTTCTCAGCCATGACTCCCGACTAGTTACTAGAATCTTTCCCCTAATCATCCACTAGTTTATGAAGTGATTGATTAGAATCTGTCTCCAGTCAATCCCACTCTCTTTGAGCTTGAATCCCCTGATTCCATTCCCGACCAACCATTGGTTGAGAAAATGTTTGAATCGATTCCACCTTTAGTTTATCATACCTTTTCAGTATAGAGTTAACTCCATGTTGCTAAGGTTCTTCTCGTTTCTTCATATTCCAATGAATTGGGGGGGGAATCCTCCCATTCTAATGGAATAGGGGGACAATCCTCCCATTACCACAACACATGGGAGCAATTCTGTCGTTCCCATAGCACAAGGGGGAAATTCTCTCATTCCCATAGCACTCCATCCAAGTAGTTTGGTTACTTCCTTTGATTGGAGTCGACAGGCAGGATATCATCTTCCTCCTTACATGCCCTTCTAAATCATAATACATGCTTATAATGTGCTCGTACCTGGCACAGTTTTAGGAAAAGGTGCCTTTGTTAATATTATGTCCTCAACTGCTTGGCAAGCTTTCAGTTCTTTGCAACGTGTGCCTGTTACCCAGAATTTGTTGCCCTTTAATAGAGGAACCAATCAACCATTAGGGATCCTTCCTCAACTTCCTATTACTTTGGGAGGAAATACTATCTATATCAATGTGATGGTAGTCCAAGGCCTTTTGGATTTTAATTTACTCCTTGGGCATGACTATGTTTATGATATGGGAGCTCTTATCTCTTCACTCTTTCGTGTGATTTGTTTCCATCATGAAGGAAGAATTGTGAACATTGACCAACTTTCATTCATTGGTCCGAATTAGGATCCCAATCAACCAAATCCCCTAAATGGTTCTTATATGCAAGTGGTATCACCCCCACCACAGATTAATTATGTGTAAACATGTTCCAAGCTCGTGCATACTGATGATCTAGTAGGTGATGAAGTGCATCATTTACTAGGGGCATTGGAATATGATATGTCGATTGGATCCTTTGATAACTTCCAAAGCGTTGTTCTCCCATCTGATGAGAACCTCTTGGAAGCCATGGAATTTTATGGGCCATGATCAGGTCACTAAGCAGAGTTCCTTTCCTTGTGTCAAACTCGTTAAAAAAAGAAACAAGTTTCCTGGAGCAGGGTTCCTTTTCTTGTGTCAAGCTCCTTAAAAATTGAAACAAGGTCTCAAAGCACAATTCATTTTCTTGTGTCAAGCACGTTAAAAAATGAAACAAGGTCCATGAGTAGAGTTATTTTTCTGTGTCAAACTCGTTAAAAGATGAAATATATCCCCTTCCAATTTGAGTCTTTGATTAGATCTCGTAAATTCCCAATCGAGTCTTTCACTTCATCTCGTAAATGAACCTTAATTTTGTCCACCTATTAGTAACTGGTAGTCTACTTAGGTGAATGAAATGAAGCTTGGGGGGAATGTCCTTAGGATTGAGTCATTATTCTAGGGGCATGCCAACTTACTCTCAAGCATAGTTTTTCCTTATTTCAAGCTTGTGTAAAAATGAAACTACTTTCAAGTACTCTCAAGCATAGTTTTCCCATATTTCAAGCTTGTGTAAAAATGAGACCAATCAACTTCAAGCATAGTTTCCCATGTTTAAACCTTATGTAAAAATGAAATTATTCTCATTTTATCCCTCTTGATTGCCATTTTCATCAGCCTATTTCTACCAAATGAACCTTGGTGTTCTCATTCCATCGTCACCATCTAGTTGGCCGACTATATGCTTTCACTTGGTTTTTACCCTTGCCTAGGGAACCACTACGATGAGTGGTATTATTTGCCTGCCTCTTGACATCTACATGTTTTGAGTAGTTCCATCAGGATCGGAACCAATTTTTACCTTTTATACCAGGAGGATTTCTCTTTCAACTCTTTTCAGACTCCCAAAATATGAAAAGATTGTCGAGCACTTGTCTTTTCGAACTCATTAAATTAAATGAAAAGATGTCTACTCAGTATAAGTTTAACCCTTTTATGGACTGAAATAGACTAATTATGAAAAAGGAATACCTTAGTTGAGCATGGTTAATAGGTTCTCCTGAGTATTGTTCTCCACCTTTTCGGACTTAAGAGACTATTTACGAAAAGGAACCTTTGGAGTTTTCTTTTTCGCCTCTTTTTAAAACTCTCTAAACATGAAAAAAGAGTCGAGTTAGACCTTTGCTAGACTCGTAAAAACATCAAACAACGATGGACTCATCGAACATGACAAGACCATGCCACTACTTCTCAAGGTTTGTTAAATATATTCAGAGGGATTCATCCGTAGGATGAACTTATAGATCAAGCATATGTTATCCTCCTGAAGCTTATGAAATAAATAAAGAGGTACTGACTAGAAATGGTTGAGGAAATTTGGAAATTGGGATACTCCACCTATTAATGACAGTAAATCTCTCTTGAACACAAAACTCTTCCACTTCATCTCTGTGGCTATTAGGTTGGGAAATCTTCTTGTCTTTTGGTTTATCACGCCATTTCAAAGCCTTCTTTTTTAGTTTTGGGTCAATGTTGCCAACTCCATTCAGTGTCGTCGATGTATTCAAGAGAATTCATTCAGTTGATATCTATTACAATACTCTTAAGCCTTCATTCCATATATTCCCTTCCTGAACCAATTTCACATAAACATCAATTTGTCTCAAATCACGATACCCATTTCACTTCATTGATGGGGGATACATCAAGACCCTCCTGTGATGGGTCGCTTCTTGTCGGCATCATCTCATTATCTAGGAAATTGACCTAGAAACTCTTCTTTCAGTACCTTGGGACTTGTATACATCAATGGAAAGTTTCCTCGCTCTCGGCGACATGTTTTCATCATCGGCCTTTGACTGACAAATTTTGTGTGGTGTTTGAATTCAACTCATTCATTCACACTAAACAGATTGTACTATAGTACATTGAGATCCATTAACATCATCGATGGTTTCTCTTATGTCTATTAACGACTTACATCATTGGTCAGTAATTAAATGGTGTCTACCATGTTTGACTCCAACTCCTTTATTCACATGGTTAGACTCATACATTGGATGATCGAGTGAATGAGATAGAAGACCCTAGATCTAGTTCCATCCATCTGGGCTATGATTTTAGGAATAATGTAATATTACACAACATGATGGATATGATCATACAAACATTCATCTTATCATGGATCCACACTCCATCATTAGTGGAAGTGGACTCGACTTCTTGATCATTGTACATGTAATGTTATCTTATGTGCTAAGCACGGGTATGCCTCCCTCAACAACAATATCATGATGTAAATGTATTGTAACAGATGATGATCTCGACCAACTGTTCTTGATCTGAACTTGTCACAAGGTAAAGCACTTTAGTCATCAACTGTCATTTTTTACTTTGCACTTTAAGGGGAAATCTGTTATAGGTCATTTTGTCACATATGGTCAATAGGACTACAGATTGGATCAATCAACATCCATGAACACCTTATCATCATCCCTACACAAAGCCCTAAGCATGACTCTTCCAAATCCCTGAGTTTTTGGGTCTGACTACTTCATTTCAGTGCTTTTAAGGCCCAGCACACCCTGGCTCTTTAGGGACCTACATTCAACAGTAGGTTGCCCAGTTCTGCACCAACGCTGATAACCAGCAGGTTGTCCCTTGTTGGGGGTGCATTGATTCTAGATATTCAGGAAAAATAAAAAATCTCGAAGCTTCCTCTTCTAGAAGCTTCCAGGAATTGTTACAACCATTTACCTTGGATAAGAACTTCAAATCCTATCTGATCCTACCTTGGATATTTCACCTCTTATCCCTTGAGCTCATCCTCCCATCAAGAGTGGATCTCAAGCATAAATTGGTAAATGGATAAGAATCCTTGAACTGCTACACTCTCCTATAAATATACAACCATCTACAACATCAAGGTTGACTTTTGGAGACTAATCATACCCTCATGTTGTTGCCTTGAACCTAAGAGAGTTATCATCTTCATGCATTAGGGTGACATTGAGGTGTGCTTTGTGACAAGGAAGGACAAGTCAACTTGGGGAGATATCTACAAGATCAACTACTATTCTTGGTTGTAAACTCTCTCCTATTCATATTAATACAAAGAGTATATCATTTTCCTATATGTGTTATGTTATGTTTACATTCATATATTTCAATGCTTTGTTGATCCATTGAATAGAGTAATTGGATAATGCTACATAGATGTCGTAGATCTTTGGCTTGTGTTGATTGTATGTGCAAGTTATAATTATAAAAATCAGAGCTACGATTGGAGCTTATGACCTAGGATGAGAGAAGAGCTTGTGATAGATTCAAGTAAGCCTCTTTCCATTCTCCAATTTCTCTTAGGGGAACTTTGTATTCTTTGATTTTTGTTGTTCTAGACCAATCCACTAGGTCTAGGGAAGACACTTTTTTTTGCATTCGTAAATTCTGAATAACAGATGTCTCTAACGTAGGCTTGCCATAGGGGAAATTAGGTCCACCAATAGTTTCACATGAGTTATTTGTCCACAACATTTGGAATTATCCACATATCATTCAATATACAAAAATATACAAAAGTCTTAACTAACAATCGAAAATTGACAAGAAAAATTAGATATCATGGAAATATTCTTGAGTCATGTAGTAGGAGGCATGGAATTGTCCACCATAGGTTGGTCCTCTGGCTTCTTGGTCTCACTCATTCATCTTGCACAATACCAAAAGGCTAAGGGTCTTTGTTAAAAAACATGGGGTTGGATTATGTACTAGAAAAGCTAGGTGAACGCTTCTTGTGTTCCATATCATCATATCATCCATAACCTAAGAATCACAAATTTATATCCTAAACACAACTTTGCAAATTACCTTAAAATTCCCATCCAATAGATCGATTTTATGGAGGATGTCCTATTGTTGTAGATTTGTTTCCTCTCCTAAATTTTAGTGACTCTAAATAATTTAGTGTCACAAGTCTGTGAAAAACCCAAATCCTGAACCCATCCCTTAAATTCCTCTTGAATATGTTCATTGGATAGATTTTGTCTTTTTCCTTGATATTGCTTTCCATATCCTCCATCTAAGCTTTAACAAACCCAAAGAACCTATAATGAAAGAAGCATGTCACTCCTTGGGTGTCTTTCTCAACCTGGGTAACATATATAGGATCCCCAGGGATAGGTTCTTATGAGGTATAGGCTCTAACTTTGTTTTTCCTTCATGGAAATGTGGTTCTTTGTTATGGTAATTAAGTTTAGGATAAGATAACAAATAGACATAATCATTAGCAAAAAAACATGGATATTCAATAAAGTTATTTCCTCTACTTCCCATGGTAGTGAAGGAGTTGTCATGACCCACCAAATTATTATTATCCACTTCCCACCCCTCGGAGTGAGGCCATAATAACCTAAAGTAACACATGAAGTAGTCACAATGAACCCACCCAACTAGCCTAAAAACTGGACTCTTTGAAACACCAAAAGAAATAGAAAAAATTAGAATGGGACACCTAAAGATTGATGAGATCTATCCACTAAAGTGCTCACAAGACCATGAACCCATAGATCCTCTCATCTTTTTCCAGCAAACTCAACTGTTTTGGAGCCGCAACTGACTTCCTTACCCTAAATTCCTCCATTCCTTATGAAAATCTCATCATCCTTTACATTAGCATGATGCAAATCATCATTTCCCAAACTATTAGGTTTCTTTTGGTACATTGCTAAGACAAACAATTTACCCATGATTTAAGTGGAGCCTTCCTCCCATTGAATGTAAATCATTTCATAATCTTGCAAGCTCAGGCTCATACCCTAATTGGGAAACACTCCATCCACAAAGCGAGTGGGATATTACTCCCCTACTCTTGCATTCATTATTGACATATTGTTATGTGTGGTAGTAATCAAATGACACAGGAGGGGTGCCATATACCCAACCCTTAACACCCATTTGAACAATTATATATACATATTGCATAGTCTAACTAATAGACGAAATGTCTCTCTTCGGAACACGTTTTTTGGTCAATTTTGTCTAAAATCCAGTAGAGATTTTAAAAAATCATAAGTTTAAGTTTTTTATTTGCAAAGATCAAGTGCCTTTGGGGTTTTTTAGGGTGTGGAATCCATTTATGCATTCAAAGTGCAATTTAAACAATAAGAAATCACAATCTTACTAAAACATGTATTGTTGGATTCCAGCAAAAAAGTCATTTCGTCTATTAGTTAGACTACGCCCATATGTGTGTGTGTGTGTGTGTTTGTTTTTAAACCAAAATGAGAATTTCTAGATAATTGGTAACTTCGAAAGATTGATTGCCACTATTACATTAGGTACAACTATTTCATAAATGCCACAAACGAGCCTGTTACAACATCTTTTCAGAGACTTGAACCCACTCAGTTAAAGAAACAATTGTTCACCAAACAACTCAAACTAAATCCTTTGAAAATATCTTCATATATTTTTATAAAATCTATTTTCAATACAATATAGCACATCTCTATATTTCTTTAAATTTTAATAAAAGCATTTCCAAATACATCATACAAACTTTTCATTTACCTCGTCATTACATAAATTATTTGTATAACTATATATAAAATAAGTATATGTTTGTAAAAACATCTCATTACTCTTATGATTATAAATTATATAATGTTCTTTTAGTAATATTATAAATATTTTTAGCCCGCAGGGGTTTGGTCTCGTGGTTAGCGAAGGTCTGTTAAGTCGTCCGTGCCACTGTGCAGGTCACAGCTTCAAGTCTCATCTTACCCTGAGGGGTCATTCGTTGTGGGCTGGGCGGTTCCTCCTAGCTGTTAGAGTGGCAGCTGGTGGGATTCGACCCTGTGTAACACGAGTACGATACCATCGCCGTTGCCGATTCAGCTAGATATCAAAAAAAAATATTATAAATATTTTTAATAATTTTTTATTAAAAAAAAAATATAACATTCACTAATCATATATCAAAATTATGTTTATTATAAATATTTTTAATATGTATAACTTGAAAACACTTAATATGTATTTAATAAATTTAAAGTTAAAATAAACTTATAAATTTAAAATAGATTTAATGCTAATTTATAAAATTGAAATATTTTATTTATTGTAATTATCAAAATATGATAAATGATTTTTTTTATTTTAATTGTTTTTATATATGATGATGATGATAATGGTTAACGTCCGCTGAGACCAAACAATGATCTATCGGACCTAAATAAACAAATTATTTATTTTGATTTAAGATTTTATTCCTATGCTCAAAAAGCTTGGAGAGAAGCCTCCAGATCTCACTATAATTTTGACATATATTAAATTGATATATAATTATTTTATTTTAAATAAAAAATTATTTTATATATTTATATATTATATTTTCAATTATTTTATTTCTTTTACATAAAGTTGATTTAAAATTATATCACTAGATTAAAACATTATATATATATATATATATATATCTATACTATTAATAAGATGGTGTAGATTTCCACGGTCCATGATCATATTAGTGTTGTTTTGGAGGTCATTATTGTGTGGACGATGCAAATTTTTTTAGAAGTTACAAATGTCTATTCCATATTAAATACGAAAGGAATTACACATCTTTCTTGTAGGCACTCAAAAATTATAAAGTTATTATTATTATTATTATTTGTTTGTCAAGTTATTTTTGATCTTCCACGCTTGAACTGTGGTTTCAGGAGTTGTGTCCTAGGGGCATCTACACCGTCAAAGTCACCTAGGGATCGCGCCTGACGTGGGCCACACCAACCCTTAGCTGACTGGGTTTTTTAGCATGTCTCCTCCCCCTAGGATAGGGCACAACCGCCCCCCGTGAGATTTGATCCTGGGTCGCCTTGTTGATGAGGCCCATCCTTAAACGGTTGTGCTAGTAAGACTTGACATTAATTTTATTATTATTATATTCAATATTTATGATATTAATTTTTCATGAACCAAATTGGTGTATGAAATCTTTTTATTTGTAAGATAAAAAGACTAGCTTCCACTTAGTGATTTAAATATTGATAAAACACCAACACTAAACTATTTTTTTTGTAAGCTTGGCAAGACTACATCTTCATCATGTCCAATATATCACCTCGATCGGGGCGAGGAATTGAACTGGTGAGTTCACATCAAAGAGTGTCTTAACTAAACACTCAATCACCATCTATCCAAAACTTTGTAGACATTTTTAATTAAATATTTAAAAAACAATAACCAAATATATATTGTGAATAATTTCAATTTTTTTTTTTTTTTTTAACAAGATCGGGTAGTTTATATATTACCAAAAGCTTTGATGGAGCAAGCTCCTATTACAAAGACTATATCATGAAAAACCTCTAAGCCATGAGATAGGAACACAGTCTCTTCTCCTAGGCTTGTGTTCAAGACTTCATGAGTTTTTATATGTATTCTAGTGTACTACCTAACAAACTGACCTACTAGAAATAAAAATTTACAAGTCATGAACTCTCTGATAGATTTTCAGGACTTAAAGACTAAATGCTCCTGATTTGACTGGTTCTTCTTGTCAAAATTGTCCAAGTTCTTTCCCTCGTTGTTCGATGAGTTCTCTCCTTTATTGGGTTGGCTACCATGTGATTTGTGTGCTTGTTCTTCCCTTGTCTCTGCTTTCTGCTCCGAATTTTGCTGTATATCTTTAATTTTGTGTTGCCTGAGATGCTTCTTCTTTTGCTGCTGATGTCCACTTTCCTTTTTGCATAAACGGGAACCGTTGGATGTGTCAACGGATGAGATTATCAGGAGATTAGCAGCCAAGGTTAAATCGCAGGGGTTGGGATTAGAGGTTGTGCGGAGGGGATTAACCAGAGGCGCTGATGGAAGAGGAGGCTGGAGGATCCGTCACAACCGTCGATGGCTGAGATCGACGGTCATCGGGCGCGAACAGGTCCACAAGTTAACCGAGCAGAAGGGCAGGATTAAACGCGGAGGTGGAATATCGGGCAAGTTAAAAACCATAAGTGGTAAAAGGGAAGGGTCGCCCGATTCCATTGATCGGGCAACACGTAGCATCAGAGGAGGGAGAGAAAACTGCTTTTCGGGCAGGTAATCTTCATGCTTGTTGACCGCCCAAAATCGGTGAGAGTCGTCCGATCCTATGTGTACAGATCGACAGTGCGGGTGGTTCACACAGATTTGGATGGTCGGGCTAAACAACGACCGTCAGATCGAGCTTCCAATCAATGGTCCTAACTTGATCAAAAATCGGGGAAATGGGGGAGCAGCACTACGGAAAAGGTTTTGTAGTGCGGGCCCGACAATATTAATAGATGCAAATGAAAGATTTTTTGAAGTCCGGATGAGGCACGGGTAAATAGAAGGGTGGGGGCTTAAGATGAAGTCTGCACGCTGAGTAGAGGAAACTCTGCTGGCTATTAGATAGGACAGGGAGGATCTTGGAGACCATAGAATCACTATAATAACATGAAAAATGGGGATTTCCTCGATGGGATTGTTGCTGCAATTTTTATGAATGTACCCTCTGTTCTTATTGTGCTTTATTTCAGCCTGAAAACTGCCTTCGATGAGATAGATTGCAATGTAGTTCTTGTGACTTGGATCAGTGCATTCATTCTTGCTATTGCTCGTACAAGAGCCTGGAGTTTCATGCTTTTTCCTTTACTTTCCCATGTTTTCCTAGCTGTTGCTGCAGTGTTGTGTCCTTTGTTGATTTGTAACTGTTGTTTTTTATTTATTGCTTTTCTCATTGTGATTTTCGTTTGGATTTGGTTAGTTTTAAACATAAGGCTTTTGTTGATTGTTAATGAACTGAGCTATGGTACTCCTCCTGGTTTTCACGAACAAGCCCTTCATTTTTTTTCACTGCTTTGTTTACAAAGCAATCTGCCTGTTGATTGTGAATTCTCAATACATGTCTGTAAATTACATCGCCAAATCCTTCCAAGTTCTTCCTTATTCTTCTAAAGATTCTGTTCATGTGCTCATTGCTTGGTTTTTTGTTTCTTGCCATTGCCTCTATTATTATGGTTGAGTCTCCTATTATGATGGGATTTTGGATTTTTCTTTTTTTAATTATTTTTGTTCCCATCAACAAATTGTATGCTTCTGCCTTGTTGTTTGAAATTTGTCCCAATCCCCATTCATAAGTGAAATTTTCTTTCCAATCAGGATCGAGGATTATTCCTCCTTCCCCTGCCTTTCCCGAATTATGCTTTGAAGCCCCATCAAAGTATAGGCAGTATCTATTCTGATTTTTCCTCCCGTTTGTCAGTTCCTCTTCATTCATTCTTATTTCCCATATACCTCCTGTGCTTGTCGTCCTTTGTCCTCTTTACCCATTATTATTTATTATGGCTTTGCTTAGCCAATCCCGCTCTTCCTTTGATAGTCTGTTGGAGCTGTTCCTTTGACATTGAGTATTTCAGAAGTTAGACCCCAAGTTTTTGAAAGGTTCTTCCCTATCCTTGGAATTTGGTTTTTGAAAATGCACTTGTTTCTTGTCAACCAAATTTTCCAACATAGAACCACTGCAATACATTTCCATATCCTCTGAATTGTGGCTTTTTTCTTTGTTGTGTATGGGTAGGCTTTCCCAAAGGTCTAAAGAAAATCCAGCAAGGGCTTTTCGAAATTTATTCTTATTTCCAAAGGACTTATCAGTCGTTGCCAACATTCTTTGGTGAAGATACATTCTTGGAAAAGATGCTGAATATTTTCTTCAGCCTGCATCCATAATGGGCATCGTGTTGGACCTTGAGAGCCTTTTTTTCTTAGGTTTTCACTAGTCAATATTCTCCCTTTTAAAAGAGTCCAGATGAACATTTTTATCTTAGGTAGGCTTTTTGATTTCCATGCTATTTTCCAAGAATCCCACTCTTGTTGATTTGGTTGTTCTTGAAGGATTTTGTATCCAGTCATCTTCCTCATCATGGTGGATTGGCACTGCCCCTTTTAAGAGTTGCCTAATTTTGCTCCATTGCCCTTCCAGGTCTGTCGGAATTGCTGAGATTTTCCAGTCTTGCCACTCCTTTTGGTTCCATAAAGAGATTGAGTGTAAAGTGTTAAAACCTTTACCTTTCATCCACTCTTGTATGTCTTCAATTTCTGGATGGGTCTAAAGTGGTTCTTTTCCCATGATTCTGTCCTCCCAGATTGAAATTGTTTTTCCATTGCCTAGGATTTTAGAGATGTATCTACTCATTAATGGGATTGTCTTTAACCAGCTTCCAAACTTGGGTACATTTTCTTATTGGAATATTTCCCTTAAGCAATATTTCCCTGGTACCATCCATATATTTTGATAAAAGAGTCTTTTTCCACTAGCTCTCTTTTCCTGTAATTAGTCTCCATACTATTTTCATTCCCAGTGCTGCATTCATGAGCCCAGGTATCCGTATTGATAGTCCTCCTTGTTCATAAGGAAGGACTACTTGCTCCCACCTAACCAGGCTAAATTTTTTGTTTTCTTGCTTCCCCCCCACCACAAGAAACTTCTTAAGATTAACTCCATTTGTTTGTGTGCACTTGCTGGGGCCATGATTATTGCATATTGGTAAATAGGTAATGCTACAAGGAATGCTTTGATTAGTATTACCCTTCCTGCCATATTCAGCCACATCATAGCCCACTTTTTATTTTGTTTTCCATTTTTTCAATTTGTTTAGTCCATATTTTTGTCTTCATGTTCTCTTTTGATATTGGAAGTCCCAGATAGAAGAAGTGTGTCCATTTTTCCTATACAGGGATGTCTAATATTTTTGAGATCCTTTGCATAGTTCTTGGGGGGGTATTCCATCCATATATTTTGCATTTTGCATTGTTTAATAGCCCACCTGATACCTATAAGAAATCATCCAAAACTTTTTTGAACCTCCTTGCTATTATTGTTGAAGCCCCTCCCAGCAGTAATGTATCATCAGCAAAAAGTGAGTGATTTATTGTTTTAACTCCTTTTGCTATTCTAATCCCTGTGATGCTTATTTCCTTTCTTTGGTTTTCCAAAGCCCTACTTAAAGTTTCTACCATTATAATATATAGGAAGGGAGAGAGAGGACAACCTTTCCTAAGGCCTCTTGTGCTTTGGAAAGTCACTGGGCCTTCCATTTATAAGGGGGCAATCCAAGGAGTAGAAATGCATGTCTGTATGACTTCCCTTATTTCTCTTGAGAAACCAAGTTTCTGGAGGACAGCCATTAGATATGGATGGCTGACACTGTCAAAAGCATTAGCCATATCTAGCTTGATTATGAGGCCTTTCTCTTGCCTTAGCATACTGGAGTGTACAGCTTCCTGTACAATAATGACATTATCTATGATTTGCCTGTTGGACATGAAACCTCCTTGGTTTTCAGATATGATTATAGGGAGTACTTCCTTGATTCTATTTGCAATTATTTTTGTTATTATCTTGTAAGAATAACTGCAAAGAGATATAGGGCGAAACTTGTTGAAAGTTGAGGGGTTTGCTTCCTTTGAGATTAGAGCAAGATAGGAAGATTTTGTGTTACCTCCTATTTTTTTTAAGACATTCTTCACCATTCTTAAGAAATCCTTTCTTATGGTATACCAATGAAATCTATAGAATGCTATTGTGAAACCATCTGGCCCAGGTGCTTTGTTTGGATGCAGGCTCCATATGGTCGCCACTACCTCTTCTTCTCTGGGATCCTTGCACATTGCAGCATTTTATTCCTTTTTAATTATTATTTTGTGTGCTTTAAGAAATCTTCACTCTCAGCCATTTCTCCACTGGCTGGTAATAAGTTTTTAAAGCGCTGATAGGCTGCTTTTTTTTAGTTCCTCCGCACCTCTGACCTCTTGGCTTTCAACTTGAATTTTTTCTATTTGGTTTCTTGCCCTTCTTATTTTCATTGTGTTGTGGAAAAAGGATGTGTTTTTGTCCCCTGCCTTGAGCCACAGACTTCTGGATTTCAGTCTTGCCTCTTCTTCTTCTTTCCTATTTTCCCTATATATTTCCCATAAGATTTCCTTCTCTCTTAGTTAATCTTGCTTGCCTTCTTCTCTTTTCTATTTTTTAGTTTGCATGCTTTCCATTTTTTGTTGTAACTCTTTTTTCTTTTTTTAATTTCATTTACTCTTGCCCATTCCTTTAATTTGGTTCTTGCAGCTTTTAATTTTGTTTCCCAGATGTACTGTGGTGATCCTGTTACTCTTGGCTCCCATGCTTCCTTGACTAGTTCGCTGATTTCTGTGTTGCTATCCCAAATTGAGATGTATCTAAACGAGAGCGGTCCTCGATTTTCCATTTTACCCATGACTATTGTCACCGGTTTATGGTCAGATGCTGTGGTGTGTATAATTTTTTATTTTATGGAGTTGTGCACTGCTACTATGTTTTCTTGTATCAGAATTCTATCCAGCCTCTCTTTTATGTTGCTTTTGCCCACTCTTTTATTGCTCCAAGTGTATTTCCCGTTGCTAGGCGGGATGTCTATTAAATTGTGTTGTTCCATTATTTCTTCTAGAATATCCCTAGATGGGTCAGTATGGTATGTTCCTCCAAACTTTTCTTCTATACTTCTTACCAAATTTAAATCTCCTCCTAGAATTATTTTCCCAGCTTGTATTTCTTTTAGTGCTTCTTTTATGGTGGCCCAACATTGCTCTTTTTCCTTGTAGTGATTTGGGGCATATATATTTATAACACTGTACCTCTCTTTTGTGTTGATTTGCATTAGATCCGTTTGGATCCAATGCTAGTCTTTTTTGTATTTTATTAACTCCCATGTTCCTTTTTTCCATATTGTGCAAATACCTTCGGACACTCCTGTTGCCTGTATTGCTTCCCCTTCATAATTTTTGATTTTTTTTTTTAGTTTCCTGATTGTTTGTTTTTGTCTCCTGAATCATAAGGATATCTGGGTTTTCTTTTGCAAGAATGTCTCTTGTGGCGTTTTCTTCGATGAATGATCCCATTCCTCTGCAATTCCAGGAGACCACTATCATTATTTACTTGTTGGGTGGTGCATGGCTCCTTTCCCTCTTTGCTGACTCTTTTTGTTGTTTCCTGTACTCCTTCCTAAGAAGCTTTCCATAGGTTTTTGCGTTCCTAATGCCATTTCCTTTGCTGTTGCTTCATCCTTGAGTTCTTTGTTTGTCTTTCTTCCTACTTTTTTTTTTATATTCTACATTTGGAGGTGCTTCCTTTGACTGTTTTCTGGTTAGAATTCTCTGTACTGAGGGAGGGGGAGGGGTGTGAGACTTTGATGCCATAGGGGATGAAGCGGGGTTGGAGGTATGTTGTGGGGATCTAGATCTGGATCATGGTCCAAGGGATGAGGGCGCTGCAGGATCCAAAGGCTCAAAAGGATTAAGGCTAGCAAGAGGATTATTATCTTCTTTGGGTGATGTGGGATGGATATCATAGGATGTGGGGGGCTGCGAGGAAGATAGATTTGTTTGTTTGTTGACTGTCTTCTTTCTTTTGACCTGTTCCCATTTGTTTTCCGGATCTTCACATTTTTCATTTTCATTTTCTTTTCTTTTTTGTACATCTATTTGCAAAATGACCATATTCGTGACATACCTTGCATTTGAATGGAATTTGTTCATAATCCAGTTGTTGTATGTGCGTCCATTGGTCCACTTTGATTTTGATAGCTTCTGGTAGCCCTTTCCCAAGATCCCCTTTTACACAGATTCTGACACATGCATGCATGCATATTTTCCTTTGGTTCGCATCTGTCTATATATTTCCCAACTGTGTTTCCTATGGATTTGACTGAATCATCCCCCCAACAGTGAAGGGGAAGGTGTGGCAATCTAACCCAGACGGGGACGACATTGGGGACATCCATTTATGGGTCAAAATCTGGCATCCATCTGTTTAGATACAAACCCCTTGTATCCATAAAATAAGGTCCATTCCTGAAAATCAGATTTCAGTCCTCCTTGGTTTCAAAGTGAAAGGTGTAATATCCTCTTCCACAAAACCTGATTGAGATTTTTCCATCTATTGACACGATCCAATTCCTTTCTACCCATATTTGCATAACCCCGTAAACTACCCCACTAATCCTCGCTCCGCCAGAGAAAGTGCTGCTCTACGGGGAAGGGAAGGAGGAAGTGAGATTTCAGGAATGTCTTCCAATCTTTTAAAAAACTTTGAGACCGATGGTCTATTCTTTGCCGGGCCCATTGCGGAGATGAGAGAGGTAAAAGCTTTTGTTGTTCCTTCATTTTCTTACTGTGGATCTGATAGAGGCTCTCCATCCTCTAGTGTGTCCATGGTGCTCAAACCCCAGCAGTAGGGGGTCGTTGAGGAGCAGCTACAAGCTTCTTGCGTCGTTCTCTGACTAGGGTTTCGTTGCTCCTTCAGCAAACAATGCTCTCTCAAAATATTATTATAAAGAAATAAAAATAATTTATAAAACTTTTAATCATTAAAATATTATAATTTAAAAATTAGTTTTTAATTTTATTATTATAATATTTAATATATATACTATTAATTTAATTACTAATCAAATTGGTATATGAATTTTTTACATAAGAAGGAAAAGAACACAGTGCCACTTATATATATATATATATATATATAACCATACCAAATATCTATTATTTTAAATTAAAATATTTAAAAATAATATTATATATATATATATAATTTCAAAATATAACATTAAAATATATTTATTTATAAAACTTTAACATTAAACAATCATAATTTAAAAATCAAATTTAAATAAAGAATCTCAAATTCCTAATTCAACCAAAGTATATATCATAGGAGTAGTCTACCTAGGCGGAGGAATTGCCCGGTTTCCATCGCCGCCCGGAAAATTGTCCGGCTCTGGCCATCGGCAATCCCTCCACCCTCCCCTAGCTCCGCCATCCTCCGTCCACCGCTCCTCCCTCCGCATTCATTTCCTGACACGCTGGCAATCCTGACATTTCCTAACAGATCGGATTGGAGCTGGAATTGTCGCCGCGGAGAGTTAATGCCATTTCCAATTCGAAATGGAAGAATTGCGAAACCGCTGGCTACTCCTCCAACCCAGGTGACTCGCTTGCAGAGAACCAGGAACATGAATACAGGAGCCGCCAACAAGAAGCGGATCAGAGAAGAGCAGAGTCCGTCTGAGGATTCCTGCAGACAAAAACAGGTACGCTTAGTGGAATTTGAGACAGGGATGGGCTTTGACAAACCTGAAGACGCCGGTGCAGGTAATGAGAATATGCTAGAGTTTTGCTCGCTTTCAAAGGAGTATTCGATGTTATTAAAGGATCCATGGAGTTGGGAGGATAGTGCGGGTTTTGGAGTCCGAAGCATAGCGGCTATCAAGAAGAAATCTTATATATTGGATTATCTTCATGATTCTGTGGTAGTTAAAAGTACTGAAGAAGAAGTTGCAGAGCAGCAGGTGGAGGAGGAGGATTGTTTAAGAGGCTCCCGTTTTGAAGCCACCGTTGATCTGCTCTAGAGGCCTCAGAGTCCTTTGCCGAGTACAGAGGTTCTGTTTCTCTGGATTCCATGGGTAGCCATGATTGTACTACCCTATTGCAGGATGAGAGCATTGCTCGGGGTGCTTCTTCTTGCTTCAGAATTTGGGAACAAGATGATGATCACAAAGATGACAAAAATCATGCTGGTAGTGTTAGCTCTGAGAATAAGAGTAGGGTCTTGGATTGGATATTGGGGGCTCCCTCGAATCAATCTCAATTTTCTGAAACTATTGAATTTGAAAGCTCTATACCTTCACTGTAATTGGGTATTTTCATTTCATCGCAGCTATGATTTCTGGTAGCTAGTATTTAATCAAAACATTAGCCTTTGTTTTTATGAAATGTGGGCATTGTGCTACTCAGGGAATGGAAAAAAAGTTGTACTTGTTTCATGTGGTTGGTATAAAACTCTGTTTTCATGTTTTTGTAATCATGGTGGCCAATGGCCTGAAACAAAACACTTAAATTCATCAAATTAAACATTTGTTGTAACTATTTCTCTCGTTTGTATATCAGAGCATTAAATTTTGGGCCTTTTAATGGTCTCTGTGGCCATTTTTTTTTCCGGGTCTTTGGGATATATTTCAATCCTTTGAAGAGGAGGTGGTGGTTATATCAGGGAAAGCTGTTGTATTTTTGGGGTGCCATATTCGCTCCTGGATATAGTTTAATGAATCAATCAGAACTCGAAAACAGATCGGTTTCACAACAGGGAGACATGAATCTTTAATCAAAACACTGGTTTCACAACCAAGATTCAGAATCTTCTGATCATGAAATTGAGAGTTTTTGTGATACAATCAATGTTTGTCTAGGCATGAACCAGAATCTTCAAATCATGAAAGTGCAAGCAATTTTTGTGATTTTATTGAACATGACAGCAAAACAATAATGCTCAATCATGAAGCTAGTTGGATCAAATGCAGAAAACAGACATCGAAGAAAAGAAAGAGAGAGCTCTGATCTTCAATCATGAATGACTAATTACATTGAATTTAAAATAAAAATTGTTGATAAATAAATTAGAAGTTGAAACTTCCTCTACATGGATGTCAATCTTTAATCAAAGAGAGCTATGATCTTCAACCATGACGGGCTGCATTTGAAAAATATTCTAGTAAATGGATTAGTACTTCAACTATGAATGGCTGCACTGGGAAAATTTCTCATAAATGATTTAGAATTTGAAACCTCCTCGGAAGAATTAATAGTGAAACTGATTGTTTCATGGTGTTGGAAAAATCACTGCACCTCTATAGAATCCGTGATTTCCACCCTTGGGATCCTAGTTACTGGCTTGTAATGTTTACCAATACCTGTGGGTTTTGTTGTAACGGTAAACCTCCACATGGTATCAGAGCTTGGACCCAGGTTCGATTCCGCCAAGTTGCATTTAAGGGGGGGGGGGTGTTGGAAAAATCACCACACCTCTATAAAATCCATAATTTCCACCCTGGGGATCCTAGTTACTGGCTTGTAATGTTTACCAAGTTGCGTTTAAGGGGGGGTTGTTGGAAAAATCACCGCACCTCTATAAAATCTATAATTTCCACCTTGGGGATCCTAATTACTGGCTTGTAATGTTTACCAATACCTACGGGTTTTGGTGTAACGGCAAACCTCCACACATGGTATGGAGAAATTTAGGAAGGAAGCCTCGGCATGAATTCATGAAAGGTATATTTTTGGCTTTATCTAATGCATCATAGCAATAATAAAGTTAGTTGATCAAATTCAGGAGAAAGATAGATATTGAAGAAGGGAAAAAATGGGAAATTATAATTTTTATTGACTAATTGCATTGAATTTAGGAAATGATAAAGAAGAAATTAAAAATGAGAAAGCATGATCTTTAACCATGGATTTTTATTGAATCAGAAGAATTTCTGTTTGGGTTTCAAATTTGCAGTCAATCATTCAAGGGACCCTCAAACTATTCTTAAAAGGTCTTTAATCATTGTCCCTTTTTTTTCGTACATGTTCACCTTTGATAATATAACTCTTCTTGTTTTCATTTATCATGCAAGTTTTCTATGTTCTTCAATCCTTAGTATAGAATTTTTGTTGTTTGTATTTTAGGAAAAAATGCGCATTGTTTAATATCTTCAAGAATATTGTTTATGATTTTATTTTATTTTAAATAAAGAATAAAAAATTATGATCGAGTAGTATGTGTTTTATGATTTTTTTTACAAGTTAAGCAATATTTTTGTAGAGATTTATGCTGAAAGATTTTAACTTAATAATATTTAGTTTTTAATGTAATAATCATTTTTTTTAATGAATTTTATTATTATAGTGAATAGTTTATAAAATTTATTATGAATTATTCACAAACTTTTAGACTAATTAACATTTATTATTTTAGAATTTAACTTTTTTTTTATTATTTATATATTAAGTTTAGAATTAAATATTTTATGTTTAATTATTTATTTGATTTTAAAGAAATAATTAAGAAATGAGTCGTCTAAATCTTGGTTGTGAAACTTTCATGATTTGAAGATTTTGATTCATGCCTAGACAAACATTGATTGTATCACAAAAACTCTCAATTTCATGATCAGAAAATTTTGAATCTTGGTTGTGAAACTAGTGTTTTGATTAAAGGTTCATGTCTCCCTGTTGTGAAACCAATCTGTTTTCGAGTTCTGATCGATTCATTAAACTATATCCAGGAGCGAATATGGCACCCCAAAAATACAACAGCGTTCCCTGATATAACCACCACCTCCTCTTCAAAGGATTGAAATATATCCCAAAGACCTGGAAAAAAAAAAATGGCCACAGAGACCATTAAAAGGCCCAAAATTTAAAGCTCTGATATACAAACGAGAGAAATAGTTACAAAAAATGTTTAATTTGATGAATTTAAGTGTTTTGTTTCAGGCCATTGGCCACCATGATTACAAAAACATGAAAATAGAGTCTTATACCGACCACACGAAACACGTACAACTTTTTTTCCATTCCCTGAGTAGCACAATGCCCACATTTCATAAAAACAAAGGCTAATGTTTTGATTAAATACCAGCTACCAGAAATCATAGCTGCGATGAAATGAAAATACCCAATTACAGTGAAGGTATAGAGCTTTCAAATTCAACAGTTTCAGAAAACTGAGATTGATTCGAGGGAGCCCCCAAAATCCAGTCCGAGACCCTACTCTCATTCTCAAAGCTAACGCTACCAGCATGATTTTTGTCATCTTTGTGATCATCATCTTGTTCCCAAATTCTGAAGCAAGAAGAAGCACCCTGAACAATGCTCTCATCCTGCAACAGGGTAGTACAATCATGGCTGCCCATGGAATCCAGAGAAAACAGAACCTCTGTACTCGGCAAAGGACTCTGAGGCCTCCAGAGCAGATCATCGGTGGCTTCAAAAAGGGAGCCTCTCAAACAATCCTCCTCCTCCACCTGCTGCTCTGCAACTTCTTCTTCAGTACTTTTAACTACTGCAGAATCATGAAGATAATCCAATATATAAGATTTCTTCCTGATAGCCGCTATGCTTCGGACTCCAAAACCCGCGCTATCCTCCCAACTCCATGGATCCTTTAATAACATCGAATACTCCTTTGAAAGCGAGCAAAACTCTAGCATATTCTCTTATCTGCTTCTTGTTGGCGGCTCCTATATTCATATTCCTGGTTCTCTACAAGTGAGTAGCCTGGGTTGGGGGAGCAGCCCGCGATTTAGCAATTCTTCCATTTCAAATTGGAAATGGCATTAACTCTCCGCGACGACAATTCCAACTCCGATTCAATCTGTTAGGAAATGTCAAGATTTCCAGCATGTCAGGAAATGAATGCGAAGGGAGGAGCGGTGGACGAAGGGTGGCGGGGCTAGGGGAGGGTGGCGGAGGGCGAAGGGATTGCCTACGGCCGGAGCCGGACAATTTTCCGGGTGGCGACGGAAACCGGGCAATTCCTCCACCTAAATAGACTACTCCTATATCATATCTTATCATTATTATTTATAATCAAATTTAAGTATTATATCTTATCATTATTATTTATAATCAAATTTAAGTATTATATCTTATCATTATTATTTATAATCAAATTTAAATAGAGAATCTCAGATTCCTATTTCAACCAAATTACATATCATATCTTATCATAAATATTATTTATAATCAAATTTAAATAGAGAATCTCATATTCCTATTTCAACCAAATTACATATCATATCTTATCATTATTATTTCTATAATTATTTTATTACGTGATATATTTTTATGTTTAAAATTAATATTTTATTAGTGAAATATATTATTGTATTTTGATATATATTTTTAAAATTATCTTTTAATATTTAAAATAATAATAATAATAACAACATTACACTGGTATACCAAATTTTTTTATTTGTATAATAATGAATTTATTTTTATAAATACATTTTAATAATAAAATGTATAAAAATATTAATACTTTATTTATTTATATTTCTACTTTCTTAAAATAAAACCCATATTTTTAACCATCAAACTCATTTAATATATAATTTATTATATGATATAATACTATATATGACTTCCTAATTTTTAAATTTCATTGTTTTATAATGTAAAAATAAATCACTGACTAGAAAACAAAATAACTTATTTTCCTTCTCTTAAAAGTAAAATAGCAATTCATTTTCGTTAATCTAGATTATTCCGAATAGAATTTTAATTATTTACATCAAATAAAATTATTCATATTCATTTTCGTTAATCTAGATTATTCCGAATAGAATTTTAATTATTTACATCAAATAAAATTATTCATAATCATAATATTATATTAAGTAATTCATAATATATTTGAAGTTATAAATTGAATCATATTTTAAATTTTAAAAATAAAAGTTAGATAATCAGTTATTTTATGATTAAAAAGACTTTTGTAAAGATTTTATTATTATAAATGTTAGTGTTTTAACACTTTATTAACTAGCCACTAATATATTTAAAGTTAGAAATGGAATTATATGTTAAATTTTAAAAAATAAGCTAGATATATCTATTTAATGATTATAAAATATTTTTGTAGTGATTTTATCATTATAAATGGGGGTGGGGTGTTTTATATTGTGTTTTATTTGTGATGTGTTTTATATTGTGTTATTTTTAAAGTATTTATTTATTTAAAGTTATAAATGGAATTATATGTTAAATTTTAAAAATAAGTTAGATATATTTATTTAATGACTATAAAATATTTCTGTAGTGATTTTATTAAATTTCTGTTTTGTTGCGACAAATATTCAAGAGAGTTATATTTTATGTTGTTTAAAATTTTAAGGGTTGATTGTATATTACTATTAGTCTAGAATTCGGATACACCAAAATTCTCATTTCTTAACAGAAGTACTAGATGTTAGATGCAGTATATTTGACAAAATTGAGTCAAAAAAAAAAAAAAAACATTAAATTTAGTCTTTCAAAAATATAGTCATTCATTGGGTGAGGCCGAGCGATTAAGGTTGATGTCTCTAACTTGATCCACTTCTGGGTTAATCACTTCAGAATTGTTTGCTCTGGGATCTTCCATTTGTAGTTTAGACATAATGCTCCTCAGGGCATCAACTTCATCCTTAAGGTGTGAAATTCGTTGCTTAACGACAACAATTAATTCCCTAACATTACCTTCATGAGTCCACTATTAAAGCATCTTGACCTTCAAACCATCGATTTTTGCATATATCACTGAATGGGCTTCTCTGTAATGTTCACAAATGGTCGAGGCAGAGGAATCAAATTCTTTAGAGTTGTTATCCATACTAACCACTCACAGAGAATAGGGCCACAAGGCCAAAAAGAAAAAGGATTGACTTGTGGAGCAAAACAGAGATGTCAAACCTTCTCAATATTTGAGAAGGCATTGTGCTAATTCCTTGATTTGGAGAACCTTCAAAATTGACCCTTGTAGCTGGTCAAGACAAATATCCAAAACACGACTCGAGAAATATTACCTAGAGGTCTTTCCAAGAAGGAGAAGTAGGGTGCAGGTTAAAGATTTTAAAGAAGCAAAACAAAGTCTCCCTTAAGGCGAGTATTTGCAAGAGAGTCTTAGACAAAGGGGAGAGAGAACCCAAGCTTGAGAATCTCACAAAATTATCAGTACAACGGAGTTCAAAATTAGAGAGTTCATCTGAATTATATTATTGATCCAAATTGGATCCTAAAACACTCTCTAAGTTTTCATAACTCTGTAAAATTCATGCCAAAGTTGTAAAGTCTTACAAAGGTCGAGCTTATCAGAAATATCCTCAGAACAATTGTAATTTGTGAGCAACGCGAAGCAATGAGGACCCTTGGTCAAGCGCGCAGACTGTTGGCCCATGGCAACGTGCGCTGTCACGAAACAACGAAACAGGAGGTATTTTTGAGAAACGGGGGAGGTTTCTAAGGCAAATCCCTTAGAGAAGAAAAAGCCTTGAGCAACCCGGACCCGAAAAGTCAAAAATTGTACGGAATTTGCCAATTCCGTCGAAGGCGGGTCCCACACCAAAACCAACAGGATATCGAAAGGGCTTCGAGCGGTAAGCGGTTTCAACAGAGTCCTGCCCAATGCCATACACTGGGTGCCGTGTGTCCGGTGGAAGAGAGAGAAAACTGCTCACATCGAACGGGTAAACGTCAGGCTACTTACCTGCCCGATATGCACGGGGACCGTAGGATCGGGAAGCTTCAGATCGACGGCGGAAATGCGATATGACGGATGACCGGATTCAACAGGGTAAACAGGCCGAGTTGTATAAAGATTGAAGTTCGACATGAACGATGAGTTGGCAGAGGAATCATGTTTGCGAGCAATCTGGGAACAAACGGAAATAACGATCGTTCAAACATTTCCAAGAGAACTGACACTCAGTTCGTTATGAAACAGGTGGCCACCTCCCTGTGAGGCGTTACAAAGTGATGATGATGACGCAGAATAGAGGAATTCAAACGGATGGATGCAGGAGAACCAGAAAGCTGGGAAGCGGAAACGAACAGTCAGAAGCAGACTGGCTTTAAAGCCATGAACTGACAGAAGTAGAGGAGTTAGTTAGATGCCGAAAGCCAAGAGTAGAGAACAGAGAGAAGAAGTCGAGCTGACCTAAAGGAAACATCAAGCCAAACAGAGCCAGAGAGAGTCAGAGAGTCTGTGTACTCCAGATAAGGCTTGAGAAGTTCAAGCAAACTCCTAGGCATAGACCTGTCATGTATGAGTCTCAAATTGGGCTCATACTTCTGTGACCATTAAAGGTCGAGTTTTAGTAAGGAGAGTCTGTGTACTCCATAGACTTGGGGGATCCAAGTCCAATCCTACTGATTTATATCTGTTGCGTGAGACTCAAATTGAGCTCACTGTCGTAAAAAATCTGCTTTGAAAACATAATAGAGAGGCCGCCATTCAAGGCTGGACCAGGAGACGTAGCCCAAGAGCATTGGGTGAAGTCCTTATTAAACTTGTTGTGTTTACATGTTTGCTTGTTATGTTTTCTCTAATTGCCTTAGTGTCTATGTATTTCGCAATCTTATCGATCCGTTACATAAAGTAACATAGGCACATCCATGCACATGAGTCTGTAATACCTTTAATTCTTTGTCCTGGATAAATTCCAGATCAATTATACCACCATTCAAGGCTGGACCAGGAGACGTAGCCCAAGAGCATTGGGTGAACTCCTTATTAAACTTGTTGCGTTTACATGTTTGCTTGTTATGTTTTCTCTAACTGCCTTAGTGTCTATGTATTTCGCAATCTTATCAGTCTGTTGCATAAAGTAACATAGGCACATCCATGCACATGAGTCTGTAATACCTTTAATTCTTTGTCCTGGATAAATTCCAGATCAATTATATCACCATTCAAGGCTGGACCAGGAGACGTAGCCCAAGAACATTGGGTGAATTCCTTATTAAACTTGTTGTGTTTACATGTTTGCTTGTTATGTTTTCTCTAACTGCCTTAGTGTCTATGTATTTTGCAATCTTATCGATCCATTGCATAAAGTAACATAGGCACATTCATGCACATGAGTCTGTAATACCTTTAATTCTTTGTCCTGGATAAATTCCAGATCAATTATATATTATTTTTTATGTTCAGTTCATTTTAATGAACTTTCTATTAAGCACATAGCCAATATACACACATAGCTTACCTTATACTCCCTGGAAACCAGACCAATGGCGAAATCAAAGGATTTAAGTCCAAAATGATATCAAAATTGGATAATGTTTATCATACTAATTTACATTATTGTCTCAATAATTGTACGAGAAACAAGCCCTCTTGACTTTTTCATAATTATTGCCATATGGGGCTTTATCATTGGCATTGAATACTGTGCCAATATATTACTACATTATATAAGTTATATTCCACTTCCCAACTCCTCATAATCTGTACACCGTTGTTTCTTTTGTTGGTAAGGCAATCACTTCTCTTTGAATTTGGACTTGCGTAGAACGCATGCAATCAATGGCATCAAACATCTTACGTCATGGAGGGAAGATTTCTTTCTTCCATCATCACCAAACTTATCCTTTAAAGATAATATGAAATCTATGGGCTCTTTGGAAGTTATTTTGCCATGTGCGATTTGATAATGAAAATTTTGATACACAAATGATTCCACTATTCATTTTTAGTGGAACACTTTTAATTTTTGTTTTAATTATTTAATATATATATATATATATATATATAATATTTATTAAAAATTAAGTATAATTTATAATCAATTTTTTCTATAAAATATGTTAAATTTTAAATGTTGATATTGATTATAATAAGATCTCAACTTTTTATAAGAATATGCATCATTTAATTGAGTTTTTAATGAGAATAAATGTTACATGTTTTTCTTTATCTAGAGTATGAAGAGGATAGAGATGAGTTAGAGTATTCATTTACAAGATGGTACCATGTACAATTTTATTATAAAATAAAATAATTGTATGTGAAATTTAGTCTACATTGTTTTTCACTTTTTTTTTGTAAGTGGTTGTACGGTCACTTAATTTGTTTTTGTTAGGTATCTAATCATTAGGCATGAAGAATATATACTTTGATCACATATCATGTTATGTGGGAATATATTTTGTGTTGAAGGTTATGGGAGCTCCAACCTATGTAATAGTGATTAAATGCATGTGTATATTCTCTCAATATTGCATTGCACTCTATCTCCAAAACATGGAACACTTATTGGTGTAAGTGCTTTAAATGCAATTCCAGGGAGATTATTTGTTTGTAACCCAATTATTATAAAATTGGGAGAATGCGAGACATGTCTACGTTGTGTTAGAGAAAAACTTGAAAGAAGTTAGTGTGAGAAAGAAACTTTGACACCATAACATGCCAAAACCCATAAGAATGTCATTTGTTTCTCCAAGGAATTGGTTAAAGAGTTATAAAATTAGAAGGAAGGAATTCCAGTCAACACAACAAGAAGGTGGGGTTTGATCTACCTGATATCGGTTATAGAGTTGTTAAAAAATTAATGGAGGTAGTAAAAGGTAAATCCATTATAAACCACAATAGGTTGGGATCTATACTTTATATTGATTATAGAAGTTGTTAAAATTTGAAAGAGGTAAGTCTTTTGTACATAAAAACGAATTAGGGTCTAAGCTACCCTAGTAGTTTTTGGACATCTTTGATATGGAGAGATTTTCCCTTTCCTCTTCAATTACTTATTGGTTGGGGATAGGCCTTTACTAATCCACCAACAAACACTTTGTGAAGTAGTGTATGTTAAGCAATAACTAGTGAAGAGTTAGTAATTAAAGTGGTGAGAAAGCAATGATAAAAAAACAATAATAAACGGGTGGTAAGCAATTGTGATGTAAGCAAGTAGAGATTGATTTTCTTAACCTTTTCCAACTAGTGTGGGATGGACTCATCTTTAGCAACTTAGTGGAAATAAAGAGGAAAGGGAATTCTTTTTTTGGCTCAATAGGTCCCTAGTAATCAGCATAATCAAATTTAAGGTTTTCGTCAAAATGGAATAACTCTATAGTAGGTAACAGAAGCGAGAGATAGCCTTGTACTGGGTGATAGGGTTGCAATCTCCCACGGGATGTGACAATCTATCACCTTCATCAATCCAACAACTTCGGAGAACATTTACTCAATGACAATTCCATTTGTAGCATGCAATAATCATGGAAAGGATAATGCTAGTTTTGATAAGCCATCTTATTATGTCTCAAAGCTATAAAAACTTTCCTAGTTTTAGCAAGCCTCCAGAGAGTTCTACGATCTCACATGGCAAAGAAATCCTAAGATCTTGACAGACCACATGCCTAGAGTCCTTTTGCTCATCATATATATCTTAATTGGCTTCTGTTCAATGTTAACTTTGTCCTTGTTCTGGAATGACCCATTAGCTCTCTCTTCAACTACATGTATCTTCTATTGTAGATCCTTTGAGGAAGGCATTTTCATCTAGATGATATGCCTCGTAGTGGACTTAGCCATAAAAGGCACCAAGGAATTTTTTGGCACCCACTCACTTACACACAACATGAGGTTGCATTCTCAGTAGCCATTTTTCACCAATGCACCCTCTTGCTATTACAACAACAATCGATTCTGCCAAAGCAGAAGCAGACTTGGAACGAGTTTCCTCACCAATGAGGAAATTCAAGAGGAGTTGGCCTCTTAGATTCCAGACTCGAGACACAAAGTATTTCAAAACAATATACATATACTAACATATCAAAACCATTGTGAGAAAGCTTTTTTTGGAACAAAGCGAGGAATTTTAAACCATCTTACACCAACTGGATAAGCTATAACCACAAATTAAAGATGTTGACCACAATGTTTCAGTGAAGACCCAAAAGACGATAGATTTCAATCTTCCAACATCTGAGGGCACTTATATTCAGGTTTAAAACTCTAATGACAAATCTTGTTTGAGTCACTTCACGGTATGTTCTCTCTATTTTTTCTCTTGTTTTCTCGGGTTTAGAAGCACTACTTCTCACAGCTTTAGGCATAATATTTTAAGATTTTCTATCTTAGCTTTAAACTTATTTTTTTATGAATTTTGGAATGATAATTCCTCTCAAACATGCTAGAAAAATACACTTCTTTTTGGCTGATTTTCCTTAGTGTCTTTAACAAAAGACTAGTAGCATAGTCTATGCATATGCTTTTTCTTCTTCAATTATTTAAAAAAACTCAATCTAGCTTTAAAAAATACTTACAACAAATAAATTTATTGAATTATTTTATTTAAAAAGGAAAAGGAAAAAATCAATAACTTTTAATATTTTATAAACATGCATTTTAAAACAATTAAAAATAAAATAAAATATAGCAATAATAATTTAATTTTAAGGTGATGGCCAAGCCACCCACACAAGGTGATAAACATGGTGACTGGGGGGGGGGGGGGGGGGGTGGGTGGCATGGTTACCACCCCCTTGTCATTTTGTTCAATAGAGGGGGAGGCATGGTTACCTGCCACCCTCATCTGTAATAACTTGAGATACACTGCCATTTGCGCTCATTTCACATCATGCTGCAATAAATGGGTAAGGGTAGGTAAGATAGGAAGATTCTCAACGGTGTTTGGGTAATCATGGTAATAAAATATCAATGGTACTTGGCAAAAAGTTGCTTTGTTCGTGTGTAGTTGGGCGTTTCCTTACTAGGTATTGCTATCATTATAGGTGTTTATGCTTCTAGGGGAAGGTCTAAGTCCTCTCGGCCTAGCTTGGCCCCCTATCACATCTCCTGCAAATGTTTGGGGGTTTTGCAAGGTCGTTGGTCGGGTATCTTGTTCGAGGAGAGAGCCTAAGATATATTTTGGTATAAAATGCTTAGGAAAATATACAAGCTGAACAAATCTCATTAGCGCTTGGACGAAAGAATCAATTTTCTTGGATAATTTTTGTTTAGATTCTAGTTTAATTCAATTTTAATGGAGGTTCTGTATGCTCGCTTTGCATCTGTTACTCTTATCTCCTCATTGTAAGTCGTATTATCTTTATTTGTTGGAAATGCAGGGATTTTTACCCTGAAGGATCAACATTTGTTTAGTGTATATCCCCTCCTCTTTCCTCACCTCTTCACGACCCCTAGCCCTGCCCTTCTCTACTTGTCCCTTCATCCCATCTAGCAGGGGCTCTTCATGTCTAGTCACTTCTTTTTCATTAATATTTGGAGTATTGCTTTCCCCCGCCATGCCCCACCAAAGCACTCATAGCATGCGAGGCTTGCCAAGCTAAGGGGAAAGGAGTTCTCATGCCCGAATCAAATCTTATTCAATAGCTAGACTTTACCACCTTCACATCCCCACATAGATGTAGGAAGAGATCCAATAGACAACTAAGGTATTTTTAGCGAACAAAGGAGAATGCATTGATGCTAAGATACTAGCCTTTGTTGTTGACTAGGTGTCGAACATCAATCACACCGGAGGCCTATAGAATTAGTTTCTCTACTATATAGAATCTTATTGGCACATCAAAGCCTTGATAGGTAAGGTCCTCCTAAAGAGGAACAAGGCCAAGCAAGAGATTCTTTTACAAATATATGATTTGCAGGTTGAACATAGAGGCATGGTGCATCACTTAGCTCAGATAGAATCCATCCTGGATAATAATAAATGTCCATCCGATCCCATTGATGTTTCTACTTCTTCCTAGACTTTTTTCAAATGAATATTAGTTTTTTACAATGTTACTATTAGAATCCTTTCTATTTAGTTTTTCTTTATAATGCACTTACAAGTTTTTGGTTATGTATGGAACCTTCTAGATCATGTTATAGGTTGTCTTTTACCCTAGAAATTCTCAATATAATAATTATAATCAATTTTTTTAATAAAATATGTTAAATTTTAAAGTGTATCAAAATTTTCATTATCAAATCGCACATGGCAAAATAACTTCCAAAGAGCCCATAGATTTCATATTATCTTTAAAGGATAAGTTTGGTGATGATGGAAGAAAGAAATCTTCCCTCCATGACGTAAGATGTTTGATGCCATTGATTGCATGCGTATTGCCTTACCAAGAGAAGAAACAACGGTGTACAGATTATGAGGAGTTGGGAAGTGGAATATAACTTATATAATGTAGTAATATATTGGCACAGTATTCAATGCCAATGATAAAGCCCCATATGGCCATAATTATGAAAAAGTCAAGAGGGCTTGTTTCTCGTACCATTATTGAGACAATAATGTAAAAAATCATTGGTGGAGGGATCATAAACTAAGGGTATGATTCATTCCCAATTACAATAATTATTAAAGAAGAGGTGTTTTTTGAATCGTTATATCTACCCCTAATGTTTTGTCAAAGTATGGGGACTGGTTGGTAAGAAGGGTGGGTAGTAAAGTGGCTTATGTCTCTAGTGTCTTGTCAAAGTATTAGGGATTGACTGGTTGGTAAGTAGGGCGGATAGTAAAATGTTCGGTGGGTTAGATCTATTTTTTTTTTGGTGAAGTTATGAATAATTGGTTAATTTTTATTAACATTATTCTTTTAGAATTTAATAAATTATAATTTGTGTTTTATATGTGTGGGGATTAATGTTGTATTAAATTTAATAAATATTTGTTGTAATGGTATGTCTAAGTTGTGTGTAATTTATATAATTTTAATGTTTTAAAGGTTTTTTAAGAAGTTGAATTTATCTATGCATTTAAAAATGCAATTTAAATAATGAAAAATTTAATTTTACTAAAATATGTATTCTTAAATTTTGGAGAAAAATACAAAAAACAGATCAATTATATCTTATAATTTGTATTCTTGTTATTATTTATACTTAGACAAGTGTAAACCATGCATTCTTAAAAATATATTCAATAAAGTTCAGTGAGAATACAACATTCAATTTGAAGTCCTTTGGCTGAGGCTATTCCACAAAAGTTGCATTTGACTTCTACTTGACCCCAACCATAATAAATGATCCATTTGCATGGGTGTGGGGAGTTGCATTTGACTTCTACTTGACCCCAACCATAATAGATGATCTATTTGCATAGGTGTGTTAGTGCATGAGGGATGATTTAAACCTTGGCAGGGAGAACATCACCAAATTTACTTTATTTACCAATGAAGGCTCCATTGGCAAATTTTTTCTAATGCATTAAATCATTGTGTTGGGGATTATTCTCTAATAACCACTTTAGTGACCCATGAGGAATATATTAGTTAGTTTGTGTGGGGTTTAGTCCCCATTAAGTAGTCATTGATTCAAATCTCATGGGGAAGGGCTGAGGGTGGCAACCACTTCTAGGGGCTAAAACTGTCCTAATGGGCATCCATACTGAGCTTGGGACAATCCTAGTGATAACATCTTGTAGGTGGGCATATCATTCTTCCATCTAAAAAAAAGAAAAAAGAAAAATGAAATCGTTAACTCATAAATACCTTAGTCTAAATGATTAATTATGGATGTAATCATGTTAGATTTGCACATTCCTAGTGTGTAGCTTCTCTCATTGGGACACACTGTATTTTGATAATAAAAAAAAAATCCCTTTTGACAAATGCTTCAAGGTATATTACAATTTCTTCTTTCCTAATAAGATCCACAATTAAACATAGAATACACTAATTATGAGTTTAAAAGGCACTCACTTGCATGGTTGAACATACTTTGAGCTATAACTAAGATTTAAATCCAAAATGCAATGCTTGACCATCATATGAATACACAAAATAAATTCTCTTCTATATAATTGTCTACCAAAATAACTTCTATCAAAAATTTGTATTGTGATTTTAATTTTTTTTTAAATCTTTTAAAAAGTTGAAGGAGTTGAGCTCAAGCGTTAGAGGCACATATTGTGTTTCTGGCCATGGTGGATTCAAATCTCCGAAAACATGCTCTACTTGGTAAAAATTGTGAAAAAAACATATAAATGAGTCATTTCATTGAAAAAATAAATAAATTCTTAAAAAAAATCTTTACATGTTTATAATTTTCTTATTTAATTATAAATATATATTTAAAATTATAAAATACATTTATTATCAAACTTTATTAAAATCACAATATTCAATAAATTTCCATATTTTATTAAAGGAATATATATATATTTTAGTTTTGAAGGGATAATTTAAACAAAGTCTTGAACTCAATACTAATTATAAATTAAATATAATATATGTGAGAATTAAAACTAGGATAGAAGGAAAAACAACACTTTTCTTAATCATCTCAAATAAATCCAATTAGCATTGTATTTATCATTTTATAACTACATTCAATACTATAATTAGCATTTGCACATTACTGTGTAAAGAAAAGCCAATGACTTTAAACTTTAAACGGAGGGGGTGCGTGGAGGGGGAGGGACACATGTTCAAATTATGTCAGGGATGATGAATCTGAACAACGTTGTGAAAGTTTTCAAGTAATGTGTTGTTAACGAGTTATGTGGTGAAAAGGAAAATCCATGTCTTCCACATGTTAGCACATAAAATAAAACATGGGAGTGGGAGCAGGGAGTGCATTAGGCACTATGCCAAAAAAGCAATGGTGTTAGCGTCGAGCCTCACTTGCTAGAAAAAAGAGCGGCGGTGTCAACGTCACTTGCCAAAAAAAGAGCACTGTTGTCAGCATTACTTGCCAAGAAAACTGCAACGGTGTCAACGTCGAGTGCGAATGATGGAACGTGGGAGTGGGAAAAGCAGCGGCGTGGGAGAGGAGAGGACGTAGTGGGTGTTTAGGTGTCTTGAATTTGAGTTATTCAGACACCAATTGACGTTTCATCGAAGTTCATGAGAAAAATGCCGTAGGTTTTGATAGGAATCGCCATTCTACCAAAAGAAAATGGATATTTCCTTTGCTCGCGAGCGTCCTAGTCATGTCGATTCTACTCCTGGCTAGTATGTCGATATTTATGGGACATTTAAAGGCGTTCTACAAGATTTTCTTGCTAGGGTGTCCCAGGTTCAAATCCAGATCCACGGTGGTTTTGAAAGGCCTCGACAACCACACTGTGCTGACATACTTGATAAATGGTAGCCGTGGGGATTCAGACACCAATCGACGTTTCATTGAAGGTCATGAGAAAAATGCCGCAGGTTTCGATAGGAATCACCATTATGCGGAAAGAAAATGGATGTTTCCTCTGCTCATGAGTGTCCTCGTCATGTTGATTCTACTCCTGGTCATGTTGATTCTAATCCTGCCTGATACATCGAGATTTATGGGACATTCAAGGGTGTTCTACAGGATTTTCTCGCTAGGGCGTCCTGGGTTTAAATCCAAATCCATGGTGGTTTTAAAAGGCCCCGATAACCACAATGTACTAATGTACTTGATAAATGGTAGCCACGGGGATTGAGAGATTGAGACCTAATGAAAAGGTTGCTGAATGCCATTTACCATCCGAGGGAAGGACACATGTTCAGATTTTGTCAGGGCCAACGAATTTGAACAATGTCATGAGAATAAACCTCATCAAAAAAAAACCTCCAACTTAATTACATTCAACACAATACACACACACACACACACATATAATCCTTCAAATTTATTCTTAATTCTTAACAATATTAGTAATTTAAATCTTTTTAATAATGTCATATAAAAATTATTCATGTGATATTCTTTTCTTTTATAGGATAATCTCTTTCATTCATTTGACCATATATCTAATGGAACTTGATAATAAAAAGTCTCACATTTAAATAATAAATTTTTCACATCATAAATAATTTTACATATTTATTCTTATGTGAATAATTTCATATTACGATTTTAATAATTAAAATTTATAATTTTAATCATATATAAATATTTTAAATAATTTCATATTATAATTTTAATAATTAAAATTTATAATTTATCATATATAAGTATTTTTTGACTTGGAGTATAAGGTTATTACTGTTTGATTAAGAATTAGTCTTCTTCTAATGTAAGGAAACATATTAACAATCTAAGATCTAAAGACAATTGGCATAAGTGAAACCCTTCTTTCTTATGGACTAAGTAACCATGAATGAAAAAGACAATTGGTATAAGTGAAACCCTTCTTTCTTATGGACTATCAACATGTAATTCTAAGTAACATAGTTTTCTTTGACTAACAATAATGAATCAATATGCATTCATTAAATAGTAACAGGTGATAATTTCAAACATTAAATTATGATAAGTTTCCCTACTCTGAATAATATTTTTTCTTCAAAATTTATGATTTCTTTTTTTTTCCAAATTTATGATTATTTTTTTCACACAGAATAACGTATAAAAATATCTCACTTGGAAAAAAAAAATAGTTTGATACGGAATGACGTATTCCGTAAGGAATTTCTTCAAATTAAAACTGTTACACACACACGTTATCGTTGGTCTCTTACAATGTCATAATGAGACGGGACATCCCTCTATGGTGTATTTCGAACGATAATAATACCGGCTTTCTTTCAAAGTCAGTCGAAGATACGTAAATTGTAATATATCATAAAGGGGGAACTTTGACAGTTTGGGATCGAGGAACCGATTTTTTTTTGGCACCACTCAAAGCTGAACACCTGGAAGAATCTAGCTATATTAGGCATTTATGAACCTTTAAGAGATTCCAACTATTTTCCCCCTCTGAGATTCACCGGTTGTTTGCAATTCAATTCTCTTCTGAGGGAACGACGGAGGGAAGAACAAAGCTTCTTCCCTGCTGTTCTCTTCGCACTCCTCTTAAATGAGTCAGCAGAAGAGGGTGCTCTAGTTAGATTGAATACACATGGGGTTCTTCGGGGTCGAATCTCAGGGCCTTTGTGGGTTGCGGAGCATGTTCAGAAGAAAACGGGTTGATTCTGCTCATAGTAAATCTCAGGCAGGCCAGCTTGCCAAGCATCTCTCTGTGTTTCAGCTAATCCCCATTGGTGAGTGCGTGGAACTTTCGGCTTTGCATTTTAGAATTTGAATTGGGGGAGACTTTAAATTTCGTCGCGAGAATTTGCATGTTTGGCTGAAAGAAGTGAGAATTTTAGAAAAGTTATCGTTTAAATTTTTATACCGGCCGAGGATTTCAGGGTAAAGGAGCCTAACATAGAAAGCTTGACAATTTGGCTCCAATTCAACTTTATTCAACTCGTATTTCCATGGAAAAATAATGGGCGACATTTCTTCCTCAAAAAACGACGCCGGATTTTGATTTATAGTTTAAAACATCGAATTTCCTGGTAAAAGTGGTTAGATTGGCATAAGCCACGTTTCAGGAAACAAAACAATGGTTGGAATTGATTTCTTTGAGGTTTTGATTATTACTTTCAACTGAATTTGTTTCAGGAAAAGTGGTAACGCTATCATTTTCCTGAAATGAATTGATAATTTGCCCCTACTTGTAAGTTCGATTGCTATATTAATATAAGAAAAGAATTGGGTTGAAAAGTTTCTAAAATCATGGTTCAGATCCAGTCCTCAGTGCGATTACCAATAAACGGTTTCTTCTTTACTAATTTAAAAACTACTAATTTCCATTAATGGTACTGTATATTACAAAATTTGGGCAGTTATAAACTTGTTCCTGAATGAGCTTCGACGAGGCCTGTAAAAGTATGCCTTAAGTTCCTTGGCTATTTCTAAATGCTACTATAATTCCCACTTCAAAATGGAAGAGAATTATTGTTACTGAGACTACATGTTTCTTGGTATAAACCAACTCCTGGTAACAGGAGCCTAATTTTTTTTCCCTTAAAACTTATCCCATGCACTGATCAAGTTAGAAATGATGGCAGCTTAGAGGCTTAAGTGATGGCGCCTAATCTAGAACTTTTAGAAAATCAGAAGCTTAAACTAGCCAGTAAACATATTTTATGTATGTATATAATGTTATTCAGAAAGCCTTTCAGATTAATCAAATCATTGAATTTAGGTCGAAGTTTCGAACCATCTAATGTGGTTCATCATTAGGAGAAAGATGAAAAAACAGATCTAATATTGGGTGTAAATAAAGGGGATGCATCAAGTCTTAAATATAAACGTCTGAGGATAATGATAATAAAATAAATATTTTAAGTTTTAAAATGAACATTGGGATCCAGGATATGTATAAATATTTTACTGGATCTGCTTATGGAAATCCAGGATCCACACGGGAATCTGCATGGGATACATTTCCAGTTTCGAAGTATTCGAGGATTTGTTCAAGATCTTTTTCCAGCTTGTTGAAAATATCAAGCTGGTGGGTCCTACGATAATTTTCTCTTAAGAACACATAAAAACATAAAATAAAATATAAAAAGGCAAACTGTGGGTCCTCAAACCTTGCCTTTAACGGTTCCCTATAAAATAGCCCTTCACTCTGTCCTAAAACACATGAATCTGAGTTTCATAGCAGTTTGTGTTTATGTGTTTGTTAGAGTAAGTTGGAGCAAAATATATCTGGAGATCTTAATTTTCTATGTTTCTGGTTCATGATTTTTCTATGATATATCTATGTGTGTGTGGGAAGCTACAGCTGGTCAGCAGAGGGACACACATGGGGAGCATGCGGAATCAGTGGTGGTAAACGCAAGTCAGTACTTGCTTATGGAATCTGTTTTAACAGTCAGAAACCTCTAGTGCTTTTAATATTGGATCACAGTAAGAAACCTCTAGTGCTTCTAGCATTGACTCAAGCTAGCCTTTACTGTTTTATTTTTAGATTATTAAATTTTCATGACAGTGTCTTAATGATCCGGATTTAAACAAGAACGCAACAAATTACAGAGATAACCATAAATACAAAGATGCAACAGAAATAATACTTCATTTCATTAATGTAGAATACTGAAATATGCTTACAAACAGAACTGAAAATAAACTAGCTCGGGCAATGGTAGCTTATCTCTGAGGAGAGATGTAGCGGCTACATGCCTTTGAACTGTGTTACAATGAGGCTCAAAGGCCTATTTATTGTTGAGAAACAATGGAAAACCCTAAACATCCAAAAACCTAACCCTAGGAGACGAAGCGCCAAACTATGGGCCCCGTTTTGGGTAAATTGGTACATCAACTTCTCGGGGTCGTAACTTTGGCATACGATCTCCATTTGATGCGCACAATACCTCGTTAGAAAGATCTATCCGAGGACTACTACTTTGGGATGAACAACATCTGTTCATGGGCTCATGTTGCTCACAGTTTTCCTAAAAACGTCGTTTAGGGCCTCAAAACGGCTCCGAAAGTTCAGGACCCGAAAAACTGCTAAAAATAGTAAACTGTGCTAAAAAGAAACAATGGTAGGGGTCCAAGTGGAATTGGCGGGTGGCCACCAATATCCACGTGGATCATTCCTCCCCCCTTAGGAAGCAATGGTCCCCATTGTGTTGAGTTCCTCCATGAGATGAGGAAACTTCTGTTGAACTTGGTCCCTGGTGAACCACTTGCCGTGGTGAAGGAATTGGCCTGCTTTGACAACTTGATACAGTTGGATCTTTTGTTGGCGAGTGTGCTTGATCTGCGTGTCCATGATCCGATCAGTTGTAGCTTGTTCCATGCAATCTGGATTTAACTCTGTTGGTGTGAGCTGTTCTGCAATGTTGGATGTGTCTAGTAATGGTGTAAAGTATGGTCGAAGGCGGTCCACATTGAACACTGGGTGCAGGCCAAGAAATGGGGGAATGTTGAGCTCAAATGCATTGTCTCCCACAGCCTTGGTAATGGTGTAAGGACCATATCGGAGTGGTTTGAGTTTCCGATAGGCTTCGGTAAGGCGTTCATTTTGCAAATGCAACCAGACTTTGTCGCCCACTTGAAACTTGTGTGGGACCCGATGTTGATCATGTCGCTGCTTGTACTTGGCATTTGATTTCTCCAGAATGTCGTGGACCTGCTGGCGGATATGTTGGATGTGCTCAATGAAGCTGTTTGCTTATCTGTTTCGGACAAGACATGAGCTGAATTTGCTTGAGTAGCTGCAAATGGCATGGCCACATCAATGGGACATAGCGGCTGGAATCCCAAGCCCACCTGAAAAGGGATGTGGTGTCTAGTTATCGACCAGAGACTGGAGCAAAATGTACTGAGGAACCTGCTGTCCCGATCTGAGATGATAGACTGTGGGATCCCAAAGTGTACCCACACTTGTTCAAAAGAAGAGTTTAGCAGTGGCTTTTGCTATGATATTCTTCTTGCAGGTCACCATAATGGCCATCTTCGAGAACCTGTTGACGACCACAAAAACACAGTCGTTTCCATGCTTAGTAGAAGGAAGGCCCAACATGTAATCCATGGAGATGGATTCCCAAGGTCGACTAGGGGTAGGCAGTGGAGTATATAGGCCTTGTTCCTTGATGGTCGGTTTGGCACTGGCGCAGGCAGTGCAGGATCTGATGTACTTCCCGACATCTTGTTGAAGATTCAGCCAATAGAAATACTTCTGCAGTACTGCCACCGTTTTCTTGACCCCGAAATGCCCAACAGCCCCACTGTAGTGTGCTTCCCAAATCATCTTGGCACACTCGCTTGAAGGAACACAAAGGTGACCTAGGTGGCATAACAGGGCATAGCCGTTAGCATTTTAGCTGTTGGGGTCTCTGCACGCTCTATTTAATCACGCTAAGCTGGATTGGTTCTTCAACTTGTCCTGACGATGAACCACACTGGTTGGTTCGAAACGCGTCGACAAAAGATTGGTTATGTGATTTTGCCGAAGATTATCTTACAATATTATGGATCACAGAAGTCTAAATTCCTCAATATGGAACATGTTGATCCTCCAAGAGTGTCTGGTATGTGTGGCCGAATTCTGGGTCGCTTTTGTAGAGAAGTGGCTAATCAGAAGTCTCGTGCCCACAAGAGTTGAGCACGGTGGTTAACACCATGATCGATGGTTAACTGAGGCAATCTGTAAATTTATTGGTGCTGCTCTTCTTATACTTGATATTCAAATGGAATTGTTGCAGGTACGTGGACCACTTCTGATGGCGATCATTCTGCAACTTCCCTTGGGTTTGTATGAACTGTAGGGGCTGGTGGTCTGTGTGGATGACCGTTTCCTTCCCCAAAATGTAATGCTTCCATTGCCGGCAGGCCTGCACATTGGAATACATCTCTTTGTCATAAGTGGGATACTTCCGGACTGTGTCTGAAAGTGTCTCACTGTGATATGCCACTGGATGCCCGTGTTGAGTAAGGACTGCCCCAATAGCATAGTCAGAGGCATTTGTCTCGATCTCAAATGGTTGTTGCAAGTCTAGTAATGCGAGCATTGGTGCCAAGCAGAGGCGATGTTTCAACTCTGTGAATGCCTTCTGTTGAGATTCAAACCAAAAGAATTTTGCTTTCTCTCCTCCCTTGGTGACTTGACTCAAGGGCCAAGTGATATGAGAAAATCCCAACACGAACTTGTGGTAGAAGTTGGCAAGACCCAGAAAGCTGCGGAGCTCTGTCAGTGTGGTTGGAGATGGCCAATCCCGAATGACTTGGATATTGGCTGGATCTACACACACCCTCCGCTCATCAATAATGTATCCCAGATACTGAACTTGGGTCATGCCAAAAGTGCATTTCTCCAATTTGGCACAAAACATGTGTTGCCACAGTGTTTGGAGAACTTGTTGGATGTGGTGGAGGTGCTCTTCCCAACTCTGGCTGAAGATCAGGATGTCATCCAAGTATACCACTACAAATGAGTTGGTGAATGGCCGCAAGATGTCATCCATTAGCCTCATGAAGGTTGCAGGAGCATTTGTCAACCCGAAAGGCATAACCAACCATTTGAAAAGGCCCTCCTTGGCTTTGAAGGCAGTCTTCCACACATCAAAGGGTTCGATTGGTACCTGGTGATATCCTGACTTCAAATCGATCTTGCTGAAATATTTTGCCTCCTTCAGTTGGTCCAAAAGATCATCAATCTGTGGGATTGGGTACCTATTCCAGACAGTGATCTTGTTCAGCGCCTGATAGTCAATACAGAGTCTCCAAGTCCCAACCTTCTTCTGTACCAACACGATCGGGCTCCCACAGGGCGATGAACCCGGTCGGATGTGACCTTGTTGCAGCAGCTCCTAAATCTGCCTTTTGATTTCATCGTTCTCCAGAATGGAGCGTCGATAGATTGGTCCATTGGGCAGCGGCGCACCTAGGGTCAGATCGATGGAGTGCTTGACCTGACAGTGCAGAGGAACCGCTGAAGGCTCTGGGCAAAGTTGTTCATCATCGCATTCCTTTGTCGCTCGATGGCCTCTTCGAGCAAGATTTTAATAGGATCTCTTGCCCCCTCATCTTTCTTTTCATCCGCCATGGGAGGACGTCAGGATTTGTGAGGCTGGTCTTGCAAAGGTTCGACCAGTTCAAGCCCTAACTCCTTATATCCCGACTTCATTGGGGACATGCAAAGAAAAACGAAGAAAGAGCAGACTGCTCTGATACCACTGATCCGGATTTAAACAGTAACGCAACAAATTACAGAGATAAGCATAAATACAGAGATGCGGCAGAAATAATACTTCATTTCATTAATGTAGAATACTAAAATATGCTTACAAACAGAACTGGAAATAAACTAGCTCGGGCGATGGTAGCTTATCTCTGAGGAGAGATGTGGCGGCTACATCCCTCTGAACTGTGTTACAATGAGGCTCGAAGGCCTATTTGTTGTTGACAAACAATGGAAAACCCTAAACGTCCAAAAACATAACCCTAGGAGATGAAGCGCCAAACTATGGGCCCCGTTTTGGGTAAATTGGTATATCAACTTCCCGGGGTTGTAACTTCGGCATACGATCTCTGTTGGACGCGCACAATACCTCGTTACAAAGATCCATCCGAGGACTACAACTTCGGGATGAGCAACATTGGTCCATGGACCCATGTTGCTCCCAGTTTTCCCAAAAACATCGTTAGAGCCTCAAAACGGTTCCGGAAGTTCAGGACCCGAAAAGCTGCTAAAAATAGTAATCTGTGCTACAATTAAGGAAACTGAAAGAAATAATGGTGGGGGTTCAAGTGGAATTGGCGGGTGGCCACCAATATCCACCTGGATCACTTAACACACTCTCTGTTCTCATGGCTATGTTAACTAACCATTTAGAACACCTTTACACAATTACTAATAGTTATAAGACCACAGTCCTATGGAATACTTGTAGTATAGCAGTCCAAGAGCTAAAGGCGCTATGGTTCTTCCTTGAAGTGTACTATGTTGATTGTCTTTATGCTTCAGTGTACTATGTTGATTGTCTTTACCCTTCATATATAGATGCCAAGTTCATCATACTTATTCTCTCTGCTTCACTAAGTAGTGAAGGAATAAGACTTCCTAAGGGTTCATGTCAGGGGTCCAATAGTTGAACAGTCACATGCAACACTCCTCTTGTAATTTGAGCTTTATGGGCATATCCTTTCCATAGATAACTTCTTATGTTACGTCAAAGATACATGAGAAGTTCTTACTGCTTGCCGTGCTGTTCAAAACAGGACACCATCTGTAAACTTGAAAGTGTCTTGCCACTCTGACTAACTGTAAAAAAGAAGTCAATGAATTACGCCTTATTTTTCTAGGTCCCAACTAAGTTTTATCTGGTTAGATATTAAGCAACACATTGGCTTTCTCTTTGGCATTAATGCAGGCAGCAGTGTAAAAGATAACATATAAAATCTCTGGTGATCAGGAAACATGGCCTCTTGATAGTAAATTGAAGTCACTCAAATGAGTGACTTAGAAAGCCAGGGCAGGGACATCATGGCAGGGCTTGTACAGCCTGCCATTGAGTTCCCTGAAACTTAAATTAAAGACTCGTTTGTTTTTCCTCATTACTGTGATTCATGCCCACCACCTCTCAAGTGTGTCTCTTTTACTTTGAAGAGACAACCCTTCCTGTCCCCAAACGGGCTTTACAGGATGGTAAATTTATCATGGTGGTCCGCTCAGTGTTGCAGGAATCGGCCCCCCCCCCCGGATCCAAAGGCAGAATCGCGGATCGTACGGAATCGATCCGGAATCCCCACAGGAAGCGCGATTCCGTTTTTTAGGTGGCGCGATTCCGGTTAAAAAAAGCGATTCCTGCCATTTAAGGTTGCGGCCCCCCGGAATCGCGGTTCTGGAGGCGGTTCGGGCACGGGGTGGCGCCACGCAACCTGCCCGGAAGCGCACGCCACCCGCACGCCACCCAGGCGCAACCCGCACGCAACCCCGCGGGCAGCGAATTTTTACTTATTTTTTTTTTAATTTGTTTTAAAATTTAACTTAACTAGCATGAGGGGGTGGGTTAGGTGAGTTTAGGGTGAGTTTAGGGTGACTTTAGAAAAGAATAAAGCCCCCATTCTCTTCTCATTTTCTCACTTTGAGTTTATGAGAGTTGGAGAAGAGAAGAGAGGAGAGGAGAAGAGAAGAGAGGAAAGGAGAGGAGAAGAGAGGAGAGCTTGGAGGAGTGAAGAAGGAGGAGCTAGGAGAAGGAGGAGGAGCTTGGAGCAAGAGCTTGGAGGACTTCATCTACAAGAGCTAAAGAGGTAAGTTCAAACCCCAAACTCCCTTGTTTTTTTGAAAAAAAAATTGTATTTTTCTCCTCCCTCTCCTACTCTTTCCCATTGTTTCTACTTGCTCCTTTATTTACAGGTTGTCCACCACCTATATCCATATTCCAAGATGGTGTTCTTTTGGCTTCTATGTATCATTCCACTCTTGGTTTTAATGATGGCAAGGGTGAGGAATAGAGGGGAAGAGGAAGGGGATGAACTTGGTCCTAATAGTAGTGACCCAATGTATGATGAGGAGGAAGGGTTTGAAGAGGAAGGGGATGAACTTGAAGAGGACACTGAAGCACAAGATGGGAAAGGTACATCAAATCCCTTGTGGAACTATGTGACCAAACTTGAAGGGGGAAAGGGTGGTGGATCTTACAAATGGATGTGCCCTCATGGTTGTCATGGAGGAAAACCATATACGGGTTCATATAACCGTCTGAGGAGGCATCTTTGTGGGGTGCTAGACAGTGATGAAAAAAAGGGTTCTGTGGGGGTAACCATTTGCCCAAACATTTCAAGTGAACAAAGAGAAAAATACATCAAAATAGAGATGGCTGCACAACGAAAAAACAAGAAACAAAAAACTCATTCTGAATCAAGTGCAACCTCTAAATTTGGTAGTTGCCCATCTCCTCATGGTACTTTTGCAACCTCTGGAGGTAGAAAAACAATAGGGGATTTCCTTAATGTTGCTGGGAGGGATGATGTGGATGGAAAGATAGTCCGTTTTCTTTGTGCTTGCGGTGTACCATTCAATGTGCTTCGCTCTCCCTATTGGCATGAAATGGTAAAGGCCATCAATGAAGCCCCAAAAGGATACAAGGCCCCCAACTATGAGAAAGCTAGAACAGTGTTATTAGAAAGAGAAAAAGCTAAGGTTCAAAGAGCTTTGACACGTTTTACACATGAGTGGGTGGATTTTGGGGTATCCATTGTATCAGATGGGTGGACAAATATTAGAAACCAACATTTGATAAATGTTCTTGGTGTTTCTTCTAGTGGTGCAGTATTTATTGCATCTCATGACTCCTCCTCCATCAGTGCAACTGCACCAAACATTGCAGATCTCCTATTGAAATCAATCAAAGATGTTGGTCCGAATAATGTGGTTCAAGTGATCACAGATAATGCAGCAAATTGTAAGTTAGCAGGAAAAATTATTGAGCGTACTCATCCACACATCTTTTGGTCTGGGTGCCTGGTTCACACATTGAACCTTTTGATGCATGATATTGTGAAACACAAAGATTGTGGGTGGATTGCTGAGGTTTACAGGAAAGGGAAGCAGCTCATTAAATTGATCACAGGGCATACAAGGGTAAACTACTTCTATGGCACTTACTCCAAGTTGCAATTGCTTAAAATTGCAAAGACAAGATTTGCTAGTTATTACCTCACCTTTAGGCGGCTAGTGAGGGTGAGACAAGCTTTAACTAATCTGGTGTGTGCTAAAACATGGGATGAAATTAACGTCAGTACAGATGGTGCTAATGAAGTCAAGGACACTGTTCTTGACAGTTACTTTTGGTCACAGGTTAAATATGTTTTGCAATTCACCAAACCAATTTATTACATGATCAAGTTTGCAGATTCAGATCGACCAGTAATTGGGGAGGTGTATGAGCAAATGGATAGCATGTTGGGGCAGATTAAAGACATTGTTGAGCCTAGAGATACCACCTTGTACAATTATATTCGTGAAGAGGTGGAAAAACGATGGGATATGCTAAATGTTCCATTGCATGCATTAGCATATGTTTTGACACCTAAATACTATCATCCATCATGGCTTTCAAAACCAGCACCTGGGGGGGGAGTCAGGAGAAAACCACACCAAGATAAAGAGGTTCACGAAAAATATATGGCTGCATTGAGTAGATTAATCCCTGATGAGGAGGAGGCTGCATTGGTACGGAGACAGGTGAGCAACTATACGAGCAACACTGGTCCATTTTCGAGCATGCATGCAATTCAAGATCGAGAGCATTTTTCTGCTCTTGAGTGGTGGAACATGCATGGAGGGCCTACTCCACTTCTACAGAGTTTGGCATTGCGGGTGCTATCACAGGTGGTAAACACTTCTTCTGCAGAGAGGTGTTGGAGCTCTTATTCTTTCATCCACAGTGTTAAAAGGAACAGGTTGAATTTAGACCGGGCAGAGAGCTTGGTTTATGTTCATTACAACTTGCGATTGTTGTCCCATTACTGTGAAGATGCAAAGTCTAATAAAGACTTGTTGACTTGGGACAAGAATCCAGAGGAGCCCAATTTGGAGGATGGAGTGTTGCGACTAGAGCAATTAGAGGATTCTCTTATCCAGGTATGTCCATTGTGGTATGAATTTTCCAATTTTCCCTTATAAAGCATTTCTCTAATTCATGTTTTTAATTTTTTTGTTAACTAGTGTTTTTTTTTTGCATGAATTTTTTGAGCGATTCTAGGATGATGACACGGGTGTTGATATGCCACCACCCCCACCCCCATCTGGTCCCTTGGTTTCTAGGTTCCATGGTTCAACACCAACGGCAGGGGGTTCTTCTTCATCAGTTTCAGTGCCACGACTTACACAGGGACCATCTTCTTCATTGCCACCACGTGGAGGCCCGCCATCACGTTCTATTCGTGGTGGAAGGAGGAGAGATTAGTAGATATATTCACAATCTACTTCTTTTTGTCATAGATTACTCATTAGACTTGTAGACTTGTGAATTTGAATTTTGAACCTTTTTGGCTTGGCGGTGACCAAGTGACATATTTTGTAAACATTATTATTTGAATTTTGGACATGACAAATGTTGACAGTTGCTCACTTGCTAGATAAATCATAATATGCTCTATGTTTTATGTTTTATAATATGCTTAAATGTTTTATGTTTTATAATATGCTTAAAAATTTGATGTATGTTTGTAATAGCTAGAATATAGATGATTGTTGTACATACTAGTAACTACAATGGAATCATGGATGCCATATCTATCTTGATTTATGCAAAAATATGCATGTTTTCATGTCTTCTACAATTAATTTGGTATTTGGGATGTTTGTTTTGAGTATAAATGCAAAAAAAATATATAAAAATATATATATATAGCAGACGCTTCCGCGGACGCTTCGCTCCCTAGATTTTTGGAAAATGACGCTTCCGCGCTCCGCGCTTCCGCTTCGCGCTTCCGCTTCGCTCCCGCTTCGTGCAACATTCCGCTTCAACTGTGTTTTTGCACAAATTCTGGAAGAGGAGTCATGAAGGAAGATATATGGCATCTGGTTGGGGCGTAGGGAGGTCTCGAAGAGCTATAGCCATGGAGCGTGCTGCCATGCATGAAGCTTGCTTAGAGCAGGGTGGAAGAGTGGGGGGAATTCCTTAGCTATTGTTGTCATCCCAAAGAGTGCTCCCCTTAGCTGGAGCTAAATTCCTTGGCTCCATGGGTTGCTCATCTAGAAGCCAGGAACCACACTGCATACCCACTGGATTGGAGGGGTTTGGAGGACCGTATTGCACCAGCTCGATGCCATCAAGTACCAAATGGCTTTCATTAGAACATTGAACTTTCTCATGGACCAGGATCCCAGTAATGGTGTGTCTCCCGGTAATGAAGTCAGTCCAGGCACTCTGAAGTCTGAACAATGGTGGAAGCTGAGCTCCCCTTTCCCTCTAGTTTTGTTTTCCATTTGGTACCCAATGTCATCTATGGTTTGATTAACTCTTCCCTTACAGCCTGGTAGTGGGCCCTTGAATGATTTTGAGCATAAACGATTCTGTTTTTTGTAAAGTACTTTGGTTTTTTTAATCAAGACAGTGTCTCAAATCCTTAATTGAAAATAATTAAAACCCTTTTAGCTAAGCCTTAGTTCATTAACAATGAACTTGTTTGTGTCAGGAAATTCAGGATACTGTTCTTCGTATAAAAATTTGTAGTTATCTAGCAATATAATTTCTCTTTTTACTGAGGAAAAAGAGCCAAACTGGCTTTGTCTATTTTTATAGGCTACAGGCTTTTGATACGGTGAATCTAGAATGACTTTGCAGATCCAATTTGCAGTGACCAGTTGCATATGGATTCCTAAGACACCTCTGTAAATGGTTACACAACTCCTAAATGAGAGCAAACAAGTGGATTTTATGTCCTTCCTTATTTCTGTACATTATAAGCTGCCTTAGTTAATATTAGCCTTCACGAAATTTCACGGCTAAACTATTTCGTTTGAAATTTTAAGAAACAAGATATGTGCATTATGCAGGCTGAAATATTGCAGTGGTTTTAGTATACTCCAATGATACACAGTGCAATTTTTGATTGGATTGTCATGTTTAAGACTGCAATCAAATAAAAACATTGGGGAGGAAATCAACTCCAGAGCTAAAGATGAAGGGGAATACATTTTTAGGGCATCCATTTGAGAAGTTTTGTCAATATATCTGCAGTCTTTCTATTTATTCTCAGGCATGTTTGTGCTTTGTGCACATAAAATACAAGTATGGCCTGGCTAGGAAAAATTCATGATTTATTACATGAGGTATATATCCTTATTGTACAATGAGCCCATTTGCATAGCTGGACTAACAATAATGCTTTACACCAGGACCTACTAGACACTAGTTCACAACCTCATTGAGGATGAGGTTTGCCTGCACAAGGCGGGCGTAGAGGATTTTGTGTTATAGAGATTTTCCACTGATGGGTAAAGTCTAGTCATGATGTATTGGAGGCATCTTCTTTAGATGTGTGTGTCTCATGGCTTGTTTCGCATGCCTTCATCCCAAAAGTCTCTCCAACAAGAAATTTCTTTATTGATGAGCCTCTTGAGAAGATACCTGTCCATGCAAGATACAACTAAATTTTGAGTTTTTTTAAGACCATGTGGTGTAGAATGCAATGTTAATGCCTCTCCTATAATCATCTCATTGCTAGGAGAGTGAAGGGGCAACTCTTTTATGTTGAAGAATGTAACTAGTGTCGGTCTTCATAATTGTATTTAATGAAAAGAAAGAAAAATAAATTTTATTGCAAAAGAAATTGGCTTATTAAAACATGGGTTTCATGCTTGGGTCAATGTTTCCAAGGTCAAAGCCTCCATTGAAGGCTTCTAGGTTTTGCCTTGAGTCAATGGAGTGATTATCATTTTTATTAGACCCTTCTTGGGTTTTTATATCATGTAAAAAGAATTATTTTAGTCGAAAAGGTCATTTGTAACCTCAACACCAAGTTGGCCCTGTCCTCATGAAGTCGACCTGGATTGGGGCTATTCGATCTAGCAGAAAGGCTATATATAGAGAGGCAACTTGACCTATTTGAAGCACTCACTCATGAAGTTTGATCTACAAGAGAAAGAAGAAGAAAGAAGAGTGAAGTAGCTGGAGAAGGAAGGAAGAAGCTGGGAAGAATGGAAGGAAGAAGATGGGAAGACCTAAATCGAGTTCTTGCCTTCTTGGGCAATCTATCTCTCACACGTACGAAGTTTCTGGGCTGTAGCTGGGGCCGAAATTCTGAATCTATTGCAGGTCTGAAATTCTGTTGTTGGGGGCCGAAAATCTGTAGTTGGGGAGCCAAAATTTTGGATTGTAGCTGTAACTGGGAAGCTGGCACTTGGAGACTTTGGCAGGGGTCATCTACAAGGAGGAAGGGCTAACTTGGTGTTTGGAGGAAGTCTTTGTCTAGGTCTAAAGGGTCTTGGATTGTCTCATCTTGATTTACTAGTGGAAGAGTTAGACTGGGTTTTCCCTAGATAAGGGTTTTTGCCCTAGCCGAGTGCCTACATCTTGTGTCTCTTGTTGCGATCTTCTTTGTTTGGCATTTGTCTTGATGAAAGGAACATAATAAATTGAAAGAACTAATAAGAAGAAAAGAGAAATCACAAGAAAATGTCAAAGTCTAAGAGAAATCTTCCTAAAGAACCTAATCTGTATAATGCATTATGCCCTTGATTTCTCAAAATGGTTTCAGAGCTAGGGTTTTGTAAAGATGGCAGAAAAGAAGATCGATTTGGATCTATACTATCGTAAAGAATACAATTACCTTAGACCGAATCAATAAAGGCAAGAAGAACGAATTTCTGGGCAATTCATCAAGTCCTAATTACAGAAATAAGCCTTGTTCAAGGAGACCTAGGACTAATCTAATAGTCCTTTATAGACCACATTCATTGACAAAAGGATCGAAGCCCTTGGACACCCTTATCCAGCTCTAATCTTTGTTACAAAGCCGCAGATCTATTCTAGGAGAGGGAAGGTATAATGAACCTTATTTTGAAAGGACAAAAGGATTATCTACCAACCCAAGGGAGGCCACACTTCTTGGTATAGGAGCAGAGGTCAAAAGAGACCTCACAAAGTCTGCAACCTCCATCCAAATTCCTGATTTTTCTGTACATTCAAAGTGCAAGCTATATAAAAGGAAGTCCTGAGCACGTTTCTTGTTTGAAGGATCTCCTTGCAAATTGAAAAATCGTAAAGCAGACCTGAACTTAAAGCAGATTCCTATTTTGTCTCTGAATATAAAATATACCAAAATCATAGGCATACTAGGCCTAGCTACAATCATTCGCTGACCTGTGGAAGTAGTATAAGACTTTGTGATATAAGATCCATAAATGTATTGAGAATCTGAGCATTCATAGATACAATGAGCATATATAAATAGACAGTCCGTTCCTAAACAAGGAGACAATAAGTCAACCTATGGAGCCTCCTCTCTTAAACAATAAAAAAATCTCAGTCTTGAAGGAAGAAGTCTTCAAACAGTAAATATGCCTTGCACTAGCTTATGGAAGAATCATTGAAGGTTTCATCGAGATCAGGTGACCATTGTTTTTATTCATTTGTCTCATACATCTAACATTATGTCTACAATTTGCAATAGGAGCAATAAGCTCAATAGAGTATCAAATAAAGGTATGTATGTCTTAAGGTATGTATAACCTGCTCATTTAAGTTTGATATCTTAAGTTAGTTAATTGTATGATTAAAAGATTGCTAGTGTCACTCTCATTCAATTGGTCTCAATCTAACAAATGTTTAGGATTTCTAAATAGTCCAAGATATATATCAATCATTGCTGTTACGGAAATCCTAATCAAGAAGATATATATTTTGATTAAGCTTGTCAAGAAATGTTGCAGGTATATATTAAGAATGGTAATAAAGATGCTATCATATTTTAGAGGAAGCCATTCTTTAAAGAAAACTTACAAGGTTTTGTAAAAGGAGTAACTCAATATATGTATAAAGAATTACAGTAAATCTTCTTCATATTACAAAGGGTAGTCATTTTGAAATTTGTTCTATATTACTAACTCTTTCATGTCTAGGATTTTGAATCATAGAGATTCTTGTTAGGGTGATTAATCATTAGATTGAATTTACCCTCGTTATACTATCTCTTGTCATTTGATCATTCTTGTGAAACCCTAACCCTTAGGGTTCACTGTAAAACCCTAGCCTCTTGTTGCTAAGGGTATGTCAATGTTAAATAATGAAACCCTAATCTACTTAGGGGTTGTTGATAAAGTCTAGAAATCCTATTCTTTTGAAGTTTAGGGTTTTGATAATGTCGTGATAAAAACCCTAATCCTTTAGGGTTTGCTATTAATGTCTAAGTTATATAATGAAACCATAGATTTTTAGGGTTTGGTGAATTAGGGTTTATAAACAAAATCCTTGTAATAACTAAAGTAAGATCCTAGGAATGAAACCCTAGGTGTATAATCATCCGTATGGTCGAAACCCTAGCCTGGTCAAAATTGTTGCATATCTAACTTTGATGTATCAATGTTTGTATCTAGGGTTTACCCAATAAATATTGATATAAGATGCTAGTGCATGATAATGAAACCCTAGATATGTATGTGTGAGTATGCTATCTTGATAGTTGATAAAATCTAGGGTATATAACAAAACCCTAGTAGAGATTGATATTCTAAGGCATGATAATGAAACCTTAGAAGTATATTGTTTTCGATTATTGATATGATTTAGTTTTGAAGATGAAATCTAGGGTTTGCAACAATGTTATGAATAAAATATTCATAAACATCAATTAATAAATAAAACATTAAATAACAAGTGTTAATAATAATAATAACTGATTAATGTCCCATTACTTATGAAGGGACATTGGTCAAAAGATCTGACCTTCTATCTTCGTGGCCATTCAATGGCTATATAGGCACACCGCCACGAAGAATTGTAATCACCATTTTTCATACTTATCAATAATACATTTACTTACTTACTCTACTACACAAAATTTACACACAAAACTCCTGTTGCGTATTGGTTGTATGTTTCAGCTGAACCATAATAATAATAATAAATATAAATTTAATAATAATAAATAACAATTAATCAATTAACTAATGGTTAGTTAGTTAGTAATGAAGAGGTATGTCTTAGAGACATGACCATTCATGAAAGAGCAACTGCCTAGGGTATATAAGCAGGCCCTCATTCTCATTTGTAATCATCTGATATCTCATATCAATTTTTATACAATATTCAATATATAGTTATATGTCTTACAATGGACATTTACGTATTTGAAGTATTTTAAAGATTTTCGTCGCATATACGACTTTTGGTCGTACAATTTCATTAATATCAAAGAATTGAAAGATGCTTACATACAGAATGGAAATAACTAGTTCGGGCGATGGTAGCGTATCTCTGAGAAGAGATGTGGCTGCTACATGCCTTTGAACTATGTTACAATGAGGCTTGAAGGCCAATTTATTATTGAGAAACAATAGAAAACCCTAAACATCCTAAAACCTAACCCTAGGAGATGAAACACCAAAAGTCTGTGGGCCCTGTTGGGGTAAATTGGTACATCAACTTCTCGGGATCGTAACTTTGGGATACAATCTCTGTTTGACGCGCACTATACCTCGTTAGAAAGATCTATCCGAGGACTACAACTTTCGACTGCAAATGTAGTTGAAGACTCACGTTTGCCCATTTTCCAAAAAAACATCGTTTAGAGCCTCAAAACGTTCCGGAAGTTCAGGACCAAAAAATGCCAAAAATAAGAAATTGTGCTACAATTAAGGAAACTGAGAGAAACAATGGTGGGGGGTCTAAATGGAATATGTAGGTGGCCACCAATACCCACCTGGATTAGTCCTCCCCCCTTAGGAAGCAATGGTCCCCATTGTGTTGAGTGCCTCCATGAGATGGGGAAACTTTTGCTGAACTTGGTCCTTGGTGAGCCACTTGCCTTGGTGCAAGAGTTGCACAACTTTGACAACCTGATACAACTAGATCCTCTTTTGGCGAGTGTTCTTGATTTGTGTGTCCATGATCCTATCAGTGGTGGCTTGTTCTATACAACTTGCATTGAGCTGTGTTGGTGTTAGCTGCTCAACAATGTTGGATGTGTCTAACAATGGGGGAAAGTATGGTCGTAGCCAATTGACATTGAACACTGGGTGCAGGCCAAGGAACGATGGAATGCTGAGCTCGAAAGCATTGTCTCCTATAGCCTTAATGATGGTGTAAAGCCCATATTGGAGTGGACAAAGCTTGCGGTGGGCCCTAGTGAGGCGCTCCTTTTGCAAATGTAACCAAACTTTGTCGCCCACTTGGAACTTGTGTTGCACCTGATGCTGACCATGATGTTGCTTATACTTAGCATTTGCTCTGTCCAATATGTCACGGACCTGCTAGCGGATGTGCTAAATGCATTCAATGAAGTTGGTAGCTCTGTCAACTTCAGACTGAATGTGTACTGAATCTTACTGAGTAGCTGCAAGTGGTATGGCAACATCAATGGGACATAGTGGCTGGAATCCCAACCCCACCTGAAAGGGGTTGTGGCCAGTTGAGCTGTGGAGAGCTCTATTGTAGTTGTGCTAGACATAGGGGAGGCTTTCATCCCATGTGTGTGGATGCTTCGAGTTGTACATGCGTAGGATGTGCACGATCATCCTGTTGACGACCTCTATTTGGCCATCAATTTGGGGGTGGAAGGTCGTGGACTTAGTGAGCTTGGTATCCAACACCGACCAAAGGCTTGACCGAAATGTACTTAGGAATCTGCTGTCCCAATCTGAGATAATGGATTGTAGGATCCCGAAGTATACCCATACTCGTTCAACGAAGATTTTTGGCAGTGGCTTCTGTTGTGATATTCTTCTTGCAGGTCACCAAAATGGGCATCTTGAAGAATCTGTCGACGACCATGAAAACACAGTCGTTGCCATGCTTGGTAGAAGGAAGGCCTGACATGTAAGTTGGTTAGGTTAATTACTACGCTGTGATTAACTGTGTTTGATTCTTTTGTATGAAATCTAGGTTTTGTATGAATCCCTAGTGAGAAGTCTAACATATGTATTTTAGAGGTTGTTGGATGCCTTGCAGATCTATGTTTGTGTGGATTATTTCTAGGGTTTGCTATATGTTGTAGAAGTTATGTCATACCTTTGGAAGAAACATTGAAACCCTAGATGGAATGAGAAGTACTCTGAAGTAGTCTAGGGTGTGTGACTAAAGCCCCTAGCAAGATGTTGAAGAGTATATGTCTCTTGTTTGTAATTAAGTTTGGGTATTTGATATGTATAAAGTTGAAATGCTTCCGTGATTTTGATATAGCTAACATCATGCTTCTATAGACTTGGTTGTACCTGCTATTTAAGTTGTGTAGGTACACAATCTTCAATATGGTAAAGATGATCATTGATGTGATAAGCATGATGAGGATAATGATATCTCTGATGAAATGGTTCGAAGGCATGCAAGATTCTTCGATGACGAAAAGAAGAAGTTGATCTCTCAGAGGAAGCCTACATAGAAGAGATCTCCCTAAGATTAAGAGGGAATCTAGATGAAGAGGTGCTTCTTGGTTAGAAGGGAGCCTAGATGAATGAAATCTCCCTAGGATAAGAGGACAATGAAGAATATTCCTTGTATAGGAATAATTAGATTCTCTCTTATTAAGAGGTAGTGATAGATATGGTTCTCTACTTCATGTGTCATGCACTAGACTAGGACTAACAACCGTAAGTTTTAGTGAAAGCCATGAGTAGGAGAAGGAAATTGGAGAATGCATTTTGAGGTGTTGTTGAAAGAAGGAAAGCATGATCCGATTGAAGAATATGTTGCTGCATAGGAAGTAGGAAGCGAAAATGCATGATCGATGAATCTTTTGTCAAAGATTTGGTTGATAGTCCTACTATGGAAAGTTGAAAAGCAACATCAAGTTGTCTGAAAGACCTCGGAGCTTTGTATTTGATTATGTACATGTGAAAGTATGTTATTGATTGGGGTTATGTTTGTACAAGTGAATCTCTCGAAGGTCTTGATAGCATGCTGGTTACCAATCAGTTTGATTGGGAGAGATTGGACATTCTTGATCTGCTGGATCAAGGGGTGTTGAGGCTTTGTGAAGCATTAACTGGGAGGACATCTGGTCGACACTTTGTGTTGATGTCTAGATCCTGAAATTGAAAAAGATGGTGTTGGTCATTGAGCTCTGTTTTGGATACACACCTGGATTTTGGGTTGATGGTTAGCAAGGAAGCCTAAGAGTACCTAAAGGGGATGAAAGCTTGAGTCCATCTTAGTCCCACCTGGATAGATTGCATTGGTCAGTGATCTAGTCCATGACATTGCAATGCCTAAAGTTCTTCATGGTTCATATAGTTTGAGATCTTCCATTGTATTTGTACATTATGAATACCTCCCTAGTTAAGAGGGAGTGCTGGAAAATGTAACTATGTTCGATCTTCAATAATGTACTTGAGTCATTATGTAATGTATTTGTCAAAAGAATAAAGAAAAGAATTATTATTATTATTATTGTGACTTATTAAAGCATGGGTTTCATGCTTTGGGTCCCCTAGGTCAAAGTCTTCATTGAGGACTTCTAGGATTTATTCTGAGTCTATAGAGTTATTGTACATATAAAGAGATACCCTTCTTGGGCTTTTGAATCATGTAAAAAGGTTAAGTATTGAGTCCATGTCGTCCTAAGAGAAGATCAAGTCGGTCTAAGGACCTTATTCGATGCCACAAGAAGCCTATAAAAGGAAACTCATCGAATTAATTTGGAGCATCATTTCTCTCATCAAGTTCAAATTCTCTTGTAGCTGGGAAGAAGTACCAAATTCTCTTGTTGCTGGGCAAAAGTGCGAAGTTCTCTTGTTGCTGGAAAAGGTGTGAAGTTTGTTGCCGAGAAGCCAAAGTGAATGCAAGTTTGGGAAGTCTAAGGAGACAAGAAAAATCAAAATTTTGGTGTCTCTCTCTCTTTGTTTCCTGCCCTGGATTGGGAGATCGAAGTCTTCCAAGTTTCATTGTTGCCAAAAGATGCTTGTTGCCATAAGTTGCTACATAGTCAAAGTTGTAGGGGAGAAGTCGGAATTCTAGGAGGCTGACTTGGTGTGGAGGGAAGGTCTGGTCTTCGTCTAGGGTGAAGATTCTCAAAGAATACTACTGAAAGGAAGAATTATCTTGACTGGGTTTTCCCCTTTAGGGGGGTTTGCCTTGGCATGTGCCTACATTTGATGCCTATTGTTTTATGTGTTGTTGCTTTTGGTAATTGCTTGATGAACTAAATAAAGAAGATATACAGAATTTTAATAATAAGAAACATCACAAGTCATTATTGAGATCGAGAAAATCTTTATTGCCTTTCTGTTTTTCTAACACAAAGAAAGCTGCAATCAGCACAAAAGAGGAGAGGCTAGGCCTCTATTGGCCACGACCTAGTCAAAATAGAATGCTGTCTTCAAGCTAAACTCAGCCCTGCAGAAAATGATGTTGCTCACAGCCTCACAAGGAAAACACCCACTTTAATGCCAAAGGTCATGCATAAAGTGTGTTAGTAGTTTCAAGTGCTTGCTCCCTCAAGCTGCCATAGAAAAGGACTTAGAAAATACTCAAAAATGGGCTGCAAAACCAATCAAGTATTAGTGGACAACAAGCAAAGGAATAAATGAAATATTTACAACTAGTATACAAGGGGCTAAGCTAAAGAGTATGAGTAACACTCTCCTGTTTGCTTAGCCATCATCAAGCTCTTGATAGCAAATTTAACCAATGAAAGCACAAGATATTTGCGAGTAAATAATTTGAATAGACTAAAGTCGTCTACAACTATTGCTAGGGTCCCTACAAGAAAAACTTGAATGATGAGACTATGAGATTCAAAACAAATGAGAGTTCCTCCAAGAGCCACACTCAAGAGTGGGATGGTCTCTCCTAAGACTTCCCCTCATGCTTGTATCTTGATCCAATAATGATGCCCCTTCTACAAAACTTCAACAAAGATTAGCTCCATATAGATTTAGCAATAAACAATGATAAAAGAGTTCTAGAGATTTATTTGAAATCAGCTAGAGCATTCTATATCTAGAGCAAATTCTTAAATCATATGTCAATGCAAGGTAGCTCTACATCAACATATCTCTAAAAGCATATGGAAGCAAATAATATGATAGCACAAGTAGAAAGAAATGAGAACATGATCAAATACTCATACCATACTCAAGGAGGAAGAACATCCCATAAGTGAAACCCCAAAGTCTTTATTGCATTGATGAATGAAAGAATACAAACACTGACAGTTTTTTGTTGCTTTTTGCAGGTGTTGGTTCAACTATAGGAGCTGGTGTCTATGTCCTTGTTGGCACTGTTGCCAGGGAGCATTCAGGACCAGCCCTTACAATATCATTTCTTATAGCTGGAATAGCTGCTGCACTTTCAGCATTTTGTTATGCTGAACTTGCAAGTCGTTGTCCATCCGCAGGCAGCGCATATCATTATTCATACATCTGTGTTGGAGAAGGGTAACATTTCAAGCAACATACACATCTTAAGTTCTTAAAGTTTGAGGGAATGTAATTTATTAGACTGGGATGTATCATAGTGAGGATGAATTCTTGATTTGCATATACAGTCCAAGAATATCAGTTGAAGAGTAATTTCATGTTTGACTTGAAATTCATAAAGTAGTTTATGAAAAATAATAAAACTTTGTCTTCTTGTGAAATATAAAAATGTTCTACAAAATATGGACAGCTTACACATAACTCAATATTGAATAAAGGGTTTATAAACAAGATGGAGATTTATTTGTGGCTTAAGTTTGGCTCTTCATACCTTGGTTACCAGATGTGTTAAAACCTAAAAGCATCTTTCATGTTTTTGGATTCTAGAAGCATTAAAGCAAGGAGGTGGTCTGCCTTGGTGCCTCTTGCATTTAGCATCCTGCTCATGGGGAGGGGAAATAAATCATTGTGAAGAAGATAACGTCATTCATACTTTGCATAGTAGCATATCATAGCACTAGTGTTATTCTGGCCATTGTTTCAAGGCTATGTAATGAGTGCCATGAATATACCTAAGATATATACAAATTTGAAATTCCTAGGAGCATGCATCATCTGTAGTGCTGCCTGTGACTTGCCTGCTTTTTGTTCATTAGTGATTTCTATTTTGAAACTCAATGTATGTATGTCACATATCTTGTGCATTATGTTTTCATAATGTTTAGTGAAGTTTTGTTAATTTTCGCTAGAATGATCATGGTCAGGATTGCTTGGCTGATTGGTTGGGCACTTATTTTGGAGTATACAGTAGGTGGATCTGCTGTTGCCCGTGGTATCTCTCCCAATCTGGTATGGTAAACTCTACATTATTTAAGATTTTAATGCAGATTTGAGCCTTTTACGCCTATTTTATGATTACTATGGGTAGAGATTCACCAAAAGATTTTCTGTGTCTTCCAAAGGCAGGTAGTTTAGTAGTCTGTGGTAGCTCCTTTAAAACGATCCCTACAGAATGTCCTTTAAATTATAAATATCTATAGTTTGAAAAAACTACTCAAAGGTTCAAAATAGACTTAAAAAGTTCCTTTATGGGTTCATGAGTTTCATAGTGATTTATATGTTCTACAATTCTTCCAATATGGTTTCTAGCTCCTAGATAGCTATCATCCTCATTTTATGTGGTCTTTTCTCTGACCATGATATACTTCGCTTAGCATATAAGATTTGGCCGAAGATATATATGTTTTGGGATAAAATAATACTTTTTTCTACTTCAAATTAAAATTAACTAGAAAAATGTGGGGGTCAAAATTTCATTCTCTGAACAATGTTGGGATCAAGAGTGTTTTTTACTTTCTTTTGGTTTTGGGGAAATACTGCATATAGAAACTTACAGCTGTCCTTTTGGGTAAGCTGCTGCACCACGAGGGGTATTTCTATGCCATTAAAATCACCAAGGACTTGCACCTGGCCTCATCTAAACCCATGTAGGGGGTTTGTGTTGATTTTTTTTGTAGCATCGGGAGGTATTCCTGCATGCCATAAGGCCTCCCAAGTTGGCCAAAGGAAATTGTACTAAATGAAGAATGAAAAATATTATTTTGGGCTTCATGTAGCCCACAAAAGTCAAGTCGGCCCTCTTGCTGCTCAAATTAGCAGGCCTTGTAAAGAGGCAAAAGCTAGAGGGCATAACAACACTTGGGATAGAGGCCTACTGTCACCACAGCCTAAGTTCCCTACTCTTCTTGGATTTTCACTGACGGGAAGAGTCCTGATAAAACTCACTTGTGATAAATGTTTCTAAGATAGGTTTGGAGAGAGACAAGGTAGCTCCTTCAATGGAAAGGTTCAACTAAGGTATAAACTTTGGGAAAAGATAGTAAGACTTTCCACGAAAAAACTCCTTTGAAAATTAGCTACATGAGACCTTGTGTTGAGATATATAATGAGATATGAGTGCATCCAAGGTCAAGGTAGATAAGAGAAAAGACAATGTATGATCTACTTCAACAAGTACTAAAGCAAATGCCTTCAAAGAATCCCCAAGTTGAAGGATTAGCTTCTAGGGTTCCCTCTTGATGTGACAACTAGGGCATCAAATTTATGGAGAATTCACCATGGGAATTCCACCAAAACTTGAGGATCCATAGAGGAGACACTAAGGAAGAATTCTATCCAAGCAAAATTCAGAATGCCTCCCTCTAGAAGATTTTGCACCAAGCCCTAGGGGAGCCTCCCCATCCTTAAAGGAGCAAAAAAAAAAGGTGAAAAGAGTGATATATTTGAGTTGTAAGTGATCACCAAGGATTTAAGATCAGTGCCTAACCATTGAGAGGCTAGGAGTCATGAAAGATTTCGATTTAGACAACTCGCTCTTCAAGGAGACCTAAAGGTAAAGGCTTTCACTACCACTTTAGATATTTATACTTTCTTAGACACTTGTCAATGGAGTTTCAAGGATAAAATGCATCAATCCCCTAGGAACATTCATTCATTCACTATCTATGAGTAACACATGCAAAATTTCCCAATAGTTACAATTTTTAGACAATATTTCAGCAATTAGGGCACATTAATAACTATGAGACAATATTCCAAGCATTAGACATTAACAAAATCAGAAATTCACCATAAAAGAGCACTTATAAGATTGTGAAGAGTATATCCATCCATAACAATGCCAATTAGAAGCTCCAAAAATGAGACAAGATTATCCAAACATCAAAATTTATCCATAATCCTCCAAAAACATCCACAAATTGCAGGTCTGAATTTGCCAAGTAGGCCGGAAATCCAAGAGATGATGATTTGAGATGAGAGTAGCTCTCATCTATTTATACAAATGTTATGAGTTCAAAATTTAAGTGACAAAGCCCCTCCATATGCCTAATGTGCGAAGTTACCGGCCCATGGTTATAAGCCACCCATGATAGCTTTAAAATTAAATTAAATTCTCCTCCTAAGCCCATGCAAGGCTGATGTCATGCATGCGTGGAGGCCTAAAGGGGCAGCGTTGAGGCCGCTTGTGCTAGAAACATGGGAGAGGGCCTCAAAAATCATGATGAAGAGGTTCATGCCCTCCATATGCTGCAAAACATCTCCAAACCCCTATTTGGGCGTTGTGTGCTCCAAATGTGTCTCATGGGTATCCAAGTGGCTCAAAATCATGTCGATGCTCCATCAATGAGGGCTAGAAGATGACACATGCCCTCCCATGACTCTCTACGAAAGACATAACGTCGTTTGTGCCTTGGATCGATTACCAAGTGCTGGGTGCAATGTATCGCCGACTGGGGCATCCTAGTCCACGTGCGTCATCATCTTGAGAAATTGGGGAACCACCAAGCAAGTGGTGGTGCTGAAGAAGACCATGGTTTGGCAATCATGCTCTGCATGAATGGAGGCCCATGGCTCTCAATGCTCACCCTACAAATCCCACTGTGATCCTCTAGAGGGTTTGGATCCCGTATAGGGAGGCTAAGTCCAAGATGAAAACCCACCTGCAATCCTGTATAAGATCCAGTGCGTCTCCTCGCCCTCCAATACAATGATTCATTAGTGCAATTGAGTAAATAAGCTCGTTAATCAAGGGAAAAAGTGAGCACTTCATAATGGGTTTCCCTTCCAAATTCAGGGCTTTGAACATGTATTAGTGTTACCTTTTTTGGTAGGAGTGGTTAATGAAGGACCCTATTAGGTGGCTGCAACCTCTAAGGGAATGACATGTCCATGGTACATCCTTCAAATGGCAAACATCATGTGAAATAATGATGTAATGGAATGGGGGCAAAGCGAAGGCTCCAAGCCACATGCCATGGTACAAGGGTAACTATGATGATGGAGGCCCACACCATGGGTGTATGAATGTAAAAGGGAGCAATCACAGTACATGAGTTACCTCGACCTTTGTTTTTCCACCCTTCTTCGTATGCCTTTTGCCTTTTATTGATATTTCATTATTTTATTGCTCGGGGCTCGAGGGGATGAGAGCATGTTGTGTAAGATATAACAATGATTACCCCCTTAAGGGTGAGCAGTTCATTGCCCACCAGGGGTTGGGACATTCATGGGTTCCTTAATAATGCAAGGGGCACTCACAGGGGCCCTAGGAACTAGGGTGATGACCATAATGATAGGGGCTAGAGCTCATGTTTGGTTTTTTCTCACGTGCTAAATTATGTTGTCCTGACCATTTTTTGCATTTTTGTGGTGCATTTCTTGTTGTATGTGGCCATATTATGCTTTATCTTTTTTTTTTTTAGCTGCGTCAACCTCCAGGGCATCGTTCCAAGCTCGACCCAGGGTGTGGACAAGGGGAAGGGGATACTAATACCTTGTGGATCCGATGGACAAATGTGGACCTAGATAGGAAATGTGAAAAAGGGCTTGTAATGAATGGAGGGGAGTGAGATATATGGTATTGGGAAGTAGGGTCATGCAACCAAAATCAGGGTCTCCGATGTAGTGTCCTTCATAAAACTAATAACCAGTAAGGGAGATCCCATGGGACTAGGATTCAGGATTAACCCCCCAATTGAGGTAAGGGAACAAGAGTACAGTCAAAGCCCTTCCTTCTTCCAAGTCTCCTAGTAATCCATGCCCAAGTGTGCCCAAGAAAAACAAGCATAAACACCCAATTACATAATGAAAAATCATACCTTTGGGATTGGATGGCCCACCTTCAAACATACGATCATGACAAATGAGCAAGAGTACATAATGGCTGGCTCAGGTGGTGGAGAAAAGTAGCACATCAAAGCTATTAGGTGGCTAGCTGCTGACTCCCGACTAAAGACAAATCTTAGGAGAAAATTTCTCCTATGGGGTCATCCACTGGTGGTGGGTAACATGCCCCATAAGTGAAGGAGTGTGTCTTTTGGTCAAAAGTCACCCCATCTAACTAATATAAATACAAGATGACCTCCTCCATTTTGATCATCCTTATGAATAAGAACAAGCTCAAGCAAGCCATAGACCAACAAGAGAGGACGAGTTACAGGCGGTTTTGATTTTGTCTTAGGAAGAGGAGGCCGAGTTTGATTGTCCAAGATCAAACTGAGGTTCGATGCTAAGGGAAGATTGTTTTGTATCCATTGGACTAAAAGGAAAGGTTGCAGAATTAATGATCTCAATTAAGAAGTATTTTTATGAGAAGATTGAGACTCTGTTTGTGCCCTAGAAGAGGGTTGAAACCTCTACTCTGTGAAAAAAACCCGTGGAAAAAAGTATAGAAGAGGGCCACAACTAGCTTGAGGCTAGGCCACAGGCCTAGAAGGTGTTGAAGTTTCTAAGTCTACTTAGTTAGAAACCCTCCATGCACTTTATCTGATTTATTCCTACCTACTTGTTATGTTACTTAACAAGTTATTTACAATGTAAATACTGAAAATAAACACTAGTGCATGCTCAACATATTACACATCAACAACTGAAGGAAACAGAAACAATCACACCATATGACACCATTATTTTTGGACCAATGTCCCCGGAAAAACCCAAGGTGGGAAAACCGGTGCAACTATCTAAGGGTTTTCTTATTAAGCAATATCAAAGTATGATCTCGGTGCCGAAACTGGCCTACCCAATAGAGAATTTCCTTGGCAGTAATACCTCTCAGTTTGAGACAAATCTCCCAGCTGAAACCTTGGATAATCCTTTCGGCAGCTCTTTAGCACCAATTTGCCCTAGAAACTCCAGCGTCAGCCTTTTCTGGACTGCGTCAACCCCTCTTTGCCCAGCGCTGGCCCTGCGTCACCCTCGATGGGTCTGCGTCAGCCTTTTGGCCCTATGTGTCAGCAACGATGGCCTCTCTAAGGCTCTGCGCAGCTCCCAGCTACCTCTGCGTGGCCCTATGTGAGCCTTGGCTGGCTCTGTGTCACTCTCCCCGGCTACTGCGCTGCTATCCCAGCACTATCTCTGCCTCTCTGTACTCAATGCCCCTCAGCTACAACTCCTGATCACTAATTTTATCTCTCTTAGCAAATCCCGCTCTAGAGAATAGAATGACTGATCACTCTGGTGTGTTCTCCAAGTGACCTTCAAGCCTCCTCTTATACTTTTCCTGTTGACATATCAACAGTCGAGATTAAGTCCCTAATCAATGGCTAAGATTAGATCTAGCTTGATCCATGTCTTTTGGACCATTCTAACACAATTTCATATTAATACACATTAATATTTTATTTTCCCTGAGTTTAAACTTAGGGACTCCATTAAAAATATTAATTATTTTAATATCTCCTGAACTGTTTAGAATCTGCCCAAACCCTTTCTGGGTATTGGAGATCTCACGTGCCCCAACCTCTTCACCAAGTTTCGTGGCTAGAGCACATCCGATGCTACCCCAAATCAACACTCCTTAGCGAGGATTATGCTCTAGCAATACTCCTCGCTGATTATTACTTTGATCATCTGGCATCGGTACCTGCGCTGATGCTAGGCCTTCGTGCCCAACATCCTCTGCACTGCTGCATCCTGTACTGCTGCCCATGGTTCTGCCACTACCACTACTGCATCTGTACGACAGCTCCCTTTGCATCCGTGCTGCCGTTGGTCCTTTCTCCCAGCACTGCATCCACATTGCACCTCCTCTCATCATGCAGCATCGTGCTGCCCACTGCTGCACTGCAACTCAGTTACTGAGAAGTAAGTAACTGATCTCCCAATCTGACCTCCCTATTGGGCTAGAGACACCCACTGATGTTGAATCTCCCTCTGTTGCTGACAAGTGCTCCCTCTCTGACCTCTATGCTGCTGCAACAACTCCCTGCATCTTGGGACTCTTGTACTGTAGCTCTCTCTACTGCTCCATCCACTTCCGTCTCTACCTGACTCAGCCAGTCCCGCTACTCCTCTTCGGGGCTCCCGTAGCAAGGTCTAATCCAAGAGGCTGGGTACCTCGATGATCTTGCCCCTCATCGCATATAGTCCGCCTGACTACAGCTCGATGTCTCCCCACTTCCACTTAAGTGGTGCATGTGCACTCATGGCACAGTCATCGTCTGTCAAAACTTCCTTCTCTGCCCTTGCTGGCGCTGCCTTAGTCTCGGAAAACTCTCCCTTACTCTTCTTCCTTGAACACTGGATCGCATAATGACCCAGCTCGCCACAGTGGAAGCACTTTCTCTTGGAGAGATCCTTCTTCTTCCGCTTTTCCTGCTTTCCCTCAGATGCTAGGGCAACATCTTCCTCCTCCTGCTTGACTTTAATCCCCTTGCTGCTGCTACCCATCTTCGACTGCCGTTTGATCTCTTCTTGGCGAAGAGCAACCCACATCTCATCCCAAGGTGGAAGTGTCCCTCTGCCCAGTATACTCTGGACAAATACCTCCCAGTCTTCTGAGACTGCATTTAGGGCTGTCCTCACCATCAATTCCTGATCCGGCATGGCTTTTATAACAGTCAACTGATCTCAGATCTCATTCAATCCTCCGAGGAAGGTGTCGATCGGTTCTCCCATCTTCATCTGATACGACCTCAACTGATTCTCAAGTAATATTCTTCTTTGCACAGAAGTATGCTGGTACAATTTCTTGAGGGCCTCCCACATCTCATATGCCGTTTCCTTCTCGACAATGTGTGGTACTACATGGTCCTTGACCCCGTCAAGGATGATGCTCTTGGCCCTCGCCGTTGCCTCCTCGTACTTGCTGTTATCATTGGGGTCGACTGGGATAGCTATAACCTTCAAGGTGAAGTTATTGACACGATTTCTGTCAAGTACGGATAAGATTTTGGCCTTCCAGACTGCGAAGTTCGATGCTCCGTCCAGTCTATCCCGGTCTCTTACTCCGCGTAGTGCCATGATGCTCTTCTACTTCCCTCCTGGAAGTTCTCTGTTCGACTCCTCTGAGTTTCTGCTTCCCGTCTGGAAGTTCTCTTCTTGACTCCCTCTGAGTCCCGATCTCCCTCCTGGAAATCCTTCTGCCGTTGTCGAGATGCCCCCTACTCTGATCGTCTTCTGCAACCGCACCACTGATCTGGCTTCTTCGGTTAGAAACCCTCGGTAGCAACTCCCTCCTCTTGGCCTTGCTCTGTTAGGTACTGTTCTGACTACAGTACCTCACCAGCGCCACTTTGCAATATTCCCACAGCCTTCTAAAGCCCAACAACCTGAAGGTGAGAGCTCCTAGGTTCTGCACAATCTCGGCACCAGCAACCCAGCCTCCTCACCTAATTGTGTCAGCCTTCCCTACTTCTGCATGAGGCTCCCTTTACCTTCCTTAGCCTCTGCGCTGCCTCTTCCCGGCTCACCCCTGATGACGCATTCACTGCATCACCCTTCCCTTGTTGCTGCTCTGCTAGAAACAACTTCTGTCACCTCGGGACAACAGTTTTTTGCTACTATTGCTTCGCTTGGCTGATGTCCTCAACCCTCATGTGATTTGCAATCACGCTCTAATACCATGTTGAAGTTTCTAAGTCTACTTAGTTAGAAACCCTCCATGCACTTTATCTGATTTATTCCTACCTACTTGTTATGTTACTTAACAAGTTATTTACAATGTAAATACTGAAAATAAACACTAGTGCATGCTCAACATATTACAGATCAACAACTGAATGAAACAGAAACAATCACACCCTATGACACCATTATTTTTGGACCAATGTCCTTGGAAAAACCCAATGTGGGAAAATTGGTGCAGCTATCTGAGGGTTTTCTTATTAAGCAATATCAGAGTACAATCTCGGTGCCGAAACTAGTCTACCCAACAGAGAATTTCCTTGGCAGTAATACCTCTCAGTTTGAGACAAATCTCCTAGTTGAAACCCTGGATAATCCTTCCGGCAGCTCCTCAGCATCAATCTGCCTTAGAAACCCCAACATCAGCCTTTTTTGGATTGTGTCAGCCCCTCTTTGCCCAACGCTGGCCTTGCGTTACCCTGGATGGGTCTGCGTCAACCTTAGGAGGCCCTGCGTCAGCCTTTTGGCCCTCTGTGTCAACAATGCTGGCCTCTCTGGGGCTTTGCGCAGCTGGCAGCTCCCAGCTGCCTCTACGTGGCCCAGCGTGAGCCCTAGCTGGCTCTGCGTCACTCTCCTCGACTAGTGCGCTGCTATCCTGGCACTATCTTTGCCTCTCTGTCTCTTTGTACTCAATGCCCCTCAGCTGCAACTCCTGATCACTAATTCTATCTCTCTTAGCAAAACCTGCTCTAGAGAATAGAATGACTGATCACTCTGGTGTGTTCTCCAAGTGATCCTCAAGCCTCCTCTTATACTTTTCCTGTTGACATATCAACGGCCGAGATTAAGTCCCTAATGAACGGCTAAGATTAGATGTGGCTTGATCCATGTCTTTTGGACCATTCTAACACAGTTTCATATTAATACACATTAATATTTTATTTTCCCAGTTTAGACTTAGGGACTCCATTAAAAATATTAATTATTTTAATATCTCCTGAAGTGTTTAGAATTTGCCCAAAATCTTTCTGGGTATTGGAGATCTCATGTGCCCCAACCTCTCCACCAAGTTTCGTGGCTAGAGCACATCCGATGCTACCCCAAATCAACAGAAGGGTCTGAGAGGCCTCAAATCCTTGGGAAGCTGGGTTGAGATGCCTCAGAAGGCCAACTAAGGTGGACAAAGGTTGTTAATGATTATTTGGTAAAGGAGGTCTGGTTTGACTGATATCTTTGACCTGTTTTTGCACATAGTCCTTGAACTATTTTGAATTGTAATTATTGCTAAAGAACAATTTCTCCTAAGAAAATATTGTTGGGTTTTTCCTAGGGTAAATTTGTGTCTCTTTTGTGCTTGGCTGTCTCTTTATGATCTTACTGTCTTTATTGCATTACTATTGATAATTTCTATGTATAATTGCTTAATGATATATGTGACATAAGACAACTTGATTAAGAAATCATTGGAAAGTAATTACTAGATCCGAAGACCAATTTCTCTTGGGAAAAATCAACAGTTTGAACCTAGGTCTTCGTGTTAATACTGTTGAAAATTGTAACTAGGTTTGGTCTTCATTATGATGTAATTGTAATCATGACATTGTATATTCTTTATAAAGAAAGAAAAATGAAAGAAAGAGAAATTATATTTTATTTTGGAGTATGGGTTTCATACTCAAGTTTGAGTCAAAAGCATGTTCTTCGTGCTTTTAGGTCTTTTAGGTCTTTCTAGGTCTTTCTAGGATAAAGAATAATATTGGTCATGTGTCATAGTCCCATTTGGACTCATTGTAATGGAGGAAAATATTTATTTTATCTTGTAAAAGCCATGGATAATCCCAAGACCAAGTCGGCCCAAGAGCAAGGACAAGTCAGCCTAAGGGAGGGTTATTCGACCCTCAAGAAAGGCTATAAATAGAAGGGAGCTCGACCTCATTTGGACACTCATCTCAAGCTAGTTTGATTTGCAATAGCGAAGGTGAAGGAAGAGTAGTTGGAGGACGAAGAAGAAGAGTTGAAGTTGAAGTTTGTCAAGGATTATCTTTCTTTCTATCTCACTAGGGTCTGTGAAGCTGCCAGTTACAAGAGGCCGAAATTCTGAAGCAGTTGTAGGGGGTTGAAATTGTAGGGACAAAATTCTGTTGCAGGGGTCGAAGTTGCAGTAGTGGTGTAGCAGTATTGAAGTACTGAAAGCTATCTCAAGGAAGATCTTGCTGGGGGCTGACTTGGGCCTTGGAGGGTTTGCTGGCTTCAGTCTTTGGGTCTTGGAAGTCTCTTTTGACAGTAGATTCTAAAGAAGAATAGAAGCATTTTCAGGGTTTTCCCCTTGGAGGGGTTTTGCTGTGGCTTGGAGCCTATATCTTGTGTACTTTGTCTCTTGGTGATCTTCTTGTTTTGGTAATTGCTTGATGGATAAAATTAAAGAAGTAATTAAGGAATGTCTAACATCACAAGTAATGATCAAGTTAAGGAAAATAAGTTATAATCTACAAGTCCCCAAATTTTCCAACATGGTATCAAAGCTAAGGTGTAAGAAGGAGACTAAAGATCACATCTTTGTTGGTACTATGGCAAGGGTTATAAGGAAGGGTTTCAAGACTTTTAGAAATTTCGCTACATTTATCAAAAGGTATCTAATGAAGATTATCTCCAAGTTGGCAAAGGAAGTAGCAGATGGAAGTTTGTTCAACGTTTTATCTGGCACATTCAACGACAAGAATGTATGGGTTATTGACAGTGTTGCCTCTAGACATATGAAGGGAGAATGCAGTCAACTCCAAACCCTATCTAAGGGAATCTCAACTCACTCTATTGAACTTGGAGACAACAAGTGCTATCCATTGAAAGGCATTCGGTCTACATCATCAGTGCTTGAGTCAGGTGGAAACATTCACCTTAACAATATCTTATATGTTCTAGGTTTAAAAAAATCTACTTTCTATTTCTTGTCTAGAGGATAAGGGTAATAGAGTTGCTTTTGTTGATGGCAAGGTTTTGGTTTGGGATAAGGGCTCTAGTATTAATGAAGCAAGGGTGATTGGGGTTCGTGAGGGAACATTGTATAGACTCTATACACCTCTAGCTCAAGCCCTAGTTCACTTAGAAGTGAGTCCTTCCGAACTATGGCATAGAAGGTATGGGCACCTTCATTATAAGATTTTGCCATCTATGAGTCAAATGGTCAATGGCATCCTCAAAATAAAGGATGATCATGAAGGAACCTGTAAGGGATGTGCTCTAGGCAAGAATGTAAAGAAACCATTTGCAAGTAGTGAAACTAGATCTAAAGAAATTTTGGATCTCATACACTCAGATGTATGTGGACCTATGGCAGTTAAGTCTCTTGGTGGGCATCAGTATTATGTAACCTTCATTGATGATTACTCAAGAAAGACTTGGCTATACCTTCTCAAGAACAAGGATGAGGTATTCGAAAAGTTTCAGGAGTTCAAGAATGAAGTGGAAAATCTAACCGAGAGAAAGATCAAAATTCTAAGGTCAGATAATGGTGGAGAATACACCTCCAAAGAATTAATAGCTTTCTGCAAGGAAGCAGGAATCAAGAGGGAGCTCATTGTTCCCTATAATCCTGAACAAAATGGTGTGGTAGAAAGGAAGAATCGTACTATTGAAGAATGTGTCAGAGCTATGTTGCACGATCAAGATATTCCTCAATTCCTATGGGGAGGCATGTATGACAGCTGTTTACTTGCAGAACCGAAGTCCTCACAGGATCCTCAACAACATGACTTCGAAAGAAGCATTTATAGGAAAGAAGCCAAGTGTGGATCATCTTCGTATATTTGGGTGTCCTGTTTATATTCATGTACCCAAGGATAAAAGAAAGAAGTTAGATCCTACCAGTCTAAGGGGCATCTTTATTGGGTATAGTGCTTCATCTAAAGCATACAAAATATATATTAAGGAGGATCATCGAATTGAGGTAAGCAGAGATGTCATCTTTGATGAAAACATAGCTTACAAGAAATCGAAGGATGTTCTAGTTGACTCTGATGAAGAAGTTCCTATCTTTGAAGATATCTCTAGGGACAATGATGGTCAAGAACTGAGACCTACTCAAGAAGATGTTGAAGGTCCTTGTGAGCTTGTACAACATGTAATTGTTCCAAAAAATCGGAAGAGACCTTTTTGGTCGAAAACTACTCTTCAAGAGGTCAGGGACATCCAGGGAAAGTAAGAGACCAAAGAGGTATTTTGGATATGCTGCATATTGGAATCAAGTGTGAGTCATAGAAAGGGAAATGCGTGCCACAAAGTTTTGTAACGAGCCACTGTATAGATACTGTGAATGGTCGCGAACCTTAGAAGATTGCGAATTATGTGAGTCACTAGGAGGCTAATTCGAGTCATAGAGAAATACAAGCGAGCCACATAGTCAACGAGCCATAGATGCAAGCTATAAATGAAACGAGCTTCAAATTTAACTATACCATCGAACGAGATAGTGTAAGAGCCACAGAGCAAAGATCTGAGCCACTGTAAACAAATTGTGTGCCACAAAATATTAGATCCGAACCATTGGGTCGTTGAGGCATTGTGGGCTACTGTAATTTTGAATTCAATGTCACTATAGGAGATGCGATGCCAAGAATGCGATGTCACTATAGAACGATCCACACAATGAATAGAAGTGAGCCTGTCAACGAAAAATGCGAGCCAACAAAACCTACAAACCGTAGAGAAAAATGTATGCAATGTTTGTATTGTCAAGTGAGGCACAACGGTGGAGAATTTATAGTTGATTTTGGGACTAGGCTCTTCACATGGGAGTCAACAAGAGTTTTTATAAGCTTAATCTTGTAATCTTGGTGGTAAACATAAAATTCAAAATAATATTATATATATATATATATATATATATATATATATATATATATTCTTTTGACCAATTCATAATTTCTCTTTAGGGAACAATGAGTTTTCCTTTGGTGTAGTTGGGTTTCCCTTTGGGCAAATTCATCCCGAAGTTGCTCAAATTTAAACACAAAATGGAAGAAAATGGCAATAAACTTACACGATTCCACCAAGAATCACTTCATCAATCCCAAACACGTCTCTTCATTAAAAAATCTCCCTCCCAAGGAGATTCGTTCCACGTCCAAGAGAAAATTACAAGAGAACTAGTTTGCATTCCTTTAGAGAGAAAAATGTTATGATGATAAAATAAATGTGACTTTCCTCTATTTATATGAGGACAACCAAGTTATTTTTCATAATTGTACAACAAAAGCCCTACAAGTTTTCTTGGGGCATTCAATAAGGCCTAAAGGTCACAAGCCAACCTTAAGATGGCTTTAAAACACAAGAAATATATCATAATACTCCCACGCATGTGGGAATAAAAGCTCTCCAACATGAATTCATCCTCTTTACATGGAAATCTTCATCAAGCAAGCGATAATGGGGGTCCAAGAGTGCTCCTCAATGCTTGGTGCATCATGAAAGGGCATGGGTACATCTTCAAGTAAAATTCTCTCCACCATGATGTCATCATCAAGGAGGCTCACGTCGCCCTTCTGGGGCATGTAGGGTTGACATGGAAACCTCAAAAGCAAGTGTTGGCATTATTATCGCAAAATCTAACGGGCCTAGTGCAAAGCCTCACTAGGAAACCTAGGTCTTATGGCAACAAGAGATTAGCCACCATTGTCACCTTAGTGCCTTTTTTCTAAGGAGGGATTAAGGTTGAAGGAAGATGTAATAATTGAAAGGAAAGGTACTGACCAAGCCTTGAAAGGTTGAGATAAAAGTTTCCAAGAATTCAAGTACACTTTCCCAAGACCTTTATATGATTTAGAAGAAAGCTATTATATGTTAGGATTTTTATGATATGCAGATTTAGGTCATACAATGACATCTAACAGCTTGGGAAGATAGCTTATGAATAACAAGATCAAGAAAGGAAGAAAGGCTATGAAGGAGGGAAACAAGGGTTAAGTAAACAATGGTTTTAAATGGTTGAAAATGCACATGACAACAATTAAAACCAATATGTTAGCCCCAATTTTGGGGTGAAAACATGCAATTAATGCTATATTTTGCTTTTTAATATTTATTAAATGCAATCCCTTTCAATAAGGCAGTTAAAAATGTACAATAAATTGTTATTAAATGTATATTTAAGGTAACCCTAACCCTAATTACCATAAATTTAAGTGAAGTGAGAGAAATTAAAATGACCACCACAAGCTATTCCAATGCTTTTTGTCAATTAGGCAATGGAGTCAATAATGGTGAACTTGAAGCTAATGACAGAGGAACCTAGATGAGGTGGGCGGAGGACTAAGAAGCCTCTCTTAGAAACCCTAGTGACTTTGTTTAAGTGGAGATTTAAGATCAAGGGAGGCATACACAAAGTTCTTTTGATGGGTCCTTGAAAGACTAATTTTGAAAAGCTTCATGAAACAAGATTTCATAAAAGATATTGCACATTTTAGTATGGCACAAAGAAACCTTGTTTTTAGAAATTTGCATGCAACATGGAACCAAATTAGCAATAAGCTTCCACTATTCAATTAAGAATCACTTCATCAATCCAAGAAAAGTCTCATCATGAAAAAATATCCCTAAGACAATTCGCTCCACCAAGATCACATTGTGTCCAAAAGAAAAAAACAACAGAGCTTGTGTGCACTTCTTAAGAGAGAGAGAAGTGATGTGAAGTGTGATGATTCAAAATGAAAGTGACTCCCCTCTATTTATATGAGGGTAACCAAGTCACTTTTCATTAATTTACAAGTAAAAGTCCTGAAAGTTTACTTGAGCGTTCAACTAGGCCTAAAGGTCACAAGCCAACCTTAAGACAATTTAAAAACATGATAAATACATTAAAATAGCCCACACATGTGGGGATAAAGGCTCTCCATGATGACACCATCCTCTCAAAATGGTCAATCTCCATTGAGCAAGTGACTAAGAGGCTCATGAATGTTCCTCCAAGAAATCATCAAAGTGCATGGGTAAATTTCCTAATAACTCCACCATACATCATAAGGTTCATGTCACTCTTGTAGGGCTCATGAGGGTGATGTGGTAGGCTTTGAGGCAAGCATTGGCACATGGGCATGATGTCAATTCGGGTTATCTCAGGTGTTAGGGCAGAACGATTATTATCCTCCCTACCCAGGTTCAAATCCTTGCTAGTGACATGTGCTTTGATGCCTTGTTGATTATTATTGTAATGGCTTCGAGCCCAAGAAAAGAACTCTTAAGTAACTAGCCTTCCCAATTCATCTTAGTGATAACCATCCTCATCTGGGCTTTGGAGCAAGGCAACATCCATGAAAGAGGGTCAATGCTAGCTTGGGGGGCATTCTGGTTCCATTTGGGCACATCATCAAACAATTCAATGCCTTGGCTTCTTAGTGCGTTTCAATGCCTGGAGGTGTAGCAAGGGGTATACAACCATGTGGAGTCTCATCAAGGCCCAACATCCATCTCATGAGGGAAACACTAGGGCTACAAGGTCATGTTTTCTCTCAACAATAAGCAAAACGTTTTGTGTTTGGTGCTAGATAAGTGTCAAGCCTTCCTTTGAAGGATCTCTGGTGCATGAGTAATACATACCCTTATGATCAAGTAAGGTCAACATCTTTAGGTTCAAAAACCATTAGAGCATCATCGTGAAACATATTCATTGTTAGGGGCACAAAAATAGTTCACACAAACCTTGCCCTCAAATATCTTTCTAGCCCAACATTTCTAAGCAAGTTACCACACTTGTGTTAGGGATGATTATGTCTTTGGCCCTATTAGGTACTTCTAGCTCCCAAGGGGAAGGGCATGTCACAAGGAGACCCATCAATCCATATGTGCATGTGATAATGATGGTAATGGAATGGGCTAGACTTCAAGGAAGATGGCCATAGCCATCGTACCATCTAGAGTAGGGTCCAACATCTCTGAGTAGTGTAATGAGAAGAGGGAAGAATCATGGAGGCATAGATTATCCCTTTTCTCGAACTGCTTTTTCCACCCTTCTAGTGCACTTTTTACTTTAATGATTTATCTTTATTTCTTGCATAGCTTGGGAGACCAAACTTGTTTTATGCTTTTTCAAAACCCCTTAAAGATGTATCTAGTTTCTCTCTCATTAGGGTTGGAACATTCAAGAGTTTCTTTTTACATGGAGCATGAAATGTCGAGGATTTGGGGTAGAGCTCATTCTAGGCTTTCTTCCATGTGCTTACTGTTTCCCAACCCTCTTTTGTATTTTTATTTTCTTTAGTTGTGGCTGTAAATGCTTTTATCATTCTTTCACATGCATCATCCTTTTAGGGCAAATTTTCGAGACCTGACTTAAAGATGAGGATAAAGGTTGCTAGTCCCAATGACAAATGACAATCAACCCAAAGATGGATGTGGATAATAAGGGAAACATTGAGTGTGGTAAGTATTGATTACCTTGGGCACACTACTTCAATCAATGCCTCCTATTAGTGCCCCTATTGAAGGAAGGCCCTCCGGGGAGATTGCATTGGACTAGGGGAAAAGGTTAACCCCCATGTGAAGCATGGGAGCAAGGGTACAATCAAGAGTGGTCAATTTTCCATCCTGGCCCCGTGATCCATATTAATATGCCCTGAAACATTAAATGAAAGCACATGATTACAAGAATGGCTAATGTACCTTTCGATAAATGGCCTACCTTCCTTAAAGAAGAATGTTAGTTGGGAGAGAGCATTGACCAGAGCATGCGTGGAGAGCTTTGACGTAAAGCTATTTGTGGGCCATCATAAGGCTATTGTGTTGAATTTTCCTTACACTATAGGTCTAGTCTATATCTAACCAAGCACACAAACACACTCGAAATGCTCAAGCATGAAGAACTTTGCACAATGGAAATCTAACAACAGAGAATCAATGAAATACACAAGACAAATATTTGACCCAAAACTTGTTTTTATCATTCCTTCGATAAAACAAATGTAGGGCTCTCGTACCAGGGATCATGGCCTTTACAAAGCCCTGGTACAAGACTAGTAGGGCTTAAGGTCAACTCTGTTTGACCCTCAATCTACCCAAAAGAACAATGACAAAAACAACCAACTTACTTGCTGATGTAGCCCCTTTTACAACAACCCTTTTAGTCATCTTTTGTCACTGACACCTTGTTGTCCTTTTCCTCCTTCTCTTGCAGAGAAATTGATCCTTTAATGTCTCTGCCCAATCAACTGCTCATAGTGATCAAGTCCTTCAAATCACAAGCATTTCCAATCCTCAAAATATCAACAACTCATAGTGGATCTTGTCCTTCAAAACTGCTATATAATCTGCCCTCAAACATGGCTGTCCAAAGCTCCTTTTTTGCACAAACTTCAAGTATTACACCTTTGCAATCACCTACAACAAAACAATAGCCCTTATACCCTTCGTTGGCCTCTACTTAGTCTCGAGGTTCCTTACCCCGTTCCACAAAATTCCTGAAGCCTCTCGACCTACAAACTTACTGCCTGCAGCCTTTTAAGCCTAGCCTGCAACCCTATATACCCTTGCGCTTGATCTTGAGGGAACTCGACCCTCTTTCTAGCCACTTCACTTGCCTTTTTCCCTTCCTGTCACAAAGAATTAGGGCTTCGGTCCTCTCTCAAACCACAAAATCAAACTCGACCTAAACAAAGATACGCCACGACCCTTCCTTCTTGTACAGAACCAAACATCCAACAGACCAGACCTAGAAGGAGTAACTCAACCTCCTTCACTAGACAAACTCTTCCTTAAATCTCAAAAAATTCGTCCTTCCTTAGATCTGCGACTTCTCCACTAGGGATAATGTTTATCACAAGATGAGTTGCAATGTGTAATATCCCAAATGGGATATTTGGCTAATTTTGCAGAAATTTAACTCAACCAAAATTTCACCATAAAATTGCTATTCAATTAACAAAAGATTGCCATGTAAAATATAACAAGTAAAGTGCATGCAATTCAATAACACAATGAGCAAAAATAATCTCAACTTTCATTATAATAAATAAATGAAAGAGTGTACATGATGATATAACTGAATAATCGAGATGGATAATATGGTCTCCAAAACTGATCTGCTCCACTGCTGGAACCAACCCTCTCAAAACTGAACTGAAATCAATCACTGCACCTGTGAATTCTGGCTGAATCCACCAAGGAGATGAGGTAGGTTTCCGTCCATTCTCACCACAATCACTTGAGGGTTTCTGTCCTGGGGCTACTGCTGAAGTAGAGAACTAGGTTCTCAACGTCTCATACAAGAAGAAATATCAAATCCCAGATGTCCCCTAATGGCCGCCTCCTCCTCTTTTATAGATTTGATGGACCCCTCTAGAACCTCCCATTTTATTATTATTTTAATCATGGAGCACTTTTCCCTCTTTTATTTCAATTGAAATATTATTTTTAATGCGGTAAAAGTGTAAATTGGCCACTGTATCTCCTCAGGTCACTGAAATTCACTTCTAACCATCCCATCCCATGGATCTTCTCGTTCGGTTCCAACGAGCTATTACACTAAGGTGTTATGTCAGGTATTCCTCCCGGAATGCCACCTTAAGTGTAATTAATTGAGTCAGGTCCAATAATAACTTTGTTTTTTGAAAGTTGTCGGAATGCACCGGAATGAAAAGCAAACTGTGCGGATGATGGAATATACCAAGTGAATGCCATCAAACCTCATAGAAACTCCTCAAAATCCCTCCAAAAGCCCTTGGATCCACTGATGACACCAATCTGCCCCTGTGACCTCTCTGCCCCCAACTCTGAAAGTCCATCCTAACCATGTCATAAGGAACACCAATAAAAGGAACATCACACAATGATGGTGAGACCTCTCTTTGGTCTCTCATATAAATAGTTCTCCAACTATTTTCTTATGGGCCCTTTAATCCATTAAAGGTGTCCTCTTACAATAATTAGAATAAACAATGAATATCTTTGGGTTTTTAGCCCACAACATTGGGTCCAAATCCAACCATCTTGGGTACTTTGCCCAACCAAGTCCTTTTGGTGGGTCAAATGCACACAAGTCAAGTACCCTAGACTTGTGGGAGTACCTCCCAAGCTACACTTTTCAACACTCCCTCTTAGCGAGGGAGGTACTTCCATTCCTCGAAAGTAACTCGTTAGGAACACAATCCCAATCTCTGGTGTCCATCACTGCAGCATACCCTGAAGAATGAACAACACGTTCCTCAGAAGTGTCCTTGCTACCAGAAGCCTCTCACTTCTTCTCTTGATAGGCCTTAAGCCATTCCAAGGTTCCTTCTTGCCAGCGATAAAAGTCTCCTTACTCCCCACTGACCATGCGCTCTTCTTGGGTTGCAGATTCTCCCTCTGAACCTGCAAACTCTCACTCGAAATCGACTCCCGTAGAGTCCCAGGAACTTGCTTCTTCCCTTGATCTATAGGTTTGCCCTTTAGCTATATAGACCACTCTCCCTAACTCCATTGACTGCTCTAGTGGAGTAAGAGCCTCTGGGCCTGCGCATCGCCTTTCCATCTCAGAATATCACCTCAAACCCCTTTGCCTCGATCATTGCGACAGACAACATGTTGCACTTGAGCTCTAGTAGCCACAATACATCTTGGACTCGTAGCAACCCACCTGACTCCATCTTGAATGGCAACATACTTGACCCTTTGACAGTCTCTGACTCTTATCACCAACCTCCACATGCTATTTAGAGGTCCCATTCAGTGAGAGTCTCGAATACTTCTTGTAATCTTGTCATATGCTTTGATGCTCTGCTATTATTGAACCATGCATAAAGCAAGTCCCATCACCAACTCCGGCCTCTGGAGTTTTGGTGTTTGGAATCGATTTGCAAAGAGTCCCACTCGTGTTCAAATCTTTGGAGGCGTCACCCATACGCCTGTAGTGTAGGAAGATACAAGCAATAAAAAAGCAAGTCCCATCACCAACTTCGGCCTCTGGAGTTTTGGTGTTTGGAATTGATTTGCAAAGAGTCCCACCCGTGTTCATCAATGGTGCCCTCAAAGAAATGAGGAAACAGAGCAAAGTCGTCCTCAAACCTTCTTGAGAAGTCATCTTACTCAGCTGAAGATGTAGCAACTATTGCTATCTCCTTCTTATCATTATCTCACTTCTTTCGTTGTATACACTTACTCGCACAATGACCATGCTTGCCACATGAGAAACACTTCATCTTACTCAAGTCCTTCTTCACTTTTCCCTTCATCTTACCTGCGAGAGCCATGTTTTCTCTATAATATTTCTTCTTATGAAGATCCTCATTCCAAAATTCCTCTTGGATGAAGTCGTCCCATAACTTATTCTAATCCGAAAACTTGTCTCGAGCAGCTATACCTTTGATAAATGGTTTCCATTCCTCAGAATCCCTTCAAAGCAGTCCTCACTAATTCAAAATCTGGAACGTTATCACCAATGGTAGCTAACTCATCACGAACTTGAGAAGCCCTCGTTAGATACGAAACCACTCCCTTGCCATCTAACATCTTGTTCTTGAGCTTCTCTCTCAATACCAACAACCAGTTCTCGTTCTTATTCTGGAACAAGTCCTGAAGAGCCTTCCACATATCATGTGCAATGTTCTTCCTGGTAAGATGAGGTATCAAGTGATCTTTTACTCCATCTAGGATGATTAGCTTTGTTGAATGGTGTTGTCATTGATGTCAACCCTAGAGTTTTACTTTGACTAAACACCTGTCATTGATGTCAAACTATTAATGAACACTCTTATTATTTGTCTGAATTACATCAAGTTGGAAGCTCCACTAAAAGGATATCTAGAAACCCTAGCTCTAGGGTTTGGGTTCCCTAGTCTAAGGACATACCCCATACATTTTGAGAGTTTTTGAAGAAGGAGATCACTGAATATGCTTTGGTAATCCTCGTCAAGATGTTTCCGGTGGTATGTGGCACGCCACGAGAGACCTCACAATTTGTGAGTTATGCTAGTTTGAAGTTGAAGGACCAAATTGTGGTCAAAACCCCATGAGGTGATGATGTGGCATGCCATTATATGTTGACCTAAAGTCCATCACTCTTGATGGTCCAAGGTCAAATGTAGATGAGGTGGCTTCCAAACATAATTGTTAATTTGGCAGCGCAGCGACAAATTCCAATCATTGGGCTAGATTCCAATTTCCAAGAGGACCAAAATTGACCTTTGAAGCACTGGATTTGGATAAGGGAAAGTGTATTTTTGATGTCAAGCGCACAATGACACATTTGATCAAGTCGGCCTAGACACTAATTAACCCTCCTCCAATGCCTATAAATTCATGACACCTCAATTTCATTTGGACATCCTCATATCACAAGCATCTCTTCTCTATTTGGTTCGTACAATCTAAAATTGCAGGGGCTTCTCTTCACACGTGCGAGTAGAAGAAAGAACATTTTCAGGAGGCCAAAATTTTGAAGTTCATTTGCACTTTGACCAGTGTTGACCACCTGTTTTGGAGCTGATTTTGAGTTCAATCTCTTTGGCATATTTCTGTTTTGGAAGGCCGAGTTTGTTGGCACAAAAACCGAGAAATTTTGGGCTGTTTGACTTGGGTTGACCGCAGGAAAAATTGTAGACTTGACCACAGTAGTTTCCCTCTTCTTTGACTGAGTTTGACTGAGTGTTCTTAGATTGTTTTGGGCTAACTTTGACCAACACTTGAGGCCGAATTGGAGGACTGTTGTTCGAGCTCTTGGAAGGCTAAATTGATTGTTGACTTTGATTGGTTAGGGCACATTTTGACTGTTGACTTGGACAAAATTGTAGATTATGACAATTGACCAGATTTGACTATTGGCACACATTTTTGGATATTGGTTGGTTGAATTGTTGAACAAGTCAAAACTTTGACTTTGATTCTTGTTTATGGATTTGGGTTCATTGTACTCTCTACTGAACATTTTATGACAATCTAATAGAAGAAGAATTTCAAAGGGTTCCCCCCATTGTGGGCTTTTTCTCTTGTTAGTGTCTCTTGTTGATGTTTTGATTATCTCTTATTGTCATTGCATTTATTGTTCTATCTTCAGTTACTATTGATTATTGGAAGAATTAATTATTCTTGAAAAGATTGCTTATTGAAGAAGCGAATTGGGCTAAAGTAATTGAAATAGCATAGAGCAATGGAAAATTAACAATAATAAGGTTAAATTAATAATTTATGTGGGGATCTATTAATTGTTGACTCTCCTTGGTTAACAAATTTGTGGAACATTACTCTAAAATAAATACAATTACAAATATCAATCAACATAATTCATATTTTTGATGATCGATCCTCCTAAACTTTGAGGTCAACCCCTCCATTCAAGCCACCATTTTAGCCCTATAAGAAACTATTAAAACATCGTATGATTTTCCCTCCAAATATAAGAACATCAATGAATATTTTTGTGATCTATTCTAAAATTCGACCCCTGTGGAAATAACGAAGAGATCAAACAATAGGGTTTGAAAATTTTGTGTTTTATTCTTTTTGGGATTCGTATGTTACATGGTTGTTGTAGGTCTTATATACAGGAGTATCTCAATTTTGTGCAAAGATAAAACATTAATTTGGATAGTGATCTTTGAACTTGTCACTTCAAATCAACGAAAGTCTTAGTGGTGAATTACAATGGATTCGACCCTATTCTACAGGTCTATGGTAGGTTCGCTTTGTGCAAAATTCACATAATTTCTTTGTGGATTAAGACCGAGCTTACATAGTTGATGAGGGTATTATATTTAAGCTCCATTTTAAGTTCCTTGGCACAGTGGATTAAGTTTCACTCTGTAAAACTTTCAATTCAGGCCTCAAAATTCTATTTTGGCTGGTGCGACCTCACATACTTGTGGCTAAAAATCAAAGAACTATTGTTTGTGGCCTCTTTCTTATGCAAAACATCCTTAATTCAACTCTACACATAATAAATCTTGGACTGTGACCATTCTTTGAACATGTGATATATGTAGCTATGTCATTCGGCCTTTCAGTCTATGAAGTTTTCCAGAACGGTGAAATACTAGTCGCTATAGATTTGTAAGTCTTGTTTATCATTTGAAGCTTGGGTAACCATACTTCTCTACATTTTGACAACCCAGAATTATTAAGATCACTGCATCCTACCCAAGAAATAAATGAGTTCAACAATCAATGTATTCCCTATTGTGATCTTGAGTAGACTTGTGTAAATTCTCTATGATACAATCTGTCCAGACAAGTTGTTGAATCCTTGGCAATAGTAAACCGTCTTACTTTGGTTAAAGACTTTGTTCAAGGAATGGAGCTAGTTTTGCAAAAGCCTATGTCATAGTGATAACACCTCGAAACTTGACAGTAATAACAGTATATGCTGGATATAGAAACATGTGTGAAAGTCTTGTGATTGAAAATAGCTATACATTTGCTGGACGAAAGGTTTGCTTCAAATCTATGAAATCCTATTACTTTAGCTCAACACCTACAAACAATACAGAGATATCAAATACTGATACAGTGTTTGGGGTTTGTTCTTCATACTCTACAAAAGTTATCTTTGGCAAGGTTCTTCTCGTGGCAGGTTTCATTATATGTTAAAGAGATAGTGAAAATAATGGACTTGCTTTAATAAAATGTTACATGACAAATTGTCCACTTTACAGTGTACATAGTGACCTTAATACACAACAAACTCATGATAGTGTGATAGAGACAATGATTTGATATTTGATTGCTAAACCAGAGTGGAGTATCCTTGTAAATCGAGCTTTCGTCTTGACAGTGTTGTGCCTTTTGTAACGTTGATTGTGAGCCTAGATATGTTACATTGATATGCATGCCCATCCGATGATTAACTAAACAGGTAGTGTGACAATGATGTTATTGATGATAGTGACTCTTGTTGTGATGTGATGAATTGACTTGACATAACAGTGGCTTTATGACAGTATGTCTGCAGTGTTATGAAAATGATCTACATGAGAGTGCACTTGGTATTTGACATTGTATTTTTGTACTTGACGATGTTCCTCGTACATGACAGTTTCCTTGTGATGATAACAATTACCTGGGGACATTGTGTGGATGTTGGCTTGATGACATGACAATACTTGACTAACATAACACAGTGATACTTGGTAGAGTTGAGTTTGGTATATCAACAACTATGACAGTGTGAGTGTGGCAGTATTATGTAGTAGTCAGCTGATGTGGCAGCTAGGGCTTACTTTTCCAGATTGTGCAGTGGGTTGTTTTAGCTTTGTGATTGAGCAGAGGCAGGATTGTGTTTGAGGTTCGATTGTACAATGGTCAGTTTGAGCAGTGAGGCTGCCAGGACTTGACGGTGATATACATACCGAGCAGAGTTGCAGAGCCTTCATTACAATTTCTTTATATTGATTTTGAGCGCAAGGGGATCTAGTCTGAAAATTGTGAAACATGGTTCGCAGTTGATCAAGGTGGTAGGGTGGTGCAAGGCATGTGATTGGAGTCACCTTCAGGTTGGAGCCTAAGAACACTTCAGGACGGTAGGGTGGTGCTAGGTCAGGTTGTAGCCTACATAGGGCATTGGAGCGTACGTTGAGTTGCAGCTGGTACACAGGGTGTTAGAGCATCTGATCTAGGGAATTGGAGCATCCTCCTATTTGCAGTTGGTAAACACGGTGTTGGAGCATCCTGCAAGTTGGAGCCTGTAAATCAGGGGGTTGGAGCCTCCTTCAGTTGGAGCTGGAAACTTGATGTAATTATTTTTGAAGACAAATATTAAAAAGTGTTCGATGGTTTTTGACCCGGAGGGGGTTTTCCACCTTAAAATCTCTGTCGACTGTCTTGATTATTGTGCATTGTTGAATGGTGTTATTTACTGTTGACGAATGTTTATATTTATCTGATGCTAATGATAATTAATGTTTTGAAGATTAAAATTAACTAATTGGAAAGAAATACCAATTCACCCCCCTCTTAGTATTTCCAACAAGCTTGGCCTTCGCATCCAACTCGTCAAACTCAACCAATTCTTAAGGAGTTGTTGGCTCAACAATCTCCTTGTCAACAATCTCCCATATCTTGTTCACCAACAAGACTAGCATGATCCTTTCTTTCTAAGGACTATAGTCAGATAGGCCATCCAACCTATCCTCATACCTCAGACTAGCAATCAACTTGGCCATATTGTTAGTCCTTCAACAACAATTAATCAACTCCCTCTTAGGCTTCTTATTGTGCACACTCTGATTCAACTGTCCCTTCAAAGTAGCTTTGATACCGTGTTGAATTTTCCTTACACTCTAGGTTTGGTCTATGGCTAACCAAGCACACAAACACACCAGAAATGCTCAACCATGAAGAACTTCACACAATGAAAATGTAACAATAGTGAATCAATGAAATACACAGGACAAATATTTGACCCAAAACTTGTTTTTGTTATTCCTTCAATAAAATAAACGTAGGGCTCTCGTACAAAGGATCATGGTCCTTACAAAGCCTTGATACATGACTACTGGGGCTTGAGGTAAACTCCCTTTGGCCATCAATTTGCCCAAAAGAACAATGACAAAAACAACCAACTTACATGCTGATGTAGCCTCTTTTTCAACAGTCCTTTTAGTCCTCTTTTGTCATTGACACCTGACTGTCCTTTGCCTCTTCTTGCAGAGAAATTGATCCTTTAATGTCTCTGCCCAATCAACTACTCTTTGTGATCAAGTCCTTCAGATCATAAGCATTTCCAGCTCTCAAAATATCACCAACTCACAGTGGATCTTGACCTTCAAAATCACTATATAATCTTCCCTCAAACATGGTTGTCCAAAGCTCCTTTTTCTGGACAAACTTCAAGTATCACACTTCTGCGATCACCTACAACAAAACAGTAGCCCTTATACCTTTCGCTGGCCTTAGGCCTGAGGTTCCTCGACCCTGTGCCACAAAACTTCTGAGGCCTCTTGACCCACAAACTTTGCAGCCTTCTAAGCTTAGCCTGCAGCCCTATATACCCTTGTGCTTGATCTTGAGGGAACTCGACCCTCTTTCCAGCCACTTGAGAGGCCTTTTGGCCTTCCTGTCAGAAAGAATTATGGCTTCAACCCTCTCTCAAATAACATAATCAAACTCGACCTAGATAGAGATACACCACGACCCTTCCTTCTTGCACAAGACCAAATGTTCAGTAGACCAGACCTAGAAGGAGTAACTCAACCTCCTTCATTAGACAAACTCTTCCTTAAGTCTCAAAAAAATTATCCTTCCTCAGATCTGCGACTTCTTCACTAGGGCTAATGTTTATCACAAGATTAGTTGCAATGATGGTGAGACCTCTCCATGGTCTCTCATATAAATAGCTCTCCAACTATTGACTTAGGGGCCCTTTGATCCATTAAAGGTGTCCTCTTACAATAATAAGATTAAACAATGAATATCTTTGGGTCTTTATCCCACAACATTGGGTCCAAATCCCACCAACTTGGGTACTTTTCCCAACTTAAGCCCTTTTGGTGGGTCAATTCCACACAAGTCAAGTACCCTAGACTTATGGGAGTACCTCCCAAGCTACACTTCTCAACATAGACTGTCTGGTTTTCAAATGAGGAGAATTTTTCTCCTATGGGTTACTCACTTTTGGTGGGTAACAAGCATTTAGGCATGGTGTGCTAGCACTCCCAAATCATCTCAATGGTGTCCATCATCATCTAGGTTTTAAAACAAGGAAATGCCCATCAAACAGGGTTAAGGCCAGCATGGGGGTGTCCTGGGTTCATTTGGGCACATCATCAAAGAAACCAATGCCTTGGCTTCCTAGCTCAACATTTCAACATCTGAAGTTGTAGCAAGGGGTATACAACCATGTGGAGGCTCCTCAAAGCCCGACATTCATCTAAGGAGGGAAACATTAGGGTTGCAAAGTCATATCTATTCTCAAGACTCGACAAGACGTCCTGTGGATGGTGCTGGAGAGGTGTCAAACCATCCCTCAAGGGATCTTTGATGCATGTGTAATGAACCACCTAAAACATACCCTCAAGATCAACTGAGATCAACATCGTTAGGGATAAACACCATTAAAGTATCATGGTGGACCATGTTCAATGTTAGGGACACAAAAATAGTTCACACAAACCTTGCCTTCCAATGTCTTTCTAGCTCAGGATTTGTAATTAAGTCACCACACTTGTGTTAGGAATGATTATTCCATTAGTCCTATCAAGTGCTTCCATCCCCAAGGGGAAGGGCATTTCATAGGTAGACCGATCAATCCATAGATGCATGTAATAAAGGTGGTGATGGAACAGGGAAGACTTTAAGGATGATGGTCATAGCCATGGTACGAACTAAAGGAGGTCCAACATCTCTAAGTCACTAAGAAACCGGATTCGCTGAAAAGAGGCTACGTGTTCGAATCCCATGAATCAGACACGATTCGTTGGGGATTCGAATCCTAGAATGGGACACGTCGTGAGTCACCAGATTCATCACTGCTCTCCTTTGCATCCTCCTCCTCCCCTGTATCCGCGGGTTTCATTTTTTGGGGATTCGAATCCCAAAATCGGGACACGTTAGGACACAACGTGTCCCGATTTTGGGAATGAAACCCGCGGATACAGGGGAGGAGGAGGATGCAAAGGAGAGCAGTGGTGAGTCTGGTGACCATGATGATGAGGACATTGATGCTGATTTTGATGATGACTATGAGGATTGTTGACTCATGAATCATGGGCTATTTATTGCCTTGAGGCTTGTATACCTGTAGTTGTTTTATATTTTCTGTTTCTATTTGGCATTTGCCATTGGCATTGCACTACCTATGTAACACATTTTGATTTGATGACTTAGTGAGAAAACTACAGTTGTCAGTGTCTTTATCTTACTATCTTGTAAGTTGTCTTTCATTTATGAATCATGATTTATGTGACATGTATTTGAATTTTGTATGTACTATGCATGCTATAATGTTACCAACTTACTTTGTAAATAGTGAAACTAACATCTAGATGAAGATCTATGTTTGAAATCAATGAATTTGTATCATTGATGAGAATTTGTATTATTAAATATCTAATTTTAATATATATATATATATATATATATTTTAATAAAATAATATATAACAAATCCTATGTGTCCTGTTCCGGGGGGTCAACGTGTCTGAATCCGACTCTCGAATCCCCATATCCTACGAATCCCGAATCCCCATGTCAGGTGACTTAGCTAAGTCATATAATGAGAAGAGGGAGCAATCATGGATGCATGAGCTAACCCTTTTCTTGATCTACTTTTTCCACCCATCTAGTGTGCCTTTTACTTTAATAATTTATCTTTATTTCTTGCATAACATAGGAAACTCAACTTGCTTTGCGCTTTTCCAATACCCCTTAAAGATGTAGCAGTTTATTACTCATTGGGGTTGGGACATTCATTAGTTATTTTATTAGATAGAGCATGAAATGCTGAGAAATAAGGTGATGGCTAATGAGGGGGTTAGAGCTCATGCTAGTTCCAATGAAAAATGTAATCAAACCAAGATATGGATGTGGATTAATAAAGGAAATGTTGAAGGTGTCAAGTATGGATTACCTTGGGCTCACTACTTCAATCAATGCCTCCTATTAGTGCACCTCCTAAAGGAAGGACCGCGGGGGAGGTCACACTGAACTAGGGGCAAAGGATAACCTCCCAGGTGAAGCATGAGAACAAAGGTACAAGCAAGTGTGATCAATTATTTAGCTTAGCCTGTGATCCATATTGGTATGCCCCAAAACATTAAATGAACACACATGACTATAGAAATGGTTAGTCTACCTTCTGATAGATGACCCACCTTCCTTTATGAAACATGCCAGATAAGAGAGAGCATTGACCAAAGCATAAGTGGAGAATGCTTTGATGTAAAGTTATCAGTGGGCCATCATAGGGCTACTGGTTGGCTAGTTGATCAATGTGGGGGGGGGGGGGGGGTGGGTTTCTCATATGATATGGGCTACCCACTTTTGGTGGGTAACAATCCCTACCCTCAAGTCCTTTCATCCTGGATAGGATTGGAAGCTTGGGGATAGATCTACTTGGACACATGAATTAGGGTAGCCATTGGTTTTGGTAGGGGTCACCACACTATGTAGGGCTAGTCCAGCGCATGTCTTAAGTGCACCTATGTCGTTTTGACATGGTCATGTCTCATAGAGTTTTTATGCATCTCCTTGGCCATGGTATAGTTTAACTCAATTTTTTTACATAGCAGTCTCACAGCTCACAACATTCCATGTTTTATGGGGCACCGCACAAATCCCAAGGCACAAGTCTCCCCAGTCCAAAGTACAAGGGAAAAATGTTCAGCATGATGTATACTTGATATGCCATGTGGAAGTTTTGGTAAATGAAGGAATCAAGCAAAAATCACTCCTCTAAGGTGCTCATACTCTCTCTTAGCCACATGGGGGGTAAAAATGGCCAAAGAAGGTCATTCCTTGACATGAATGGACAAAATTTATGTCAAAGTTGAACTAAATCACACTTTGGACAAAACCCAGCTGCCATAATCCATCAATCAAACAGGGCGTTATTCATGCAAGCAAAAATCAACCTCATTGCTAGCTCAATGGTGGCAAGATTCAAGTGGGCATAGAGGTAACGTCCTAGGTCCAAATTGGGCAAGTGATAGCTTGTTGGAATCCTTGTGATGTGGTCTACCTCCCTCAAGCGAAACACTGGACAAATCTAGTAGGGCTTTTTCTCCACAAGGCAGCTATTGGTATTGGTAAAAACAAATGCAAATTCATATGTGGGAGTCAAAGAAGGGTCAAATTAGTTTTTGGGCTGTTATTGCCCTCATTTAGCTTGGTCAATGTCAAATAAAACTCACACATGGGAATGCAGGGTCCCAACATTGCTACTCCTAGCCAAGTTGAGCCTCTTGTGGGTTAATTAATTCTTTAATGCAGAAATTATTTTTATGAATCAACTTAGTCTCCAAAATGTGGTTGAAAAGTCAAATAATATTATTTTGGGAGAGTCAAAATAGTTGTTATCTAGCCATTACAAGAAAAATTATATAAAAGCTAGATCCTCCTCCCATTAGTTGTTGAACTGTGAGATCATTCATGTCATAATAGAAATTATTTTCCTAGTGTAAACGTTTGTGTGGATTGATTCTTCTATTCTCTTTCTTCTTTGTTTTATGCTGCAACAGTTCTTCACAGAATAGACACAGGTACTTACAAATTACTACAAGGATAGTGGGTTGATCCATTGAGAAACAACAAACATGTGGAAGGGGAGATCAGGGCACTAGACCTGATCTCTACCTTTGTTGGTACTGAGAGGTAATCAAACCCAAGTGTTGGACAGACCCTTAGTGGGGGTTCCTTGAGCAAGGGTTAGAAGCCTAATTGGTGTCATAGTTGGCCCAATTCTCATTTCATTATTTTATTGGATATATCCTGGATGTGGAGTCAATGTCACATTATTGTGTGTATTTTGATCCATATTATTGCTGAAATCAGAGTGCAAATCTCGAGTGCTTTAGGGACAGGATTTTACTTATTTGACAGCCAGTTACTATGTTTGCATTTCCAGATGCTAAACATTTCAATAATGTTATAGATTTGAATTTATTATGGAGATGTCTTAATCTTTTCAAATGATTTTATATTTCTGTACTTTTTTGTATGTTTTTAGTTACCCTTTTTTACTCCTTTTGGTCTTCCCATTACTGATTGTTTTTGTATAATGAGGCCTTAATCCTAAGGAATATAGCGGGCCTACTTAGAGTGATTTTTAATATGTATATCTAGCTATAAGATCTCTTTGTTTGTAAATGGGGAACATGCGTAGATATTGAGGAAGTAATTACATTGTGAAGTTTCCATTTTTTTATTCCTCTCATCAGAAGCTTCTTAGGTTGAATCAGTTCGTAAAGACTGCAAAATTATTTTCAAGAACCTTTTGTGCATGAAATTGTATGTATCTGGTAAAGTTTCCAGTAGATTTCTTTCAATTTAGCAATGTTTTGACAGCCTGACTTATCATCTAGTCTTTTCTAATATGTTAGAAAACCCAAATGGCAAAGGATACATTACAAAATTTCTCCTCTATACATATGTTCTATTCTGCTTGTACAGTAGTGTCATTTATCGAACACTTCTATGGTGGTTTGGTATCTGGTAAAGTTTCCAGTAGATTTCTTTCAATTTAGCAATGTTTTGACAGCCTGACTTATCATCTAGTCTTTTCTAATATGTTAGAAAACCCAAATGGCAAAGGATACATTACAAAATTTCTCCTCTATACATATGTTCTATTCTGCTTGTACAGTAGTGTCATTTATCGAACACTTCTATGGTGGTTTGCATTTCAGGCCGTATTCTTTGGGGGAGAAGATAATCTGCCCACATTTTTAGTTCGTCGACATATTCAGGGCACTGATATCACAGTTGACCCTTGTGCTGCAATTCTTGTCATGTTTGTTGCTGGTCTCCTTTGTGTGGGAATCAAAGAGGTATGCTCTGCTGTTGGTTTGCATTCAGTTGGAGAAGCATTTGAATTTTGTACATCTTACTTCAACCAATGTCCTAAATGTATTTCAAAAACCTTGGAATTTTGGTGGTGACAGAGTGCATTGGTGCAATCCCTTGTCACATTTGCAAATGTATGTGTCATGTTGTTCGTCATTATAGCTGGAAGCGTTATTGGTTTTCGGACTGGTTGGGCTGGATATGAGCTGTCCAATGGGTGAGATTACATTTTTTCTTCCATCTTTGATCAATCTTCTTTTGTAGCTTTAGGAATCTTTCTAATGACATTACAGGAAAAAGTTTGATGTCTGATTTTAATATGAATATGTTGATGCTGAGCTTTTAGCTGAAACAACCAATGTTCCACGAAGTTTCTGGGACAGCCGACTGTGAGAGCAGAGAGATGTTCACGGGGACAAGTGGGAGCACCTCCAAGTTTTAGGGAAAGTCATTGGGGATGGGGGGACATTAGAATCTTAGATTACTTATCAAAGGGGTCCCTGTGTCTAAAGCTATACAAATAAAAATAATAACGATAAAATCCCAACAATAACAATTCATCCAATTCATCATTGTGCAATCCAATGGAAATGCTATAATCCTAAAATCCTGAAAACTGTTAAGTTTGCTGAATTCTGAATGCGATATGAAATTCGAGTTTCTCCATATGAAGTCCGATGGGGTTGGAAACACTATCAAACATCTTGAAACAGATAATGGTAATCTTAAAAATTTAAGGATAGAAAAGGTAAGATGAAGGAGAACGATAGAAAAGGTAAGATAAGGAAAATGCTGACTTGAAAAGGTAAGATAAAGGAGAATGTCAACTTCTACTTTAAGAGTTTAATATTACCATTAATTACCAAGGCCACAAACTCGTCAAATCTCTATCTCCTATCTTTGTTCTATCTTAAAGGGTTGTTGGACAAAAAATCAGGGGTCAGGGTGCCTATGTGTCCCTCATTTGGGGATGGTGTAAATTTTGAACCTTTATAGTAAAGCAATGCACACATAGATTCTTAATAAAACAGAAAGGTAAACAATAGCAATCACACACAATACTCGTAGATTTACTCCGGAAACCTTTAACTGGGAAAACCAACAAATGTTTAGAGCTACACCTCTAACTCTCATTGTATTAACTTCATGATTTACAATACAATATATAGGATCCCACAGCATCCAAAACCTTAATCCATTGACCTGGTTTAGATACCTTGATTGGAATTACATAAAACCATTGGCCGAACCAAAGAAGAGGTCTATTATCACAAATTCTTGCACCTTAGTGCAAAGCCTGCGTAGACAAGTGTAACATGAAAGTCTTACCATTTTCACCTTAGTAATCACTTTCCTCATTTTAAATAAGGATAAAATCCAACAAAAGGGAGGATTCCCTAGCAACTTCAAGGAATCCTATAGCAAGATGGGATCAAGTCTACGGCCTCCTATTTTAGTTACTCAAACAGACCACCACTAAATCAATTATTCAAACTGAAACAAGTTGGTTTAATCAAAGCAATTTTCAGATTTATGTGGCTGAAGTATCCAAGACATTTTTGATATTTGTCGAGTGAAGATAGGCCAAGAGGATACCCTAAACATTATAAATAAAAGAAAAAACTATGGTTGTGTAAAACTTGTGTGAAAGCTAACAATCTTTGGCAGTATATCAAGTTACAATAGTAGAAATAATTCAGCCCTTTGAACAAATAAGCATGCAATAAACTAGGGCTGAAAATGCAAGTTAAACTAGGTTTATAAACAATTAATTTATGAAATAATAATGGCACATAACATCCCTAACAATGCAAGGTGTCAAGCCCTAGAGGGCTGAAAATTCAATTAGCAATGCAATAAATGATGTTTAAATGTTAACTAAACCCTAAACATCTAGCTTAATTATTGCTGAAAATTGAAGTACAATTACAAATAAACCCTAATCTAACCCTAGAATAATAAAAGAAAAGTTAGATTTTGATTTCAGAGATTGACTTAAGGGATTTAAGACTAGTGCCCATTATTTTTTTGGGCTTATGGAGTCTAACCATGAACTTCCTTGAAAGAAAATGAAAAATGGATCTTGGATAAACCCTAGGGTAGTCTATTGCAAACCCTAAAGTTCCATAGAAAGATAACTAGAGTAGTCCACTAAAAACCCTAGAATATCTTCCTATGTCCTTCAACAACCCTTAAAATTTTTATCCCAAGGGATGGTTCTCCACTAGAATGCTTCACAGGGTTTACAAGATAAGGTCTATTTAAGAGAAATACAAGGAAAAATGTACTTTTACCACTTGTAAGCACATTAACACCTCATACATTCAATAAACATATCCACAATGATTTAGAAAGAACACTACTAGGCAAACCAATGCTCATCAATGAAACTCTAGTCAAGAATCATTGTTCAAAACTTGAAAAAGCATTCATAGATCATCTCTCCAATATAGCGCATAAATCATTCATCTATAGCAAATTATGTAAGAGAAGAAATAGACAAGTAGGAATGAATCTCCACCTTCAACAATGTTTCCAATGAAGGCTAGCACTCCCCTATTCATACAAGGGACACCAAGCACTTAGCTTTGTTTTGCTAATATCCACTAAAAGCCCCTATAATATTCAAATTCCATGATACAAGGTGGATAGGTCTTAAGCCAACCCCAAAAATAGCCTCAAAAATGAAAATACAATGCTAAAACATGAAAATGTTCTCCAAAAATACCACATGTGTGAATGTAGGGGGCTCATAAGGGTGACATCTCCAAAAGGGGTGTAAATGGTCCAAAAGTTGTGTCCCTCTCCAAAAAGTGCAATGTATCATCAAGGGGTTAGGCCTCCTCATAAAAAAGTCATGTCACATCATGAAAAGTGCCACCTCATCATTAAATGTGCTAAGTCAACTCAAACAAGTGCCTCGTCATATGGGTAACATTCGAGATCATCACCATGATGTCATCAAGAAGAAGGGCTCCATGACCTCTCCAAAGAGGTGTACAATCATCACCAAGTCCAACATCATCAATCCAAGGGCTAACATCATTAAGGGATACAACAAAGTCAAGGGGCTTCATGCCCTCTCCAAGTGACATGCCGAGCTCAAGTGTGCAATGTCCTAGCTCCAAGTTGCAACATCCATGGTCCAATGAGTGGAGTGTATCAAGTAAGGTGCAAAGTCATCTCATGGTCAAACACTCATCACTAAGGCCTCAACACCCATGATCAAGTGCCATCTAAAGGGCATGCAACATCATCCATGAAATGTGGGAGTGGATGATCAATGTTCTCCAAAGGACCATGTACATGTATGCATCATAATCAAGCAAGGCTCAGGGAATCAAGTGAGATCAACCAACATGCATACAAGAGTCAATGTGACATAAAACGTGAATCATACTAAATGCAAAAGCCAATAGGTATCTTGATTCTTGTTCAAACTTCTCCAAAGGACCATGTCCATGTATGCATCATCATCAAGCAAAGCTCAAGGAATTATGTGAGATCAACCAACATGTATATAAGAGTCAATGTGACATAAAAAGTGAATCATACTAATTGCAAAATCCATGTGGGTATCTTCTTCAAACTTCACACTAGTTCATGAACTTATGCAATTTTCCAAATTAAGGTATGGGAGGGCCATTAGCTACCCCTATTAGGTGCTCCCAAATGACCAGGAAAGGAAAAAATCCCCAGGGGGAGGAGCAGTTCTTGGCCGACCCTCCAATTGATGGGTATCTTCTTCAAACTTTAGACTAGTTCATGAACTTATGCAATTTACCAAATCTAGGTATGGGAGGGCCATCAACTACCCCTATTAAGTGCTCCCAAATGACAATGAAAGGAAAAAATCCCGAAGGGGAGGGACAATTCTTAGGCCGAACCTTCAATTGATAGTGTAAGTGGTAAGTGATATGGTTAAAAGGGTGCACTTCATTATTTGTGTTATAGTCTTATATGTGAGCTATGTAATACCATCATCCATGAGTGCCTTTATAGAGGGAGTGCTTCTTTCTTGAGTTACCCTTTCCTTGGCCTTCATTTTTCCACCCTTTACTAAGACTTTTACTTTGCCTTGATTGGCTTGTTTAGCAAGCTTTCATTAATTTCATTTAAACCCCCATTTTTAGTATGGGCAATTCATTGCTCATACAGGTTGGTATGTTTATTTTAAGTCCCTTTACTTTGATAGGTGTGATGTGCATGGGACAAGGGGTGATGGTCTCATATGAAGAGGTAGAAATCAATTTATATTGGCCTTTAACTTTATCACTCACCTCTTGCCTTTCTTTTGCATTTTGAAATTTTGCATTTTCTCTTCCTTCCTTTTTATCTTGCAGCATCAATCTTTGGGTATTTCCAAGCCCCTTCTTCTCATAGGATGAGAGACCATAAGGAACTAGCATGAGCCACTGACAACAACCAACTGAAGGAAAGGACAACATAGAGAGATAAATGGAAAGTGCTAAGTATGGAAGGATATGGACATGCTATTGCTATCTAGGCCTCCTATTCGTGCCCCTTGTGGATAGTGAAAAAAAATCCCTAGGGTGGTTACACATGAACACCATGGTGAAATAAGGCAACACACATAATTTTTGAGCATCATGACCTATTATCTGACTTCAACCCTTGATATTTACCTAAATGCTTAAAATTTTAAAATGTAAACACTCTGTACAAAAAAAATTGCTAATGTACCTCATGTGTATTCTACCACCATCATCAAATGAGAATGTTGGTAAGGTGTTTGGGTGTGATATAAAAGAGGCATTTGAGGAGCTATGGTATGTGGAGAATGCTAGTTATCATCTTTGGGACAACTATCTACAATATGGGTTGTCGCCGCAAGAGCTCATACGCCTTATGAGGGGGGCTCATAAGGCGAGGGCCGACCCTATGGCAACAATGAGGAGAGGTTTCCAGTGTAACCTCAACAATCTTCCTCATGCTATGTTTTAGAATTTCACCACAAGTGAGGCTTCCCTATATTCACCTACATGGGTAATCTAGTTATAAGGCTCAAGGTGATATGAGTAAACTAGGGAAATACACCTAAATTGGACAAGGCTCAATTCTCCTTTATAAAGGAGCAATGTATTCTAATCCTAGACTAGCTAAAGGCTTATACAAGCTAGGGCTTATTGATATGCAATGCTAAAAGAGGACCTTAAAAAATAGAAGTTAAGGAAAGGGTTGTGAAGCCTCAAATAGGCTTCAAGTTAAAGCTTGGCTAGGGATCGGGGTTTTTGAGGCACAAAATTGCTTTAGAAAAGATGAAATCAACCCTATTCAGGGAGGTTTTGCCACAATTAAAGCTATATTTTATATTTAAAAGGTTTATAGAAGCAGAACTTGAAATTTCATCAACAAACATCCACCCAAATTAGCCCTAGAAAATCCCTAGTGGCTTGCCTTAAAAATCCTAAGAGATATAAAAGAAAAGAAAATATTTTGATTTTGATGATTTTTTATCAACACAACCTTGCCTAGTGCCTAATCCTACTTGGGCAAATGGAGTTTTAGGGCAAATTTCAAAGGAAAATGAAAATTGATTGGAGTAAGGGGGAAAATATGCTTTCCTCTTGTAAAACCCTAATTATCTTTTTTGTGAGGGGAGAAATTAAATAGAAGATGTGCATTAGGAGTTGTTCTATGGTTTTCAACGAAGAGTATATTTAACATGCACAATTTTACCAAGATTTCCAACAAACAATATGCTTTTAGTCATGGAACATTTAGAAACCCTAGCATATGTTCATTCACATGCAAAAAATAGAAAGATCAACAATAAACTTATAAATGCATCCAAGAAAATCCTTCTTTCAATCCCAAAAAGATGTCTCCAACGCAATAATCAATCTCCAATAGCAAGATGCTCCATAAAATGACATCTTTACTAGTGAAAAGACAAGGCAATTCACATTCTAGAGAAGGAGAGCCGAATTCACATGTGTGATGATCATGAAAAGAGTGAGTGGAGGGATCCTCTATTTATATGGGTTCTATCCCTTCACTTTTACAAAAATATTAAGCCTACAAGCCGTAAAAAAAGTTTAACTTTGAGTGTTTAACAAGACATGGTGTTACAAGCCAATCCCATAGCTCAAAACAATAAAACTATGCTATAAATTCCCACATGTGTGGGTTGATGTCCTCCAAAAGCATGATGCCATCTCCTTTTTGAGCCATAAATGCTATGAAAGGAGTGGGATGGGCTAGTGATATGTCCCATCATCATAATCAACTCCAAGACTTGAGGGGAGACCTTAAGAAGTACCTCAAAGTGCCTTAATGTCCAAAAACCATTCTCTAGGTGCCTTGTAAAATATTGTAGCTCGGATAGGTGTTCTAGCCTTGAGAGGTGTCACTAAGGCTAGGAACACAAAGAAATGAATTATCTCCAAGCCCATGTAATTTTTCCTAAGTTTCACCTAGGGAAAATGTCTTAATTAAGTTAATTAATGATTTTTAAATATTTCCTAAGTTAAAACTTAGGAAAATTGGTTAATTAATTGGCATTAGTTGAGATAAGGTCGATTTGCCTCTAGAAGCTTCTTGAAAGTTTCTAAGATGATCTTAGCCATTGATTGGGACAAGATAACTTCTAATCTTGGTCGTTCATTTGTGAATGAGAGATTATAAAGGGAAATCAATGGGCAGCATTGGAGCACATTGAGTTGAGTATTGTTGGGTGAGTTTCAGTGTGACACCAGGAGGGTTTCAACAACAGTAATTGAGAAGGATTTTTTCAGGGTTTATTCTTCATTCGAGAGACTTCTAGCTTCTGAGTTTCAGAGGGAGGTTTTGCTGGCTGAATTATTTTCTATAGAGGGGGGTCGAGATTTTCTCCAGGATGTGAAGGGTCCATGCCATTTGCTAGAGGAGGTTGAATTCTTCTAGGTTGCATGTGTGGGCTGAGAGAGGGATGTGTACAAGAGCCGAGTTGATTCTTGAGGGCCGTATGGTTTGCAGAAGGAAGGCCGTGGGATTTTCCTAGCTGATTTGATCAATAAGAGTGATGATCGATTGGCCAATGTCAGACATGCAATTTCTCATTAGCAGATTTGCTAAAGATTTAATAATAAAACCCTCATCTTGAAAACTACTTTTCCCCATCTTGGGCTTTTTCTAGGGACATTTGTCCAAAAATATTTGTCATTTCTGTGATTGGTTTCTCATATGTTCTGTTGCATTTGAATTTGGTGAATGGCGTTGTTCATGTTTTGATTCATTACTTTCAAGTTTCAATTGAAAATTTAATTTTGTTGTGCATAAGTAATCGAAATAATTCACTCGGTTAATAACAACGTTTGGGTAGTGGAAATTTAACATGCCCTATGTCATCCTCTCAAGGGTTAGATGGGTGATATGGCACTATCTCTCTCCAGTGTTGGGGCTCCAACAGTGAGTACGAGTCCTTCCCTTGTCATCCTAAGGATGACCATCATTATTTGGACTCCAGATCAAACAATGCCCATCAGTGTTAAGGCCAACTTGGGGGCATCCTAGGTCCATTGGGTACAACATCAAGTGAATCCAACACCAAGCAAGAGGAGTTGAATGTTTCTGTTGAATTTTAGAACTATGGGCAGTCTTCATAATGTATATTTTCATCATTTATGTATTTATTATAAGCATGTCCTCCATGCTAGTTTCAGAAACAAATTTTAAAACATATTCTTCATGCTCAAAAGAAAATTATACTATTTTTATTTTTCAGAGAAAATTAGAAGGTTTGTTCTTCAAGACGTTCCAAAAAGGAAAATTTGAATTTGTATTATGTGTCATTGCTCCACAAGATGACCAAGTCGACCCCTCCTGTTCAAGTCGGCCAGGCCCCTTGGAGGCACCCATTCAACTCTCTTGGATGACTATATATAAGCATTTGTTCCTCCTTTATGAGACACACAACTCAACTCACACATAACACAAATACATCTGCTCCCAAACAAAGGAAAGAGGCTGAAGTCAAAGAGAAGTTGACTAAGTCAAAGGAGGAGAAAAAGAGGCTCGCACGTGTGGAAGGAATAGGCCGAGTTTTCTATGGTGACTTTTCTGTGATATGGCCAAACTTCCATGGAAAGAGAAGGCCCAATTTCGGCCTCCTATTGCAGGCCTAGTTTAGACCTTGACTGAGTTTGGTTTGGAGGAGTCTTGGAGGAGGGTTGACTTGGCATCTTGGTGGTTTGTTGGTCAGTTTGTCTATCATCTTGACGTGGATGTCTCTTTTGTTGACTTGATTCTATAAGGAAAGGATTGCTGGGTTTTTCCCTAAGCGGGTTTTCCTTGGGTAAACTTTGTGTTGACTCTTTTGCTTGCGATCTCTATTTTTTTTATTCTTGTATGGTTGAGTTTCAAAAGTATAATTGCTTGATGAAGAAGTTGTAAATGCTAAAAGAAGATATGTAATCATCACAAGTAATTTATCAGTTTTAGAAGTAATTGCTAGTTTGCATTGCACTTGGATTTTCAACATGGTATCATAGCTTTGGTGAAGAAAGAAAGTTGAAGATCACACCTTGCTGAATCTCTCTCTCTCTCTCAAAGAAGTAGTCTCTTATCTCTATGTCCAAGATTTCCGAGGAAATGGCTCCCAGTTGCAAGGAAACAAACATGAAAGAGCATCTAAATTCAAAGCATGGAAGAAGAAGATTGATATTGGCCTAGAAGAACATGAAGTTTTGCAATATGTCCAATGCAAAGTACCTCAACCAGATGAAGATGATGATGAAGAGAAAGCGAAGTTTAGGAAGGGTGGGTTCAAGGCTCAAATAATTCTATTTGAATCTCTCAAGGACCATTTAATCCCATTTGTTTCAGAATTGGCTACATCAAAGGAAGTCTACGATACTCTTGTTAATTTGTACTCAATTAACAACATTGGTAAAAAGATGTCTTTAAGGAATCAAATTCGTGATACAAAGATGTCAAAGGATGAACTTGTGGCCTCCTTCTTCATGAAAATAACACACATAAGAGATCAACTCCAAAGCATTGGTGAAGTCATTTCTGAATCTAAATAGATCACTATAGCAATCAACGGACTACCAGAATTGTGGGATGCGTTTGCATCAGGCATTTGTGCTAGAAAGGATACACCAAGTTTTGAAGAATTATGGACAACTTATACATAAGAAGCGTCTAGGCTTATAGCTAAAGGAAAGATCCAAAGACCTGATGAAGGAGAATCTCGAGCTTTTGCTACAAAATCTAGAAGGAATAATGGAAGTAAGAAGTTTGGCTCTCAAAATTGAAATCTAGGTAGAAGACCCAATCCACAAGGAAAGAGAGACATGTTTAAAGTCAAATGTTATGGATGTCACAAATTTGGACATTATAGAAATAATTGTTCTGAAGCATCAAACGATAAGAAGAGAAAGGGAAGACATCATGCATCTACAACAGAAGATGAGGAACATCCCAAGAAAGTCAAGGATGAAAGTCACAAAGATTTCTATTACTTCTCTGCTCTTACAGGTTCTGTTGAAGATGATGATATGTGGGTGATTGATAGTGGTGCATCAAGGCATATGATAGGAGAACTTGACCATCTCTCAAGTCTATCGAAAGAAAGTTCATCACACAAGGTAGAACTTGGAGACAAGAACAATTATCCCATTGAAGGAATTGGATCTACATCTATCAAGTTGGAGTTAGGAGAGAACGTTCATCTCAACAACATACTTTATGTACCAAGTTTGAGAAAGAATTTGGTTTCCATTTCATGTTTAGAAGATAAAGGTGATAGAGTAGCATTTATTGATGGCAAAGTAGTTGTGTGGCCTAAAGGCTCTAATATAGAAAATGCTAGAACCATTAGTATTCATGAAGGAAGGTTGTATAAACTCCTAAGTCAACCTCCTTAGGCCTTGACACACAAGGATATCAATCCATGTGAATTGTGGCATAGAAGGTATGCCCATCTTCATTACAAAGCTTTTCCTTCTTTGAGTCAAATGGTTTCAGGCATGCCCAAGTTGTAGGTAGATAATGAAGGGGTATGTAAAGGATGTGCTCTTGGAAAGAATGTCAAGAAATCATTCTCTAGCAGTGATAGTAGGTTCAAAGAAATTTTGGATCTAATCCATTCTGATGTGTGTGGTCCCATGTCTGTGAAATCTATTGGTGGCTCTTTATATTATGTGACCTTTATTGATAATTGCTCATGAAAGACATGGATCTATTTCATGAAGACTAAAGATGAAGTATTCAACAAGTTCTAGGAATTCAAGGTTGAGGTCGATAATCCATTAGGGAAGGAAGGAGGCATTAGAGCCTACCCCCCATAAAAACAATTTCATGAGCTTCTAACATGGATTGTGTTGGAAATACTGAGAGTGGGGTGAATCAATATTTCTCTTCAATTAGTTAATTTTTACTTTACAAAGCATTAATTAGCATTATCATCAGATCAAAACATAAATCAACACCATTCAAAAATGCATAGTATCAAAGATAGTAGACACTAGATTTTTAGGTGGAAACCCTTATGGGAGAAAAATCACAGTACTTCTTAATCTAAGTCTTTTCATGATTACATCAGTGGGAAGCTAAACTTCCAAGATTCTCTAGCTACCACTGGAAGGAGGCTCCAACCCCCTAATTTATTAGTTACAACTGAAAGGATTCTCCAACGCCCTAGTTTACCATCTCCAATTGGAAGGACGCTCCAATGCCATTGTTTGCCAGCTCCAACTGGAAGGACACACCAACGCTCTGGTTTTGTCAGCTCCAACTGAAAAGATGCTCGACACCTTGCCTAGGATTCAAGCTACCCTAGCACCACCTTGCCGCTTTGAAGTGTTCAATGTGAAAATTCCTAGTCCAAGGAACCCCTACTGCAACAAAACTAAATCTATTTCACCTACTTGATTTTTAAATTACATTCATCAAGTTATTCTTCTTCTGAATACTGAAGCAAATTACTTTTGCAACCTACACTAATTAAATATGTGATCTCATGAAACAGAAAATAGAACAAAGAACAAGATACATAGGACACACTTATTTTTGGACACAGTAGTCCCTGGAAAAACCCAATGCGGGAAAACCGGTGCAACAACTTTGAGGGTTTTATTATTATGCAGGAGAAATTTCTGAATACAAATCTAGGATGCTCATCTAGCAATCCTTTACAGTGAAAACACTAGCGGTATCCATTGTTGAGGTATCCGTGGTTGTGACTGAGTACTCAGGTGATAGTAGCACACCACAGGTTGATGAGGTGTCAGGAGACATCAGTTGATGAGGAACCGATAGGTACAAAGGCATCTAGATCTATGCCAGAGTTACCAGACGACAATCACCTGCAGCTGATTGGCGAGCATGTCTTGCGTGTTGGATTGTCTATGGAGGAGCAGTTGGAGGCTCATGTTGAGTCCATGATGGAGGAGGATGTGCAACCATCCTTTGGGCTAGCCATTGATGAGGGGCAACATAGAGACTGCACGTTGGGATTTTAGCATAGTTCGTTTCAGAGGCACATTAACGAGATCTACAACGTTATTAGCCCACCCTTATGCATTGGATTGAGGGAGGCAGCGTTGTCTAAACATACCCTAGGGGATGGTCAGGTTAGCAGGACTGAGTGACATGAGCTGAGTATGACACTGCATTAGCTTGGAGGGCTTGTTTCTTCCACAGGGGATTGTACATTCGATCCCTCCTTTGGGATTGGGTGGCGAGAGGTACTGAGCTGGTACCTGATGGAGCAGGCTAGGCGGTTGGATACATCCATGGCCACATTTCAGCAGAGGCCATGGATAACCATAGGGACTCGAGGGCCAGACTATTGTTGGGATCTAGGTGGCATTTCCCATCACATCATAGAGTTGCTAGGTGGTAGTAGTAGTTGCGTGATCGATCTGATGTTTGGGCCCACACACATTTTCAGATCCCCATCACAGCCCGGGACAACACTAGTGACAAGATGATTTGAAAAGGGAGCAAACCAATTTCTTGAGTTGTCTTGGCATATTGATTGTGCATGGAGTCATAGGGTGATTAGCCTACTATGGCAGGAGCTGGTAGGAGGAGGTGGCATCAGTAGACCACCGGACAGGGCATTACATGGAGACGGTGCTCTCTCATTGGTATATTGGACACTGGAGCTATTGAGAATAAGCACAATAGTGTCATTCCCATTGGCATGTGAGGAGTTAGACTTCTCAGGTCTTTTAGGGTAGATGGGGAGATGTAGCCCACATCATGGAGGGATTACTAGCAGATTGGTGGATGCGTTGGCACATGCAGGATGGCATATGATACAGGGTGGTACGACAGTAGGCAGTGGTACCCAGGGGTGCACAAGGATATGCCGCAGAGTCCAGTCTTATGCAGAGGGATACGGCCTGATGCATACATACCCAATTTTAGAACCTAGCATCCAGTGTGGTATAGAGGTGTGCAGTGATGAGCAGTGGCCTGCAGAGGAGCATGGAGATGCATGGTTGTTTGAAACTTTGATGTAGCATGTTGGTTTGCATTGAGCGAATCACCTCCCATCAAGCATGTGGGGAGAGCTAGATACAGTGACACAGGCAGGATACGAGACGGTACCAGATGGTATAGCAGTAGCACGGGGTATCCAGTGGTGTACAGGGATAGGCTGTAGGGTACAGTGCCAGGTCGAGGACTAAAGGGATAGTCGATGGGATGCAGGGGCATATGGTGTTGCACAATGAGGTCTTGGAGGGTTGCCTCCAAGGAGACTTATGGATGGAGACACCAGGCATACTTTTGGGTGTACTTCACTCAAGATCGACGAAGATTCAAACGACTTGGTTGTTGTCCTTTGACACTATGGGCGCGAGCAGCTGGGGATAGGGAGCTCACCCGAGATATTGGGATGACACTCAACGCACTAGGGGAGAGACTTCTCAATGGTGGCATTGGGTTAGTGCACGAGTTGACAACCACAGGTTGGGGGATGAGTTGATCATCTGCAGGGGTGGCATATCGTTCATCAGTGAGCCTACGCCTGGGGAGCAGGTCACGAGGGAGACATGTGTCACTCTTTCCACAAGGCATGTCAGGACCATGCATGAGCAGAGGATACCATGTACGATTGAGGCAGCTTTCTAGTATGTGTCCGACCTCCAGACATTGTATTGGCACATTATCGAGAGGGCGGATGGCAGACCCAGGGGAGATGGTTGGCAGGGACAGGAGGGGTCCACATACCCTGAGTTGATTACGAGTATCAGATACCCATCTTTTGGTTGCATTCAGGGGGTAGCTCTTTGGCACATGTGGCTCCTAGCGATCATCGGTACTACACAGTGGCAGGCATAGGGAAGATTAACATGCATCAGATTAGCCTGCGATATATGGAGCCTATGTAGTGATCACATGTAGGGACTAGAGACGAGGGCCAGAGGGATTCCATCCATTGACAGGGCTATGCCGCAGTAGGTCTGGCTATGGGATGCAGGGATTCAGTTGATCAATAGATCACTCATGATGAGCGGAGTCGTGGCAGAAGGTGATATAGTTCACTCATGGGATGACACATGGGGGTTCACAGAGGGTTTCATCATATGGAGAGGCAAACATTCTCTGTTGTTGCACAGGTTCGGAGTTAGATTTAGAGGGGTAGGCCTTGGTGCCATGGAGATGCCCAAGCAGGATGTGTCTCGCCTCTTTCATTACTCCACCATCGAGTTCCAGGAGAGGAGGATATTGACTGCGCATGATGGGGAGTATGACATAGTCAGAGTAGTGTAGCATCAGCATGGTGGCACCACTTTGGGACTAGCAGGAAACTGGGGCATCACAGCTCTTCACAACTCATTAACCTTTAGGGATGCGTCGACTACTGCAGGGGGAGATCATATAGATCTTCCATTGGGCTTTAGCGAGTCACTGATGGAGCAGGGGACTTCTGGTACTTTCACTGGGCAGGATAGTGAATGGAGCGAGGGGAGCTTCATGTTGGACAAGATTGTCTGGGATCCTAGTATTGAAGGATTCTTTTATATCAGGACAGTGCAGAGGTCAGGCACGATCTAGTGGCACATCTGGGACCTTGCCACATTTTGCAGTGACAGTGGGGAGGAACAGTTAGAGAGGATTCTTGCTTAGGCATTTCTTGAGGACAGGCGATTTTTGGTGCATTGGAGGAGCTTTCTGGACGAGGATGTCACTTGGGAGGGTGAGCATATTTTGGAACATCCAACTTTGAGGTTGCTTGAGGACAAGTAACATTTGGGACTGTCATGTCCCTTCTCAAACATGTTTGTAACAAGGTGTTTCCACACATTTTTGGACAATTTTGGCTATAAGGGAAGGAACCCAACATTTTTGACTTAGGGACTTAGGAGGAAATTCGACTTAATTTGGTTGCTAGTGGAAGGTGGGGGCCACCCACGTGGGAATTCGAACTAGGCCATTCAAATGGTTTGGAGGGAATTCGAAGTGTTGGATGGAGGGGCCCACATGAGGCAAGGAAGGCCCACAAAGATAAAAGGAGGAGAGAGCTCTCATTTGGATGCATTCTTACACCTTGCAATCAAAATTACTTGATTGTTCGCTCTGTTTAGCTGAGTCAACCAGCTGTTTAGCCATGAATCTCTCAAGCGGGAGATTCAACCTCTACTTCGGGGGACCATCCGTGCCCGCCCTAGAGAGGCAGTTCCATAAGTATTTCAAGAGTTCCGGAGTGTGTACAACACTACCATTTAGCCACAACAGGGAGTGTGTATTTCTGGCTAGCTGGAGAATACACAGGGGGAGTTTGGAGCTATCAGTGATCAAGCATTTGCCGGGAGAGTTAGAGGATTGGGAGAGCAACAAAGGGTCAGCCTTTCTTGTGAGTTTTGGAGCCAACAGAGCTAGGATCCTAACAGTTTGATTTACAGTTACCCGGGGCCTGCGCAGAGAGCCACCACTAGGCTCACGTGGGAGTTGGAGGAAGGAATTGTAGAGTTGGAGTTGGCCGGGAGAAGTAGGAGATCACTTGGAGGGCTATTTGAGGAGGATTGTTGGAGTTGGGAGAGCAGAGATTGACATGATTAGTCATAACAACAAAATTCGAAATTGGAGGAGGGCCAAGTTGTGAAAGGTCAATTTTTGAAGGTTGGAACCAAGGGAAACCCTTTTTGGGTTTGTTCTGGGTTTTGGGCAAGGATCACACTCCTGATTTTATATAATTTTTTGGGCAAATCTAATGGGTCAAACAGGGGTCCCAACTCAGCTAGTAGCGAAAGGAGCTAAGGGGAATTTGGGCCAAAATTCCGAGGTCAACATTTGGCCAATTCCTTCGTGGGTTTTTCTGGATTTAGGCCAAGTAGCAAGGAGCTAAAATCTCATAATTTTTTGATCACGGGAAGCAGTGATTCCAACCCTTCGAAGTCAGTAGACAGAGCAGTTTTCTGGGGCAACGCAGTTCAGTTTGGTGCAGCAGTTGTAGCAGCCTTCAGTTCAACATTTTTTCACCTAGGTTTTGTCAAGCTTGTCCATTGAGCCAAGCCCAAGTGCACTATTCTATTTTACTATTGTATTTTTCTCCTGAAGAAGTAATAAAATGACTCAACAATTCTCTATTTCCAGTGTTTCCATGGGTGCTTAATGTATATTTCGTTTTTCTGATTGTTGGATTGTTTGCATGCTTTGTATATCACTTCCATTCTTGTTTAGGATTATTACATCCCACACCATTACTTTTCCATCTAGAAAAGCAATTCTATCTCCTTTATCTTCTAAGCATGAAATAGGAAGTAAATTTTTCTTCAAACCTGGAACGAATAAAATGTTGTTGAGATGTACGTTTCGTCCATCTTCGAGCTCCAATGAAGTTGATCCAATTCCTCTTATTGCATAACTCTTTTTGTCTCCAAGTTTAATCGAATAAGAGGATTTTCATCTTGATAAAGTCTTTAGTTGTTTATATTCACCTGTCATATGTCTAGATGCTCCACTGTCAATTACCCAAATATTTTTGTCTTCCAAAGTACTTGTAAGTGTTGAGAATAATCCTTTGTCCTTGGTAGAGGAGGTCTTGATTGATGATAGGAGATCCTTAAATGCTTTTATGCCTTGCTTGATGTATCTTGTCATCATAGAGAACTGCTTCAATGAGAATTTCCATATCTTCTTCAAAGATGTAGTGATCTTCATCATGCCGTTTGACAACCTTAGCTTTGATTCCATGTTGAGAAATCAATAGGGCTATAGTTAGGGTAATTTCTCTTAGACTTGATAACTGCTTGTGATGTATTTTTACTTTTTCTTGATTATTAGCTTCTTCTTGTATTATTATGTTCTTTCATCAAACAACTACCAAAAACATGAAGATCAATAGTACACAAGGACACAAGATGTAGGCTGCAAGCCAGAGCCAAAACCTCTCCTTTTGAGAGGAAAACCCGCAAATATCCTCTCTTCTTATAGATTCTTCAAATGACGAATTCGAAGACTTCTAGACCAAGACCAATACCCTTCCAAGACCAAGTCAGATCGTCTTGATGGTGTGCTTCTTCTATCCAAGTCAAACCAAGTGAAATCTCTTCTAGTTGCAAAATTTCGACCCCCAGCTATAGAATTTCGGCCTCTATTGTAGGTCTGAAATTTTCTGCCCCTGTAACAATTTCCGCTTCCACACGTGAGAGAGAAATTAGGGCTTCCAAGGCTTCCTTACTCCTCTTGGCTTGCTTTCTCTTCTAGGGATATTAGGTGACATAATAGACGTTTTTTCAACCAATTTCGACCTTCTTCCTGCAACTTGAAAAATTTGACTTTGTAGTTGCAAAACCCTATCCTTGCCTTCACATTGTGTGAGAGAGATGGAGAGAGAAACTAGCCAAAACTTTCGATTTCCTTCTTCTTTCTTCCTTCACTTGCCTTCTTCTTTGTCTTCTTCGCTTGGATGATGAGTGAATGAGTGAGTCTTCAAGGAGGTCAAATGCTCTCTTATATATCGACTTCCAAGGAGGACGACATGCCCTATTTAGGCCGACTTCTTAGCTGCTAGGTTGAATTGGCCTTGGAGGGGTATTTTTGACATTTTGACTAAAAAATTATTCTCTTGACTTGTTACAAAATGCCCAATGGGGTCTTTTACATATGACAATGACTCTTTGACTTCTTGACTCAATAATAAAAACCTAGAAGCACTCAATGGGTGCTTTGACCTAAAATAAAATGACCTTGAGCATGAAACCCATTCTAAAAATGATAATAATAATTTTTCTTTTACATTTTACAATTTACAAGAATCAAGAGTACATACGAAGACCGAACCTAGTTACACTTTTCAACACCTTGGAGAGAGAATGGTAGAGGATTGGATAAGCATCTGTGGTTTCCTTGAGGATAAAATATCCAAGAAAGGAAAGGGACTGACACTCTTTGAGGATGTAATAGGTATCCAAGATAAGAGTGGGCGAAGAGGACCAATATTATTTGAGGATTTAGTGCCAAGAATCCAAGATAAGAATAGTCCTAAAGGGACATACTGTGTGGACATCTAGATGGGGTATGTGCCTTGTAGAGGTAGTCTGGTATCACATGTAAAGCTTCCCAACATAATGCTCTTAATGAAGTAGAGCTTGTTTAGTTAGGCCTCAAAGACAATGCCGATTGATCATAATGTTGATACTTACAATTGTCTTATTGATCTGATTCTTCTTATGAGAACTTTTCAAAGGGAGTACTGTCCTTGTATCAGTTGGACAATTATGAATACATACCTAGTTAAGAGGGAGTGTTGAAGAATGTAACTAGTTTCGGTCTTCATAATTGTCATTTGACTCTTGTCATGATGTACTTCTTATGTATCTACGAAAAGACGAAAGAAAATGATGTAAAAGAACAAAACAAAAATTATTTGTAAAGCATGGGTTTCATGCTCAAGTTATTTGACACTAGGTCAAACATCCATTAAATGCTCCTAGGGATTTTCATGAGTCAAGAGTCCTTGTTATATTGTAAAAGACCCTTTTGGTCACTTGTATCAAGAAAAAGTAAATTTATTTTGTATTTGGAAGTGTCTAGAGTGTTCCCAAGAACAAGTTGGTTAACCAACTAACGTCGACCTAGAGCGGGCTTAAAGAAGCCACTTGGAAGGCTATATAAGGAAGGAATTCAACCTCCATTGTGATATACATCACTCTCACACATCGTGGATTTTGATTGTAATAAGAGATAGAATGTGAAGGTCTCAAGAGGCTAGAAGAGCCTAGCGAAGAAGGAGAAGGGTCCTTAGATGACACAAAAGTTTGAATTTTTGCCTAAAGAGGGTCAAACATGCGAGTAGCCTAGAGTTTCTGGGCATGCAACAAATCCGAACTTCAGAAAGGTGTTGTAAAATTAAAATGTGAGATCAAGAAGGCTAGAGGATTCCTCGCTTCAAGAAAGATTGTTTCACTGCCTCTTGGAGATCTTGTCTTACATTGAACAGGAAAAATAGCGTTGGTTGGCTTGGTTCTTGGTGGGAGGTTTGATTTAGGGTTTGGTCTTGGAAGTCTCCTTTGAAGTCGATTCTATAAGAATAGAAGTTCTTTCTGGGTTTTCCTTGGAGGAGTTTTGTCGTGCCTTGTGTTGATTTGTGGTAGCATCGGATGTGCTCTAGCCATGAAATTGGTGGAGAGGTTAAAGCACATGAGATCTCCAAGACCTAGAAATGGTTTGGGGAAATTCCACCCGGTTAGAGAAATATTAAAATAATTAATATTTTTAATGGAGTTCCTAAGTGTAAACTTAGGAAAATTAAAATATTAATGGGTATTAATATACAACTAGGTGAGAATGTTCTAAATGACATGGACCAAGACAAATCTAATCTTAGTCGTTGACTAGAGACTTAATCTCGGCCGTTGAAGACTCAACAGGAAAAGTATAAGAGGAGGCTTGAGGGTCAGTTGGAGATACACCAAGAATGATCAGTTAGTTCGATTTTCTAGAGCAGGGTTTGCTGAGAAAATTCGAACAAGTGATTTGAGTTGCGGTGAGGGGCAGTGAGTACATAACAGAGAGGCAGAGATAGTGCCAGAGGGCCAGCACAATGATTGAGGGAGCTATGCAGAGGCTAGCAGGGTTGACGCAGAGCCTTGGAGAAGTGCCGGAAGAATTTTTCGTGGGGCAGACTAGTGCTGAGAAGCTGAATATCTGCTTCGGAGAAGAAGTATTATAGCCATGTAGAAATCTCTGTTGGGTGAGCCAGTTTGGCACCCTAGTTGTACTTAAGAAAACTGCTTAATAATAAAACCCTTAGAATTGCTGCACCGATTCTCCCGCATTGGGTTTTTATGGGGAAGATTGTCCAAAAATAACAGTGTCCCTTGTGTGTTTGTCTATTATTTCAGTTGATGATATGTATATGTGTTGAGATTGCATTTGTGATTATTTTCAGTATTTATATGGGTAAATAACTTGTTAAGGAATAAACAAGTAGGTGATATAAACCAGATAATGCAGTAGGAATTTCTGACGTGTCAAACTTAGAAATTTCAACATGGTATCAGAGGATTGCAAATGATAGGAGGATTAAAGGCGCCATCATAATCAGAAATATTTGTAGTAGTAGCAGCTGTCTCGAGAGACAGAGCTGCTCCTAAGCAGAAAGCAGGAGAGAGGGAGTGACGTAGAGGGCATGCGTCATCATTTCGAGCCAGAGAGAGGGCCAGCGCAGAGGCAGAGAGAAGAAGAAGAGGCTCACGAAGAGCCACATCATCCTACTCAGTCAGGTAGGCTTGACGCAGTTGCTAGAGGAGTGATTCAACCTTTGCTGGATTACACAGAGCTGAAAGGCTCAATTTCTTCAGTTGTTGGGGCATAGGGAGCTGTGGGCAGATTGTGGACTAGGAAGCTGGTGGGGTGCTGTTGCTGTCGAAGCAGAATGGTACCTAATGGGACAGAAACAAGGTAGAGGGAGTCGCTGCCTTGACAAATTTCGAACCATGAAATCCAGATCCGAGTTACAATTGCAAAGAGGATTGGAGAGGAGTGGATCGATAGTTGGCGGGAAGATTTCCAGCAGGGAAATTGAGACTTAGAGGGACTCTAGGAGAGAACTTCCAGGATGGAAGTTGAGACTCAGAGGGAGTCTAGAAAAGGAGCGGAGATGTTAATGAACGGATTGAGGGATCAGGACAGGTTGGAGGGGCCTCCAACTTTGTCATCTGGAAGGCCACGATCATGTCTGTTCTGGATAGACATCGCATCAAGGGCTTTGCCTTGAGAATTGTGGCTATCCCAGTCGACCCAGCTGATAATGAAAGGTATGAGGATGCAATGGCGAATTCAAAGTTTATAATACTTGGGTCAAGGATCATGTAATACAACATATTGCCGAGAAGAACACGACAAAGGAGATATGGGATACTTTGACGACATTGTATCATGGGACTTCCGTGCAGAGGAAGATGCTGTTGGAGAATCAGCTGCGGTCGTATCAGATATAGAAGGGGGAGCAGATAGATCTATACCTCAGTAGGTTGTAAGAGATTTGGGACCAACTTACTTCCATAGGGGCCACACTAGATCAGGAGTTCATGGTGAGGACCGCCCTGAATGCAGTCTTCGAGGATTGGGAGACATTTGTCCAAAGCATTTTGGGCAGAGCTAATCTTCCAGGATGGGAAGAGATGTGGGCAACTCTTTGTCAAGAAGAAATCAGACGGCTGACCAAGGCAGGAAGTAGCAACAAAGGGGGTCGAATCAAGAAAGAGGATGAGGAGGTGCGTCTCTGGCAACAGGGGAAGAGGAAGAAGAAGGACATCTCCAAAGTGAAGTACTTCCATTGTGGGGAGCTGGGTCATTATGCAACCCAATGTCCCAAGAAGAAGAATAAGGGAGAGGCTTCTGACTCCAAGGCAGCTCCGGCTAAGGTGGAGAAAGAAGTCGAGACGGATGACGATTGTGCCATGAGTGCTCATGCATCTTTAGAGAAGAGGCGGGGAGACATCGGGCTGTAGTCAGGAGGACTACAGAAGATGAGGGGCAGGATCCTTGAGATACCCAAACTCTTGGATCATATCCGGCTACGGGAGCCCCGAATGACAGTTGTAGGATAACAAATGTCGGTAGAAGCAAGACGCAGTTGGAGGAACAAGGCGTTCTAGAGTGCAGAGGTCTGTAGCAGCGCAGTGGGGTTGCAGCTGTGCGAGAGGCACAAAGGCGTTTGCAGTAGCGCAGAGGCAGTAGAGGGAGCATAGGATAGCAGCAGAGGTAGCTTCAACATCAGGAGGCTTTCGGACTGACAAGGATGTTAGAGTTGGGTAGGTTAGTTACTTACTTCTCGGTAACTGAGTTGCTGTGTAGCAGTTAGCAGTGGTAGTGCTATGGACAACATGATGCAATATGTTGAGAGAGAGTTGCAGTGTAGATGCAGTGTTGGGAGGAAGGACCAACAACAACATGGATGTAGAGGGAACTGCAGTACAGATGTAGCAGTGGCAGTGGTAGAGCCATGGGCAACAGTACAGGAAGCAACAGTGCAGTGAATGTTAGGCAACAGGCCCAGCATCAACACAGGTACTGCTGCTGGAGGATGGGTGTGATGTTTAGTGGTGGAGAATTACTAGAGCACATTCCTCGCTAAGAGGGAATGTTGATTTGTGGTAGCATCGGATGTGCTCTAGCCATGAAAATTGGTGGAGAGGCTAAAGCACACGAGATCTCCAAGACCTAGAAATGGTTTGGGGAAATTCCACAAGGTTAGAGAAATATTAAAATAATTAATATTTTTTAATGGAGTTCCTAAGTGTAAACTTAGGAAAATTAAAATATTAATGGGTATTAATATAAAACTGGGTGAGAATGTTCTAAATGACATGGATCAAGCCAAATCTAATCTTAGCCGTTGATTAGAGACTTAATCTTGGTCGTTGAAGACTCAATAGGAAAAGTATAAGAGGAGGCTTGAGGGTCAGTTGGAGATACACCAAGATTGATCAGTCAGTTCAATTTTCTGGAGCGGGGTTTGCTGAGAAAATTCGAACAAGTGATTTGAGTTGCAGCAAAGGGCAGTGAGTACATAGCAGAGAGGCAGAGATAGTGCCAGAGGGCCAACACAGTGATTGAGGAAGCTACGCAGAGGCTAGCAGGGCTGACGCACAACCCTGGAGAAGCGGCAAAAGAATTTTTCGTGGGGCAGAATAGTGTTGAGAAGCTGAATATCTGCTTCCGAGAAGAGGTATTACTGCTGTGTAGAAATCTCTGTTGGGTGAGCCAGTTTGGCACCTTAGTTGTATTCAAGAAAGCTGCTTAATAATAAAACCCTCAGAATTGCTGCACCGATTTTCCCGCATTGGGTTTTTCTGGGGACAATTATCCAAAAATAACGGTGTTCCTTGTGTGTTTGTCTATTGTTTCAATTGATGATCTGTATGTGTTGAGACTACATTTGTGTTTATTTTTAGTATTTATATGGTTAAATAACTTGTTAAGGAATAAACATGTAGGTGATATAAACCAGATAATGCAGTAGGAATTTCTGATGTGTCAGACTTAGAAATTTCAATAGCTTGGAGCCTATATCTTGTGTTCATTTTGCATGGTCGTGATCTTCACTATTTTGGCATATATTTGATGATGGAAAATACAAGTATAATAAAAAACAAGAAGAAACATAATATCACAAGTAACTGTCATGAATGGAAAATATGAATTAATATGCTGCCCTAATTGATATTCCAACAGATTACATGATTCAAAATCGAAAATTATCCTTTATAAATGAGGTTGTACATTCGAGATTCAAAATTCAACCTTTATACACGAGACTTTACATCCAAAATCAACCTTTATACATGGCTATATATGCTGGAAATGAAATATAACATGAGCTAATGACAACTACAATTACATATCTCATAATCCTAATCCTCATCTTCATTAACAAAAATAGAACAAGTTGCTTTTTTAGTAGAACTAGAGTGTGGATTGATTAGAAATAAATCAATTTGTGGAGTGCTTAGGGATAAAATTTAGTGTTATATTAAATCTATTTTGGCCATAGGAGGCCCCCATAACCTTCCTACGTGCTTGAGTGAGCCCACAGAAGCAAAAAAGTCACGGAAATGGGGAAAAATTGGGCGGAAATGGGGCAGATTTGGGCTGAAATGCCCCTGAAACATTTCGGCGACATTTCCAAATCAGGAAACACCACCAAGGCATTGCAGCCGTGTTTCGGTCATGTTTTAGTGATGTTTTGGCGTTTCGAGGAGTTTTGGGTACGGGTATGCCACCTTGGGGGCTATTTTCTGCAACATAGGTACAAAGTGAAAATGTGAAGCAATATGAAAATGATATGTAGGTACAACAATGGAAGGGTGATGAATTTCAGTGATACGAAGGTAATACACTAGAAAAGCATATCCATGAGGTAGATGAGATAACATAATTATATTGCTGTCTAACAAATGACCACAAAAGTAGGTCAATGGAGTTGCTGAGTACATTGATGTTGATACAAGCAAGACTACCAAAAAGTCTCCCATATAAAGAACAAAAATTAGAGTAGAAACATAATGTCTGTATGACACAAACAACTAAGAACATGATGTGAACGCACCATGCAACAATCGAGAGTAGTGACTAGAGCATTTTGAGCGAGGGGAAATAACAATGTGATCTCCCCAACAATGATCCAACTTGATAAAATGTCTCCATCAAACCAAAAACATACATGATATACAATTGAAGTAACTTCCATCAATGCTACAAACATAACCAATCCATCAAATATGTTGATAAGGAGTGAAAGGACTTGACAAACTGGTCATGAAAGGTCATTCTCCATAAATACCACATACCTCTGGGTGGCCAGGGTGGGGTCAACCATAAGGGTGGCACCAAAGAGAACATGTGCACCATGATAATGCCCATAATATACAAACGCGTCCATAGAAAGTCCATTGGTGTCATCCTGTCAGGTGTTATGGAAAATGGTTCTCTGACACACCATACAAAATATGGTGTAACAAGCTTCAAACCCATAAATTAATTTGATTCGTTTTATTATTTGACCTTTTGAGATTCAAGACAACACAACAAATTAACTCAATCTAACGTTCATTGACAATGCCTTTTTGTGTTTATGATGATGACACGACTTTCCCTTCCATTTCTTCTTATTTTAATGTCATTAATGTACTTCTCCAAAACTTAAAATCATATTTAATATTGATAATGATCATCTATTATTTTGACAGGTATTTCCCATATGGAATCAATGGGATGCTTGGTGGCGCTGCAACAGTTTTCTTTGCATACATTGGATTTGATACAGTTGCGAGTACTGCTGAAGAGGTATGCTTTGGTCTAATTATTTTATGTTACAGTATAAAAGGATAAGTCCATAGAAGAACTGTTAGAAAATAAAAAAGGCAGAAAGATTCTCTTAGATAGATAATTACTTGTGATTCTTTTATATTTATGTTCTTCTTTTATCTTTTAGTTCATCAAGAAATTACCAAAACAATAAGACAATGACAATAGATGTAAGCAGACAACCAGGGAAAAACACCTATCTAGGGGAAAACCCAATCAACAATTCTTCCTTCAATAGTTTCTCAAGATAATTCAAGAGTCTAGAGCCAGACAGAGATTCCCTTTACACCAAGTTAGCCCTTAATCCTTCTTGCAGATGACAACACTTCATAAACAACCTCTACCCAGCAACATCAACAACAACTTCGACATAGTAGCAACTTTGACCTAGAAGTAGTAGCAGCGACAACTTCGACCAATCTTGGAGAACTTCGATCTCCCTTGATACACCTCAGAACATAGTGAGATTTGCCCCAAAATTTCGATCTTGAGGTGTTCTATCCCTTTCCAGAAACTCACACTTCCTTCCAACTCCTTCTTTAGCCCTTTCTCAACTTCACATTTTTCGAGCGTCCAGCTTAAGAAATCGAACTAGATGTGAGAGAGTAAGATGCTCTAAATGAATTCAAACTGCCTTGTATTTATAGTCTTCCAGGGAGGTCGAATTACTTGTCTTGAAGCCGACTTGATCTTCTTGAGGCCGACTTGTTGTGGATGAGACTAAATTCATTTTTGACAAAAAAATAATTCTTTTTACATGATTCCAAAGCCCAAGAAGGGTCTCTTTTAATGTACAATGACTCTAATGACTTAGAATAAATCATAGAAGTCCTCAATGGGGATTTCGACCTAAAACATGATGACCCAAGCATGAAACCCATGCTTTAATAAGTCATAGAAATAATAATAAAAATATTTTCTTCATTCTTTTGATAAATACATTTCAAATACATTAATGAAGACTGAACCTAGTTACAAATTTCAACACTCATGCTTAACTAGGGAGGTATTCATCAGTACAAGTACAAGGAAGATCTCAGAACACATGAACCATGAAGAATTTTAGGCATCGCAATGCCATGGACTAGATTCCTAACCAAGGCAATCTAGCCATGTGGGACTAAGATGGACTAAAGCTTTCAACCTCTCTAGGTACCATCAAGCTTACTTACTAACCATCAATCCAGGGATCTAGGTGTGTATCTGAGGTCAGAGCTCCATGAACAACGCCACCCTCCCTACTTAGGAACTAGACATCAACACAAAGTGTCGGCCTGATGTCCTCCTAGGTAATGTTTGACATATAAAGCCTCAACTTCTTAATTATTCCAATCGGTAACAAATTCTTCCCGATTAAATAGATCGGCCACAAATCTTCCCAATCAAACTGATTGACAACCTTAAGCATGTAAAACATGCTATCTAACCTTCAAGGGATTTACTTGTTCAAACACAACCCCAATTAGTAACAAACTTTCAAATGTACATAAACAGATACAAACCTCCGGGGTCTTCCAAACAACTTTATGTTGCTTCTCAACTTTTCATAGTAGGACTTAGAGCTTTCCCAATGAATCTTGACAGAAGATTCCTCAACCATATAACCTTGTTTCCTACTTCTCATGTAGCAACATATTCCACAAATCAATCCGACCTTTCTTATCTCAGCAACCCTTCAAAACACATTCTCCAATTTCTTCTTTCAAGGTATTCATCATGACTATGATATGACCTCCCTCTCAACTAGGGAGATTCCTTTTATCCATGCTCCCTCTTAATTTAGGGAGATTTTTCATCTAGGAGCACTCTTTAGGTGGCTCAACTTCCTTTTTACGACATCGAAGAATCTTTCATGGCTTCCATCCTTCTCATCAGGGTTATCATGATCATCATCATTCACATCATGCTTATCACATCAACTTTACTTCACGAACATCTTGACCATCTTGAAGATTATGTACCTGTATAACTTAGATAGCAAGTACAACCAAATCTATAAAAGCATGAGGTTAACCATATCAAAATCACGGAAGCATTCAACTTTATATATCAGATGCCCAAACTTACTTGCAAACAAGAGACATATACTCTTCAACTTCTTGCTAGGGTTTTTGTCATAAACCATAGACTACTCCATCAAGACTTTGAGCATTTTGATTAAAAATTTCACTACATCTAGGGTTTCAAGGTTTCTTCCAGAGGTATGACATACCCTACTATTGGAATTTCTGAGTCTAATTGTTAGAAACCCTTCATGTACTTTTCTGATTTATTTTTGTCTACATGTTCTGATTAATTAACAAGTTATTTACCATGTAAACACTGAAAGTAAATACAAGTGCATGCTCAACACATTACAAATCATCAACTGAAGGAAACAAAACAAGCACACAAGTGACACCGTTGTTTTTGGACCAATGTCCACGGAAAAACTCAATGTAGGAAAACCGATGCAACTATCTCTGAGGGTTTTAATTATTAAGCAGTTCAAAATACAATCTGGATGCCAAATCCGGCTCACCCAACAGAAAATAATCTCGGCAGTAGTACCTCTCAGTCGGAGGCAGATATTCCCGCTAAAACCCCGGATAAACAATCCCACAGCTCTCAGCTCCTAATCTTCCTCACGAAATCTCCAACGTTTGCCTCTAGGGACTGCGTCAGCCCTTTCTGGCCCAGCGTCACCCTAACTCGCCCCGCGCCAGCCTTCTGAGGCACTGCGTCAACGCTTAGAGCCTCTGTGTCACCCACGCTAGCTCTCTGAGGCACTGCGCAGCTCCTGCATACCTCTGCGTGGGCCTTGAATGGCTCTGCGTCTCTCTCTCTCGGCGTCTGTGCTGATCCTATTGGTACTATCTCTGCCTCTATGCTTCTGTATTCATTGCCCCTCAGCTGCAACTCTGATCACTCCTTTGATTTCCTCAACAAACCTTGCCCAAGAAAATCGAATTCTTGATCAACTCGATGTGTTCTCCAAGTGACCCTCAAGCCTCCTCTTATACTTTTCTCATTGACAATTCAATGGCCGATATTAAGTCCCTAATCAACGGATAAGATTAATTTTGGCTTGATCCATGACTTTTGGACCCTTCTAACACAATTTTATATTAATTTACATTAATATTTTATTTTCCCTAAGTTTAGACTTAGGGGTTCCATTAAAAATATTAATTATTTTAATATCTCCCAAACTATTTAGAATCTGCGCAAACCATTTCTGGGTAATGGAGATCTCATGTGCTTTAGCCTCTCCACCAATTTTCATTACTAGAGCACATCCGATACTACCCCAAATCAATACCTACTACATCATATAGTAAACCCTAGAAACAAATCAAACAGATATAGATCTACAATGTATCTAACAACTTTCATAATTCATATGTTAGACTTCCTACTAGGATTTAGTGCGAGATCCTAGTTTTCATACATGAGCTTTTAGCAACCAAAACCAATCACAACTCAATTCAAAGTAACAACATGACTGGCTTCCACTAGGGTTTGTTGCAAACCCTAGATTTTCTGAATAATAATAATAAAAGTTATTTTCTTTATTCTTTTGACAAGTATATTACATAATGACTCAAGTACATTATTGAAGACCGAACATAGTTACATTTTCCAACATCATCAACATTAAGGAAGAGCAAGGAGGAGCATCTTATTAAGTAAGCATATTTATGTTCACATTTCAATCTGTCAAAATGTATTTTTGCAAGGAAAACAACAAATTGGTTGGGGCTTCAAAATATCTTGCATGGAACAAAAAGAGAGATTTGAATCTCATTGAAAATGAGGTGATGGAACATGTCAAAGGATCAATCCCCAAACTAGCAAAGGAAGATGCTCAAGCTAATGCTAAGTATATGAAAGGGGAAGTTTGGGATCAAAGGATTCTCATAGAATCCATCAAGGATCCCCTCATCCCAAATGTATCAAAACTCGAAACTTCAAAAGAAATCCATGACAAATTGGTAGAGTTGTATTCCGTAAGCACTGCTGGAGAAGTCATCTCATTAAGGCAAGAACTCTACAAGCTAAAGATGTCAAGGGAAGATGGAATAACCTCATACTTTATGAGGATATTTGAAATCAGGGATCAACTTCAAGATCTGGGAGAAGTCATGTCTGATAGAGAAATGACTACATTTGTACTAAATGCACTACCATAGGAGTGGGGTAACTTTACTTCATGTATTTATGGGAAGAAAGAATCTTCTCCGTTCTAGGATCTAGGGTCACTGTGCAAGATTGAAGAATCTAGACTAAAGGCTAAATCTGATGTGGGAGCATGTGAGCAAAATCAAGCTTATGCTACAATGAGAAGAAGAAAGGGAAAATTTGGGAAGTTTGGTTCTTGAAAAAATAAAATGGACATGGCTAAGATTCAATGTTATGGGTGTCAAGAATATGGACACTACAAAAGAGATTGCCTTGAGATCAAAAAGGACAATAACAAAAGAGGAAGAGAAGAAGCTCATATCACCGAAGAAGTGGAGGAAGCTGAAAAGAAGAAGTCCAAGAAAAAGGAAGTAAGAGATCTCTACTATGACTGAGATAGTCTTCCTCACCTAAGTTCTTTTCATAGTTCCTAAGTCTTCTGTTAGATATGGCTATCATGATTCGCTAATAAAAATGATGGGATGCATCATGGCATCATAGAAGCATTGAAAGCAAGAGCTTGTAACATCATCATAGAGAAGCATGAAAGATGGTTGAAATTGGAATCTATGGAAGTCAACTATGGAAGGATATAGCTCTTGGGAACCTCATTGGAAACATAAGTGGCACTTATGGAAAGGAAAAGGGTCATTCAGGTCAAAGCTCATCATACATTAGACAAAGGGAACATCTGTTAGATGAGGATACTCTAGATCCTCAAGATACTTTGATGGAATCTTCATCGAAAGGTTTGCCGATCAAAAGAGAAGCAAGTGTTTCATCAAGAATTCCAAACTTGTGGAATTCATGGGATGATGGTATGATGACATAAAAGTGGTGAAGCAGATCAAGGGATTGAAGCTCTTTCAATCAAAGAAGCTACTGCAAGAAGTCTGGATGACCGAAAGAAAAATGAGGTATCTATGCTTATATGCAATATTGAAGAGTCATGTCATATGGTTGTAGGTAACATGGATCAATGCTCTATCTTGAGAGCATGATCAAAAGAAAAAGGATCTCCTCCTCTGAAATGATGCAAAAAGGCATGAGTGACACATTGTCTAGATGAAATAAACATAATATATCCTCATATGTAATATGAGGTGGTTGACAACCACTGGAGGAATTCTTATTGGAAATTCTTGGGAATGAAATGTGTGAAGAAATGAAGGAAGAGATGGTGGGATATGCAACCATGGAAAAAGATAATCAACATCCAAGGATCAAGAAGATTTGACTAGGATATCTCCATGAAAGATATGAAGACTCTGATGGAGTTTGAAAAAGAAAGAGACCCTTGACAATATATATCTTTGGGAGTTGTGTCGATATGTATGCAGGATGCTGATACAAATTAGAAGATGTCATGATGAAAGGCCATCACAAAGGTAATTTTGATTTAAGTGTCCATTTCTTATTTTTGAACAAATATGTGGATGGGCTTATGCAAGGTTGCTAAGGGAAGATCTATGGATGTCTTCCACCACTGTTGTCCATGTAGTCGGATGAAAGATCCTTAAGGAAACATGGCATGAAAGAAGGAAGCATGGCATGAAGGAAGGCTAGATATGGACTGATGGATCACTTTCCGATGATGACATGACTAACTCATGGATGAATGTATGGATGGTTTGTGCCCTATAAACAAGTCCCAAACATAAATACTCTTGAATAACGAAAAGAAGTTCATGACATCGTGAGGAGGAATTCTTCAAGCAGCTAGTTGTCCCATCATCTCCACCTAAGGAGCTGCTGTAGGTCCCTAATTAAGAGGGAGTCTGGAAACAAGTTTCTTACTTGGTAGAAACTTGGAAGCAAAATTCCTAAGCCAAGAGGGAGCTTAGGTACATTCCTTTCGTAGGAATGAGTACATTCCTTTATTGGAATAGATATGTCCTCCCTAATTAAGAGGGAGAGATAGACACACCATTATTATCTTCACTTGGGAAGACAAAATGCAGGATTGGGTAAACATCTGGGATCTGCTACTTTTTGTGGATGAGTTAGGGCATCCAAGATAAGAGTAGTTGTAGAGGACCGATATTCTTTGAGGATTGGGAATCCAAGATAAGAATAGTCCTGGTGGAACACACCCTAAGAACCCGGGTGGGGTATGTTCCAAGAGAGACAATGATGAGGGTGTCTATACATCATTGGTCTCGCCAACATTGTGCTCAGATCTTGTGGAGAGATAGAGTTGTTAGTCAAGGCCTTGCTATGTGACAATGCTGGTTGATATGATGCTAAACAGATGGGTTACCAAATTGACTCTTTTTATGAGAATTCTTCAGATTGAGAATGACCAAGTTTCATTATGAATACCTCCCTAGTTAAGAGGCAGTGTTGAAAAATGTAACTAGGTTCGGTCCTCATAATGACATGTAATTGTGATTTTATGTAATTCATAAAATTATTATTGTAATGCTTGTCTCATGGGTTTCATGAGCAAGGCATTTTATTTTTAGAATGGCTTTCATTGTGAGCCCTTAGGATTGGTCATAAAGTCAAATTGAGTCAATGTCATTTATGAAAGAGCCTTCTTGGGCATGTTACATATTTGTATAAGTCATTAAAAGAGTCAAAAGGCCCTCCAAGATAAGCACAAGCATCGCCTAGCAAGGCTGTCTTAAATAAAGTGATGAAACCTTTCCGAAAGACATGTCGGCCTAGCTCACTGTCAAGTCGACTTATTATCATGAGCAACAACTATAAATAGGGAAACTCAACCTTATTTCAGAGACACAATTTTGGTGAAGGAGAAGAGGACAGAAAAGAGTGTGAGGTTCTCAAGGAAGGCAACCTACTAACCAACGAGGAAAGGAAGAGGAAGATTGAGCTCTTTTGGGACTGTTTCTTGGTAAAACACCTTCACCGAAACAACAAGGAACCATCCTCAAGACAAGCGAAGGAGAGACACTACAAGAAGGGCCGTATCTTAGCCCACACGTGTGTTTATGCAGTGATTTCAAGTAGCTGAAATTGCAGACCTATGGAGGAAGGCCGAAATCTTTAGGGTAGCTGAAAAGTGCAGTGAAAGAAGAAGTTTTGACTAGTATTGACTTGGTCAAGGAGAAGGCAGAAAAAGGAAGGATCTTGTGTCTTGGTCTTGGAGTGGCAAATAGGTCAAGGGTCTTGGTCTTGGTATTCGTCAATTGGAGTCTCTATACGAAGAAGAATTTGTTCGGGTTTTCGTCTCAAGTGGGAGAGGTTTTGGCCCTGACTGATAGCCTATATTCTGTGTTTCTTATCTCTTTATTGTTTATGCATTGGTATCTGTTTGATGAATAAGAATACTATAATAATCTAAGTACAAAGAAGATACTAATCTAATAAGTAAAAAGCATTCACAAGCAATTATCTAAAGAATAGAAATCATCTAATAGTTATGCCCTAGATTTCTCAACACCTCAGACAACCTACATTGGGAAATTTTGCTACTCGCACTAGCTGTAGCAACGTTCTCTGTAGATGAATTCAACCTCCTCTTCATGTCTCACGAACACTGGAAAATATTGAGGAAAATTGCTCTGGACTCCTTCTCTCAAATCTCTACCAAAACCCTTTCTCCGATGCTTTCCCTAGTTTTAATTGCACCCTTGCTAAATACTTGGCAGTCGAACTGCTCAAGTCATACATCGTGTCTTCTCCAATTACCTCGAACTGCTCTTATATTCTCTTGTTGGAGTCTCATCAGCCATGATTACATCTCAACCAATGGCTAAGATCAATTTGACTTCATCAATAGAAGCCTCGAGAGCAAAATCGAACTTCTTTAATGAATTCCCTTTAATTAATCATTTTTCCTAAGTTAGACTTAGGAAATATTTTAATTATGGTTAATTTATTTAATTGAGGTGTCCCCAAATATTTTACCATGAAACCTTTTTTGGGTTTTAGAGATCTTGTTTTCATAACTTCTTAGATACTTTCTGAGACTAGAACACTTGTCCGCTGCTACCATATCCAAAAACTAACACTCCCGCTTAGCAAGGAAGGTGTTCTCCACTATACCAGTTTGTTTTCTCAAAAGGTCGGACTTTTCCCTCCCTAGGGCCTTCGTGAGTATATAGCCAACTACTGGTCTGTGGGACATATTGTAGCCAAATTGATCCATGCTGCACACAATCTTTGACTCTGCTACTACATGCTATAGTTGAACCATCCTATGCACAACTATGCTACTCTGATCTCACACTGTTGATGCCTGTGCACTAACTATGTGTTGCGACAACTACTACAACTGTGGGTATTGATCTCTATTGATCTACTGTGTTATTGCAACTGGCTCCACACTTGTCTCTTGAGCATATTGATTGCGCCTAGCTGGCTTTGCATTGTCTCTCGAGAATTCGACTACGCCTTGCTGACACTTTGATCCTCCTACCAGTTTAACTCTTTTGGTGCTTGTAGCAAAAGTAATGATCCATCTGAGGAATCTCCTAAACAACAAGATCTGATTTGCTGATCAAGCCCTCCTTGGCTAGATCTAGACCTCCTGCTGCTCCTCTCGTAGACCCTTCCCAATCTGGCATATCAGAATACTATTCGCCTCCCACATCTGAGGATAATGCCGCAAACATAACAAACTCATCCTCCAACTTGGAAGACATGTCATCGATCTCTGCTGAAGCTGCTGTCTGCTTTCCCTTCTTGTCCTTCTTCCTCTTCGGACACTGTTTGACTTAGAGACCATGCTCACCACATTCGAAGCACTTGACCTTCAATAGGTCCTTCTTCTATTGGTAAATTGACCTTTGTATGATACTAAGAATACTTGAGAAATGAAAACCTCGTGTGCTTTCCTCTTTCTTGCCTTATACAGATATGGTTTTGCGAAACCCTAAGCCGCAAATCTCTCCGCTAGATCTACTCTCGAATCTATGATTTTCTCACTGGAAACTCGTTTCCGACAATCCTCACTACCTATTGCTACTGCTTTGAGAAAAATCGAACATTTCCTCTGACCTGGATTGGAAATTGAATTTCTGCCTCCTTGCAATTCGCACTCTCTGGCTAGGCTTGCACAGATCTAGTTCTATGCTTCAGATCTCCCTTTGAACTGGACAACCCTGGTTGCCTTCACTCTAAAGCCTCTAATACGATATTTTCTGCTCTTATACCATGTGAAATTTCCACGAATGCAACCAACTGCATATTTATCTTTTAATTGTTTGCCGTTTATTTGTCTTCTGAATTATTTTTCAGCAAATAACGATAAATTCACTATTGCATTCTTCAGAATAAAAACGTTGTGGAATATAAAACTGAAACTAAGAAATAGATGCACACACATAAAAATTGACACCGTTGTTTTTGGACAAATGTCCTTGGAAAAACCTTTAAGGGAAGACCAATGCAACCGATGAGGGTTTTATTATTATAAATTCTTCAGCAATTCAAGAGTACAATAATATGCTTACCTCTTATAGGCAAAGCTCCGACTTATGTTGGAAAAATAATTTGCAGACAAACTTGTCTCCCTTTGCAATCGAACTGGCCTCTCCTAGCAACGCACACCTCCTCCTGGAATTCACACTTCCTGCTAGAATGCATAGATCTAGCTGAGGAGAAAGCTTACAACCCCATAATTACCTCTAGGTTAGTCATCCTACCTCCCTCTCCCTCTAAAACCCACTCGTTCTGCCTCTTGGATACTGATCCGACAATCAACAATTAAAATGTGAAATTTTGGGAATTCCAAATCCTACTGTAGGAACTGATAATATTTCTTCTAATTGTTAGTTTACTGAAACAAATTATTCGCAGTTGTCTACGACAAATATCGAAATACATACACTACAACCTTTACAAATTAAGTATTGTGGAAAATAAATGTAAGGAAAATACTAGCACAACAAGAACACATTAACACAGTTGTTTTTGGACAATTGTCCCCGGAAAAACCCAATGTGGGAAAACCGGTGCAGTAGATGAGGGTTTCTTTGACTATTCTTCAACAAAATCTCATGTAGAATCTACGGATAGCAGAATAGAAGAAGAATCATTGAGAGAAATTTTACAAACAAATTTCTCCACTCCACAGTGAATTTTTGACACCTGAGAGGACCTGTTGCCCTCACGCTAGCCACACTGTGTCACCCTCTGTGCAGTGACTGCGCTGTCCCTGCGTCACTGCCTCTGCGTGGGTGATCTGCGTCCCTCTTCTGTGCTGCCTCTTCCTGTTGTTTCCTGCACTCTCGACTATTGCTGATACCCTCTCCCTCTCACCTACAACTCACCCTCTGATTCGATTTCCTCTTGTCGAACTTCAGCCAATGAGAAAATCGATCTACTTGGGCAATTGAGTATCTGCCTGGTGTATCTTCCAAATGCCCATCAAAGTCCTTATAATCCTCTCGTTGATCAATCAACGACCCAGATTAGATTCTAATCAATGGCTCAGATCATTTTGACTTGATCCTTGTCTTCTTCTAGAAGTTTCACACCCAGTTTAATTAATACCCTTTAATTATTTTAATTTCCTAAGTTTAGACTTAGGCATCCATTAAAAATGATTAATTATTATAATAAAACTGTCTCTAGGTGGAATTTCCCAAAACGATTTCTGGATATTCTGGAATACATGTGTCCTAGCCCCCCTGCAAATTTTGAGGCTTAGAGCACATCCGATGCTACCAGAAATCAACATAAAATGTGTTTCCTTTGCCAACTTGCACTAGGAAATATGGCTACTCGCACTAGCTGTAGCGGCCTCTTCTGCAGATGAATTCAACCTCCTCTTCTTGTCTCTCAGACATTGGAAAATACCGAGGAAAATTCCTTCGGACTCTTGCTCTCAAATCTCTGTTGAAACCCTTGCTCTAATGCTTTCCCTAGTTTCAATTGCGCCCTTGTTGAATACATGCAACTGGGTAGTTGAACTGCTCAACTCATACACTGTGTCTTCTCCAATTCCTTCGACCTGCTCTTATAATCTCTTGTTGGAGTCTCAACGACCACGATTACATCTCAACCGATGGCTAAGATTAATTTGACTTCATCAATTAAAGCTTCTAGATCAAAATCAAACTTCCTTAATCAATTCGATTTAATTAACCACTTTTTCTAAGTTAGTCTTAGGAAATATTTTAAGTATTTATAATTAATTTAGTTAAGGTTTCTCCAAGTATTTTCTTTTGAAACATTTTCTGGGTTTTGGAGATATCGTGTTCCTTAGCCTTTTAAACACAATTTGAGGCTATAACACCTATTTGCTGCTACCATATCCAAAAACTAATAATTTGTGTTGTTTTGTCCAAGAAAGAATGCGTTACACATATAAAACCACAAAATGTGCTGATGTGCCCAAGGAAAAGTGTGTTATGTATATCAAACCCAGATTGCACCAATATGCTGGAAAGAGAACATGTTACACGTATGAAACCTATAAGTAGTAGATGTATTGGCTACTAATGGTGGCTCTTGGTTGCAAAGGTAAAGTGCATAATCATGCCTATTATTACGCTAGGATGATAACAAGATGGAAGTGAGCATTCTTCAACTATGGACTCTGGAGACACTGGATTTGTTTCGATATGTGATTATGTCCAAAGAATATGTTCTACACAACAAACACAAAAGTGCAAACATGTTGATTGTTACCACAAAATCTAGCAGGCCTTGGAGGGGAAAACCCTACAAGACAATAACTACACAAAGTGTTAACAATAGGGTAGAGGTCGGATGTCACTCCAACCAAAACCCCCTGCTCTTTACAGATTTTCACCGACAGGAGGAGTCTCAGTAGGAGGGAGATCACTTAAAATATATATGCTAGGTATAAGGCACAAAGTGATCAAGCTAGAGCTCATTCAAGAGAGAGACTCAATAATGGCTCAAGGCTTCAAGCAAGCAAAACACTCTCAAAGAATGTTGAAGTTTCTAAGTCTACCAGTTGGAAACCCTCCATGCACTTTACTGATTTATTCCTACCTACTTGTTTTGTTACTTAACAAGTTATTTACAATGTAAATACTGAAACGAAACACTAGTGCATGCTCAACATATTACAAATCATCAACTGAAGGAAACAAATACAAGCACACAAAATGACACTGTTATTTTTGGATCAATGTCCCCGGAAAAAACCAATGCGGGAAAACCGATGCAGCTATTTGAGGGTTTTCTTATTAAGCAATCTCAGAGTACAATTTGGGTGCCAAATCCGGCTTACCCAACAGAGAATGCCCTTGGTAGTAGTACCTCATCTTTGCCCTTCTTAATTTCCTTCAGCTTATTTCTAAGGAACAAAACTTGATTTGCATCATTAACTTTAAGTAAACTCACCAGTCTAAAGTGTGTTGAGGACCCCATGATTTATTTAAGATAGCCTTGCCAACCTTCTCTTTGGTGATTGCTCTTTCTCTTGCTTTTGCTTGGGCTTTGTCTTCACCTCAGCTCTGATACCATGTTAAATTATGGTATGTTCTATGCTTAGAGCAATTTACTTCTTTTCTTCTTATTAGCCACTATTTAGCAATCACATAAACATAAAGTAAAGTGCAAATAGAACATTAAAAGATCAACAAAAAACAAGCCAAGAGAAGAGACACAAGATGTGGCGGCTAGCCAGGGACAAACCCCAATGCGGGGAAACCCTTTGATCAAATCTTCTTTTATCTTCAATAGTTCAACAAAGAGAAATAGTACAATGCATAATTCTGTAACTTTATAACAGCAGCAGAGAGCCCTAAATCAGCGCAGTCAAACTTGGTCAAAACAACTCTGGATTGACTTCTAGTCAACTTGAAGAACTCGGTCTTCAACAACCAAAAACAATCCACAAATCTCAGTCAAACAACAGTCAACACTTGGTCAAAGTCTGGTCAAACCCGCAACAACTACTTAACAATCAATGCTGGTCAAAGGGGTGGTCAAACCTGGTCAAAGTTGCTGAACAAAACTGTGGCTAGCCTAGGAGAGGTTGCCCAACCCAATCCGCAGTCAAGAAAGCCTCCACGCTGGTCAACGCTATCCAATCAACCCACCTGCAGCGAGGTCAACCCAAGTCAATGCTGCCCTAACCAGAAATCTGTGTCTTCCTTCTTCAACCACATGTGTGAGAGAGAGGCTTCTCTAATGCGTAGGAGAGAGAGAAGACGAGTGATGAGATGAGTTGCAAATGACTCAACCTCTCTTCTATTTATATGAAACACTGGGCATTTGTGACACACACTTTGCTGTTGGCCGACCTTGACAATTTGTCAAGTAATTAGAAATAAATTCATATCTTCATAAATACTCATTGAAATCGGATGATCTTTAGATCAATCCTACACCTCTCGACGAGAGGAATCTAGGAAAAATATCAGCAGTCATAAATAAGGTGACCCACATATAGTTTGGCCCTAGTTGCCAATTTTAACACTCCCTCTCAACTAGGGAGAACTCCATTTGCAATTTGTCTGACCGTCGCTACTATTCCTACCATCAAATGCACTACCCTACACAGCTTGGCCCTGCGCTGCTCGAACTATGAAGAAGAAGAAATGATCGAGAATGTATCATACCATCCTCCACTGACCCGAAGTCAGTCTCAGAGTGTGTCATACCACTCTCACTGATCCTAGATTAGTATCATTGATCCCAGATCAATGGAGGTCATCCTAGCATAGGGAGTCCGGTAGCTACAACGATGTGTCCATCGATAGTACTAGTATGGTCCCTAACCCATTTCCCTGCTCATTGATCAAATGAGAGGTACTTCCCATGAGTCCCAGACTGCATGGGTAGGATGCCTCGACAAGAGAACTAATCATCTTGTCCATAAGAGAACAATCATCCTGTCCAATAGACGCCACAGAGAACTAATCATCCTCGTCCACAGGAGAACTAATCATCCTGTTCCACAGTCGCCACGGAGAACTAATCATCCTGGCCCACAAGAGAACTAATCATCCTGTTCCACAGTGGCCACGGGGTGTTACAAGGGAAGGTTGAACCTTTCACCCTGTACATAGTGCACCACCAGGGGATGGTGAGTCGCCCTATGGTCGCATGTCGCTCCAAGAAGTACCTCGCGCCTCCCTGGAGCTCCTAGAGTTCAATACATCATATTTGACCCTCATAAGAGGGTCTTTGAACGACACCAAGTCGTTCTCGGAAAGTCAAAAATTTGATCTTTCCCAGGGGCTTTGTCAAAATGTCGGCAACCTGTTCATCTGTACCGATATGTTGCAAGCTTATTGCTCCCTACTGCACCATATCTCGAATATAGTGGTACCTGATATCGATATGCTTGTGGAGCAATCATGAAATACGGGATTCTTTGATAAAGGAATCCTGCTCTGGTTGTCACACAGGATCACGGTGGTATCTAATGTAAATCCAAACAACTCACTGAAGAGCTTTCGCAACCAGACTGCCTCACAGGAGGCCATACTAGCAGCAATGTACTCTGCTTCGGTGGTGCTCAAAGCCACCGACTTTTGCTTCCTGCTTATACAGGATATCGAGGTAGATCCCAAAGAGAAATAACACCCGGAAGTGCTCTTTCGATCCACCACACTGTGTGCCCAATCAGCATCGGTATATCCAAGTAGTCTCACATCTCCGGCAGTGTATCTCAACCCATGAGTGATCGTGCCACAATGATATCTCAACAGATTCTTGGCACCAATCCAATGTGTATGGTGAGGCTCAACCATATGTTGACTCAACGTGTTGACTGCAAAGCATATATCCAGACGGGAGTTCACCAAGAACATCAATGCTCCGACGAGTTGACGATACTTGGTAGCATTTCGTAAAACAGGTTCGACAACACTACCGCTTAACTTCTTGAAGTCAAGCTCCATCGGGGTAGTTACAGGCTTGCAGTCCACCATGCTAAATCTCTCCAATATCTTCACCACATATTTTCCTTGAGATAGGAAAATCTCCCCTGGCTTCTGCCAGACTTCTAGTCCTAGGAAATAGTGCATCAGTCCTAGGTCCTTCATCTCAAACTCAGAAGCCAACTCCCTCTTACATTTGTGAATGAGAGGGTCTGCCCCTGTTAGAAAGAGGTCGTCAACGTACAACACCAGTATGAGAGGATTGTCATCTTCAACCTTAAAGTAAAGGTTAGGGTCGGCTTCACTCCTAGTGAATCCTAGCTTCATCAAGTAGCTATCGATCCTCTCATACCATGCTCGGAGTGCTTGCTTTAGCCCATAGAAGGCCTTATTCAACCTGCACACATGAGATTCTCGATCATGAATCTCAAATCCTTCGGCTTGCTCCACATAGACTTCCTCTTTGATTGAACCATGCAAGAATGCAGTCTTGACATCCATCTGATGTAGGTTCCATCCTTGCGAAGCAACAAGGGCTATGATCGAGTGGATGGTGGTATATCGGGCAACAGGTGCAAAAATCTCGTCATAGTCTATACCTTCCTTCTGAGAGAAGCCATGAGCGACAGAACAAGCCTTATACTTTTCCGCACTTCCATCAACTGCATGCTTTATCTTGTAAAGCCATTTCGAAGTGACCACTGCTTTGTCCTGGGGTCTGGGGACCACATCCCAGACATCGTTTTTCATGATGGACTCATATTCCTCAGTCATAGCATCCTTCCATACTTGATGCTTGACAACTTCTGTGAATGACGAAGGCTCATTTTGGATGATCGTGCTCATGATGGTCAGGTATCCCTGATACCTTTTCGGCTTCTTACTTACCCGGAAGGTTCCCCTGGGTGCAATCTGTCCTTCAGTATCATCAAGTGTCCCCCTAAGCCATGAAGGCCTCTTCCTAGAAGAGGAAGGCTCTTGCGGAGGGGGATCAATAGGATCCATAGGTTCTTCCACATCAGGAATCGTCTCATCTTCCTTTTCCTTCGGTTTCCTGGTGTCAACTTCTTTAGATCCCCTTAGAGTAGGAAGATTGTCAACTTTGCTAAGAGCCATATCTTCGTCAAAGGTGACATCATGGCTAATTTCGACTTCCCTTTGACCAGCCACATAGATTCTATAGCCCTTAGTATTTTCGCTATAGCCCACGAAGATTCCTTTCTTTCCATATGCACCCAATTTATTCCTTTTCTTCTTCGGCACATGAAAATATACAGGACTTCCAAAAATTCTAAAATGAGATACGTTAGGTTTCTTACCAGTGAACATCTCCTCAGGAGTCTTGGAACCCAATGCTTGATGAGGGCATCGGTTTTGTACATATACGACGGTATTTGCAGCTTCGGCCCATAGAAATTTCGGAAGTCTTTGATCATGGAGCATAGAACGAACAACTTCCACAATCGTACGATTCTTCCTTTCCGCCACACCATTCTGCTCAGGAGTATATGGTGTAGTAGTCTCCCTCTTAATGCCCGCCTCTTTGCAAAAGTCATGAAACTCATTGGTTTCATATTCAGTCCCATTATTAGTCCTTAAGATCTTGATCTTCTTTTCAGTTTGATTTTCGATCAAGGCTTTGAAGTGACGAAACCAGGAAAACGCTTCATCCTTCTTTTTCAAGAAGTATATCCAAGTCTTGCCAGAATAATCATCTGTAAAAGTGAGGTAATATAAATATCCTCCCAAGGAGTTCACAGGCATCATATCGGATATGTCCGAGTGAACTAACTGCAATATATCGGAGGTCTTGCTTTGGCTTGAGGGGAATGGTCCCCTTTTGAGCTTTCCTTTGGCACATCCTGGACATACACCTTCTTGCTCTAATCTGAACTCGGGCATCCTGATCACCATTTTTCTCACATCGGGTAGAGCTTTATAATGAAGGTGAGCAAACCTCCGATGCCATAGTTCGGACTGAAGAGATGTGTCACAAGACATGACACCCAACGGACTTCCTCCGACCTGATATAATGAATCAACTCGAAACCCAAGAGTGAAAGCATCTTTAAAGTTCTTTTTCCATACACGTACCTTGCCATCGCTGAAGGCCACCTTGTAGCCTTTGTCTTCCATTGCCGAAATGGACACCAGGTTCTTTTTGAGATCAGGTACATATAATACATCTTGTAAATGGATTGTATTTCCCTAATTCAATTGAAGAGTGACATTCCCTACGCCTTTCACGAGATATTTTGAATTGTCCCCAAGAACAATTTCCAAGTTGGTCTCCTTCTCTACCAGATTAGAGAGAGCTTCTTTGTAACCAGTGAAGTGCCTTGAGGCACCACTATCAATAAGCCAATTTCCCAACGAGTCTCGGGAGCAGTAGTAGAGAGGGCCGCTAGTAGATAATATTCATCTTGCTTATTGTTAACAACGTTAGATTCATACCTGGAGTTTCTTGCCTTCTTGAAGGGTTGTTCTCTTCCTTGATTTCCGGCATTTATTTTACCTCTGCCATTGGACCTGCCTTGAGAGTGATTTTGATCATCGTCATGGTGTGAGTCCCTTTTATCAGGGCACTCCCTCGCATAGTGGCCCATTTTATTGCAATTGTAACATTGTCCTTTTCTTCCACCCTTCCGTCCAACCTTTCCTTTGAATTTAGCCCCGGAATTGTTTCTTCTTTTAGCATGAGAAAAAAAGGCAGAGGCATGGCCTTTATGTAGGGCATTTCTTGCTCTTCCATCCTTGTTTCTTCTTGAATGCATCTAGCCATCAATTCCTCAAATCTAGGAATTACGTTATTGTTGAGAAGAGTAGTCCTGAATATATACCATTTAGGTGGCAGTCCTCCAAGAGTTGTGAGTGTCATTTCCCTGTCAGGAATTACTTCCCCAATAGATAGGAGATCATTCTTGATCTCGGTGATCCTTAAGAAATATGCTTGCATACTCTCATCTTTGCCCTTCTTAATTTCCTTCAGCTTATTTCTAAGGAGCAAAACTTGATTTGCATCATTAACTTTAAGTAAACTCACCAGTCTACTATAGATTTCCTTGGAGGTGGTTAGCTCGGAAACATAGGCCACCAGGCGCTTGTCGATAGAGTCTCAAATGATCTTCCTTGCTTTGACTTCTCCCTTTGTCCACTTGTTCCTAGCAACAACGGATGCATTTGATGGAGGCTCAACAATTTTGCCTCTCACATGGTCCAAGACTTCCAGCTCTTCTAATGTTAGAGTGAGAGACATCTTCCATTCGTGATAGTCAGACTTCTCACGAGTTTGTCTTCAGCAGGGAAGTGTGTTGAGGACCCCATGATTTCTTTAAGATAGCCTTGCCAACCTTCTCTTCGATGATTGCTCTTGCTTGGGCTTTGTCTTCACCTTAGCTCTGATACCATGTTAAATTATGGTATGTTCTATGCTTAGAGCAGTTTACTTATTTTCTTCTTATTAGCCACTGTTTAGCAATCACATAAACATAAAGTAAAGCGCAGATAGAAAATTAAAAGATCAACAGAAAACAAGCCAAGACAAAAGACACAAGATGTGGCGGCTAGCCAGGGACAAACCCCAATGCGGGGAAACCCTTTGATTAAATCTTCTTTTATCTTCAATAGTTCAACAGAGAGAAATAGTACAATGCAGAATTTTGTAATTTTATAACAACAGCAGAGAGCCCTAAATCAGCGCAGTCAAACTTGGTCAAAATAGCCCCAGATTGACTTCTAGTCAACTTGAAGAAATCGGTCTTCAACAGCCCAAAACAGTCCACAAATCTCAGTCAAACGACAGTCAACACTTGGTCAAAGTTTGGTCAAACGTGCAGCAGCTCCTTGACAGTCAATGCTGGTCAAAGGGGTGGTCAAACCTAGTCAAAGTTGCTGAACAGAACTGTGGCTAGCATAGGAGAGGTTGCCTAACCCAATCCGCAGTCAAGAAAGCCTCCACGCTAGTCAATGCTATCCAATCAGCCCACCTGCAGCTAGGTCAACCCAAGTCAACGCTGCCCTAACCAGAAATCTGTGTCTTCCTTCTTCAGCCACACGTGTGAGAGAGTGAGGCTCATCTAATGCGTAGGCGAGAGAACATGAGTGATGAGATGAGTTGCAAATGACTCAACCTCTCTTCTATTTATATGAAACGTTGGGCATGTGTGCCACACACTTAGTTGCTGGCCGACCTTGACAATTTGTCAAGTAATTATAAATAAATTCATATCTTCATAAATACTCGTCGGAATCAGATGATCTTTAGATCCCTACACCTCTCGACGAGAGGAATCTAGGAAAAATATCAGCAGTCATAAATTAGGTGACCCACATGGAGTTTGGCCCTAGTTGCCAATTTTAACACCTTGGCAGTAGTACCTCTCAGTCTGGGACAAATGTCCTGGCTGAAACCCAGGATAAACCCTCCGGCAACTCCTCAGCTCCAATCTGCCCCAGAAACCCCAGTGTCAGCCTCTCTGGACTGCGTCAGACTATCTTTGCCCAACGTTGGCCCTGTGTCACCCTGAATAGGCCCGCATTAGCTTCAAGAGGCCCTGCATCAACCTTCTGGCCCTTTGCGTCAGCTACGCTGGCCTCTCTGAAGAACTGCGCAACTCCTGGCTGCCTCTGCATGGCCCTGCGTGAGCCCTGGTTGCTTCTGCGTCACTCTCTCTGGCTCCTGCGCTAATCTCCCGACGCTATCTCTGCCTCTGTCTCTTTGTACTCACTGCCCCTCAGCTGCAACTCTGATCACTGATTCTATCTCTCTTAGCAAACTCCGCTCTAGAGAATAGAATGATTGATCATTTGGTGTACTCTCCAAGTGACCCTCAAGCCTCCTCTTATACTTTTCTCGTTGACATATCAACGACCGAGATTAAGTCCCTAATCAATGACTAAGATTAGATCTGGCTTGATCCATGACTTTTGAACCATTCTAACACAATTTTATATTAATCCACATTAATATTTTAATTTCCCTAAGTTTAGACTTAGGGACTCCATTAAAAATATTAATTATTTTAATATTTCTCAAACTGTTTAGAATCTACCCAAACCCTTTCTGGGTATTGGAGATCACATGTGCCCCAACCTCTTCATCAAATTTTGTGGCTAGAGCACATCCGATGCTATGCAAAATCAACACTCCCTCTTAGCGAGGACTGTGCTCTAGCAATACTCCTCACTGAGTATCACCCTGATCATCTGACATTGGTCCTTGTGCTGATGCTAGGCCTGCTGCCCATCATCCTCTACATTGCTGCATCCTGTACTGCTGCCCATGGCTCTGCCACTGCCACTGCTGCATCTGTACGACAGCCCCCTCTGCATCCATGCTGCTGCTCATGGCTTTGCCATTGCCACTGTTGCATTTGCACTGCATCCCCTCTCATCATGCTACATTGTGTTGCCCACAGTTGCACTGCAACTCAGTGACTGAGAAGTAAGTAACTGATCTCCCAACTCTTATCTCTCTGTTGGCCTAGAGACACCCACTGATGTTGAAGCTCCCTCTACCGTTGACAAGTAAGTAACTGATCTCCCAACTCTGACCTCTCTATTGGGCTAGAGACACCCGCTGATGTTGAAGCTCCCTCCACCATTGACAAGTGCTCCCTCTCTGACCTCTGCGCTGCTGCAACAACTCCTTGCATCTCGCACCGTTGCACACCTCTCTGTGCCATCCTGCACTGGTGCAACACTCCCGTGTCTCTCGCACTGTTGGAGCTTGCTAGCCTCGCGCTGTCTCAGGACTCCTGCATTGTAGCTCTTTCTGCTGCTCCATCCGAATCCATCTCTACCCATATCAGCCAGTCCTGCTACTCCTCTTCGGGGCTCCCTTAGCAAGGTCCAATCCAAGAGGGTGGGTACCTCGAGGATCCTGCCCCTCATCGCCTGTAGTCCACCTGATTACAGCTTGATGTCTCCCCACTTCCGCTCAAGTGGTGTGTGTGCACTCATGGCATAGTCATCGTCTATCTCCACTTCCTTCTCTACCCTTGCTGGTGCTGCCTTAGTCTCGGAATACTCTCCCTTACTCTTCTTCCTTGGACACTGGGTCACATAATGACCCAGCTGCCCACAGTGGAAGCACTTGATCTTGGAGAGATCCTCCTCCTTCCGTTTTTCTTGCTTTCCCTCAGATGCTAGGGCAACATCTTCCTCCTCCTTTTTGACTCTGATCCCCTTATTGCTGCTTCCCGCCTTGGTCTGCCGTCTGATCTCTTCTTGGCCAAGAGCCGCCCACATCTCCTCCCTAGGTGGAAGGGTCCCTTTGCCCAGAATACTCTAGAAAAATACCTCCTAGTCTTCTGAGACTGCATTCAGGGCTGTTCTCACCATCAATTCCTAATCCGGCGTGGCCCCTATAGAATTCAACTGATCTCAGATCTCATTTAGTCCACCGAGGAAGGTGTCGATCGGTTCTCCCTTCATCTGATATGACCTCATTTGATTTTCTAGTAACATTCTTCTCTGCACAAAAGTATGTTGGTACAATTGCTTTAGGGCCTCCCACATCTCATTTGCTGTTTCTTCTAGGCAATGTGTGGTACTACATGGTCATTGAACCCGTCAAGGATGATGTTCTTGGCCTTCGCCATTGCCTCCTCGTACTTGTCGTTATCAACTGGGTCAACTGGGATCACTATCATCCTCAAGGCGAAGTGCTTGACACGATTTCTGTAAAGTACGGATAAGATTCTGGCCTTCCAGACTACGATGTTTGAGGCTTCATCTAGTCTATCTTGGTCTCTTACTCCGTGTAGTGCCATGTTGCTCTTCTACTTCCCTCCTGGAAGTTCTCGATGTGACTCCCTCTGAGTCTCGATTTCCCTCTTGGAAATCCTTCTGCCAATGTCAAGATGCCCCCTACTCTGATCGTCTGTGCAACCGCACCACTGATCCGGATTTCTTGGCTAGAAACCCTCAGTAGCAACTCCCTCCTCCTTAGCCTTTCCCTGTCAGGTACTCTTCTGACTACAGTACCCCACCAACTCCACTCTGCAACTTTCCCACAGCCTCCTAAACCCCAACAACTTGAAGGTGAGAGCTCCTATGCTCTGCGCAATCCCGGCACCAGCAACTCGACCTCCTAAGCCAACTCCGTCACAACACTATGGCCTTTTGCATGGCTTTGCGTGAGCCTCCCTTTGCCTCCCTTGGCCTCTGTGCTGCCTCTTCCTGGCTCACCCTTGATGACGCAGTGATTGCGTCACCCTTCCCTTGTTACTGCTCTGCTAGGAACAACTTTTGTCACTCGGGACAACTCTTTTCTGCTGCTATTGCTCTGCTCGACTGGTGTCCTCAGTTCTCTTGTGATCTCCAACCAGGCTCTGATACCATGTTGAAGTTTCTAAGTCTACTAGTTAGAAACTCTCCATGCACTTTACTGATTTATTCCTACCTGCTTGTTCCGTTACTTAACAAGTTATTTACAATGTAAATACTAAAAATAAACACTAGTGCATGCTTAACATATTATAGATCATCAACTGAAGGAAACAGATACAAGCACACAAAATGACACCGTTATTTTTGGACCAATGTCCCCGGAAAAACCCAATGTGGGAAAACCGGTGCAGCTATCTAGGGGTTTTCTTATTAAACAATTTCAGAGTACAATCTGGGTGCCAAATTCGGCGTACCCAATAGAGAATGCCCTTGGCAGTAGTACCTCTTTGTCTGAGATAGATGTCCCGGTTGAAACCCCGGATAAATCCTTCGGCAGCTCCTCAGCTCCAATTTGCCCCAGAAACCCCAGTGTCAGCCTCTTTGGACTACGTCAGCCTCTGTCTGCCCAATGTTGGCCCTGTGTGACCTTGAATAGGCCTGCGTTAGCCTCAGGAGGCCCTGCGTCAACCTTCTGGCCCTCTGCGTCAGCTACGCTGGCCTCTTTGAAGCACTGCGTAGCTCCTAGCTGGCTCTGTGTGGCCCTGCGTGAACCCTGGCTGCTATTGCGTCACTCTCTTTGGCTCCTGCGCTGATATCCCGACACTATCTCTGCCTCTCTGTCTCTCTGTACTCACTGCCCCTCAGCTGCAACTTCGATCAATGATTCTATCTCTCTTAGCAAACCCCGCTCTAGAGAATAGAATGACTGATCTTCTGGTGTACTCTCCAAGTGACCCTCAAGCCTCCTCTTATACTTTTCTCGTTGACATATCAACGACCGAATTTAAGTCCCTAATCAACTGCTAAGATTAGTTCTAGCTGGTTCCACTAAGGGTAAAGACATGTCCCCTATACATCGTTCAATCAATAGGTGGCATATGACTAACAATGGAATCGATGAGGATAAGGGGGTCTCAGAGCCAAATGCCATGGTCCAAGGGGTAGCAAAGATGAGGAAGTCCACATATTGGGTGTATGGATGTGAGGAGGGAGCAATCGTGGTTGCATGAGTTACCCTAGCCTTTGTTTTTCCACTGCTTTATTTGCCTTTTGCTTTTTCTTGATTTTTCTTTGTATTACTTCTCGAAGCTCTAGGAAATGAGAGCATGTTGAGAATGATGTATAATAGTTATTACCCCTTTAAAGGTTGGGAAATTCATCGCCCCACTAGGAGTTCAGATGTGCATGGGTTCCTTTTATGGTGTGATGGGGCAATCATTGGCCCTAGGAACCAAGGTGATGGCTATAATGGTAAGGGGTAGAGCTCATGCTTGGCTTTTGCCCACGTGCTATTATTAATGTCCCAACCATCTTTTGCATTTTGTGATTTTTCTTTTTCTTTTTTTTCTTGCTTGTGGCCATGATATGCCTTTAACTTTCTTTTAGCTGCATCAACCTCTGGGGCAACATTTTCAGGCCTGACCCTGATATGTCGACAAGGGGAGGGATGTGCCACCCTGTGGACCTAATGGTCATGTGAACCCGTAGAGGGGAAATGGTGGAGTAGGGCTTGTAATGTGCGGAGGAGAGTGAAAAATATGGAATAGAAAACCAATTCCACACTACCAAAGTCGAGGTTTCCCAAATAGTGCCCTTCCTAAAGCCATAGAACAATAAGGGAGATCCCACAGGACTAAGATTGAAGATTAACCCCCCATTTAAGGCGAGGGAACAAAACTATGGTCAAAGGCCTTCCTTCTTCCAAGTCACCCAATAATCCATGCCCAAAATGGCCAAATGAAAAACAAGCATAAGCACCCGATTGCACAATGAAAAACATACCTTTTGGGTCGGATTGCCCACCTTCTAACATGTGTGCTCTTGACAAATGGGTGAGGAAACATATGGCTGATGCAGGTGGCAGAGATAAAGCGGCACATTGCATCGGCTACATAGTGGCTGTCAGGGGCTGTTGGCTGCTGGCTGGAAGAAGATGAATAGGAGAAAATTTCTCGTAGGGGTACCCACTTTTGGTGGGTAACATTGACCATTGGTGTTGCTGAGTAGTAAAGTGAGCTTTGTGGTAATCATGTCTGTTGGGGTGAGAGCAAGATGAAAGTGGACACACTTCAAACGTGGGGGGACAGGACTTTCTCTGATATATGCATATGTATATCATTGGACTACACAATTTATCTGGAGACATTTCCATGCTGACCAAAAAAGAGTCAAAATGTTTGTCATTGGTTTCTGTCATGACTTTTGATTGTATATTGCTCATATATTGAGGTTTGCCATGAAATTTACTACATTCCAAAGACAGCTGAAATAAAATTTAAATTTTGAATTTTTGAACACTGAAATTGACTATTTCAATAGGTCTTGCAAAACAATTTCTCCTGTCATTGAAGCACATATAGAAGAATGTTAACAGAAGGCATCATGTGATTCTGCTTCCCGAGCTAAAATTTTTGAGTACATGAATAAATGAATATCCACCATCATAACTATCTATTCATGTTTTGGCACAGGGTTAAGAATTTTTTTCTATTTGCAGGTCAAAAATCCACAGCGTGATTTGCCTCTAGGCATTGGCCTTTCTCTTTTCATATGTAGTGGACTATACATGTTGGTGTCTGCTGTTATTGTGGGCATTGTACCGTACTATTCAATGGACCCAGACACTCCAATTTCATCTGCTTTTGCAGACCATGGTATGCATTGGGCCATGTAAGTAACTTGATATTTAAGGAATGCATGTCATTTTGTCTGCTTCCAAAGAATTTGGGTGCATGGTGCAATCATATCTTAATGGTAATAAACACTTTTCACAATTGTCTGTTCATCAAACTTCTAGGTATATTGTCACAGCTGGTGCAGTGGCTGCCCTTTCATCTACACTGATGGGCTCACTTCTCCCTCAGGTACACACTGCTCCTTGTCAAGCTGAACAATGTCCATTACTTTACCTTTATGACAAATAAATGGACCGTGTAGTTTCCTTGTCAATAATCAAGCACTATCTGTTGAATATCATTTGCTTAGTTGAGTAGGAAAGTATAAATTTTAATGAGCAAATGTTTATGTCCGAGTGTTCTTTGTGGTTGAAGGTCTATCGCAATTTGTATATTGAAAGAGAATAGCTATTAGTTTGCGGCATATGTTGACATTAACACTAATATAACTCGGACCATCAAATGGATGCATGTTCCTAATGTGACGAAAAAATAGTTTATATGATTAACTTGCATGTTCCTACTGTGATTAAAGGTCATTTTATATCACTAACTTGCATGAAATTGCTTCTCTAGCAAAGCAGGGACAGAATCATGTGTGAAAAAAATAATACAGCTAATATGTACTCTATAATGAAAGGCCATTTTGACAAGGATATGTGATGTGAAAATTTTCTTCCAGTAATTATGCCCCGAAAGATGTATTCCTTGGGATTGGCTTGCCTCTTCTCTTTTGGATGCTGAGAAGGGATTTTGTGGTGGAAGGGATTCTGGATAGAGAAGGTGGATTTGGTTCTGTTGTATGTGGTGGGGTAGAACAGTAGTTTTGCTCAATGTTTTTAAACTTGGACTTGGCCTTGCAATCGGTCAAGGGCCAACTCAGACTCGGATTGACTCAGTCCAATCTGATTTCAATGACTCGATTCACTAAAAACTACATAAATATTTAAATTTTAATGCAAAAAATATATTTAAAAATTCCAAACCATTAAAGACAAAATATGCGAAGTCTGGTCATTCCTATACCATGTAAAAGGTCAAATTGAATATATCAAAAACTTTCAAAATGGCACAGAGTGCAAATTGCAATAAATATCAGGTTTTAACAACAAAATACATAATCAATGGGGCTCTAGATTGCTTCTAGATTGTAGAGTCTGGATAACATGCTGCAAGCATCTCCTTTTCCCTAGCCTTGTCTTCTTCAAATTTCATTAGTTGATTTTGCAATTCCAATTTTCTCTAATGGGGCCATGCATGGGGTAACTTGGCCTTTTATAGCAGCCAAGTGTTCTTTCAACCTACATATTCCTCCCCTCCGACACTCCATCCCACTCCTTATGCATTTCTTGCAATATTTGCAATAAATCTTCTCATCAACAATATCAACTTTGATCCATGTTGAGTCTTTTGACTCATGGGCCTATGGTAAAGTTCAAATTTCCAACATTGCAAACCCTATCTTAAATTCTTAATATGCAAATTTCATACTTAAAACTTCAAACTAGTAGAAGGCTGACAGTTAAAAACTTTAAAGACAGATTTCAAAACTCAGATCTGCAATTTAATGAGAGGAAAAACTAAGGACAGATCTTTCATTTGTCTGTTAACATATGGTATACTTGGGACAAATCATTGCTCACAAATGTTCAATGAGAGGTGTGAGGAAAATAGTGGGGGGAGGGGGTTGTCTTTATAGCTTTTTGGCAGGGCTTAGGTGTTATATACCATATCTGGAATATGCTAGCACACCTTGCAAAATTATTAATCTTTTAGGAATTTTGACAAACACTTTATGTGCAATCTTTTTTTAGAACACTTTGTATGCAAAACAAATAAACAATGACAACAAAAATATTTTAAGGCACAACCAGACTTTTATTAGTTTGATCATGAGATTTACATGGAGAATATCAATCTGAAAACCTGTAATACAACTCCAACAAATTACTCAATCAATGCAACACTCCCATAGTTAGCAAATCGATCTTCCTATAATGATGAATATGACCTCAACAAATAAGCTGAGCTCCAGCAAATAATCTTGGCCCCAACAAATAAGATCTCCGGCAAATAATCTCGGCCCCAATACATAAAGATCTCCAGCAAATAATCTTGGCCACAACTAATAAAGATCTTCAACAAATAATCTCGGCCCCAACAAATAAAGATCTCTGGCAAATAATCTTGGTGCCAACAAATAAATTCAGCCCCAACAAATAAACTAGGCTTTGACAAATAAATTCAACCCCAATAGATAAATTCAGCCCCAACAAATAAACAGGGTTCCAGCAAATAAACTCGGCCCAACAGATTAACTTAGTCCCAACAGATAAATTTAGCCCCAATAAATAAATTGGGCGCTGGCTAATCAATTCGGCCCAACAAATAAACTCAGCCCAACATATAAATTTAGCCTCCGTGGACATGAATTCGACTCTCCAATCAATAACCCCCAACTCCAACAAATGTCTTTAGCAATGATCCAATCTCTGACTTCGGCAATATTAAGCAATTCGTCCCACTGAAGAAATGTCTCCCAAAAAACTTGCAATTGAAGCACAAATGGAAACCTGTGCGATTTTTCCACAATGCCATATAGGGTGGAAATGATGTCCACTAAAATTGGTGAGTACCAGCTAGGGTGGCAATGATGTCCTCCGAAACTAGTGGGAGAGTCTTGCCTGAAGCCCTTTAGAGAAACTCACTTGAGCTCTTGATCAACCAATAAGAAATAATCATAATTCAAAATGAATGAGAAATGGACTTCTCTCCCTTTTATAAGATTTTACTGGATCTTCTCCAATCTTGTAGAAATCTCTTTTTATTATTTTATTAATAAGCCACTTAGTGCATTTTCCTCCTATTTTCTAAGTGAATTTCCCCCTTTTAATTACCCTTTAGATAAAAACACATTTTCTCCTTTTATTTAATAAGTGACTTCTTTATTACTAATTAAAGTCACTTTTATGTTGAGAAAATGCTTAAACTGCCACCATGATCACACTGGCCTCCCAAAGCCCCTTTTCATCATTTTGTCTTGTAGATCTTTTTGTCTTGATTCCAATGAGCTATTACACTAATTTGTTTTTCCAAGTAATCAACTTGAAACAACACTAAGCATAATTAATTAAAATATGCCTATTATTAACTTCGTTTTACGGAAATCGTCATAATGCAAGGGAACCAAGATTGAACTTTGCAGAATTGATCTTAAATGATGAAAAATGGCAATCAATCCCAGTCACCCCCCATAAAACTCCTCAAAACTCTTTGGGCCCTGTTGACCACTGGAGTGGCACCTGTAGTTTTTTTGAAGATTCCATGCCCAAGGATGTACCAAAGGCTACTTGTACCATCAAAGATCATCATATCACTAGAGTTTTTCAACTCTACTTCTTCTTCAGTCCTCAGATTCCGTAGCCCTACAGACATATTGTATAAATGTCACTAGCATGATGAATAAATCCATGTAACAGGCCTAGGGTGTTGGGATTCGATCAACAAGCGAGTACACCTTGGAGTGTTTTTTTTACTTGGTTAATTATTCCTGATTTTTAGTGGCGAATAATTTTCTAGGGTTTTCACTCACTACATTACCCAAAAGTCAGGGTGACGACTTGAAGGTTGAGCCCTTAATGCATATTAGTGTTGAGAGTCAATGTATATTACCATGCTAGGTCATCTTTGGAATTTTGTGGAATTTGATTACGTCTAGGGGGTCATTTTTTAATTTTTAAATTTCCCATAGGGCGGAAATTGAAATAAAAATTGTATATGAAATGTAATAAGTGATGTCTAGAGAAGTTGTATGGGGTATGAGTAATAAAAATTGCACCTCTCACCCTCAACTTTCTACTAAGACACTTTGAGAGATTAAAAATGTGTTCTAGACCCTCAAAACCCACTTTTCTTAAGTTTAGTGGAAAACGTGGCAATAAATTAAGCCAACAATTAAATAAATGGAGAAAAATAAATATCCACACATGCTAAATGATGTGGAAATGAGGTGGAAAATCATGGAGGAGTTAAAGTGAAGTCCCAAGGTGATGTGGACTCTTAAAATCAAGGAAAGGACATGTACTCAAGGAAATCAAATTTCATGACATAATTGCAACAACTTTTGATTGGGAAATTTGAATTTGTGGAATTAATGCACATTTAGGAGGATTTGGGAGAATATTTGGTGTGGGAAATGTCCCCACATTGATTCCCACCTGTATACACTTGTCATTTCATCATGGAGTTTGATTTTTCTCTAGGGATTCTTGATTCCACTTGAAAAATTTGAATTCGCATGAAGGTGCTTTGGTATTGTCACCCATTTGCTTTGGGATTGTCAGCGTTTGCCTTGGGATTGGATCCCAAGTTTCTATATAATAAGAGCTTTGTTTTCTCATTATGTAACCTGGAATACGAGCTATTGTGCTTAAGGATACTCTGCTGGATTGTACATTCTTTGCAAATTAATACAAGACTTTGGGGTTACATTTGAGGTGTTATTCTCCTTGTGTATGGTAACTTCTTGATATTCTTGCTCTTATATTTCTACTTGCTTCATTATGTTATTATTTCCATGATTTTTTTTTTAAGTTATGTTGATATGCAACTATCTTGTATTAGCATAAGGATTATTTACTTGCTCTAGATAGAGAAATGTTTTAGTAGATGTCAAATATATCTCTAGAATTTTCTCTTCATTGCATTTGATTAAGCCCATGTGGATCTAATTTGTTCATGTGAAGTTGTGTAGAAAATCTTTCTTTGATCAAGCTTCAAGCGTGAGGGGAAGTTCTCGGGCAAACCAACCCACTCTTGAAAATACTCAAGGAGAACCCACATTTGTCAATTGCCAAAGTCTTATCATTCGGATTTGTCTTGCAGGGATTTATTTTGAGTTTTGGGCTCCTATCTCTAGCTTCATCATTCGATAATTATTTCTTAAATATTGTGCTTCATATTCTTATATCTTGTTATTTTAGGAGCTAAATCATGGCTAGGCAATGAGGAGAGTTTACTCATACTCTTTGGCTTAGCCTTTTGTAGATTATCTTGCACATATACTTTGTGATTTTATTGAGCTAATACTTGGTTTGTTTTGCAGCCCACTCTAACTTGTTTCTTGTGACAGCTTGCGGGATTTGTCTTTGAAACTATTAACAAGTGTGTGCAGGAAATCGAGCTCTCAAATCAAGATCAATTCTCTCTTGGTCGTGGGCATTGAGAGGCTTTCTTTAGCAAGGCTGAGTTCCTTTTGGGGCTGCATTCTCTCTCTCTTGGCCGTGGGCTCAAAGAGGCTTAGCCTCTCTTCTCTTCTTGTAAAAATCTGAATTTTCTTGTGCCCTTCTTTGGCCTCAATTGCAGAAATAACTTATCAAGGAAAAGTCTATAGCTAAAAGGTTTCATTGTAAAAGACTTTCCTTGAGTTTGGAGGAGGCTTCATGGTCTCTTGCCTCTTGTAAATTAATAAAATTTCTGATTTTGGGAACGTGGGTTCTACCCATTGGCATCCCCATCTCTCCACTTTGGGAGAGGACTTGTGGTTGACTTGTTGATTCTTGTATTTCATTTCTTTTACATGCACGCTCTAATTTGCTAATTAACACAACCATACAATCTCATTTACTTTTCTAAAGTCACGACTATTTTGCTTGCACTATTTGTATCAATTGTACAAGTTACAACCTACAATTTTTATTTCATAGCAATTTATTTTTCAAGCAAACAATCTCTTGATATGTTTAGCTTGAGCATTGTCTAAAATCCTTTTATGCTTCATTACTTTGCAAGAATTCACATCTTAAGTTTTGATGCATCTTGTATTTGGGCAATTTCACTTTACAAAGCAAACATTTACTTTATGTCAAACAAATCTCTCAAGTTGAAGTTTCTTTCCTTCTTTTGCAAAACTAATTGAGTACAATCTTGAGTTTACTTTTCACAAGCATTGCTATTTACTTTACATGCAAGTCAATTTTTCATTTTGTTTTGGGTATATCACAAATTTATCATAAGGCAAAGCAAATACTTTTTACAATCTTACATGTTTATGCAATCTTGTGTTTAAAGCATCTCCATCATTTAGTTAACTTTTGCAAACTTACTTGCACATCATAGTATGCATCTTAACTTAGTTGCACATTTAAAACCAACCACCAAGCATAAGCTTGGTTGATAGAAATCATAGGGAAAAATACTTTATTGGAAAGTTCGTCCATTTGATATGAAGTAAGGTAAAAGCGTTGTGACCTTGCGGTTATGAAGGTGGCTTTTCCCCTTGTAGGAATGAAGACACACACTGGCTCATAACACTTAGGGGATGGGTATCGTTAATGACACCTCTATGCCCTCATCCCCCCTTTCTGATAGTCACCCCAATTTCTACCCTTTGGTAAGAGCTCAAGAGAAAGACTCCTCACCTAGATGAGGCATTTTAGATTAAAAATAACCAAGATAATTGCATTCAAATTTAGTATAGGTGCATTTCATGTTGATTGCGGGTAGCATCAGATGTGCTCTAGCCACGAAATTTGGTGGAGAGGTTGGGGCACATAAGATCTCCAATACCCAGAAAGGGTTTGGGCAGATTCTAAACAGATCAGGAGACATTAAAATAATTAATATTTTTAATGAAGTCCCTAAGTCTAAACTTAGGGAAAATAAAATATTAATGTGTATTAATATGACTATGTGTTAGAATGGTCCAAAAGACATGGATCAAGCCAGATCTAATCTTAGCTGTTCATTAGGGACTTAATCTCGGCTGTTGAGATGTCAACAGAAAAAGTATAAGAGGAGGCTTGAGGGGCACTTGGAGGACACACTGAGGGAGACCAGTTAGTTCAATTTTTGGAGCGGGGTTTGCTAAGAAATTGAACTAGTGGTCTGGAGAGAAGTCAGGAGGTAGCAAGTATGGAACAGAGAGACGACATATCAACGCAGAGCCAGAGGAAGCCACGCAGAGGCAACAAAGACTGCGCAGAGCCAGAAGGGCCTGCATCATCCACGTAGACGCTGCAGGAGTGACGCAGAAGCCCAGAGAGGCTGCGCAAAGCCTCAGTAGGTTGACATAGAGGGTTTCAGGCTGACGCAGAGGGTTGCAGGTTGTAGCAGAGGTCAGTAGGGCCTACGCTGGGTTTAGAAAAGTACTGGAAGTTTGTCTATCTGTGGGTAAGCCAGTTTGGTACTCTGTTGTACAAGAAAATTACTGAATAATAAAATCCTCCCTTGCTGCACCGGTTTTCCCACATTGGGTTTTTCCGGGGACATTAGTCCAAAATAACAGTGTCAATGTGTGCATATTTTTGTTTCTATATTACAGTGTGATATCTGCAGCAATATTTATTTTAATGTTTGTTGAAGTAATTTCATGAATAACTTATGATATAAGTAGGAAAAGTAAATCAGTTGCTACAGTGATAGAATTTTCACATGGTATTAGAGGGAGTAATCAGAGACAGAAAGGGAAAATCAGTTATGGGTCAAGACCACGATGCAGAGGCATCCACCTCAGGGGACTCACGCAGATTTTCAGAAGATTGCACAAGAGAGAGAGATTTCAATTTCTCTATGTTGGCTTCCAGGTTGGAAGAAGAAGTGGCGTGCATGACTAGTGCTACATCATCAGAAGTATGGTATATAGACAGTGGAGCCTTGTGGCATATGACGGGAATTGAGGAGTGTTTCTTAGAATATCGAGAAGAGAAGATGAACTTTCAATCACCATGGGGAACAAGGCAAAGTGTACTCCAGTAGGAAAGGGTACCATAGTTTTTCAGACAAAATCGGGAGAGCGGTTCCGTGCCACAAATGTGCTGCATGTGCCAGGATTGGGGATGAACTTACTTTCTGTGTCACAACTACAAGGCAAGGGCTATGACGTCTACTTCATCAAGGAAAAGGTATACGTCAAACACCCGAGCTGGAAAAAGAAAGTGCAGATCGGTATCGAAAGTAATCGGTTGTACAAATTACAACTAGAATCTCTAATGGCACTAATAGGTAGTCACGGGGACAAAGACTTGAACGAACTATGGCACAGAAGGATGGGTCACTTGCACCATGGAGCTCTGAGAATTCTCAAGAGCACTGTAATAGGAGTTTCAGATTTGAGTAAGCAACGAGATGATGTATGCAAGGGATGCGCTCTAGGAAATTATGCCAAGGCGGCATTTCCTAGGAGCAACCATAGGGCCAAGAGTGTACTAGGATTGATACACCCAGATATCTGCGGACCTATGTCCGTCAAAGCTCTCGGTGGTGCCGAGTATTTCCTTACCTTCATTGATGACCACTTGAGGAAAACTTGGATCTATTTTCTGAAAACCAAGGATGAGGTTTTCGGTTGATTCAAGGAGTTCAACGCTCTAGTGGAGAATCTGACAGGTAAGAAGATAGAAGTCTTGCGCTCAGATAATGGTGGAGAATATGTCGATAAGGACTTCATTGATTATTGCGCAAGGAGGGCATCAAAAGAGAGTGGACATCTCCCTACAATCTGGAGCAGAATGGGGTGGCAGAGAGGAAAAACAGGACTATTGTAGAAGCAGTTAGGGCCATGCTGTATGATCAGGATATGCCAAAATTCCTGTGGGCAGAAGCATGCAACACCGCTGTCTACGTTCAGAACAAGACTCCTCATCGGGCATTGGGGAAGATTACTCTAGAGAAAGTCTTCACTGGGAAGACACCTGAAGTTAGTCATTTCAGGATATTTGGGAGTTTGGCATATTGTTGCATACCTAAAGAAAAGAGGAAGAAGCTGGATCAAATTGCAGAAAAGGGGTATCTGCTAGCATATAGTGATAACGCTAAGGCATACAGAATCTATTTTCCAGGGAGCAGGAAGGTAATAGTACGACGAGATGTAAAGTTCATGGAGGATAGAGCTTTCAGAAGATCTCAAGAAATGCCTTCCAAGGAGCAGTTGAAAGAGGATCCGTTGGTCATGCCTTTTCAACCAACGGAAGTAAAGAATCCTTCCTCAGATCAAGAAGATTCTCAGGATGAGGAAGAGGAGCAAACAGAAGCACCTATTGATAGAGGAAGAACTAACAGGGAATTTCGTTAGATTCTGCGTGATGCAGAGAATTTCGTCGGAGAGCCAAGGAACAGTAAAAGGGGGCGAAAATAGCGAGACAGGTATCAGGCGTTAGTAGCTCAGGATGGAGAGCCTGCCAGCTTCAAGAAGGCAGCTCAACATTAGGTCTGGCTAGATGCGATGGTGGAGGAGTATAACTCCATAATGGTAAACGATGTTTGGGAGGTGGTGTCAAGGCCTTAAGACAAATTTGTGATAGGTTCAAGATGGATCTACAAGATCAAATATGCTGTGGACGATAGTATTGAAAAATACAAGGCTAGGTTTGTGGCTAAAGGGTATGCTCAAAAGGAAAGGATTGACTATGAGGAAACCTTCGCCCTAGTAGCCAGGTATACATCTTATTAGGACCGTGATATTCAGCCCCGATGGGATGGGAGATCCATCAGATGGATGTCAAGACGACATTTTTGAACGGGGTAATAGAAGAAGAAGTATACATTGAACAACCAAAGGGCTTTGAAACAAATGAGAAGAAGTCTTATGTATGCAGACTGAAGAAAGCCTTGTATGGGTTGAAGCAGACACCAAGAGCGTGGTATGGTCGAATAGATGGCTACTTGCAGAAGATGGGGTTTGTCAAGAGTGACGCGGATCCGAATCTCTACTATCTGGTCATAGAGAGCGAGCCACTTATCTTAGTATTATATGTGGATGATCTCTTTCTGACAGGATCATCCAGACTCATTGAAGACTGCAAGAAGAATCTAGCCACAGAGTTCGATATGAAGGATCTGGAACGAATGCACTATTTCCTATGTTTGGAAGTTTGGCAGTAGAAAGGAGAAATCTTCCTTGGGTAAGGAAGGTATGCTACAAAAATCCTGAAAAGGTTCGGGATGGAAGATTGTAGACCTATGGCTACGCCAATGATCACCAACTGGAAGAAGATTGATGCATCAAAAGACAAGGATGTCGATCCCACCCTATATCGACAGCTCATAGAGTCCCTGATGTATCTAGTCAATAGTCAGAGTAATACTTAGTGAGGAGTATTGCTAGAGCACAATCCTTGCCAAGAGGGAGTGTTGATTTGGGGTAGCATCGGATGTGCTCTAGCCACGAAATTTGGTGGAGAGGTTGGGGCACATAAGGTCTCCAATACCCAGAAAGGGTTTGGGCAGATTCTAAATAGATCAGGAGATATTAAAATAATTAATATTTTTAATGAAGTCCCTAAGTCTAAACTTAGGGAAAATAAAATATTAATGTGTATTAATATGAATATGTGTTAGAATGGTCCAAAAGACATGGATCAAGCCAGATCTAATCTTAGCCGTTGATTAGGGACTTAATCTCGGCCGTTGAGATGTCAACAGAAAAAGTATAAGAGGAGGCTTGAGGGGCACTTGGAGGACACACTAAGGGAGACCAGTCAGTTCAATTTCTGGTGCGGGGTTAGTTGAGAAATTGAACCAATGGTTTGGAGAGCAGTCAGGAGGCAGCAAGTACGGAACAAAGAGATGACATATCAATGCAGAAGAAGTAGATGTAGAGCCAGAGGAAGCCACACAGAGGCAACAGAGACTGCACAGAGCTAGAAGGGCCTGCGCCATCCATGCAGAGGCTGTAGGAGTGACGCAAAAGCCCAGAGGGGCTGCGCAGAGCCTCAGTAGGCTGATGCAGAGGGTTTCAAGTTGATGCAGAGGGTTGCAGGCTGTAACAGAGGTTAGTAGGGCCTACACTGGGTTTAGAAAAGTACTGGAAGTTTGTCTATCTGTGGGTAAGCCAGTTTGGCACCCTGTTGTACAAGAAAATTGCTGAATAATAAGATCCTCCCTTGCTGCATGGATTTTCCCAAATTGGGTTTTTCCGGGAACATTAGTCCAAAATAACTGTGTCAATGTGTGCATATGTTTGTTTTTGTATTACGGTGTGATATCTGCAACAATATTTATTTTAATGTTTGTTGAAGTAATTTCATGAAGAACTTATGATATAAGTAGGAAAAGTAAATCAGTTGCTGCAGTGATAGAATTTTCACATTTCATTCTAATACATCTCATGGTTTTACTTGCAATTGGTCATTATACTTGTCATTATTGAATTGAATACTTTGTTTTGGTAAACATTATTTTATCTATTTTTTGCAAGTAGAATACTAATTGTTTTCCTTTTGCAAGATATCCTTGTATGCTTTGATTTAGCAATTGATCACATATATTTGAAAGCATCTTTATATCTTGTATCATTGTGCTAACAATTTCTTGTTTCACTTTTAGGGTTACTTGTGCTTTTGATTCAAAGCATTTTATTTATATTAAGCAAATAACTTACATTTTTTGAGAAATACTTTAAAAGGCACAGGTCTTTCAAATGCTTATGCTTATTTCATGTGTTGATGGTTATTAATGGTTATTTCATTTCATATTGCTCACATCATATTTGCTTGTAATCTTAAAATGCAATACATTTCACTCTAATATTCTCCTACAAACCTCACATATTTAACTTAGTTTTCTTTTAGGGACCACCCCCAAATAGCTAGCCTAGGAGATAGCTTAAACAGAGAGAGTTGGGAATAGGTGACGACCCCTTCTCTTAGTTCTTTGCCACCAATCACACTTTGTGGGGTTGAAGGATTTTCTCACTAACTGTAGGTAGGTGTAGGCAGTAGGGTCAACAAGCCCACCAATACTGTAATCCTACTTGTAATGTCCCCAAATTTTGGATTACCTAGTGAGGTGGTTAGGAGGGATTCCTAGAGCTTCTGTTAGCCAGTCATAAGTGTTGAGAAATCTAGGGCATGAATAGTTAAAGGATTTCTCTGCTTGATAATTTCTTGTGATATACTTTTAATTCTTAGATTATAGTCTCGTCTTCTTCGTTATGTTATTGTTGTGTTCTTTTTATCAAGACAATTACCAACATGCACAATAAAAGACAAGTGGTACAATGTTTAGGCTGGTTAGTCAGGGCCACAACCTCTCACCTCTTCAGAGGAAAACCCGATCAAAATTCTTCTTCTAGATCTTCAATTGATGAGTACCAAGACCATGACACAGACCCTTGACTCTAGTATCCTTCCAAGAACCTTGTCACTAACCTTGATGCTCTGCCTCTTCCCTTTCTTGACTTTCTTCTTGATCTTGAACTGCTCTCCTTAGCTCCTTCTAGAGAAACTCGGTTTCTATCCTTCACACTGCTTCTTCTCGACTTTCTTTAGAGAAACTCGGTCTCTATGATCTCACTGTCTTCCTTTATAGAATCTCAGTCTCTAGATCTCTATCTTGGTTACCCAAAAGAAACCTCCTTTGTTGGCCCAGAAGAAACCTTCTCCGCTGCCTAGAAGAATCCTCCTTTGCTGCCTCAGAAGAAAACTCTCCTTCGCTTGCCCAAAAGAAACTTCGCTTGCCCATAAGAAACTTTTTATCACTTTTTCGCACTTCTTCTTGACCTCTTCTTCGCACTTCTGTTTTACTTCTTCTTCGCACTTCTGCTTGATTGAATGCAAGTCGAGTTTCTTGCCTCTAAGTGACGCCGAGTGTGGCTATATATACACCTCCACACATGTCCTTTAGGCCGACAGGATCCCTAAAGGTTAGGCCGACTTCTTCTAGTATGTTCTTCCATCGTTGTAGGCCAACTTCTTCTAGTATGTTCTTCCATCGTTGTAGGCCAACTTCTTCTAGTATGTTCTTCCATCGTTGTAGGCCGACTTGAAGAGGATAAGTGACGAGGTCTTGGAGGATACTTTACATAGAAAAATTTGACCTTTTACAAAGTGTATCATGACTTCATTACATGATAATGACTTTATAATTCTATGACTAGATGACAAATAATTCCTAAAGACTCTCATTCTCAATGAGAGTCTTGACTCAAAAATAAAATCTCTTGCTCATGAAACCCATGAAGCAAGCAATAAAATAAATTTATTTTTCTTTACATCACATTACATAAAATCATAATTACATATCATTGTGAAGACCGAACCTAGTTACATTTTTCAATAATAAGAGCGGGATTACTCCATTGGTGGGCTCAGAGGGTTTTTAGAGGAGTTTTATGGGTCTGACTAGGATCACTTACCATATTTCATGATTAGGGTCAATTCCGTACTATTTGCTTTTGGTTCCATTGCATTCTGACAATTTTTATAAAACGAAGTTATTAACAGACATATTTTAATTAATTACGCTTAAGATGTTTCGAGTCGATTACTTGGAGAAACACTATAGTGTAATAGCTCGTTGGAATCGAGGTGAAAAGATCTACAGGGTAGAATGATGAAACGGGGATTTGGGTGGTTAGTGTGACCACAGAGGTGATTTTTCGGCATTAACAATGACTTTAATTAGTTTATAAAAGTCACTCTATTAGATAAAAAAAGGAAAAATGCTTTAATATTTAATTGGAGGGAAAATGTAAGTAAGTTATAAATAAGGGAAATGAGGGGGTCTCTCCTCATTCTTTCACATGTATCTGGGGAAAAAACGTTTTGGAGAGTTTTGGAGAAGAAGCTTAGGGTTGAGAAACCTTGTCCACCATAGTTGAATTCAGTGTTGAAACTTGAAACTAGGCAACCTAGTTGGTCTTGAGAGTGATATCACTTAGATTTCACCTTTGTGCTTTCATGGAGTAAGAGATTTGCAGGAGATCCTGAAAGGAAGAGGTTTTATTGGTTGACTTCTTGACTTTGTATTTCTCATTTATCTTCTTCCAAGTTGAAGCCATGACCAAATCTTGAAGCCTAGTCCCAATGGAAAAATACCCATTAAGGAGGTTGAGTTTCCTAGTCTTTTTGTAGGTGGGCTCAAACAATGAAGTAGTCCATCTTTCTGCTTATGAATCTGGCCGAGTTTCCTCAAGCATTTGGGTTGAGTTTGTTGTAGCCTAAAGAGGTTGAGTTTTCCATCTTAAAGAGGTGAGTTCGTGGAAAAAATAAAGGAGGACGAGTTAGCCATTCTCAGGGGACAACTTTGTGCCTAGACGTTGATTCCAGGGATGTGTTCCATTGGTATGCTAGTCCTGGTCAACAGCAAAATCCCAAGGGTCGAATCTGATACTTTTTGAGTTGTTTGTCACATGCAAGAAGCAACCAAATAAACTCTATCTTGTTGGTCTGCGTATGGCCTTATTGCTATCAATGTTAAGAGGAATATTTTCCCATTGAAGTGTTGTACATTGGCATTGTACCTGAAGCAGATATAAGAGAATATCATCTTCTTTTTTGTGTGTTTGTTGTGTGTTAAAGGGCTGAAGAAATCTTCAGGTTATCATTTATTTCTACACTGTACATTTATATTACAAACTCAGAATTTTAAAAGCGTGAGTTGCTAGCTTTTCTGAGTCATTTCCAACGATAAAAGATATTACATGTGGCCATTATAATGGGTATTGTTACCCACCATTTTGTGGGTACTATCCCTAGGAGATGTTTTTTCTCCAAGATGGTCTTCAGCCAGCAACCAACAATCCCTTGTAGCCACCAACTAGCTCATTGTGCCATTTCTTCGCCACTTGAGCCAGCCGTGTGGTCCCTTGTCCATTTGCAATGATTGTATGTTTGAAAGTGGGCCTCTCGAAGCTAAAGATATGCCTTGTCATTTGGAAATTGAGTATTGTAGTTTGCTTATCATGGACACTTCTGGGCATGGATTATTGGGGGGATTCGGTGGAAAGAATGGGCTAGCCCTGTGCTCTTGTCCCCTAGACCCCTTTTAAGTATTAGCCTTGGATTCTAGTCCCGTGGTATCTCTTTTATTGACCATTTGGCTCTAGGGATGGTATTTCATGGGAAACACTGATTTTGGTTGCATGGTCCCGCTCCCTTATTCGCTTATATTACCCTCTTTCCATTCATTATCACCCCATTCATCATTTCTCCCACTTGAGTCCACACTCCTCCACTGGGTCCACATAGGGTCAGTATGCCCCTTCCCCTTGCCCACACCTTGGGTCATGGCCTCGAATGAAGCCCAGATGTTGATGCAGCTAAAAAGAAAGATAAAAGTATATATGGCCACATCCAATAGGAAAATGTACCACAAAATGCAAATGATGGCTGGGCCAAACAAATTTAGCACATGGGCAAAAGCAAATACATGAGCTCTACCCCATCATCATGGCTATCACCCTGGTTGCTACAGGTTCTATGAGCCTCCTTCATCATATAGGAACCCATGATTGGCCCAACCCCTGGTGGGCAATGAACTGCCCCACCTTAAAAGGGGGATATTCACTGCTATATCTTGTATATCATGGTCTTACCCCTTGGGCCCCAAGCAGTTAATCAAAGAAAATCATAAAAGGGCAAAAGGCATATAGAAAAGTGTGGAAAAATCAAGGCCGGGGCACCTCATGTACCACAATTGCTCCCTCCTATACACTATAAACCCAAGGGTAGGCTTCCCAAGAATTAGCTACCATTGTACCCCAGCATGTGACTTAGGGTTGCCCCTTCTCATCCCCTACTTCATTCACTTATCTGTCACATGCCACCATCTTTTGAATGATGTACCTTGAATATATTATTCCCTTTAGAAGTGGAAACCACCTAATAGGATTCTTGGTTAACCCCATTTGGACATTTGGAGTTTAGGAGACATTGGCACATTCCGAAGCCCATTATGGAAGGGCAAACCATAATGAAGTCCCCACCTGTGGTTCATGATTGGTAAGCTCATTTACTTGATTTCTCTAATGATTTGTTGTACTGGAAGGCTAGGCGACACATTGGATCTTATGCAGGATTGCAGATGGTCTCCATTTTGGGTTTGGTATCCCTATACGGGGTCCTAATCCAAAGGTCTACATTGGCATATGTAGGGTGTGCATTGAGAGCCATGGGCCTCCACAACATAAGACATCACTCCATGTATCCCCACAACCATTCAGAGATTGCTTGTGGTTCACTTTTTGGACGAGGAAGATGTACCTGATCCATCATGCCCAACTGGCCCCAAATTTGCACCATGCACATCGCAGATGATCCACGACTTGCATGATGATGTGGCATCATCTACACCATCACCCTAGCCTTTGCAGGCGATCTACAAGCATCTTTGATTTGTTTCGAGATCCATGAGGACACTTGTGTGCCCCCACATATCATTTGGAGCACCACAGGTTATTACAAGGGGCCACCCCCTTTCGACTGCTTTTGAGGGTCCTGCTCTTCATTGTGGCACCCATGGACCCCATTAGGCCTCCTAAAGGGCCATACGACATTCATAGATTATCATTTGACCTCTTGAGAGGCTTACTTTTTCATTTATGAGTTAGTTTGGTGGGCATGTCACCAAAAGTTGAATTATTAGAACATTATTTTACTTTTGGGGCTTATGTATGCCAAGGAGGTTCATTCGAACCCCTAAGTTGTGTATTAGTACAAGTGAGATGAGTTCATTTCTTATCATTACTTTGGATTGGATCTTTTTTCTCTCTAGAGATTTTCACACTTTTTCTAGAGGATGAATTGAAGCTTTATAGATCAATTTTGATGTGTGGATATTGGTTTATCTTCTCTTGGAACTTCCCTCTTGTCAATTGTGAATGGTTGGATATATTCTATTACATGTAAGTACATGCTTTTAATGTTATTCTTGTTTTACTTTGTCATATACATTGGACTGGGATTTTTGTTGTTCTAGGGCTAATTGCTACATGCATTTACTGCTTAAAATTGTGGAATTTTGTCTCTATTATAGCATCTCTCAATGTATGGGCCATGTAATATGAATGAAATCTCCTAGGGGTAATTCTATAAAAGAATTTGACTTTGATAAGACATTCCCTTTGTACACCGAAGTATAAAAGCTGCAAGATTGCTTCTCCTTGACCTAGAAGGCTAGTGAAGTGGTCTTGAGGCCTCCTTGACTGGGAACCAAGAAATCCTACTTATATTCATCATAGACTCCATTCTCCCAAAGACTAAGGCACTGGTGTACCAAAGGTGGTCACCAAAAATGACATTCTTTCAATTGCTTTTAGGTCTAGGCATTTTGGGGTACCTAGGGCATCAATTTCCCGATAAGCTAGCCCTCCAAAAATTTCGATCTCTTAGGGTCTCTTGCATTGGTGTTTCCTTAAGCTCTCCTCGAATTTTGAATCCATTCCGATGGTGGAGTTGGGAGAAAAGCCAAGCCCTAGCTCTGAGATCAAACTTTGCCTTACCATCCCCGAGGCTAGTACCTCATAGGATAAAATCAACACCTTTAAGTGAAAATTCTTTCTTTGATCCTTCCCCCACCTTGTCTAGGGTAACATCATTGGTTTCCATACTCATTCCCACTATCCTAGACCGGTCCACTTGGTCCCGTGTGGTCCCATTCCTTTGAAAAGATAAATCTTCATGAACCATCCGGGATACGATTTATAGTAAGGATTTTAGGAATTGGGACGTTCTTTCATAAGTCATATCCCATAAACCTAACGCTCAAATCCTTCTTTCCTTCCCTGGAAGACATTGTACCTTGCTTAGAAAGCAAGCAAGCTTTATCCTTTTAACTCTTCCAGGAAAAGGGATTATTTGGGTCACTCCACATCATTGACTTATCCTTCATTGATGACTCTATAATAAACCGGGTCTTCTCCCATCAGTGAAAGTTCGTAAATAGAAGGGAGCCTTAGCTGAGGTGACAGTGGACTAAGTCTCCATTTGTTGCCCCTGGCCTAACATTTTCCCTTTAGGGATCCCCTTTAGGTTCCCTTGTAGTTTAAGCGGTAACAGGTACAAGGGTGTATGAATGATACTGAGACTGAGGTATATATTATATCTCTGTTTAATAAGTCTCTGAATGCATTTATTCATCACCGTGTGACACTATTTTCTTGAAAATTATTGAAAATGCACCTACAATAGCTTACTATCAAACTATTTGACAAAATTCCTCATTGGAAAAACTTCCATTAACTCATAAAACATAGTGGCCTTGCTGGTCAATTCTAAGTGGGAATTTTATGGTGGTATCAAGGCATGTTCTTGGACAATTGTTGGGGTGAAAGGGCAGATTGTAACAAGGGAAAAATGCTTGCAAGTCAAGAAGAACTGTTTGCCAAAATTTTTAAAATTATGAAAAAACCTTTGCAAAGGTGATAGAGCACATTGAAGCATGGGTATCATCAAAGGAAACAAATAAAAAAAGGAATAGAAGATTCAAGATGGAAAGGTAGCTAAGGACCAAGAAGTAAGGATTGAAAGGAGCCCAAAGGAGAATAATAGTTCAAATGAAGATAGGAAAAGGTATTAACTCATACAAAAGAGGCAGCTCCTGTAGTTGAAGGTGATGACCATGACCAAACCTCCCATGACAAATTGGGAAAATTCATACCTGTTGAAGATGAAGTTAGCACAGATCCACCCCAACAAGTTGGTACAAGGGTTTGGGATGAAGAAGAGTCTGAAATTTCTACAAGTACAGAATGTCTTTCGTCACTTAGCGAGATTGTTGAGTTAGATGATGAGTACAAAGAAAATCATGAAGCTACAACAATTGATGATGATTCCCAAGAGGTGTGTAAAGATGGTAACACATAGTTAACGTTGCAAACTAGGACCCATCTGTTGATGAGGTAGATGTTGCTCACAGGCCTACATATGCCTATAACGTGGAAAACCAATTGGAGATGGATGTAGATAGGATTAGGGTAGCCACGAGGTAATATGATGATATAATGGTATTAGTGACAGATTATTGTTGGAGAAGTGCAGTGACACATGGCAGTTTGGGCGGAGTGCCTTCATTTGTAGATTTTTAGACCCTCAAAAAGGCGTTGGTAGAGATCAAATATAACTACCTATGCCTCCTTTCAAACAGAGATCACCTACTCATGCGTGCTGAGATATATCATGATGCACTAGTAGGGAAAGAGGAGGAAGTTGATTTGATAGGCTTACTTATGAGCTTGAGATTTCCCAGGATTCCATGAAGAGCACTCAGATAGCCCTTCAAGAATCAGAGTTATAGTTCGAGCAACTTTGTATGGAGTTGAATTGTGTATGATATGCTATGGCAACTATCACAGAAGAAGATGTTAGAGGAACTCATGATTTGATAGGGGAGCCTCCTATGATAGTGGAGCACGAGGAGCATCTGGATGAACTGACACTTGTAGAGAAGTATGCTTTAGAGGTTTTTGATTACACACCCATGGGATGTGGAGATAGATATATTTCAGATGAGGATACATCCATCTAGGATCTAGGTTCAGTTGACATGAGTGGAGTGGATACTAGAGACCCTAGTTGGTCTTGGGATCCAGGTTGGGTTTTCAATCATTCACCAGGTATGTAGGATGACTATGGCGTTGATAGGGTGATTGACCCAATGACCAAACACTCATGTTCCTTCACACTTCTATGAGAGTTCTGGTCAGTGCTAGTGGTGAGTTGGTTTGATGGAGGAGTGTGCAGACTTCGAGAGATGTCTTGGCACATCGTTCATGCATGGGGTTGCAGGGTGGTCAACATGCCTCGACATGAATTATTCAGATGGGCTGACATTTGTATGCCACTAGACAAAGCGGTATATGGGGATGATATTCTTCCATTGGTGTATTGGGCATAGGAGCCACCAAGGATCGACACAATAATGACATCTACATTAGTATGGGAGGAGTTATGCCACTTAGGTTTACCAAGATAGAGAAGGAGACATGAATCACATCATAGTGGGTCCACTAGTAGGGTGGTAGATACATTGGCGCATGCGGGATACCGAGCAATACAGGGTGCATCAGCAGTAGGCAGTGGTACCCAGTGGGGTAAAGGGATATGCCATGGTGTGCAAAAGTATACAGAGGAGTACGATGATGCATGGTTTTATGCAATGGTGTATGGTTCTACACAGTGAGATCTTGGAGCATTGCTTCTGGGGAGACTAATTGATTGGGACATCGAGCATAATAGTGGACCTAGCTTACCCATGATCGATGAGTGGATGGATGAGCGTCAGGGAGCATTTCATTTCTCGAAGTTTGATCTTCAATTAGAACATCACCTGATCAAAGTCAGAGAGCAGGATATTCACAGGATTACCCTTGGGTATCCATATGGGTTCTTGATCACGCCCTTGGGATTGACCCATGCATCTGTCACTTTCCAGTCCTACATATTGTTGCAGAGGGTTTTGTTGTTGTTCTTTGATGCTCTAATCACATATAGCAAGATACATGGGGGTCACCTGAGACAGTTGGGTGAGATAGTGCATTGTGGACAGGAGAATGACTTCCTAGTTGAGGCATATGTTTGAAGCGCGAGTTGATATATACATGATTAGGGATGGTGTGACCCAATACAAAGGCGGTATATGTTCTGTCCCTGAGTACACACTCGGGGAGATGATCAGGGGAGTTGCATGACACACCTTCGACAAGAAATTTCGAGGGATTGTATGAGCATGGGGCACAGTGGATGGTTGGCCTCTTTATAGGAGGGTGTGTGGGCTCCACACTGTAATTGAGTACATCACCAGGGGATGGGATAACAGAGTCCGTTGTGTGATTAGGCAGGAACAGGGCAATTTAGCACGCGTCAGATTGATTCATGATACATGGTGTCTGTCTATTGGTTGCATACAGGGGTTTTTGATGAGGCACAAATGGGCGCCGATAGTTAGCAATATTAACCTGCAATAGTCAGTTATAATTAGAGTGGTGCAATAGTAACACGACAATCTCCTTTTGAGATTAGCATGGGACTCGAACATTACAGGTCTCAATAACTCAACTACCATTATGGATGAGTTGGTCTTTACAGGGGAATATCACTTAGATCTTTCGTTGGAATTCAATTTGACAGAGGATGTTTCACTTATTAGTGATTTTTTTATGTTATCAGAGGTGGTGTTGGAATTTCTAAGTCTAACCCGTTATAAATTCTTCCTGTACTATCTGGTTTATTTCTTCCTACTTGTTTATTACTTAACAAGTTATTTACCTTGTAAATACTGAAAATAAACACAAGTACAGTATCAACATCTACAGATCATCAACTGCAACAGTCAGTTATAATTAGAGTGGTGCAATGGTAACACGACAATCTCCTTTAGAGATTAGCATGGGACTCGAACATTACAGGTTTCGATAACTCAACTACCATTATGGATGAGTTGGTCTTTACAAGGGAATATCTCTCAGATCTTCCGTTGGACTTCAATTTGGCAGAGGGCATTTCACTTATTAGTGATTTGTTTATGTTATCAGAGGTGGTGTTGGAATTTCTAAGTCTAACCCGTTAGAAATTCTTCCTATACTATCTGGTTTATTTCTTCCTACTTGTTTAATTTCTTAACAAGTTATTTACCATGTAAATACTGAAAATAAACACAAGTACAATACCAACATCTACAGATATCAACTGAAAGAAAACAAGCACACAAGTGACACCGTTATTTTTGAACCAATGCCCCCAGAAAAACCCAATGCGAGAAAACTGGTGCAACTATTTAGAGGGTTTTATTATTATGCAGTTTTCAGAATACAACCAGGGTGCCGGAAATGGCTCACCCAACAGAGAATGCCCTCGACAGTAGTACCTCTCCTTAGAGAAAGATATTCCGGCTGATTAATCACCGGATGAATGATCCCACAACAAAAATTGTAGTTTCCACTGCTCTACGTCACTTTGATAGGGATTGCGTCACCCTATCCGGCTCATGAGCTCCCAGTGTACCCCACGACATCCTCCAACGCCTCTTTTAGGCTCTGCATCAGCTTTGCTAGCCTTTGCGTCAGCTCTGCTAGCCTTTGCGTCAGCCTACGGATGCTCCGCGCCGCCTCTCTGGCCCTCTGCGCAGTCACTCTGGCCCTCTGCGTGGCTTCTGTTGGTTCTGCCTCTGCCTCTCTACCTCTGCATTTTCTCTCGGTACTAACTCTACCTCTTTGCTATGTATTCACTGCCCTTCCCTGCTGATCATTGATTTTATCTCTCTTAGCAAACCCCGCTCTAGAGATTAGAATGACTAATCACTCTGGTGTGTTCTCCAACTGACCCTCAATCCTCCTCTTATACTTTTCTCGTTGGTCCATCAACGACCTAGATTAAATATCTAATCAACGACTAATATTAGATTTGGCTTGATCCATGTCTTTTGGAACATTCTAACCTAATTTTATATTAATACCCATTAATATTTTATTTTTCCTAAGTTTAGACTTAGGAACTCCATTAAAAATATTAATTATTTTAATATCTCCCAAACTAGTTAGAATTTGCCCAAACCTTTTCTGGGTCTTGGAGATCTCATGTGCTTTAGTGAGGACTATGCTCTAGTAATACTCCACACTGAGTATCACCCTGATTATCCAAGACCGGTCTCTGTGCTGATGCTAGGCCTCCCTGCCCAACATCCTCTGCACTGCTGCATCCTGTATTGCTGCCCATGGCCTTGCCACTGCCACTACTGCATCCGTACAACATCTCCCTCTGCATCCGTGCTGTTGCTGGTCCATACTCCCAACACTGCATCTGCACTGCATGCCGCTCTCATCGTGCTGCATCATGCTGCCCATAGCACCGCCACTGCTAACTATTGCACTGCAACTCAATTACCGAGAAGTAGGTAATTGATCCACCCAACTCTGACATCCCTGTCAGGCTAGAGACACTCCAGATGCTGAAGCTCCCTCTGTTGCTAACAAGTGCTCCCTCTACTGACCTCTGCGCTGTTGCAGCAACTCCCTGCATCTAGCACTGTTGCACACGTCTCTGTGCCATCCTGCACTGGTGCAACACTCCTGTGCCTCTCGCACTATTGTAGCCTGCTAGCCTCGCGCTGTCCCGGGACTTTTGTACTGTAGCACTCTCTGCCACTCCATCCTCATCCGTCTCTACTGACATCCGCTAGTCTTGTTACTCCTCTTCGGGGCTCCCGTAGCAAGGTATAATCCAAGAGGTTGGGTACCTCAAGGATCTTGCCCCTCATCGCCTGTAGTTTGTCTGACTATCGATGTCTCCCCACTTCTTCTCAAGTGGGACATGAGCACTCATGGCACAATTGTCATCCTCCTTGACTTCTTTCTCCGCCCTCGCTGGCGCTGCCTTGGTCTCGGAAGCCTCTCCCTTGCTCTTCTTCATCAGACACTGTTTCGCAAAATGACCCAGTTCTCCACAATGGAAGCACTTGACCTTGGAGAGGTCCTTTCGCTTCTCCTACTTTCCCGTAGATGCTAGAGCCGCATCCTCTTCTTCCTCCTTCTTGATCCTAACCCCTTTACCGCTACTCCCCGCCTTGGTCAGTCGTCTGATCTCTTCTTGATGAAGAGCCGCCCACAGTTCTTCCCAATTTGGAAGCTTCGACCTGCCCAGTATGCTTTGGACAAATACTTCCCAATCCTCGGAGACTGCATTCAGTGCGGTCCTCACCAACATCTCCTCATCCGGCGTGGCCCCTATGGAAGTCAGCTGGTCCCGGATCTCCTTCAATCGACTGAGGAAGACATCTATCTACTCTCCCTTCTGCATCTGGTATAATCGCAACTGATTTTCAAGTAACATCTTCCTTTGCACGGAAGTATGTTGGTACAATTTCTTCAGGGCCTCCCACATCTCATTTGTCGTGTCCTTCTCGGCAATATGCAACACCACATGATCCTTGACCCCATCAAGGATAATGCACTTCGCCCTGGCCATTGCCTCCTCGTACTTCTCATTTTCAGCTGGGTCATCTGGGATCACTATTGTTTTCAAGGCGAAGTCCTTGATGTGATATTTGTCTAGAATGGACAAGATCTTGGCCTTCCAGACCACGAAGTTGGATGCTCCGTCCAACCTATCCTGATTTCTCAGTCCATTCACGACCATCTCGTTGCTCTTCTTTCGACTCCTCCAAGTCTCTCTACTTCCCTCCTTGAAGTCCTCTATTCGACTTCTGCTATGTCTCTCAACTTCCTGTATGGAAGTTCTTAGTTCGACTCCCTCTGAGTCTCGATTTCGCTTCTGGAAATCCCTTGCCAACATCGAGTTGGCCCACTCCGATCGTCTATGCAACTGCACCATTGATCTGGATTCCTTGGCTAGAAATCCGTCTCGGCAACAACTCCCTCCTCCTTGGTCTTGCCTTGTTAGGTACTTTTATGACCACAGTACCCCACTAGCTTTTCGCTCTGCAAATTACCCACAACCTCCCATGCCCCAACAACTGAAGGACTGAGCCTCTAGGTTCTGCGCAATCCCAACACCGACAAAATCTGCACCTCCTGGCCACAACGTCGATCCTTCCTAACTGAGAAAGATGACGGGGCATTGCGTAGGTCAAATCTGCTCCTCTCTGCCTCTGCGCTGATCCTCCTCCTGGCTTAAGCTGATGACACAGGCCCTCTGTGTCACCCTTTCCTTGCTTTTTTCTGCTAGGAAAAATTTCTGTCTCTCGAGACAACTGTTTTCTGCTTCTATTGCTTTGCTAGTTGATGCCTTCAGTTATCCTGTGATCTGCAACCACACTTTGATACCATGTTGGAATTTCTAAGTCTAACCCGTTAGAAATTCTTCCTGTACTATCTAGTTTATTTCTTCCTACTTGTTTAATTACTTAACAAGTTATTTACCATGTAAATACTGAAAATAAACACAAGTACAGTATCAACATCTACAGATCATCAACTGAAAGAAAACAAGCACACAAGTGACACTGTTATTTTTGGACCAATGTCCCTGGAAAAACCCAATGCAGGAAAACCGGTGCAGCTATTCAAAGGGTTTTATTATTATGCAGCTTTTAGAATACAACCAGGATGCCAGAAATGGCTCACCCAACAGAGAATGCCCTTGGCAGTAGTACCTCTCCTCGGACAAGTATCTTTCGGCTGATTAATCACCAGATGAACGATCCCACAACAACAATTGCAGTGTCCATTGCTATGCGTCACTCTAATAGGGATTGTGTCACCCTATCCGGGTCACGAGCTCCTAGTTTGCCCCACGAAATCCTCCAACACCTCTCTGAGGCTCTGCGTCTGGCCCTCTGCGTCACCCACGCAAGCCCTCTGGCCCTCTGCGGTCACTCTGGCCCTTTGCATGGCTCTTGTTGGTTCTGCGTCTGCCTCTCTGCCTTTGCGTTGTCTCTTGGTACTAACTCTGTCACTATGTATTTACTGCCTCTCAGTGCTGATCACTGATTCTATCTCTCTTAGCAAACCTCACTCTAGAGATTAGAATGACTGATCACTCTGGTGTGTTCTCCAACTGACCCTCAAGCCTCCTCTTATACTTTTCTCGTTGGTCCATCAATGATCGAGATTAAATCTCTAATCAACGGCTAGGATTAGATTTGGCTTGATCCATGTCTTTTGGAACATTCTAACCTAGTTTTATATTAATACCCATTAATATTTTATTTTTCCTAAGTTTAGACTTGGGAACTCCATTAAAAATATTAGTTATTTTAATATCTCCCAAACCAGTTAGAATCTGCCCAAACCCTTTCTGGGTCTTGGAGATCTCATGTGCTTTAGCCTCTCCACCAATTTTCATGGCTAGAGCACATCTGATGCTACCCAAAATCAACAGGTGGTAGAGGTTAGTTCCTATGGAGGAGGATCCTTTTCAACAAGAGTTGGATTGTACTTTCAGGAGTTCACTCTTGAGGTACATGAAGTTAGTTTTCCGATAGGGCAACTTCTCGAGGAGATGGCTGAGATTTTTCTTTTTTGAGATGCTATACTTATCTATAGTATGTAGAGGGCCTTTCACATTTATGCCTTGTTGGGGAGTGCATGGAGCAAATAATGCTTCACGATGATCACGATGATTTGGGACCTCGGTATTACTTTGGATCAATGTGGGGAGCGGAAACATGCGATGACATTGCTCAAGGAAAAGTAATTTTGGGGAGGGGATACTATAATGTCCCCAAATTTTGGGTTGCCTAGTGGGGTGGTTAGTATTAGAAAATCAAAAAGGCAGAAAGATTTTCTTATGCTAATAATTACTTGTGTTATTCTTGTATTCTTATTATCTTCTTTATGTTCTTTTATCTTATTTTCATCAAGCAATCATCAAATCAAAACATGAAGATTAATGACACTAGATGTAGGCACTTAGCCAGAGCTAAAACCCTTCTCTATGGGAAAACCCAGTTAAACTCTCCCTCTAATCAAATTGAGATAGACCAAGACCTTAAACCTGACCAAAAGACCTTCCTCCTCCACCATATCAACCTTCCAATATGATTAAGCAAACTTGAGTAGTCTCTTCTTGTCCAACAGCTACAACCCAACAACAACCCAGAATTTCGGCCCCCAACAACTCTAGAATTTTGGACCAGCTACAGTACTACTACTTCGGCCCTTCCAACAACCCAGGAACTTTGCACGTGTGAGAAAGAGAGAAAAATTCGATTTCTTATGCTTGATAAAGACCTCCTTCGTAAGGGTTTCTTTCCTATTCCTTGAAATTCATACCTTTTTCTGCCCCCAACAACTGTAGATCAAACTTGTTGGTGATGTGATTCAAATCAGGTCAAGTTGCTGCCTTTATATAGTAGATTTTGCCCTCAATTAGGCCGACTTGTCTAGGTTGAGGCCAACTTGGTGGAGGAGGCCTAGATGACCTAATTTACATCAAAATAAATTTTTTCTTTGATGGATGAAGCCCAAGAAGGGTCTTCTACATTTTGACAAAGACAAGGACTCTTGACATAAACCCTAGAAGCCTACAATGGAGGCCTTGACCTAAAAACCATTGACCCAAGCATGAAACCCATGCTTTAATAAGTCAATTTCTTTTATAATAAAATTTCTTTTTCTTTCTTTTGACAAATACATTACATCATGACTCAAATACAATTATGAAAACCGACTCTAGTTACATTTTTCAACACTCCCTCTTAACTAGGAAGGTATTCATAATTACAAATATACAGAGGTGCATGGAAGATCTCAAAGTGATATACCCTATGAAGAGTCACAACACATGCAATGCTACAAATTAGATACTTGACTAGGGTACTCTAATCAAGTGGGATTAAGGCGTGTTCCAAGCTTCAACCTTTATAGGTACCATCAAGCTTCCACTTTAACACCAACCTAGGGGTCTAGGTGCATATCCAAGGTACCATCAAGCTTCCATTTTAACACCAACCTAGGAGTCTAGGTGCATATCCAAGGTCAAAGCTCTATGACCAATGCCACCCTCCCTATTTCAGGATCTAGACATCAACACATAGGCTAGCCAGATGTCCTCCCAAGCATGTTGTTGCCACAAGATACTTCATCTCTCCTTATCAACTAAATTAGATATATATCCACCACTTCAAGAATGCTTCAAATGTTCAATCTTTTTATGGAGAGATCCTGCACAATCACAACCCTAATTAGTAATAACCTTTAAATATATATACAAGTAAACAAAAACCTTCAGGGTCCTCAATCATTCTGATGTTACTTATATCATCATCGAGTTATCCAAATACAACTTGTCGGAAGCTTTCTTCTTTCATTTCTTCAGTAGCATCAAATACATCCGTAGTACTTCTCAAGTCTTTTGTTTGCAAATCCATCAGTATTCATTTAATGCTTTCATTTTTTCTTCAAGGTATTTACTATGATTGTCATAATACTTCCTCCCTCTTAGCTGGGGAGATATTCCCTTTCTTCTAACCAAGCTCCCTCTCAACTTAGGGAGATCAACAACTTCCTTCTTTTATAATATCAAAGAAACTTCAAACTTTCAAGGCTTTATTTCTTTCTCATGGCATCAAGGTCATCTTGATCATGTTCATTATTGTAGCTTCCTTCATCATGCTTATCATTATTATCATCTTCAACATCTTGAAGATCATGTACCTGCAAAACTTTAATAGCAAGTACAACCAAAATACATATATAGAAGCATGAAGTTAACTATATCAAAGACATGCCATTACAGTGGAAGCATCAAGATTCAAAACATTCAAGCTTTTGACATCAAATACCTAACCTAGTTAGGTTCATAATTAGCAAGAGATACATTTTACATGCTATACTTAAATATCTTGCTAGGGTTTTGTCATAAACCTTAGACTCCATCTTCGAGACATGAAGCCTTAGATATCAACAACTCAGCCATAATGTTAATCTAACCATAAAGTTTAAATAATGTTCTTTTATAATATCATGTCAAACTCTACTAGGGTTTGTTGCAAACCCTAGACTAAATCATATCAATAATCGAAAACAATATACTTCTAGGGTTTCATTATCATGCCCTAGAACATCAACCTCTACTAGGTTTTGTTACAAACCCTAAATTTCAAAAACATAAATATCAATACTCAAGTTAGTATACTAGCATTTCATCGTTAGGTTTTGTTGTAATTTCCTTATATCAATTCCTTTCTATGATTTTTTCCTAGATGCAAAACATCAAATTCCAGAATTAGACAACAATTTTTTACTAGGCTAGGGTTTTGATCATATGAAAGAATATACAACTAGGTTTTCATTCTTAGGATCTTACTATAACTATTTCACGAATTTTGGTTATGAACCCTAATTCACCAAACCCTAAAAATCTAGGGTTTCATTTAGATATTAATAGCAAACCTAAGGACAAGGGTTTTTACCAAGACCCTAAACTTCAAAAGAATATGATTTCATTATATGTTCTAGACTTTAACACCAACCCTAAGAAGACTAAGGTTTCATAATCAACATTGAAATACCCTTAGCATCAAGAGGATTAGGGTTTTTATAGTGAACCCTAAAGGTTAGGGTTTCATAAAAAAAATAAACAAGTGACAAGAGGTAGTGTAACAAGGGTAGATTTAATCTAATGATTAACCACCCTAACAAGAATCTTTAAGATTCGAAACCCTACACATAACGATGTCAGTAATATAAAGCAAATTTCATAAGAAGAATGATCATACCTTTTGCATGAAGAAAGCCTTGCAACAAATATTATGACATACCTTGAGTTGTTCTTTAACAAACCTTGTTATCCTGAAGGGCTTCATATCTTCTTTCATGATTCATGTCTTTCCTTTGAAGTCTCCTCCATACCTACGAGTATTCAACAAGCTTTCCTATCCAGGTAAAATATAAAAGGTTATTAGCATACAATACAAACAAATCTTGATATGAGGAGGAGACCAAACATAAAAGAGGAAGCAAGGAACAAGATACTTATCTTTTGGTAAAATGGTAGAGGCTCCCTCTTAATTTTGTTGAAGAAAGAGTAACTAGGTTCGGTATTTACAAATGTAATTTTGATCTTTGTACTTGTCAAGAAAAAGAAATATTATTTTTGTAAATTATAAGAATGAGTTTCTTGCTCATTTCATAAGTCTAGGAAAGTAAAAGAGTCAAAGTCATGTATAAGGAGCTCTTTTTGAGCCTATGTGTAAATGTATACTAGTCTAAAAGGCCCTCCAAGACAAGCACTATCCTCTTGAAGACATCAACTAGCAAAACTATGAAGAGAATAGTGATGTCACCTCAAAATATATATATAACTGACAAGTCGGCTCATAAAAGGTGACACATCAGTTCAATGCACATGTTGGCTTATTATAGAGAGGAAACAACTATAAATACCCCGTTGGGGTCACCACTGGAAACACAAAAGTTCGACAAGCCTCTGTAACTTTGGTTGAGGACAGAACCTCGGCATACTTCTGAAGGCTCGGTCACAATTACAGTGATGTCTTCGGAATCCTCTTTGAAATTGCGGATAAGGAATAGTGGTACAGGACGCTTGAAGGAAGGCAACAAATCGACATTTCAGATGGATCACTGTGATCTTCAGATAGGCATTACAGTGGCACAACTTCTCGGCATAACTGTGATCTCGGTGCAAAGAGGATGTTGTCATAAGTCTCGCTACAGTAGTGTTGCAACGATAGTAATCTTAGTGATTACCTTTATAGTACAACAGTAACAAGACCTTGCTGACATGGTGATAAGGCAAGATGGAACTGTAAGGATCTATGTGGTACTATGATAAAGATCTCGGTGAAGCAGTAATGATGATGATGATCTCAACATCAAGAAGAGGATTGGTGTCTTGGTCTTGGAGTGGCCTAGTAGGTCAAGGATCATGGTCTTGGTATTCATCAATGGGAATCTCTATAAGAAGAATTTTGTGCGAGTTTTCTTCTCCAAGAGGGAGAGATTTTGGCCTTGGAAGAAAGGAAACATCGTGTGTTCTTGTCTCTTTGTTTTGGTAGCTAATAATAATAACAAGTGAAGATTGTGCTAAGAAGTAAAGTTAAATACATCAGAAATAGTTATCATGACTGGAAGAATCTCATTAACTATAACTGCCCTAGATTCTTCAACAATCTGGTTCTTTGAGGGATACCTACACTTTAAACAATCCAAAAATGCTCTAACAAAATATATTAGACCTACAAACTATAGAAATCAAAACATAAAGGAAAATATTACAAAACTTAGAATAGAAGACTAAGAGGAATATGTAAGAGAGGAGTTAATAGTACAAGTCTTTAACTTCCTATTCTTTAGTCTTGTTCTTCTTAGGTGGGGTTTCATTGGTAACATTTGTGTGTTCTTTGTTTCTCTTTTTGTTCCTTGGATTTTCAGGACATTGACTTTTGCAATGTCCCATTTTGTGACAATTGTAGCACTCAATCTTTGATAGATCAACCTTCTTCTTTGGTCCTTTGAACTTCTTGAATGTTCCCTTCTTCTTGTGATGAGCAGAATAGGTGTCAGAGGTGTTGTCTTCTCCATCCTCCTTGTTGTTTACTAATGATTTGCGGGCTTCTTTTTGACTGCATGCATTCCACATTTGTTCAAAGGTTGGAGTATTCTTCTAACTACTAATTCCTGATGCAAAAATACACCAAGATATTGGTAGACCTAAAAGAGCAGCAATCATGAGTTTTTTGTTTTTGTTTTTTGTTGGTACAACTTCATTTATTACTTGGAGTTCATCTCTTATTTTAGATATCCTTACAAAATATGATGACACAGTATCATCTTTTGTCATCTTTATTGTCCTTCGTTCATTCTTGAGGCTAGCTACCTGACCAATGTTCTTGATGGTGAATAACTTGGAGAGAGCTTCATACGTTTCTTGAGCAAAGTCTATGTTGGATATGTATGTGATTAGGTTGTCTTTTACTCCATCTACTATTAGATTCATGGCCAAGATTTCGGTTTCTCTAAACTTCTCCTTTCCTGCAACATTTGTAGGTTTCTTGACTTTTCCTTGAACAAGATTCAAACTTTATGCTTAGCAAGAAAAGATCCATCCTCTTTTTCCATGCCTTGTAATTGGCGGCTTTGTCTAGCTTGTTTTCTTGTAGTTGACATATTCTTTATAGATAATAGGCTTCTTTTCTTATATAATCCTTTTCCATAATGACCTTCTTTGATCCCCTTTTTTTCAATAGATCATCAAGCTGCATTTTCTTCCTTCTTCACCTTAGCTCTGATACCATGTTAGAAAATAAAAAAGGTAAAAAGATTTTCTTATGTTGATAATTACTTGTGTTATTCTTGTATTCTTATTATCTTCTTTATGTTCTTTTATCTTATTTTCATCAAGCAATTATCAAATCAAAACATGACGATCAATGACACCAGATGTAGGCACTTAGCCAGGCCTAAAAGCCCTCTCTAGGGGAAAACCCATTCAAACTCTTCCACTAATCAAATTAGCATAGACCAAGACCTTAGACCTTACCAAAATACCTTCCTCCACCAAGTCGGCCTTCTAGTATGTTTCAACAAACTTGAGTAGACTCTTCTTGTCTAGTAGCTACAGTCCAACAACAACCCAAAATTTCAACCCGTAACAACTCTAGAATTCAGGCCCAGCTACAGTACTGCAACTTCAGCCCTTCTAGCAACCCAACAACATCGCACATGTGAGATAAAGAGAGAAAATTTGACTTTTTATGCTTGATAAAGACCTACATCTACGTAAGAGTTTCTCTCCTCTTCCTTGAATTTCACTCCTTTTTTTGCTCCTAGCAACTGGAGATCGAACTTGTTGGTCATGTGCTTCAAATGAGGTCGAGTTGCTGCATTTATATAGTAGATTCTGCTCCTCAATTAGGCCGACTTGTCCAGGTTGAGACTGACTTGGTGGAGGAGGCCTAGATGACCTAAATTCTAATTTACATCAAAATAAATTTATTCTTTGATAGATGAAGCCTAAGAAGGGTCTTCTACATATTGACAAAGACAAGGACACTTGACATAAGCCCTAGAAGCCTACAATGGAGGCTTTGACCTAAACAACATTGACCCAAGTGTGAAACCCATGCTTTAATAAGTCAATTTCTTTTATAAAAAATATTTTCCTTTCTTTTGACAAATACATTAAATCATGACTCAAATACAATTATGAACACCGACACTAGTTACATTTTTCAATAGTTAGGAGGGATTCCCAGAGCTTGTGTCAGCCGATCATAGGAGTGGGATTACTCCATTGGTGGGGCTCACAGGGTTTTTTGAGGAGTTCTATGGGTCCGATTGGGATCGCTTATCATCAGGATCATTTCCCCACGATTTGCTCTTGGTTCTGTTGCATTTCGACATTTCTGTAACACGATGTTGTTAACGAGCATATTTTAATTAATTACGCTTAAGGGGTTGTTTTGGGCCAATTACTATTAGAAATACTGAGAGGGGGCTGAACCTGTGTTTCTTTTTCTTTTTACAATTGGTTAGTTCATTTAGTAATTCAGGGCATCAACAAAAACATAAAGCATCATCACATCAATAAGGCATGTACAAGATTTGGCTTTAACAATGCGTTGTATTATGTAATGTACAATGTACATACAATACTTTACCAAGAAGACCTGGAAGGAAGTGAAACACTCCCAAGAGTTTTCGAGCAAGCTGGAGGGAGGCTAATGCTCCCTGAAGAGTTGGGCTCCCGTACCAGGGAAAATGACCCAAGTACAATAGACTGTTGTTACTGTAACTTTCACTGCCTCTGCTGCTGCTACACTGTCACTGTTCACTGCTTCTGTTCATTGTTACCTCTGCTACTACCTCCATCATAACCACTGTAACTGCTGCTCCAACTGTCTACTACTGTTCCTTCTGCCTATCAAACCCAACCAACTTGCTGCCCAACTTCTTTGTAATACATTTTCTGATCATACTCCACTATTCAGCTTTCACAGATGCTTACACATTGTCACAGTCTAGAGTTACTGCAATAATTGTTCATTGCTGCATCAAGAGTTAGGTCACTGTTCTGAATGTTATACACAATTCTGCCTTCTATAAACAAGTTTACTCTATCGTTTGTCATACATCCAAGTTAGTGGTCACTGTCATGTGTCTTTTCATCCACAACTCTTATAGGCATAAATAAAAAGGATCATATGCATCAATACTGTCATCAACATTCTTCAAGGTTGTTGTTATAGACTTGCTGCCATGTGATACCCAATAAGTTTGTCATAGTCAAGGTTTACTGTAGAAGTTACTGTAGAGTAGGGTTACTGCTATAGTCTTGTTAGTCAAGATTATAATCAAGCCATCAAGATGAAGGTCACGGTCTCACTTCCTCTAGGTCTGTAGTAATTGTCATGTTCAGGTCACTGTAGTAATTGCCATGTTCAGGTCACTTCACTGTTCTAGTTCCCTATTGAGACATCCTGAACCACAAAAGCACCTCTAACTCTGTCATAGCAAAAGACATTTATTGTCTGAGGCACAACTTCTAAAATCAATCAAATTCAGTCTGCCTTCCAACTCACAAGGCACTAGCAACCACATTTCTTTTACTCTATGTCATGGTTGCTATCTGCCTTACTTGAAGCCATCAAACATCTGTTCAGTTAACACATCAATTTTTGTAGGTCAAGAATTCTCTTGGTAATTGCTACCATATTCTTCTTTATACATCACAATCCCAGATACTGATATCAGGTCATCGCATTGTTATATGGACACATTTCAGGTTTTAGATGTTCTCTTATAGATGCTTTCACAGTTTGAATTGACTTAACAAAAGCTTAAACAATTGTAGTTCTGATCCGGGTTTGCAACAAGATTTGTATACCTCCAATGCTCCATAGATACCTTGAGAAGTGATGCTTTGATATGCTCATAAATCAATGGAGAGTTTTCATGATCTGATAGGACTGTAGCAGATAGCTGAATACAAAGATCAATCAATAAAGTTTCTGATTCATTGCTGACATCAAAAATTTGGGTGATAGTCAAGCTTTGATTTCCGGATCATGTTAATGCAAAGGTGCACTCAAGGATGGTCTTAACAAGTTCAAAAATGTTGAACCTCAATTCTTTCTGATGCGTCAATTGGACATGTTTATTGCTTCAGGGTTACATATATTTCACCAATAGGATGTGTCCTCTTCAAAGGGAAGGTCAATGGCCTAGTCTTCCTGTTTTTCAAACTTCGTTCTCAAAAGGAACCAAAGTTTGCTTTAGGCAGCGAGATCAAATGTTATGCAATGCCTCTGTGATGCTGCTATCTTCAGTTCAATTTGAAAATAAGAATATCTCTGAGATCAGATGAGGACTGCTGAAATACCATACTTCTGAGAGTGCATTAAGCTACAGAGAGTACTTGGCCATGCAAAGATTGTTTTTCACATTTTGTTTCAGGAAAAACAAAGTTCGATCTAGGCAAGAACCATGCCCTAGCAAGTTTAATCTTTTCTGTTGTGTAAGCCATAGAAATAAGGTGAAGATCTGGGCACAGTACAGTACTCCAGCGAAACCCTATGCCTTAAATGAAAAACAAAACCCCAAATTGTATTTATGCCCAAATTTTCAAAACCATAGTGTCTCCACTGATTCGATTCTTGACAAGCTGCAAACAGTTTCGGAACTTCTCCATGATTGTAAAACGAGAATTAATTCAGATGACCATAGAGATATTTCAAAGATCCTTTCAAAATACTTGATTTCAGAATTCGTAACCCTCGCGTTCACCTGTAAAAGAGAAAGAATCTTGGGAAAAAATAAAGCCAAAGAACACAATGTGGGCCCCAAAACGAAACTTCTAATTTGTTTGTTGCTGCTTCTGCTGTCCATCACGAGTCGCATATCTCCAAAAAGTTCTGAATACCATAGATAAAAATTTCAAACGACTTCTCTCCTTGGCCACAGACTGAAATAATGAAGAAATACCGCCTTTAAAATTGCATATCTCTTGAGAGAAGACATGCCATCCTTATATAGGAATGAATGTCGCTTTTGTAAAGAAATTCGAACAGATTTTTGGAAGAAAAATAATTCAAATTAAATTTGAAATTTGCTTTGGATCAAAAATTCGATGTCGAATGAGACCCTCCACCTTTTGAATTTAATTTTGATTTTGACTTTTGGTCCACAACTCCTTAATTAATATCAATCTTGTGGAGGAACATTAGCGAAGGTTTCTAGAGAAGCCGAATATAAAATTTTTATTTGGATTTCGAGCCAAAGCACCCACGTCCCACTTTTGATGGTGACCACTTTAACTTCAATATTGATTTTTAATCAAAAGTCCTTTATAAAAATCTTAATAAATAATGGCCCATGGGGATCCTTTAACAATGGACATAATTTAATAATAATTTTGCCTCTTCAATTTATGATGCCACATTACCAACCTATTAAAACCATCAATCCTTGTTGCCACATCATCAAGCTCTTGGGGTTTTGACCCACATATGAGGCCACTACCTTTGACTGGGCATATCTCACAAACGGCGAGGGCCCACGAGACGCTGCACATACCGCCAAAACCAACTTGACGAGTAGAATCTTATGGCGAGGATCTTAGAGGCAAGATTACATATATACATCATTGAAATCTCCATCAAAGTGCGAGATATGACCATCTTCCAAGAAACCAAACCCTAGGGCTAGGGTTTCTTTCCTGCAACCTCTAATTTTCTTGATTCATACTTTCGCTCTTGCTTTGACATCAATGACCTGCTACACACCTGCTCAATCATCTTGCAAACACCCCCGCTTTGACATCAATGACAACATGCTCAACAATTATTTAGAGAAACACCTTAGCGTAATAGCTTGTTGGAATCAGGGTGAAAAGATTTACTGGGAAGGATGATGAAAATGAGCTTTGGGTGGCCAGTGTGACCATAGAGGAAACTTAAGCATTTTCCGGCATTAAAAGTGACTTTAAATAATTTATGAAAGTCACTATGTTAAATAAAGCAAGCAAAAGTGCTTTTAATATTTAATTGGAGGGAAAAGGTAAGTGAGTTATTAAAAAGGGAAATAAAGGGGTCTCTTCTCATTCTTTCACTTGAATTTGGAGAAAATGAGCTCTTGGAGATTTTTGGAGAAGAAGCTTAGGGTTTGAGAAGCCCTAGCCGCCATAGTTGACTTCGGTGTTGAAACTAGACACCCTAGTTGGTATAGAGAGTGAAATCACTTAGATTTCAGCTTTGGGCTTTCATGGAGTAAGAGATTTCAACTTTGTGTATTTCTTAGCAATTAACACTTTTTAATTTTTTTCAAAGCATTAGTTAATCTTCATCTGGTATGACCTTAGCTGATTCAACTTCTTGCTGCACTGGTTGCTGCTCTCGCTCTCTCTGCTTCTGCGCTGGTCTCCCAGTATTGTCTCTGCCTCTCTGCCTCGTACTCATTGCCCCTCGCTGCTGATCATTGATTCAACTTTGCTTAGCAACCCCGCTCTAGCAAAATGAATGACTGACCACTCCGGTGTGTTTTCCAACTGACCCTCAAGCCTCTTATACTTTTCTTGTTGGTCCTTTAACGACTGAGATTACATCTCTAATCAACGACTAAGATTAGATTTGGCTTGATCCGTGACTTTTGGAACATTCTAACCCAATTTTATATTAATACCCATTAATATTCTATTTTTCCTAAGTTTAGACTTAGGAATTCCATTAAAAATATTAATTATTTTAATATCTCTCAAGCCGGTTAGAATCTGCCCAAACCATTTCTGGGTCTTGGAGATGTCATGTGCTTTAGCCTCTCCACCAATTTTCATGGCTAGAGCACATTCGATGCTACCCCAAATCAACGCTCGCTCTTAGCGAGGACTGTGCTCTAGTAATACTCCTCACTAAGCATTACCCTGATCATCCGACATTGGTACCTGTGCTGATGCTAAGCCTCCCCGCCCAACATCTTTTGCACTGCTGCATCCTGTACTGCTGCCCATGGCCCTACCACTGCCACTGCTATTGTTGCATCCGTACAACAACTTCCTCTGCATCCGTGCTGTTGCTGTCCATCCTCCCAGCACTGCATCTACACTGCAACGTCCTCTCATCATGCTGCATCGTGCTACTGCTAACCTCTACTTCACTGCAACTTAGTTATTGAGAAGTAGGTAACTGATCCACCCAACTTCTGACATCCTTGTCAAGCTAGAAACACTCTTGGTGCTGAAGCTCCCCCTGCTGCTAACAAGTTCATCCTCTACTGACCTCTGCACTGCTGCAACAACTCCTTGCATCTCGCACCATTGCACACCTCTATGTGCCATTCTACACTGGTGCAACACTCCTGTGCCTCTCGCACTGTTGCAACCTGCTAGCCTCATGTTGCCCGGGGACTTCTGCACTATAGCACTCTCTGTCGCTCCATCTGCATCCGTCTCTACCTACATCTGCCAGTCTTGCTACTCCTCTTCGGGGCTCCCGTAGCAAGTTATAATCCAAGAGGTTGGGTACCTCAAGGATCCTACCCCTCATCGCCTATAGTGTACTGGCTACAACTTGATGTCTCCCCACTTCTTCTCAAGTGGCACATGAGCACTCATGGCACAATCTTTATTCTCCTCGACTTCTTTCTCCGCCCTCGCTGGCACTGCCTTCGAGTCGGAAGCCTCTCCCTTACTCTTCTTTCTCGGACACTGGTTCACATAGTGACCCAATTCCTCACAATGGAAGCACTTGACCTTGGAGAGGTCCTTCTTCTTCCTCTTCTCCTGGTTCCTCACAGATGCTAGAGCTGCATCCTTTTCATCTTCCTTCTTGATGCTGACCCCTCTGCCGCTACTCCCTGTCTTGGTCAGCTGTCTGATCTCTTCTTGACGAAGAGCTGCCCACAGTTCTTCACAATCCGGAAGACTTGTCCTGCCCAATATGCTCTAGACAAATATCTCCCAATCCTCGGAGACTGCGTTAAGTGCGGTCCTCACCATTAATTCCTCATCTGGCGTGGCCCCTGTGGAAGTTAGCTGGTCACAAATCTCTTTCAATTGACCGAGGAAGACATCTATCTGCTCTCCCTTTTGCATCTGGTATGACCTTAGCTGATTCTCCAGGAGCATCTTCCTCTGCACGAAAGTATACTGGTACAATGTCTTCAAAGTGTCCCACATCTCCTTTGCCGTTTCCTTCTCAGCAATATGTGGTACCACATGATCCTTGACCCCATCAAGGATGATGCACTTTGCCTTAGCCATTGCCTCCTCGTACCTATCATTTGCTACTGGGTCAACTGGGATAGCCATAGTTCTCAAGGCGAAGCCCTTGATGCGATGTCTGTCTAGAATGGACAAGATCTTGGCCTTCCAGACCACAAAGTTGGACGCTTCGTCCAACCTATCCTGATCTCTCAGCCCATTCACGACCATCTCTTTGCTCTTCTCTATGGAATCCTCCGAGTCTCTCTACTTCCCGCCTGGAAGTTCTCGGTTCGACTCTTTCTGAGTCTCTCTATTTCTCGTCTGGAAGTTCTATGTTCGACTCCTCCGAGTGTCTCTACTTCCCGTCTGGAAGTTCTCTTCTGGACTCCCTTTGAGTCCCGATTTCCCTCCTGGATATCCTTCTGCCAACATCAAGTTGCCCCACTTCAATCATTTGTGCAACTGCAACACTGATCCAGATTCCTTGGCTAGAAATTTGCTTAGGAAGCTATTGATTTGGGGTAGCATTGGATGTGCTCTAGCCATGAAAATTGGTGGAGAGGCTAAAGCACATGAGATCTCCAAGACCCATAAATGGTTTGGCAGATTCTAACCAGTTTGGAAGATATTAAAATAATTAATGTTTTTAATGGAGTTCCTAAGTTTAAAACTTAGGAAAAATAAAATATTAATGGGTATTAATATAAAATTGGGTTAGAAGGTTCCAAAAGTCATGGATCAAGCCAAATCTAATCTTAGCGGTTGATTATAGATTTAATCTCAGCCGTTGGTGGACCAATGAGAAAAGTATAAGAGGAGGCTTGAGGGTCAGTTGGAGGACATACTAAGGGAGACCAATCAGTTCGATTTCTGGAGCGGAGTTAGCTGAGAAATTCGAACTAGTGGTCTGAAGAGTAGCAAGAGGCAGCAAGTATGGAATAGAGAGTCGGGAACAACACCAGGGGAACAAAGCAGAGGTTGGAGAGGCAGATGCAAAGGCAACAAACTACGCAGTCATTGGAGGGCCTGTGTGGGTGACACAGAGAGGCCCAGTGCTGACGCAAAGAGGCAGGGGTTGATGCAAAGAGTTTGGGAGCTACGCAGAGGACAACTAGGCTGATGCTGAGACTGGGAGAAGTGCTGAAGAATTTTTCTCTCTGTAGGGTAACCCAGTTTGGCACCCAGTTGTACTGAAGAATTGCTGAATAATAAAATCCTCCCTTGCTGGACCGGTTTTCCCACATTGGGTTTTTACAGGGACTGATTGTCCAAAATATTTGTGTCGATGTGTTAATTCTTGTGCATGTGTTTGTTTCTGTATTATGATGTGATATTTGTAGAAAAATTTATTTTAATGTTTACTGAAGGATTTTCATAAATAACTTATTGGGAAATAAGTAGGTAAAATAAATCAGTTGTTGCATTGATAAAATTTTCATATGGTATCAGAGGAAGTAATCAGAGATAGAAAGGGAAAATCAATTATGGGTCGAGACCATGATGCAGAGGCATTTATGTCAGGAGACTCGCACATATTCTCAGAAAATTGCACAAGAGAAAGTGATTTCGATTTCTCTATGTTGGCTTCCAAGCTAGAAGAAGTGGCTTGTGTGACTGGCTCTTCATCGTCAGAGGTATCGTATATAGACAGTGGGGCCTCTTGGCATATGATGGGAATCCGGGAATGTTTCTCAGATTATCGGGAGGAGAAGATGAACTTTCAGATCACCATGGGGAACAAGGCAAAATGTACTCCAGTAGGGAGGGGTACCATAGTTTTTCAAACAGAAACGGGAGAGAGGTTCCGTGCTACCAATGTGCTGCATGTACCAGGATTGGGGATGAACTTACTTTCCGTGTCGCAATTTCAAAGCAAAGGCTATGACGTTTTCTTTATCAAGGAGAAAGTATACGTCAAACACCCGAGCTAGAGAAAGAAAGTGCAAATCGGGATCAAAAGTAACAGTTTGTACAAACTACAACTAGAATCACTAATGGCACTAATAGGCAGTCATGGAGACAAGGATTTGAATGAAATATGACACAGAAGAATGGGGCATTTGCACCATGGGGCTCTGAGAATTCTTGGGAGCACTTTAACAGGAGTTCCGGATCTTAGTACGAAACGAGATGATGTATGCAGAGGATGTGCTCTAGGAAAGTATGCGAAAACAGTGTTTCCTAGAAGTAAAAACAAGGCCAAGAGTGTACTAGGATTGATACACTCAGATATCTGTGGACCCATGTCCACTAAAGCTCTTATTGTTGTCGAGTACTTCCTTACCTTCATTAATGACCACTCAAGGAAAACTTGGATTTATTTTCTGAAAACCAAGGATGAGGTTTTCTATCGATTCAAAGAGTTCAAGGCTCTGGTGGAGAATCTAACTGGGAAGAAAATAAAAGTTTTGCCCTTAGATAATGGTGGAGAGTATGTCGATAAGGACTTCACTGGTTTTTGTGCTAAGGAGGGCATCAAAAGAGAGTGGACAACTCCTTACAATCCGAAGCAGAATGGAGTAGCACAAAGAAAGAACAGGACTATTGTAGAAGCAGCTAGGGCCATGATGTATGATTAGGATATGCCAAAATTCTTGTGGGTAGAAGCATGCAACACAACAGTCGATGTTTAGAATAGAACTCCTCATCGGGCATTGGGGAAGATTAATCCAGAGAAAGTCTTCATAAGGAAGATGCCTGAAGTCAGTCATTTCAGGATATTTGGGAGTTTAGCATATTGCCACATACCTGAAGAAAAGAGGAAGAAGTTGGATTAAACTGCAGAGAAAGGATATCTAGTGGGATATAGCGAGAACGCTAAGGCATACAGAGTTTATTTTTCAGGGAGAAAGAAGGAAGTAGTTCGACGAGATGTGAAATTCATGGAGGACAGGGCCTTAAGAAAATCTTGAGAAATGCCTTCTGAGGAGCAATCAAAAGAGGAATCGTTGGTCAAACCTCTTCAACCAACGAAAGAAAAGAATCCTTCCTCGGGTTAGGAAAAATCACAAGATGAGGAGGAGCTAACAGAAGCACCTTTTTGCAGAGGAAGAACGAGTAGGGAACTTCGTCAGATTCTACGAGATGCAAAGGATTTCATCGGTGCGTCAAGGAACAATAAGAGGGAGTGAAAACAACTAGATAGATATTAGGCTGGTAGCTCAGGATGGGGAGCCTGCCAACTTTCAATAGGCATCTCAACATCAGGTTTGGCTAGATGCGATGGTAGAGAAGTACAACTCCATAATGGTAAACGATGTTTGGGAGGTAGTGCCAAGGCCTCAAGACAGATCAGTTGTAGGTTCGAGATGGATCTACAAGATCAAATATGCTGCAGACAGCAGTGTTGAGAAATACAAAGCCAAGTTTGTGGCTAAGGGGTAAGCTCGGAAGGAAGGAATTGACTACGAAGAGACCTTCGCCCTGGTAGCCAGGTATATATCTATTAGAACCATGATATCTCTTGCTGCACATATGGTGTGGGAGATTCATCAAATGGATGTCAAAACGACATTTTTGAACGATGTGATAAAAGAAGAGGTATACATTGAACAACCAGAGGGCTTTGAGACACATGAGAAGAAGTCTCATGTATGCAGATTGAAGAAAACCTTGTATGGGCTGAAATAGGCACCTAGAGCATGGTATGGGCGAATCGATGGCTACTTGTAGAAAATGGGATTTGTCAAGAGTGATGCAGATCCAAATCTCTACTATCTGGTTGTAGAGAATGAGCCTCTAATGTTAGTATTATATGTGGGTGATCTCTTCCTGACAGGATCATCCAGGCTCGTAGGGGACTGCAAGAAGAATCTAGCCACAAAATTCGACATGAAGGATTTGTGACGAATGCATTATTTCCTGGGGTTGGAAGTTTGGCAGCAAAAGGGGAGATCTTCGTTGGGCAAGGGAGATATGCTACAGAAATCCTGAAGAGATTCAGGATGGAGGACTGTAGACCCATGGCTACTCCAATGATAACTAACTGGAAGAAGATTGATGCATTAGAAGACAAAGATGTTGATCCCACCTTATACAGGCAACTCATAGGGTCCCTGATGTATCTGGTCAATACCAGGCCATACATTTGCTACGCTGTCAACACCCTCAGTCAGTTCATGGTGGAGTCGAAGAGGGCGCACTGGGCAGCAACCAAACATGTTCTCAGGTATTTACAGGGAATAGTCGATTATGGACTCTTGTACACCAGGGGTAAGGATATCAGATTGAGTGGGTTTACTTATACAGATTGGGTAGGAAGTTCAGTGGATTGGAAAAGTGCCTCTGGGTACTGTTTCAACATTGGATAAGGAATGACCTCCTGGTGCCGTAGGAAACAAAAATCCGTGGCTTTGAGCTCAGCTGAAGCAGAATATATGGCCACAAGCACAACTTCGTGCGAGGCCATATGGCTTAGAAAACTGCTGGTGAACCTATTCAGAAGAAAGATGGAGGTGACCAGGATCATGTGTGATAATCAGAGTTGCATTAAGCTCTCTGAGAATCCAGTGTTTCACGATTGGTCAAAGCATATTGATATCTGGTGTCACTTTGTCAGAGACTGTGTCAAACAGGGAGCTATACAGTTGAGCTACACTCCTATAGGAGAACAGGTGGCAGATATCCTTACTAAGGCCCTTGGAAGAACCAAGTTTGATTATTTTAGGGAGAAGATGGGGATGATAAAGAATTCGTTTCAGGAACAGAAATGGATATGATGTTGCAATGTAGTAGCACGATGCAGCATGATGAGAGGGGATGCAGTGCAGATGTAGTGCTGGGAGATTGGACCAACAACAACACAAATGTAGAGGGAGCTGTCGTACGGATGTAGTGGTGGCAGTGGCAGGTCCATGGGCAATAGTACAGGATGCAACAGTGCAGATGATGTTGGACGGGGAGGCCTAGCATCAGCACAGGGACTGATGTCGGATAATCAGGGTGATGGTTGGTGTGGAGTATTACTAGAGCTCAGTCCTCGCTAATAGGGAGTGTTGATTTGGGGTAGCATCAGATGTGCTCTAGCCATGAAAATTGGTGGAGAGGCTAAAGCACATGAGGTCTCCAAGACCCAGAAATGGTTTGGGCAGATTCTAACCGGTTTGGGAGATATCAAAATAATTAATATTTCTAATGGAGTTCCTAAGTCTAAACTTAGGAAAAATAAAATATTAATGGGTATTAATATAAAACTGGTTTAGAAGGTTCCAAAAGCCATGGATCAAGCCAAATCTAATCTTAGCCGTTGATTAGAGATTTAATCTCAGCCGTTGATGGACCAATGAGAAAAGTATAAGAGGAGGCTTGAGGGTCTGTTGGAGGACATACTAAGGGAGACCAGTCAGTTTGATTTCTGGAGCGGAGTTAGCTGAGAAATTTGAACTAGTGGTCTGGAGAGCAGCAAGTACGGAACAAAGAATTGGGAACAACACCAGGGGAGGAGCGCAGAGGTTGGAGAGGCAAACGCAGAGCCTCTCAGGTAGACACAGAGGCAGTAGACTGCATAGTCACTGGAGGGGCTGCGTGGGTGACGCAAAGAGGCCTAGTGCTGACGCAAAGAGGCAGGGGTTGACGTAGAGGGTCGGGAGCTACACAAAGGTCAGCTAGGCTGACGCTGAGACTGGGAGAAGTGTTGAATATTTTTTCTCTCTGTAGGGTAAGCCAGTTTGGCACCCAGTTGTACTGAAGAATTGCGGAATTATAAAGTCCTCCCTTGTTGCACCGGTTTTCCCACATTGGGTTTTTTCAGGGACAGATTATCCAAAATATTTGTGATATGTTAATTGTTGTGCATGTGTTTGTTTCTGTATTATGGTGTGATATCTGCAGCAAAATTTATTTTAATGTTTGCTGAAGGATTTTCATAAATAACTTATTGGGAAATAAGTAGGTAAAATAAATCAATTGTTTCAGTGATATAATTTTCACATCAGCAACTCCCACCACCTTGGACTTACCCTGTTAGGTATTGTTCTGACCGCAGTACCCCACCAGCTTCGCTCCACAAACTACCCACAGCCTCCTATGCCCCAACAACTGAAGGATTGAGCCTCTTGGTTCTGCTCAATCCCGACATCGGCAAAACAGCTCCCTCAGCCAACTGCATCAGCCCACTTGGCCTCTGCGTGGCTTCGCGTGAGCCTGTTTGTGCCCTCCTCAGCCTCTGTGCCGCCTTTCTATGGCAAATACTGATGACACAGTCCTTGTGCGCCACTCCTTCCTTTGTCGCTTTCGGCAAGGATCAGCTCTGTCACTCGGGAGGAGAGGTAGTGGAGAGGGCCGATATAAGATAGTATTCCTTTTGCTTATTGTTAACAATATTTGATTCTTCATAGCTGGAGTTCCTTGTTTTCTTGGAGGGTTGACCATTTCCTTGATGTCCTGCATTCCTTTTTCCTTTGCCATTGAACCTGCCATTCCCTTGATTGTTGCGGAAGTTGCCCCTAGAATGATTGTGATCATCATCATGTGATGTACCCCTTCTATTTGGACACTCCCTTGCATAGTGGCCAAACTTGTTGCAAACAAAGCACCTTCCCTTCCTTACACCCTTTGATCCAGGCTTTCCATTGGAATGACCTTTAGACCCTGCATTATTTCTCCTTTTGTAATGAGCGGAGAAAGCAACGGGGTAATTAGAAGGCATTTCTTGCTCCACCATTCTTGTCTCTTCTTGAATGCATCTCGACATCAATTCTTCAAACCCTGGAATTCGATCATTATTGAGAATAGTGGTTCTAAATATATACCACTCGGTGGGAGTCCTCTAAGGGTAGTGATAGTAAGTTCCCGGTCAAGAATGACCTCTCCAATTGAAAGTAGATCATTCTTGATCTCAGTGATCCTTAAGAAGTAGGATTGAATATCCTCGTCCTTGCCCTTCTTAATATCCTTCAATTTATTTTTGAGAAATAAAATTTAATTTGCATCACTAACCTTGAACTTGCTGATCAGCCTGTCGTAGATTTCCTTGGAGGTGTTTAGATTGGAGATGTAGGCCACCAGACGCTTGTCAATGGAATCTCTGATAATTTTCTTCGCTTTGACTTCATCCTTGTACTTGTTCTTTGTAGCAGCCGGTGCATTTGAAGGAGGCTCAGGGATTTTATCCTTCACATAATCCAACACTTCTTGTTCTTCCAATGTTAGATTAAGAGACATCTTCCATCCATGATAGTCAGACTTTTCATGGAGCTTGTCTTCAGCCGAGAAGTGGGATGAGGAACCCATCGAGCCTTTGTCCTTGCCCTACTATCTTTGGTGATTGCTCTTTCACTCTTTCTTGGGCTTTGTCTTCACCTCAACTCTGATACCATGTTAATTTTGGTATGTTCTATGCTTAAGAGCAATTTACTTCAATCACTTAATTAGCCCAATATCAATATCTAGTTTAACAATCACATCAACATGATAGTAAAAAGCCGCCAAATTTGCGTACCCAATCAAGTGAGGAGAGAGAGAGACTGAAGATGAGATAATGGAATAATGACTTGAGGTCTCCACCTTTTATATGCAACGTTGAGGATGAATTGGGGTAAAAAATGTTTGTTTTGATTGTTGGCAGACCTTGACAATTTGTCAATAATACAAATAAATTCATATCTTCATTTTTACATGTCGGAATCAGATGATCTTTAGATCAATCCTACACCTCTCGGAGAGAGGAATCCAAGAAAAATATCAGCTGTCATAAATAAGGTGACCCACATGGAGTTTGGCCCTAGTTGCCAATTATAACATTTTATTACCACCATCTGCAACAATGACAAGTTTCCTACATTTGATGAGTTCTTGGAAAAGTGTAGTCAAGAAGAGGCATGAATGATTTCCAAAGGAAGAATTCCCAAGCATGAGGGAGGACCTACTGTTTTTGTTGTCCAAGGCAAGATGCAAAAAGAAAAAAGAGGCCATCACTGTTTGAGAAACCCTGCTCCCAGATCCAACAGTTCCTTCAAATGGAACAAAGACTTGTCAAAATTCCAATGTTACAATTGCCATAAGCATAGTTATTATGTCTGTGACTATCCAGAAAGAAAAAGAGCACCGAGATCCAACTACAACAATTGTTCCAACAAATCTGATTATAAAAGAAGTGAAGCTCCTTCTACTTGTAAAGAAAGCTACCATTCTTCAAGGAACCCAAGGGATGCCAACAATGCAGCGGAAACACAATATTAATACTTTTTTGTTTATACTCTTTCTAGTTCCTCTCCTACAGATTCTTGTGATGGTTGGTTGATTGTGGTGCTTCAAGGCACTTTACTAATTATAAAGTAGTGCTCTCAAATCTTGTTGAGAGGTAGAAAGACAATGTTCCACCAAGACTCCGAGACGGGAGGACGCGAGTGCGGTAAGACGCACAGGGGGGATGTGTGGTAGTACCCTCAAATTTTAGGGGAATTTAGGGGGGATGGCAAGATGTCAAGGTATCTAATATTCTTTTCGTGTGTGTGTGTGTATATATATATATATATATATATCAATTTCATATGCAATAATGAAAGCATAAATATAGTGATCCATACATAATTGAATTAAATAATGAAACAGACTGTTCATATTCATTGTTCATACTATTGCATAAATCATTCACACTCAACATTCATCCATACAACACGAGATTCAATAACGAAATACATTTATCCATACATCAAAAAATTCAATAACAGAATACATTTATCCATATTCATCATTCATCATTCTAGAATCTACATTGATTTAAAAATTAAATTAGTCATTCATCATTCTAGAATGTAAATTGATTTAAAATTTAAATTCATCATTCATCAATCTTGAATCTAATTAGTGCTAAGCGAAATAGACTATAGTAGATACCAATATTATTAGAACCAAACCCTCTATACTAAGAATCAGTTGGAATCGATAAAAAAAATACAGTCAACCAAAAACACCTAACATAATTTTAAAGAAAAACATATATATTCATGGGCATCCATACGAATCCAAACAATCTATATACAAATAAGCAAAACTTTTCATTTATATAACATGTAAGGGTGCACATAACCAAAATAGCACCGAGTGCAATCCATCTCTGAACTGAAAATACATCAACAAACAGAGTCTAGATGACCTCTAACATTTAAAAAATATCATGCTACAGCAAATACCTATATATCATCAAAATCATTAACTATATTGGGATCTTCATCATCAATATTGTTGAGAAATCCAAGGGCTTGAGATGTTAATGATTTCTCTATTATGATAACTGCTTGTGAAGTAATTTCAATCTTTAAATAATTCAAAACCATGAACTTTTATATGTTAGTGTTTATTAACTTCATCAACCAACTACCATGCATAATAAACAAAAGAACAATAACACAAGATATACGCAAGAGCCAAGGAAAAACCTCTCCATACCCGAGAGGAAAACCCATGGTAATTTTTCTTATAGTTTATAATCTTGACAAAACTTCCAAGACTAATACAAAGACCCTTGATACCAAGTGATTCCAAGATCAAGGTTAGAATCCCTTCTTACTGCTGTCCTCTTCACTTGCTGCAATATGGATCAGATCTGCTACTACACATGGATGATCTGGCTACCCTCTCCCTTCTCTTCCTCCTCCAAGCTTTCCCTTACTCAAGATAGTCCGCTAGCCTAGTGGATCTTCTTAACGCTGCCCTTAAACAAGATGATCTGCCTTTTTGAGATGACTGTTCAGAAACCCTAACTGTAGGTCTGAAACTGATACCTTTCTTTCCACGTGTGAGTGATCTCTTGGCCTAGAAGTCTTCTCCTTCCTTCGCTAGGCTAGTAGCCTTCTACTAGGCATCCAACCAAATCCTTTAGACTTTGCATTAGCTCTAATCATGAGAACTTCATGTACTGCAACTCAGTCCTAGTTATGCACAACACCTTTGCATGTGTAGAGGGTGTGGGGCTCTCCTAGCCCTCCTAAGCCTTCGCTTTACTAGCCAGATTTCCTTGCATAAATTTGCCTCCAGAATAGACCCAAAACTGAAAAGTTTCCTTGGTGATGAGGGCAGATTGAACGATGCCCTAACTTCGCACGTGTAGCAGACTTCTGCGGCTATGGAAAGGCTTCTCTGCAGTCATGAATAGACTTCTACTGCGGCTGCGTTTCCTCGTTCTCTTGGACAGACTTCTTCGCTTGGAATGAGACCCAATAGACTTCGTGATATAGGAGATGAACCCAAGTCGTGTGTTCGAATTGGTATGAGGGGAGGCCTATTTATAGCGTATGAGGTCTTCTTATCAAGCCAACGTGACTTGTTCCTTAGCCGACTTGAAGCCGACATGATCATCTATTATAAATATAATATATACCGAAAATATATTATTTCTTTTGCATTCATTTGGAGGGATCATTTAGTAGCTCTTTTGATATTGCTTTGAAGGAGTTTTTTTCCACATGAATATAACTTGATCTTGGAGTCATACTTGTACATTTCAAGTGTAAACATTAATGACACAACCTATTACCTAAAGCTCAAAATGAGAGCTACAATTGATCATGAAACCCATGATTCAAGTTTACACAATATTTGGCTAGATATTATTTACATCATTGACTTGTGTCATTATGAAGACCGAACCTAGTTACGCTTTCTTCAACAAATATCACCCTCTAAGCATTAAAATAAGATTAAAAAAAGCATAGCATGTTAAGTTGAGATTTTGTTTTGAGTGATGGGTACATTTTTAGTAGGTTCATGATAGAGGAGTTCGAAAACCAATGCCATTAACATCAATGTACATGGAGAGATGGTGCTCTTGATTATTAAATACTAGTTCCATACCCTCTTAACTGACAAAATCCAATGGAAATGTTGCAATCCCCCTGATCCTGAAATCCTGAAAAATTGTTAAGTCTGTTGGATTTTGAGTGAGATCTAAAATTCTACTTTCTCCTTATGAAATCCAATAAGGTCAAAACCACTCTCAAACATCCTGAGTCATTTCATGGTAATATTAAAAATTTAAGTAAAATGATGACTATACATGTCCTATAAAGGGATCTGGTTTTGTTTCTTTCCATCTGGGTCAAGGCAAAACTATTTCACTTCAAGAAGTTTTGTATGTACCTAGTTTGAAAAAAAATCTTGTATCCACATCTTGTTAATCAAGGTTGTCATTGATGTCAATATGGCATTGGCCAAGATGGAAAATATTCTTGAGATGCCTAATGAAAATCATAAAACCCTAGAATGTGATGATAAGTTTGAAGACAATAGATGCATGTTTCCAGATGATGATGTCATAACTCTTGTTTGATAAGAATGCATCAATTAATATGTCAAGTCACTAATAAAGAAATCTTAAGAAGTGCTAAGTGCCAAGTATTTAGAAGCCCTTGATGACATATGGAGGACTACATTTGATGAATGCCCACAATTGATGATGGAACTTGATGAGGCCTTGATAACATGGTTGGAGATCATTTGATGGTTGGAAGACTATTTTGGAGTTCTCCTAATGATGTTGCACTATGGATGCACTAGTATGTGATGACATAGTTGATGCGTCATGCTACATGGATGTTGCACTCCTACATAATGACTCTATGATCCTATGATGACATTGATAGTAATGAATAAGCCAAAGAATGAAGAAGCCACGCTGTCCCAAACATTCCTCATGTTGTCCCAAACTTTTTTATGCATAAAATTTAAGGATAGTCACAAAGAAAATATATTTTGGACACCTTGGAGGCATCCTTTCAAAATGGATCCTAGAGCATCTTAAAGAGGATTTTTTTCTTCTTTCTAACGAGCCTTTATTTGCCACAAAACTCTCAATAGTTTGTGAGATTTTGAATTTTAAAGTTAAGGAAATTATTCCTAGCAGTGAGCTAACCTACACTCAGTCATACAAGTCAACTTCAATTCAAATAGATGTGTCCCTTTAGTTATAAATGAAATCTCTATAAATAGATGTCTAAACACTTCATTTTGATAAGCAATTCAGGCAAGAATTCAGAGATACAAAGTACAAGAGAAGACAAAAGGCTGAGGAGAACAAGGAGACTATTGTTTAGGACGAAAAAAAGGATAATTCTGTTTGGGCATAAAATCTTGGTCGAAGTTGTTGTATTTTCCGTGGTCGAAGCTGCCGTAGTTGTCGTGGTCGAAGCTGCCATAGTTGCCGTGGTCGAAGCTGTCGTAGTTGCCGTGGTTGAAGCTATCGTAGTTGCTATGGTTGAAGCTGCCATAATTATCGTGGTTGAAACTGCCGTGGTCGAAGTTGTCATAGTTGTCGTGGTTGAAGTGTTGATTTATTGGGTTTGGACAAATAGAGCTTGTTGAAGTCTTCTCTTGAGAACAAAATAGGGCAGAGTTGGAGAACTTTGTGAAGCAACATATTTAAGATTTGTGGAGATCATTGAAGACCATGATGCATTGAAGCCATTATGAGGTGACCAGAAGTTTTGTTTGGGTAACACAAGGTTGCACGAAACGGGGAAACGGGTACGAGTTTCCGAAAAGGGAAGCGATACGAAACACGACCTCCCCAAATTTTGGAAACGAGGAAACGCAAATATATATATATATATATATATATATATATATATATATATATATATATATATAGGACATTTAAGAAATATGTGCAATCATAAAGCATATATGATACATTCTAATTTATTACATTATGATAAAATTATCAATTGTGAATGCATAAACTATAAGTATCTAAATTTACATCACATTTACTCATGAATAATCACATAATGAAAATAGAAATATCCAAAATCAGCCACGAGAAATTTCTAATTTTTTGTCTCGTGCTTGATTGGGAATCTCCTCCTACATAGTCGAATGACCTTAGTGCTCTTGATTACATACAAGTTTCATACCCTAGTACCCCACATTCTCTTGATTATTGGGAGTCTCCCCTGCATAGAGGGCTTGTTTCTCTCGATTAAATACAAGTTCCATACCCTAGTACATGATAAAATCCAATGGAAACATTGCAATCCCCCCAATCCTGAAATCTTGAAAAACAGATAAGTCTGCTGGATTTTGAGTGAGATCTAAAATTGTACTTTCTCCATATGAAATCCAATGAGGGCGAAACCACTCTCAAACATCCTGAGTCATTTCATGGTAATGTTAAAAATTTAAGTAAAAGGATGAAAATGAAAAATAAAGGAGAATATCACTTTTACTTCAAGAATTTAACATTACCATGAACTGCATATCAACACTAGGGCAAAAGTTCACTTTTATAACTTTAGACAAGCATCTGGAAGCAACTAGAAGTCACTAGGCTAACGTAAGAATAGATTAGAAAACAAATAAATAAAAAAAAATTAAAAAAAAAACACAAGTAAATGCTGAAACGTGGGTCATATGGCCCTGAAACGCGTTTCAGTTCGTATTGGCCACGTTTCAGTTTCGTGAAACGTGGCAGTACGGCCTGAAACGCGTTTCAGGGCCGTACCAAACGCGTTTCAGCGTTTTGTACTCGTTTCTGTACGGAAACGCCCTCCTACCCCACGTTTCCTGCAACATAGGGGTAACATGAAGAGCAGTGGTGACACCTTCATGTGAAGAACAAGGTTGTCATTGATGATGTGACGTGGAGACTAAGTGAAGGCATAGCTAAAGATTGATAGGGCTTGTTGAAGAAAACATTGGGAGCCGTGAAGTATAACCAAACATACCTTGACAAGGTGAAGCTATAGGGTTGGAGCCCTTGGGGTTGGTGCCTCAAAATTGACAAGATTGGTGCCTTGGAAAGTCCAAGTTGGTGCTTGGCAAATATAGGATTGGTGTCCTTGGAGTTGGTGCTCCTAAACTCAAGGTTGGTGCCTTGGATAAGATAGGGTTGGAGCCCTAGAGGATCAGAGTCCTCAAGAAACCAAGTCGGAGCCTAAACTAGATATAGGGTTGGAGCCCTTGAGGTGGGTGCCTCAAAATCGACAAGGTTGGAGCCTTGGAAGTCCAAGTCAGTGCTTGGAAAATACAATTTGGAGCCTGGGAGATTGAATATCGGTGTCTTCACCTAGGGTTGGAGTCCTACATATATTGTACTTGATTTATTGAAGAAATTAATAAAAGCATTTATTCTTATTGTTCATTGTGTTCTAAATATAAGTGATCTAACTGGTAAAAGTAACAATTGAAAAGAAATATTGATTCACCCCCCTCTCAGTATTTCCAACACATTTGCTTTAGAAGATGAGGGAATGAAAGTTTCTTTCATAAATGGTAAAGTTCTCACTTGGCTGATGAGATCTAGCATGAGAGATGCCTTCACTCTAAGATCAAGATGTGAAGGTTTGTACAAAGTCAATGGAAGACCAATTCATGCGCTGATCCATGACAACAATCATCAAAGTGAACTTCGGTACCGAAAGTTCGCTCATTTGCACTATAAAGCATTACCTCATGTGAGAAAGATGGTTTCTGGAATCCCAAAGATTAGAGCAGAACATGATGGAGTTTTCCAAGGATGCACTAATGGAAAGCAAGCCAAAATACCATTTCCTTCAAGCAAAAGGGTTTCAGGCTGCCTCAGAAGGGTTTTGACTTACCTCAGGGAATTCGTCTAGTCTTACAATGATTTCAATTGTCTTTGCCTCAAATTTCCCACAAAAGAATTCATTGTTCTTCGTAAATATAACTTCCCTATTTTCCAGAACATAATAGAAAATACAAATAGGTTTACTAACTAGGTTGGAATCTTTCACCACCAAAATTGGTAGATAAAAAGAGGTCTGAAAACCTTTAGAGTCCCAACTCAAGAAAACAAATGTAATTGATCCAATTTGGTGATGTTGATTCGATTTCAACTCTTCTCTATTTAAAGATTTCTCAATGGGTAGTGTGAGGGGTTGTGGGTGTTGAAAATTGTAACTAGGTTCGGTCTTCATTATAATGTAATTATAATCATGACACACTATATTCTTTATGAAGAAAGAAAATGAGAGAAAATAAATTATATTTTATTTTTGGAGTATGGGTTTCATACTCAAGTTTGAGTCAAAAGCATGTTCTTTGTGCTTTTAGGTCTTCTAGGTCTTTCTAGGTCTTTCTAGGATAAAGAATAATATTGGTCATGTGTCATAGTCCCATTTGGACTCATTGTAATGAAGGAAAATATTTATTTTATCAAGAAAAAACCATGGATAACCCCAAGACCAAGTCGGCCTAAAAGGAGGGAATTCAACCCTCAAGAAAGGCTATATAAAGAAGTGCAATTCGACTCATTTGGACACACATCTCAAGCAAGTTCAATCTACAATAGCGAAGGAGAAGAAGAGTAGTTGGAATGACGAAGAAGAGTAGAAGTTGAAATTTTGTCAAGGAAACTTTTCTCTTGTCTCGCTAGGGTTTGTGAAGCTGCCAGTTGCAAGAGGTTGAAATTCTGTAGCAGTTGCAGGGGGTCGAAATTGCAGGGCCAAAATTTTGTTGCAAGAGTCGAAGTTGCAGTAGCAGTGTAGCAGCAATGAAGTTATGGAAGTTGTCTCAAGGAAGATGTTGATGGAGGTTGGCTTGGAGCTTGGAGGTTTTATTGGATTGGGTCTTTGGGTCTTGGAAGTCTCTTTTTTAAGCATATTCTAAAGAAGAAGAGAAGCATTTTTTGGGTTTTCCCCTTGGAGTGGTTTTTCCCTGGCTTGGAGCCTACATCTTGTGTACTTTGTCTTGTTGTGATCTTCATTGTTTTTGATAATTGCTTGATGAACAAAGATCTAATAAAGTAATAAAAGGCCAATGCATATCACAAGTAATTATGAAGTTAAGGAAAATCATCTGAATACATAAATCTCCTAATTTTTTAACAAGTATAACCCCCAATTTTGGGTATTTTTGCCCCATCTAACCCAAATTTTGCACATTGTTGCGGCAACATTGAAAAAATTAGATTTTTACCCCTTTATCATGACTATAGCCTATAGGGTCGCTTAGGCTATTTCGTCCTCCATTAGCCCATCAATTTGGAGAGGACATTACATTGGAGGGTTGCACTATTGAGTGACTTCAAATGGTTAATCATCTGAACTTTTATGGGCCTTTGTAATTGAATCAGAGTCTTAGACTTACAACTTTATTCTCTGTTTGGAAATTTAGTTGTATCTTTGATTACAGGGCCGATTCCTTTTTGTCAATTTGTAGGATTTGTTGTAAAGAGGTATGTACTCAAGAGTCATGCAAAGGGACCTCTTCTTATCAAAGATGCCTAGTTGTGGATCCTTTTGCTTATTTTTGTCTAATTTTAGTTCTAGTAGTGTGCAAGAAGAAGTTTTGGCCTTTTTTCTTTCATCCTTAAACGTACTCTTTCTTGTATATATCTTTACTTTATGTAAATATTTTGTTTAATATAACAAGCATTTTTCACGCAGAGGCAACTAGGAGCTGTGTAGAGCCTGAGGAGGGCCAATGTGGGAGATGTAGAGCCCTATGAGGCTGACGTTGGGCCAGAGAGGCTGATGCAAACCCTAGAGTTTGACACTGGGAGATTTCGTGGGGCAGATTGGGGCTGATATCTGTCTTCGACTGAGAGGTACTACTGCCGAGGGCATTCTCTATTGGGTGATGCATTTCGGGCATCCAGATTGTATTCTGAAACTGTTTAATAATAAAACCCTCAGATAGATGCACCGATTTTCCCGCATTGGGTTTTTCTGGGGACATTAGTCCAAAAACAACAGTGTCACTTGTGTGCTTGTTTTTCCTTCAGTTGATGATCTGTATGTGTTGAGACTGTACTTGTATTTATTTTCAGTATTTATATGGTAAATAACTTGTTAATTAACAGAACAAGTAGGAAGAAATAAATCAGAAAGTATAGGAAGGATTTCTAACAGTTAGACTTAGAAATTCCAACAACTTCCCCAAGCTCTTGAAGTTGATCTCTCATTTCAGAGATTTTCATGAAGTAGGGAGCTATTCCTTCTTGTGTTATCTTCATCTTGTATAATTCATTCCTCGAAGATATTACTTCTTCGATGGTGGATACCGAGAATAGCTCTACTAGCTTATCATAAATTTCTTTCGATTTCTCAAACTTGGAGACATAGGGAATGAGAGAGTCTTTGATCGATTCTATCAGAACCCTTTGAGTTCTTGTCTCATCCTTATTGTACTTGGCTAAGGTTTGAGTCTGCTCCTTAGCAGGGATAGCGATATTCCCTTTGACATGTTCTAGGAGTTCATTCTCCTTGAGTAGTAGATCAGTCCTCTTTTTCCATGCAAGAAAGTTATTGGTCCCTACCAATTTGTTACTTTGCTTGCAAAAAGACATTGATGTATATTCAAAAGGGGACATGTACTTACTTGATAGATTTTTAGATGTAATGGAATTGCTTCCTCCTTGCAGGCTTGGTGTCTTGTCTTCCTTGGATTTTGATGCTCTTCAAGTTGCCTTCTTCAAGTGGACTTGCTTGATGACTTGTAGCTTGATGTAGGTCCTGCTCCAATTTGCTCTTCTTTGTAGGTGCCTTTATGTAAGGATCTTCTTCTAGGTTCGTAGACCTCCTTGGTGAATGATGGATTGTAGACCCTTATTGTCCTTGAAGTGATTGAGACTTGTAGGCTTGATGCTTCAATTTTGTAGATGCTTCCCCTTGATGGGTGTTCTCGAGTTGCCGTTTCCTTAATGTGTCACCTTAGCTCTGATACCATGTTAGAGAATCTAGGGAAAAGTAGTGTTGTGATGATTCTTCAATACTTGGTAACAATTTGCGAAGTCTTTTTACTTTTCTTGTTAGCTTATTCTTCATCTTCTTATTATTAGTGCATATGTGTGTACTTCATCAAACTGCTACCAAAACAAAATAACAAGAACACAAAATTTGGCTCTCTGCCAGGGACAAACCCTCTCCACTCTTGAGAGGAAAACCCTTTGTAATATTTCTCTTATTGAAGCTTCTTATTTGAACAACTGCCAAACCCTAGACCCTTGACCAGGATATCCTCCAAGCATAAGTCTAATCCTTCCTCTTTCTGCACTGTCACTTCCGGCACATGGACCTTTGTATTCCGACACTTTTTCTCCTTAGTAGTTCATCCTTTTCTGCTAATTGTCTAAGTTAGGACGCCCTAGAACATCAAGGCTCCTCTACTTTATTATAAGGAGAATATTCTTCGGTTTTCTTTTGCTACGTTGTAGACCCAACTGCACATCTGAAGGAGGCTGCTTATGTTGCTGCCCTCAACTGACGTTGAATCCACAAAATTTACTTGCTGAAGTGTGTGGACAGAAACCCTAGACGAATCCTCTTTTCCTCGCTTTCTTTTCTTCCTTCTTCACTGGATGGGGAGGCCTTATAGAACTTGTTTATTAGCCCAAAACAAAGATGGACAACTTCCTGTTGTACTGACCGCAGACAGCTCCTTTCTTCCTCACACGTGTGGCTGTTGATGCCCTAGAACACGTATTTTTTCCTTTGTTGGTTTATCTCCATATCTGGCTGCTGTTATGAAAAAAATAGTTAATTTTAGGTTTATTAATTAATTTAGGTTTAGTTAGGCGAAAGGGCACGATCATAAGATCATGCCCTTTCCCAAAGGGTGCCCATGGCGGTATATAAGCCAGGAAACCCAGTGTAAATCATCATCATCTGTTTATTCATTTTATTAATAAAGTATTTTTTATATATCTTCTGTTATCCCGAAGTTTTTACACTTCATCTGGTATCGGAGCAGGTCAGTCTCTGGGCATTCCGCTGCACAGTTCCTTGCTGCTTTGCCATCTGTCATCTTTCACCAAGTCCGCTGCACTCTCCCCACCATCCATTAACCCGTCGCCGCTCCCAACAGCATCGTTCCAACCATTCGCTGTTCATTCTATCGCATCTCATTCATTCTCCACGTCACCTGTTACCCATCAATTCTGTCATTGACCCGCCTTGTCTTCCTATCTGCCTCCACGCCCTGTATTTTCCGTGGCCCGCAGACTTTGTCATCAGCATCCAAATCGAGCCGCCGTCATCATTGTCTCACCTGTCTGCGCCAACCGCGTCCTCAATTAAATCCGCTGACGGGCTCTCGTCTCGGTTCGACCAGAGACCATCGGTCAACCATTAAATCCGTCTCGGGCTCTCGTCTCAATTAAATCCGCTGGCGAAACCATCGGTCAAAAATTAACATAGCGTATCGGAAGTTTTACACGATTTGTTAAATCAACGTGCTGCCAGCGGTTAGTTAAATCAACGTGCTGCGGTAATATTCGGTATTTGTTGAATAGGCAAGGGTTAAGTTAATAGTCGTGCCGGTTACGGTAATATTCGATTTTTTTTTGAACGGTTCATCAACCAAACGGTAGTCGTGACGTTCTGTAATATATATATATATATTATAATTTACAATATAAATATATATATATATTATAATATATATATATAAGTTATATAACGATACTTTTAACGTAATCGTAAATTATATATATATATATATATATATATATATATTATATAAATTATATAAAAGTTATATATATATATAACGGTTAATTAATTTATATATATATATATTATATAATATAAATATATATAAGTTATATAATATATATATTATAAATTTTATAACATATAACTTTAATTTTAATTTAATTATAAGTTTTATATATATATAAAGTTAATTTAATTAATTAAAATTATTTTAATTAATTAAAAAGTTATATATATATATATATAAGTTAATTTAATTATTAAAAGTTATATGTATAAAATTTAATTATTTAAAAAAAAAAAAAAAAAAAAAGGGAAAAGGAAATTTTTTTTAGCTGGCAAATAAGTACACGCCTCCGCAGACCCGCTCAATGTCGACAATGACAATGGCGGATTTCCAGAAAAGGTTGTTGGATGCAGAGCAAAGGATAAATAACAACCACGACGAAGTCAGTAAGAGATTAAATGACGTCGAGAGCAAGCTTGGGGAGCAAGCAGACAAAATAAAAAATCTTGAAAATACGACAAATCGAATAGAGATAAAAATGGAAAGTCAACATGTCCAAACAGGAGTAAGCTTGAGAGAAGTTTTAACAATGCTGAAAATTCTGTGTAAAAAGTCGAATTGTACACCCGAAGAGCTATTGAAAGAAGGTGAAGAGAATCAAGAACACATCTCGCCAGAGTCAACTAAGTCCACAGATTCTCATGACAAGGATGAATCCCCAAAAAAATCAATGACACACCACCAAGAAGCAAGTAACACTGCTTTCACAAACAAACAACTTTGGGATATCCTTACTAGTCAACACCCTCTTTTTGCTCAACCATTTGCCACATACCAGAAGAGGGTAAAGGTTGAGATGCCTAAATTCGATGGGAACGAAAAAAACAATGTGGCATGGATAAATAAAGCAGAAGAATACTTTGAGATATATGACATCACTGACGATGACGAAAAGCTCAGACATGCATCCATGAAAATGGAGGGAGAAGCATATAACTGGTACATGTGGTGGAAAAAGACAACACACGTCATTAGCTGGAAGAGATTTAAAGATGCATTCTTCAAAAGATTTCAAGGTGTAAAGGAAGAAGAGTTCTTTTCAAAACTCATCAAATTACGACAAAAAGGAAGTGTGGACGAATACACTCAAGAATGGGAGACCCTAGTAACACGAGTACCTGGGTTATCAGAATCTCGTCTAATTCAATCATACATCTCGGGACTCAAAACCCATTTACAAGCAGAACTTGAGATGCATGATATTACATCTATAGAAGAAGCAAGACGAAAAGCAAAAACAGCCGAAAAGAAATCCGAACCAATATTTTGGTCAACAGCGGAAAAGGCTTATGCAAGACGAAGGATACCCCAGTATGTGGACTCAAATAATACAAGATATGTTCCACCGCATCGTCGTGAAGATGAAAAATCGAATGTGGAAATGCAAAGAATAAAAGAGGGTAAATGTAAACGCTGTGGTGAGAAGTGGGACCCCAAACATAGATGTGCTAAAGGAAAAGAACCAAAGAACCTATATAAGTGTGAAGCAACCATTGATTCGAATAGTGAAGATTATGACATAGAAGACACAGAAGACGCCGCAGAATTCTCACCAGAATTAGATGACGGAAGTATTCCGCAAGTGTCATTATCAGCCATGACAGGTATATCACAACCTCAGACCTTAAAGTTAAAAGGACACATAAAGAAGAACAACGTAGTGGTTCTCGTCGACTCTGGAAGCACACACAATTTTCTAGATGCAACCGTGGCAAAGAGACTCAATATATTTTCATTTCCCTTACCAAACATGAAAGTGATGATAGCTAACGGTAAGAAGATTGAAAAGGTGGGAAAATGCCATAAGGTTAAATTGCAGATTCAAGACTTCAGTTTAGAGTCTCCGTTTTTCACAGTGCCGTTAGGAGGAGTAGATGTAGTCTTAGGTATCCAATGGCTACGAACTTTAGGTACTTATGCCGCCAACCATCAAGTACAATTTATAAAATTCAAATGGGGAGGTCAGAAGTACAAGCTACACGGATTCCAAGCACCAGAAAATCATGTTGTATCATCATCTCAGATGATGAAGTTGAGTCGAAGAAGAGCACCTGCTTATGCAATACAATGTCACCAATTAGAAATGTTATCTACAAATATGATCAGAGAAGAATCACCAGAGATTCAAGACCTACCTATGAAGATGCCGCCTAATACAGAAATTGAGCGTAGAACAGAAGTTAAAACAGAGTCAAACCCCATCAACATCAAGCCATACCGATATCCACATCTCCAAAAAGCGGGAATTGAGAGATTAATCCAAGATCTTTTAAAGTGTGTGACTTTGATCATCTTGGAGTATCTGATCAAGTGGAAGGACTTACCCGAAGAAGACGCTTTCTGGGAGAATGAATCATTCTTCAACAACATCCGTCGTTACATATGCTTTGAGGACAAAGCATTCTTTCGAGAGGAAGGCAATGTTATGAAAAAAATAGTTAATTTTAGGTTTATTAATTAATTTAGGTTTAGTTAGGCGAAAGGGCACGATCATAAGATCATGCCCTTTCCCAAAGGGTGCCCATGGCGGTATATAAGCCAGGAAACCCAGTGTAAATCATCATCATCTGTTTATTCATTTTATTAATAAAGTATTTTTTATATATCTTCTGTTATCCCGAAGTTTTTATTTTTTAGACTTTCTTCCTTAGCTTCTTGCATACTTCCAGTCCTCTTCTTGCTTGCAGATTTCAGAGAGAGTTGTGTGTCCAAATGAGTGGACAACCTCTATAAATAGAGGTTTGTCCCTCCTTTTGGCCGACTTGACTATCTTCTAGGCTGACTTGATAGTTACATTATTTTTCCTCTTTTATTTATCATTTTGCTGCTTGTAGACTTCGTTGCTGCTAGGAGAGGATTTGACCATGCTTGGAGGTGTTCCCAAGACCTTGTATGATGACTTACATGATGTAACATGCCCTCAAATGGTCTTACCATAATTACATTATGACTTTGACTCTCTAGAAGCACTTCAAAGTGTGCTTGACCTATTTTCAATGAGCAAGTTACTCATTGACAAATAATACAAAAATAATTTCTCTTTTCTTGAATAAGTACAAATATCAAAATTACATTTATGAAGACCTAGCCTAGTTACATTTCCTTCAACAGACCCAACTGCTCAATTGGCTCCAAACTGATAATATACACTGCCCAAAAAATTTCCTACAGGCTGCCAAACGGAATTGGATGTTTTGCTCAAAATAATGCTCGGAATTCTCTGAAATTGCAATCATGAGCTCCTCTCCTCAAACCTGAAAATACCTAGAAAAGGTTTGGCCTAACTCCAAGCCAAAATCGAACCCAAAAAGTGATGCAAATTCCCCAGCGAACTAGCAAATTACCCTGCTATAATAATGAGGATTTCAAGCCCAAATATCGCCCGGAAAATTATATAAAATTAGCTAGAGACTTCAACCCACAAAAACCCATAAAGGGTCTAGGTTGAATCCACTAGTCCTTGGTGACCCCCAACAAGTGTGAATTGCCCAATCTGGTGAGAAAACGCCCCACAGTTTTGATACTACTGGATTTTTCCCAAATCTACCTTCGGAAATTTGTCCTAGCTTCGAGCTAAATTCTCCACTAAGAAATACCTCCTATCTTCAATCCTTATCTCTCCTGGCTCCACTTCTTTAAACCCCTGCGCAATACTTGGTCAAATAGCTTTTGCGCCCCCACCAAAAGATAGAAAAATCGACCCAGGTAATAACCTCCAATCTAGCCCGGCGAATCGTTGTCCAAACTCCAGTCTAACAATAAGAAAATTCCTTGCAAAAGCTCGGAGCCTCTAACCCACGTGTGCTCCCACAATGTGCTCCACAAAAATACCTTTGCGCTCAAGAAATGCGCATTGCTGAGTAAACTCCTGCAATGATGTCCAATGGAAGCTCTGAATTGAGCTCCCCAAATTGCCTCACTAGGGAGACACTCGAAGTTCTCCAAAATGAGGGTGGAATTCCTGCTCGAAAATTCCTTGTGCTAAACAACATGGGTTGTCTTGGCTAAGCAGCTCAAGAGAACTAGTGTTAAATTGTCAAATAATCAAAAGATACCAAATGGAGGCCTCCAAGCTTTATTTATAATTGCTAGCTCTCTCCCTTGGTGGTTCCCACATTCCACTAATAAAATATTACTTTGCCACCATTCTTCATTAAAATAATAATTTCCACTTTTCTCCCACAAAATAACATTTTCTCCTTTTTATTTAATATCACCAAAAATTTGCAAAACTCCTTAGTGAATTTTGGCTCACAAAAATTGGGAACATTACAGCGAACCCTAGAAACCAAAGCGAAGTCCATTTTTCCCCTTCATGTACAATCAATCACCCTGAGTGATTTTATAGTTGCAGACAAGCAACTTGATACTTGAGGCTTTGATTCTTCTTGTATCTCGCTGATGTATCACTCTCTAGCTTAAAGGATCTTTAGCACAGATCATGATCTATTTCATGTATTCTATCCACATATAGCTTCCAGCTACTCTTGCATATTGGACTTTTATTATATTGTTACTTATTTTTATACATATGAGGAAGATTCTTTATGCACTCTATAGTGATATCTATTGATCCTATTCTCTGTGTTTGGTCAATCATGGACATTAATTGAGTTTCCTTTTTTTCATGTTAACAAAGTTTGGGGATGCTATTAATATAAGAAATGCTGCCTCTTGTATCATTTATAGGAATTTTCATTTTTCTGTCTCAACCATCACTGTTTTGTATCCTTTAAGATATTGAATTTAGTCCCTGTCTAAATGATGATTTCTTTTCTGACTGATTATTCATTTTGCAGCCTAGAATCTTGATGGCAATGGCTAGAGATGGATTGCTGCCCTCATTTTTCTCCAAACTCAATGAAAAAACTTCAGTTCCAGTTAATAGCACATTAGTGTCTGGATTTGTTGCTGCCCTTTTGGCATTTTTTATGGATGTTTCTCAACTAGCAGGCATGGTAAGTTCAGTTGTCTTTCATATGTGTCATGCCTTATATATTTCTTGTTGATTCTATTCTTTCAATCACCTTGTAATGTTTGTGGATCTTTATACCCTAAACTACTATGTCACTGAGTAGCTAAATGAAGGGCACACATGAAAGCTTCAGCATCAAGGCACACAAGACTTATTTCTTTCAGTGGTCACAGGATTTCTGCTCCAGAATGCTGATTTTAAGCTGCACAGCAGCAAGATATTCCTATATATTTTACCAGAAAACAAAGTTACAGATTCAAACATTTTATATGAACCTTTTGATTTCTCAATCAACCACCCCTAATTCAGGGGTGTCATCTAATAGTAGGCACTCCAATGTGCAATTTAATATTTACCAGGTACCCCGTGGTCAAGGCAACCAGTGTCCAAGGGGAAGCAAATGACATGAATATCATAAAAGACTACATCTTGACTTGCAACTTCACTCAACATTTACATGTTAGAATTTTAGCTGAGATAATGTTTTACAAAAGGCTTTGTCAAGGTCATGCTCAAGCTTGTCATTTGCTATTCAAAGAGCCATGACATTGTCTAGACCTAATTTTAGGTGGGAACTTCCATTGTGTAATGTCCCAAGGGGATTTTTTCCCTTAGGGTTGTAAAATCACAAGATAAACTCGACTAACTTCACATTATTCTTCAACTTCAGGCAGAGATAATATGGGTTACACCATAATGCAAACAACAGTAGTTTTCAATAATTCACATCATTATCAGTTATGCAGTTCCTTCCAGTGTTATTATATCAAAGGGGTCTGATTTATATCCGTGACAATCCTTACAGCATAACCCTAGCCATTTATGTGTGATTTCAATAATCAAGCCTCAAACCATAATTCTAATTCACCAACACTTACAGCATTATTTTGTATCCTATGTAACAGCTTAGCCTTGACTTCTGTTGACTCTGCTAATCAATTGATACACAGTCAGGTGCCTTAATTGCTGATGCCAACCTAACTCTCTGCCCAATTCTATCCCCGGCTTCCCAGGACTGAATCCTTAACAATGAATCCTCAGAAGAAGGTAGGCTGCATGGCTTCCATGGTTCTCCGCACTATAATTAGCTCCTGCTACCTGTTACAGATGATCCACAGCCCTGTTTGTGCACTCAGGAATCCACGTTTTCCATGCAATAACCTTTGAGGGTGTCACTGCTTCAGGAAGGGTCTGAGGAAGGCATGCTACACTGAAATGGCTACAGGAAAGGGAACTGGCCTCAGCTGTGCCCTAGATAACCTGCACTACCCTTTGCTAAAGTTTTCTTCTTCTTCGCTGACCTTGAACCAGGGATTTGGTGACCAATATAACCTTTGCTGCCTCAGAATAACCACAGAAATAGCCCTTTGCAGCTTGATCAGAATTTCGGTGGTCAAGTAAATCTTCTCTGCCTCAAGGTATCCACAAATTAGCCTTTGCTGCTTCAGAATATGACCCTCAGTACCACAGAAAACAACCACAGAGAATTACATCCTTCCTTTGCCAGAATGAGATAAGAATCACCTCAGAATATTATGCTTCAACAGGATAGAGAAAGGGAAAGAAGACTAGCTAGGGTGGGATCATCTCCACCGAAACTAATCAAAGAAGAAGGGGTCTTAAAACTCTTGGAGCCTCAGCTCAAAACATAGATAATTCATTCCACAATGATGAAAAATTGATTCTATCTCTCTTGTTTATAGATTCCTCATGGGGGTCTCTTTTCCTTAATTTAATATGAGGAGTTACAAGTGTAGCTCCAATTTTGGCTTTTTGCCCCAGCTATCCCAAATTTACGCAATGTTTCCCCAAAACATTGGATAATGGGTTTCATCGACTATAGCCTACAAGGATGGATAGGCTACTTCGTCCTCCCTTGGGCAATTAATCAACAGGGAATATTACACACTGGATTATTGCATGATTTATGGCTGTAACCTTGATTATTATCCACTAATTGCATCTAAATGTGTGGGCAAGTTGGATTCCTGTCTGTCAATTGGGTTTAGCTTGGTTGGTTGTGAAAAATGTAGTTATCCTCCTCACTTGGTTCGATTCCTACAAATGACATGTTGAGCTCATAACGAGTATTTCTTGTACTGGCTTCAAGCCTTGTTGTCTGAGCAGTCCTTCAAAGACCAAAACATTTATATTTCTCATATATATATATATATATATATATATATATATTCCTGTCTTTTGATCATTCCAAACCAGTGTCAAGTAGTGATCCTACATATACATATACATGGCAGACTATACACACAACTTTAGCAATAAGATATTTTGACCAAGGCTAAATTTCAAGGTCTCTATTCCTCAACCCACCAAATAGAACCACTGCAGTGCTCCTTGATATTTCTGTGGTTGCAACCTCAATAGTTTCCCTCCTGAACAAGGTTACCAAAAGCATGGGTGTTACCGGATTCACTTATAGAGGATCTAGGATCTGCCTTTCCATGAATCTGGATCAAAATCTGGCAGGATCTGTCCTGGAGCATCTTGTGTCCTCAAATCCTAACATTCACCTAGAATATAATGTCTTCCCCCATTCTAAAAGATACAAAACTGAGCTTTTCATAAATTGATAGCATTCTACATCTCTAAGCTTTTGAGAATGATTTGGAACTAGATAATTTAGAGATCTGAATTTTCTAGGTTTCTAGTTCATGTATTCTTTTCCTGACAAAGTACACACACACACACACACACCCATTTTTATATATCTTGTTTCCTTGTATATCTAGTGGATCCAACTGTAAATCTCTATATGGATCCATTTTCATGCAACATAGAGAAAGTGACCATGGGTGTAAAAGATTCTCAATATTTTAGGATTTTGAAATTTTCTTAAATCAGGCTTTTCAATGCGGGATAGTCATACAAAAGCTAATATTAAAAAAAGTAACCTACACATTATATTAATAAAATTAAGAAATGCAAACAGAGGTAAGTCGAACGAACACAATATAAAGGTCTTCTATAAGCATTTTCTAGGTTTTGTTATAGTTCAAAGCTAACTAAAAATGCTCTTTTATTTCCATCTATTTTATTTTGTATTCTTTAGAGTGCTTAGAGTGGAGTCCATTTCTAGTTCACACACGTGATAGGATCCATCATGGGCTTTATCCTAGATGTGTTTGCTCTACAGTATCTGAATAGGCTTTGATGATCCTCCTAGTAGGTGCATATGCAGATCAGGTTCAGGTACCGGTTCTGGTTCCAGTTTGGCTGGCTTTTAAAACACTGCAAGATAGCATAACTTGCACTGTTAGAGAGCATGGAAAGCGTGGCCTCATGTCAATAAGATGGAGAGTGGAGCAAAAAGCAGACAAATAGTTACAATGCTTCCTCAACGCTTCCACCATAATGACCAAGAGCTTTTTATCAGGTGACAAAATATGATTCATACATGGCCTTTCCAACAGATCATTGATAAAAACCTGGAAATCCTATATACTACAGTTATTTCTTGCAGAGTTCCACAACATTGGTTCTTCCTCCCATCCCATCTTAAGTGTGAGATCAAGTTGTCCTAGATGCTACATTGCAGGCTACAAGATGTTACTTGGCATGTATGCAGTCTTCTGCTTGTGATGACTTGAATGCCTGAGGTATTGATTCAACCCTTAAGGCTGCAAAGAGGAACAATTTCTCCTACATACACAAACAATCTTTTTTTACACCCTTTTTTATATTTCTAATATTCAAGGTAAGGATTTTCTTGCAATAAAATGGGAGTCGACTCCCTATTTTTGAGCTTCAATATTGATGATCAGAATGGCCACATCTATGTTGTTGATTAAGCTCTTGCTAGAACTAGTCTATCTCTGATCCCCCCCATTTATGATTTTCTTGCCATACTTGAGCATGATTTTCAGCAGTCTATGGGTTTCCTGTTAGTTAACCACTCATGCAGTATGTATATTGATTCAATTCAATGCTTTCTGTTCCTTGTGTCTGACACTATCATAATTCTTTGTATTGTTATTTCTCTTAATGAAATGAAAACAAGCCTTGTTCAATGCAATCTCCTCTAATATTTCATTTTGAAGTAGGATTCCTAACATTTTCCTTTATTTTGTTCATACACCTCATGGAAAACATGCTCCTTTATAATATATTGATGTTTTTCACATGTGTTAGCATAATTAGATACAGCCAGTCACCCTAAATTTTAAAGAGATGATACATCTCTTACCAGATTCGAAAGTCACTCAATATTTTGTTCGATTGACCCATTGTAGGTCTACATACAGCAAAATCAATTTGAAAGAAGCCAATACATTTCTCATCACTGTTGAGATCACGAACATAAAGAGGGGATCAAATGGAACCAAAATGCCAGCCCAAGAACCTGCAGTAGAAGAAGGAAAAACTAGCACTAAAGAATTGTGCCAAGGCTAAACCAAATGTGCACTAGAGAGAGAGATGCTCAAGCATGAGTGCACTACACATGAGATGCACAAAGGCACATAAAAGAGGAAATATGCCAACAATAAGAAAATGTCAAAGATGTATTACACTTGAGCTTAAACATTTGTCGTAACAGCCTTAGGTCAATGATAAAAAATATGATGTACAAAATTACAAATGAAGCTTGAATTTGTGCATTTATACCACTCAAGTAGGCAGGTCATCCTCCCAAAAGGGTTATGGGTCCACATAAGTAGGGTTGGTATAACAAACACAATAAAAATAAATAATAAGAATTAGGTTAATTAAATGTCAAAGGCCACATCCCTTACCTCGTGACCAGTCCATGACACCATCACAAGGCTCATTGTAATCATCACTCATATCTATTTTTCATTATTCAGTATATTATTATATTCTTGCAGAATTATTCTAATTTCTATCAGATCTCATAATAAACATGAATTGTTTATTCCATTTGGTACCAGAGCCAAATTATTGACTAGTCTATACATGAATTGTTTATTCCATTTGGTACCAGAGCCAAATTCTTGACTAGTCTATACATGAATTGTTTATTCCATTTGGTACCAGAGCCAAATTCTTGACTAGTCTATATTCTATAGACTCAGCACCGTCATCTGCCGTCAGCCACCAATCTGTACATCAGTTTGTATTGTAATAACCATAATAAAACTGAAATGCGGAAACAGTAAAAATTAAAAGCAGGTACCTACCTGGACTGCTATCTGATCAGGTGTAGTTGATGATGCTGCCACTGCTCAACTTATATTATCGGGAAACCAGTTCCACCCAGCTAGACTGAGCAGAGCCTGGCTGCTCAATCCAGTAAGCTTCTCACAGGAGCTCACTGTCCCCCGTGCCCAGAACCTCAGAATGCCTAAAGCTCTTCCAATGGTCAATTTTCTTCCTCTGGTTTGCCCTCCTGGTTCTCTCCTGATTTTCTCCTCCTCCTTTTTCCTCCGTTCTCCCCCCCGTGCCCGGCTCAGATCTGCAGTTTTATAATTGCGGGCTTGGCGGTGGCCGCCCTCCCGCCTGCAGCCACCGCTCTTCCTCCTCCCGCCACGCCTTCGCATGCATTTCAGACCCGCAGATATTATCAATCTGATCCTTTTTGTTTATACATGTATTTTGTTATATAGCCAGGTTTGGTTTATGCATCCCCTTTTATATAAGGTCTTACTTTTATTTTTATTATAAAGTTTAATTTATATTTATTATAAAGTTTAATTTATATTTAATTTAATATGAAGTTTATCATATCTGTTTTAACATAAAGTTTAAAACTTTATATTAGTTAATTATTTATAGATGGGTTGTTACATGTATGCTGTTGGTTCAGTTGCTGACCCATACAATTAATTTGTACAGCTGATATTCATTATTTGAGTGTTCTTCTGGAACCATCAGATTGGTTTTTATATTGATGTTTCAGACCAGACTAATGTGGTCCATCATTAAGATCACTTGTGAAGAGAATGAGGTTATTAGTTTTTTGTTAGCATGGATTATAAAGTAGTTGAGTGATAATGGTCGGCCAAGATCTATTTACTAGTTATTTTGATTATAATTAAAATTTGCTGCAATGTGACTCCCACCATTTGCATAGTTCTTCACCCCAGACATCCTCTTTCCCTGTTCTTAACACTTGTGGGTATCTAAGGATCTGAAGGAGCACTGTATGAACTTGCATAGTGTTTTCACTATTTCACTATCTTATAAGCCAAGGGTGTTTTCTTGGTTTGTCACTTATCAGGGGATTTCATCTATGGCTTGGTTGGCCAAGACCAGTTTGTCAGATGACCTTTGTACTGTTTGTCAACGCCCAAAGACAGTTAGGCATATTTTCTAGGACCGTTGGTTTGCCAGAAGCTGTTGGAGTTGGTTTGAGTATCTTCCTTCAAAGCTGCTTCATTACCGGGCAGTGCTTGCTAATGACCATGCTCTTGTTCATACTGCTTTTTGTTGGCTTTAGCATTGTTTAGGTGATGAAGATGAAGCCAATAGCACCACAAAACTTATCGATAAGACCAAGAGGGGACAAAATTGGCAAGTTAATTGAACATTCTGAAAGATGATTGCTAGAATTAATAAAGAAGGAAAGCAATTGTTGCAGAGGTGCAAAGAGATGTATACCAAGTCATTGATGTGAAGACAAGTCACTGCACTATTTGACAATAGTGGATGGAATGGAAGTGAAAAACTTGAATCCACAGAACAAAATCACTATTGGGTATTGCTACGTCTTGGATTTCACACAAGATAAGTCCAATCCTCTAGGTACAAACCTTAGGGCAACTCTTGGAAGTTCCATCCATTGTCACCTTAGTAGAACCTCCCTTCACTTTAGGTTGGCTCTCCTTCGGAGGAATGGGAGAATTAGCTAATGAGATTTTTAAATCTTTCTCTACAACCTTGAAACCAATTCAGTGTTAGCAATCTAAAATTTATGATAAGAAATAGATATATGGTGGTGGATTCAGTTAGATCAGTGCCTAGTCTGTAGCAATGGAGTCGAAATTAATAGACCTTGAAAATAGATAATATTTAGCCAACAAAGATGCTCCAAACAGTGGTCCATTTAGCAATAACAGTTCTGTAAATTCACTTTTTAGTGAACATACCGAGCTATAAATATGCCATGATACTTTTACCATGTATTTGTTTTATTGTATAACATCAGAATCTGAATAATGAAGAGACAACCTTGTATTAGTATAACAACCCAGCAACATAGCACAATCCAGATCTGAAATTAAGAACTTTAAGAGGGCAATCACTTCTCATGTCTCTCATGCTGGTAAATAAACCCTATAACAACAGTAGAAATTTCCAGCATAGAAGAAAGGAAACAAAAAACATAATAGCAGTCTTATAAGTGAAGATTACAGCCATAAATATCTTTTGAATCCCCATTGAACCTCCAAACTTGCACAAGATATCTTCAACCATGGCCCAATGGTCTAAAGATTTCTCCAGAATGAAAACACGTTGATTTGGGGTAGCATCGGATGTGCTCTAAGCCTCAAATTTTGCAGGGAGGATTGGGCAGATACATTCCAAAGAACCCATAAACCGTTTTGGGAAATTCCACCTAGAAACTTAGGAAAATTAAAATATCAATGGGTATTAATCTAATTGTGGGTGTAACTTCTAGAAAAAGACAAAGATCAAGTAAAAAGGATTTGAGCCTTTGTTTAAGAGTTAATCTAGATTGTTGGTTGTCCAACGAGAAGATATAAGAAGGAAGTTGAGGATCATTTGGAAAACACACCAAGAGAGATCAAGAAATCGATTTTTTGAAGTGAGTTCTCAGGAGGAAAATTTGATTGAGAAGATTTCTTGCAGTAGAGGGGCGGGGATAGCTTCCAGAGAGAGAGAGCGATTTTTTCAGCTGGAGAATCATCAACAGAGAGAGGCACAGAGTAATCCAACAGTGGCAATGTTGAGCCAGAGGGGTTGACGCAGAGGCAGCGTTCAACCAGATGGGCTAACACAGAGGTAACGTAGAAGCCAGAGAGGAGTCTGAAATTTGCAGAGGGAATTCGAGTTTCAGAAGCCGGGAGCCGGGGTGTGAGACTTGGAGGCAGAAATTGAATCTCCTGGGTAGCAAATCGACCAGCCAGAGGAGTGACGCAGTCCCCAGAGAGCTTGACGTTGGGCTGACACAGACACTGCGCAAAGTTAGCTAGAAAAGCTAGGGGCAACCAGTCTGGGGCTGGACCAGTCAGGATTTCCAGTGATAGTGTGAGGTAACCTCACAATTTTTTCTGCCAATATTTTTCTCTATAATTAATAATCTCGTGAGGTATTCAAAGATGTATTCAGAATTTGCTACTGCTTAATAATAATAAACCTTCAGAGCTGTTGCAGCGGTTTTCTTGCATTGGGTTTTTCCGGGGACATTTGTCCAAAAATAATGGTGTCATATGTGTTTGTATTTCGTTGCTTAGTTTCATAATCATATTTAATTTGGTGTAGGCTGCTCCAGTAATTTACTTCAATATTTCAAAAAGAAATCTGAAATAAGTTTGTAATGTAATTTACGATCTAGGTGAAGTAGATTCAGTTGATTGTAGTAGGATTCCAGAGATTGTTACATCTAGGAATTTTCACATGGTATCAGAGATGTTGATGTGAAACAGGAAGAGTAGATCTAGCACTGAAGCAAGGGCTAACTTGTTGCCGTAAGCAGCAGTTCGAATCCCCTAAGGGATTGCGCAGTTCTTGCCAGGAGGGTTATATTTTCGAGGTCGTATCTCTCTGGGTGAGTCGACAGAGAGGTAAGATTGTCGAATCGAGAACTTGCCAAGGGATAGGGAGCCACGTAGAGCTAGAGGGACGCATTTTTTTGCAAGTTGAGTGTTGGGCAGAAAATCCGTTGGAGGAAGGAAGCTGATCGCATAATCAGGGAATACTTCACTAGTGGTTTCTTGTCGAGGAAATAAGTATTTCTCATTTGTTGGGCAACAAAGGAGTAACATACTTACCAACTCCATTAGGGAGTACGTAGGCCAACCTAGAAGCTATGTAGTAGGGAGAAAGAGGGAGATGTTCGACAATTTTCGGAGGAGATGGCAGCCATTGGCTTGAGGGATCAAGACAGGTTGGACAGAGCTTCCAACTACGTCACCTGGAAGGCTAGAATGTCCTTCCTTCTAGATGAGCATGCCCTCAAGACGTATGTTGATTGTGTGGTCGCTGCACCTACAGATGCAGATCTGTTGAAGAAGTACAAGGCTGAGATTGCGAAGGCTAAGAGAATGATCCTAGATGGAGTCAAGGATCACGTGGTGTGCAAGGCAACTGCTAAGGAGATGTGGGATACTTTGGCCACGTTGTATTAGGGATCTTCTGCGCAGCGAAAGATGTATTTAGAGAAGAAGTTGAGATCTGCTTAGATGCAGAAGAGAGAGCGTGTGGATCCCTTCATCACAAAGCTGAAGGAGACCTGTGATGAGTTGTCGGCTGCAGGGCATACACCTTAGGATTCAGAGTTAGTGAGACTGGCCCTAAATTCTGTCTCAGATGAGTGGCAAGTCTTTGTCTAGAGTATCCTGGGTAGAGCAACATTGCCTAATTGGGATGAGATGTGGGCAGCTCTAAAACAGGAGGAGCTGAGGAGAGACCTGGTCAAGGTCAAGCTTGACGGAAGCAACAACAAAAGTGTGTCGAAGCCCAAGGAGGAGGAGGAGAATGTAGCCCTTGCATTGAAGGGACAATAGAGACGAATGAAGGACGTCTCCAAGGTGAAGTGTTTCAAATGTGGCGAGACGGGCCACTATGCATCCCAGTGTCCCGTGAAGAAAAAGGACAAGGATGAGAAGCACGATCGTAAGGTTACATCCGCAGAGATCGAACAAGAGGAGTTCGCCATGACAGCCAAGATACCTCCAGGAGGGAGGTGGGCTGATTTAGAACTGTAATTCGATAGAGCTACAGATGGGCAGGATCCTTGAGGAGCCCACCCCTTGGATCATCACCTTGCTACAGGAGTCCATGATCAGTAGTAGCGGGATGGAGGAGTTTTTAGTTGGTGCCATGGAGTGTTGGAGCGACAAATGTTGTAGTTAGCATCACCATAACTTGAGCAATGCAAAACAGAGAAGCGGTAGTGCGTGGAGGCACAATGCAGAGCTTCGGCAGCGCAGTGGCTTCAGAAGACAACGTGGGACTAGCAGCAATCAGGCTTTCAACACCAAGGTGTATCCACTGGATACTTGTCCATTTATGGGTGTTTTCAGTTGCTTCTCTCAGCAACTGAGTTGCAGTACGAATGCAATGTTAACAGTGGCAGCGCTAACAACATAGTAGATGCAACTTTTGAGAGTGAGCTGTAGTACAGATGTAGCATTGGCAGTGGCAGTACAGTTGCAGTAGCAGCGCAGTAGTTGGTGGATAGCATGTCAGACATCAACAACGCAGAGGACGATGCTTTAGAGTTAGAGCAGTATGCAACAACAATATATTGCTCGAGCACATTCCTTGCTAAGAGGGAGTGTTGATTTCGGGTAGCATCAGATGTGATTTAAGCCTCAAATTTTGCAGGGAGGTTTGGGCACATGCATTCCAAAGAACCCAGAAATTGTTTTGGGAAATTCCACCTAGAAACGATTTTATTAAAATACTTAATATTTTTAATGGGGTTCCTAAGTCTAAACTTAGGAAAATTAAAATATTAATGGGTATTAATCTAATTGTGGGTGTAACTTCTAGAAAAAGATGGAGATCAAGTCAAAATGATGTGAGCCTTTGATTAGGAGTTAATCTAGGTCGTTGGTTGTCTAACAGGAAGATATAAGAAGGGGATTGAGGGTCATTTGGAAAACACACCTAGAGAGATCAAGAAATCAATTTTCTGAAGTGAGAAGTTCTGAGGAGGAAAATTCGATTGAGAAGATTTCTTGCAATAGAGGGGCAGGGATAGCTTCCAGAGAGAGTGATTTTCTCAGCTGGAGAATCTACATCAGAGAGAGGCAGAGAGTAATTCAGCAATGGCAGCGCAAAAGCAAGAGAGGAGTCTGAAATTTGCAGGGGGAATTCCAGTTTCAGAAGCCAAGAGCTAGGGTGTGAGATCGGGAGGCAGAAATCGAATCTCCTGGGAAGCAAATCGACCAGCCAGAGGAGTAACGCAGTCCCTGGAGAGCTTGACATTGGGCTGAGGTAGACACTGCATAGAGGTAGCCAGAAAAGCCGGGGGCAATTAGTTTGGGGCTGGAGCGATTAGGATTTCCAGTTATTGTGTGAGGTAACCTCACAATTCTTTCTGGCAATATCTCTCTGTAACTGAATAACGACGTGAGGTATTTAGAGATGTATTTAGAATTTGCTATTGCTTAATAATAATAAACCTTCAGAGTTGTTGTACCGTTTTCCCGCATTGAGTTTTTCTAGGGACATTTGTCCAAAAATAACGGTGTCCTATGTGTTTGTATTTCATTGCTCAGTTTCTATGTTTCAGAATCATATTGAATTTGGTGTAGATTGCTTGAGTAATTTACTTCAATATTTCAAGAAGAAATATGAAATAAGTTTGTAATGTAATTTACAATCTAGGTGAAGTAGATTCAACTGGTTGCAATTGGATTCCAGAGATTGTTAGATCTAGGAATTTTCACAAAACACACCTAGGGCACCCTCTTCTAGAGACTTCTAAGTAGGGAAACTTTCAGAAGAGCCTCTAGATGCTTTTATGTGGGGCTACCTCCCTTATGTGAAGAAAAGTATGCTCCAGTGACATCTAAAAGAGGTGCTTTATCTAGAAGCCTCTTTGATCAACCTTTTACTAAAATATCATAGAGAAAACTCTAGAAGGTTATGGATCCACCATGAAATAAGTTCTAGAATTATCATCAAGGTAAGGCATTGTTGATGATAGATCTTCTAGCAAATTCTCATAAATAATAGAAATCCTAAAGGTACTAGTCTCTTCTAGTCACTCCCATGTAGAGTGATCTCCTTGACATTGACCCAAGTGCTGATGTGCTATGATGTCCTCTCCATACCCCCAAATATGCAACTTTTATTGGGAAGCGTAAAAATGCCTCAAAGATGTTGACTTTTCATGACTGTCTAATCTGATAATTGCTTCCAATGATTTTTTCATTAATTTATCTTGTGTTACATGCATCATTAAGTGATTATACATAGAAAATCTCAACAGTAAAACAATAATGTCATTAGCTGTTGATTTTTCAAGTGCAATAGATACAAGCACAATATTTTTGAAAATTGATAATTACTTCTAATGATGTTTATCTTATTTTAATTTTTCTAGTATATCATTAAGCAATTATACTTCAAAAATTCAACCATATAAAAGCAGTAGAGTAATAGAGATCATAATGCACAAAGAAAGCACAAGATTTACCCTGGGAAAACCCATTAAGGGGAAAAACCCAACAACCTTTTCAATAGAGAAATTCTTCTTTTCAACAAGAGATACACCTAGACCTCTAGTCAACAACTAGGTCAAACTGACCTTCAACAAGTCTATAGTCAAACCTAGTCAACACCTTCCAAGTCAAGCCTCCAATCTAACCCAACAACACGTCCTTCTGTTATGCCCTAGGCCAAATTTCAGCCTCATAGAAACTGAATAGAATCCCAGAATTCGAACCCTGCAACTGCCCAGAATAAGATGCAAACCACAGAGAGAGGGATCCTCCACACGTGCAAGCTAGATAGAGAGAGAAAGAGATGAATTCATCCTTCTTTCTCGTCCTCCTTGCCCTTCTTGTCCTTCTCTTGGATGCCTCAAAGATCCTTGCTTGAGAGAGATTGAAGTGTTTCCTTGTGGAGTAGGTTGAACTGTCTTTATATAGTGATCTATTGGGTCGAATGAGTGTCTTTTGTCTAGGCTTACTTTACTTGGAGGGAGGCCAACTTGACTAACTTTGGAGCAAAAAATTTAATTTCAAAAATTCAAAATTTTCTCTTTTAAAAGTCCAAATGGACATGACTCAAAAAATATTTTTATTTTGACTCTAGCATGAAGAACATTCTTTACAACAATCAATATAAATACATCAAGGGCCATAATATACATTATGAAGACTAACCATAGTTATAAAATTCAACATTAGGATCATGAAGAGACAATTTTATTTTATGAAAACCCTATCTAGGGAAAAAAACCCAACAACCTTTTCTTAGAGAAATTTTCCAATTCAACAAGAGATACAATATAATTTTTCTAGTCAAATAACGTCAAATTGACCAACAACTAATACAAGTCAAACCTGTTCAAACTTCCCTAGTCAACCTGAGATCAAACTGCTAGAGATAGGCTGAATTTTGGCCTCCTGTTGCTGCCCAGAAGCCTCCCCAGAAAATTCTGATCAGTTGGTCAAATCCTGTGGCCCACACATGCAAGGTCAACGTTGGTCGAAGTGATTTGCGACAAAAATTTGTCCCAAAGAAGCTCAACCTCTCTCCTCAAATTTCTCTTTGTCCATTGCACATGTGAACAAAAGATTAGTGCTTCATGATCTGAATTGTGCCCAAATGGTTGAGGATAAATGACAATATATAGTGAATGAGGGAGGTCAAATTAGTGTGTCTCTAGTTGGGCCGACTAGACCTTTGGAGGAAAAAATTTGAATTTCAAAATTTAGTTTTTCTCTCCTTTATTTGGAGTTGACTTGAATTTGAATTTGTAATTTTCATTTTTTTCTTTTGTGGGTTTATACAATAAATGAATACCGACCGCCACTACCAAAATTCAACACTCCCTCCTAGCTAGGGAGGTATTCACTTTGACTTCTTCAGATGTTTTCATTGTTGAAAAAATTTTCCATCCTAAGAAAAGATTAAATGAGCTAGCTATGTTGATGTATCGATCCACTTCATGTTCTATACAAAAACCATGTGGAAAGCATCCTGCATCAACATCACGCAAAGGAATCTGGTCACCCACTAGACACATCCTCTTTGCAAAGGATCTAGTCATCCATAAGCCAATTACCCATTGGTTGGTCAGGCACTCCGTAGGCTTGTCTTTATTTCACCAACCCACTAGGTCGTCACTTGGAACCATGTCAGGCATCCCCTAACAAATGGTGAAACCCTAGGCCCACTTACCATTCCCACATGTTGTCACATGCTATTGAATGGAAAATCACTTGCCCAATGCTATAAGACACCCCACTAGCTAAGCAACCCTTAGCAATATGGTCAGGTAACACCTGACCAGGGGAGCACTCCAGGCCTTGATGATCACTAGGACAATCTCGCTAGCCACATTACATGGCTCCCAGTCAATACCCATGACTTGAGGAGAATCTCTCCCCCTTGATGCTACAACATCAACACTACCTTTAACCAAGGGAAGCATTCTCAATCACTCCAAGCTTGTCCCTGAAGTATACAAATTTCATCTCGAGACAGAGCCTTTGAGAGATTGTCAACAACCTACACATTTGTAGAAATGTGTTGTGTTGACCACTACGTGTCAACGACCCATAACAATACACCCCCTTTTCGTAAAAGAGATAGTGCTTGATCGATGTGTCCATGTCATCCAGCTATCATCATCAGTCTCATAATTATGTTATAATGTAAACTCATTCTGCATGTATATGATGTAAATAATCTCAGCAGATCTGTGTCATCTATGTAATTGCCTAGGTAAACCTATTTTTATGGTGACGATCTACATTCTGGAAGGTTTTTTGTCTCACCAATTCATTCGCGGATGGTCGACAGAGTTTTCCTTCAGTCTTACCCCAGAGTCAGAATGCATCTTGTCACTGGAATCTTAGGGGAGTCCTAGTGTTATAAATCGAGTCTATGTAAAAGTGATTTGGGAATAATCCTAACTATTTGGTTTGGTTATTTTATTACAAATCGCTTGGTCTGCTGGATTATTTTTGTGTCTCAGAAATGGGTAGTCTGTGAGGGTCTATTTAGATGGGTTTTCCCTCTTATGATGTAAAAGATATGAAAATTATGATGTAAAATGTCTTGAGAGTTGGAAAAATAATTTATCCTCTCATAGGTTAATTAATTATTTTTTTCTCGCAAAAAATTAATTAAAATCCTAAGCTAGAAATTTAATTAATTCTAAGTCCTAGGTAAATTTAAATTTTCCAAAAGCAAAATTCGTTGGTCCTTAAAATTCAAATTTTAAAGGGTCCTAGGACTAAGGTAAATTAATTATTTTGCTAAATTTTAAGCCTTTAGTCCCTGGGGGTTAAGTCAAAGTCAAAATTTTGAGGAAATTAACTCAAATTTTTTATTTTTGAGTTAATTAAAATGCATTTAATTGAAAAATTCGAATTTCCTCAAGAATTTAATATTTCGACGGATAAGATTAAAAGAAATTTTAGTTCTCATTGACGTGTTGGAAATACTGAGAGGGGGGGGGTGAATCAATATTTTCTTTACTGAGAGGGGGGGGGGGGGGGGGTGAATCAATATTTTCTTTACTGAGAGGGGGGGGGGGTGAATCAATATTTTCTTTCAATTGTTATTACTACCAGTTTAATTCTTCACGATTTAAATAGAGAAATGTATAAGTATAGTTTTATTGAGTAAAATAATAAATACAATATAAATGTGTTCCAAGCTCCAACTTGGTTTTGATGAAGCTCCGACCTCTAGGGCTTCGACCCTATCTTATCAAGGCACCAACCTTGGATTTAGGAGCACCAACTCCAAGGACACCAATCCTTCCAATTCTGACGCATCAGCCCCGAGGGCTCTGGCCCTATCTTTCAAGATAAATCAGGTCAAAAGATTGTCCTCCCACTCTGTCTTCAGCTTCCTTCTTCGCTCGGCCTTCGGCTTCTACTGCACCTTCTGCATTTGCCAGAGCTTCAGCTTCCTCTGTTTCTTCGAGTTCACGGATTGTGAACTTTCCTTGTTCTCTGTGATAGATGCCTAATACGCCTCCCTCAAAAGAAGCGTTTCAACTTGTGTGTATATATATATATATATATCTATGTATGTATGTATGTATGAGTTTTGCCAATGAATCAAAATGACTCATTCAAAAGTGAAGGGGCCGACTTGTCTATTAAAAATATATATCGGAGAGTCTTTTATCCATAGACTTGATTATTCACAGAAACCATATAAGAGCTGCTATACCCACATGGAGGTGCCACATGCCACGTCATCACCTTTAATCTCGCAATCACAATTTCATGAGAATCGGAGTCATTCCTTTAATCTTGCAATCACAACTTTCGAAGGTTTGCACATAACATAGCCAATTCCCCTACTGCTGACGGAGCGGTTGTGATATTTCTTTAGGGCATGTTGTAATAGGACCATCGGGTTTGCAACTTAGGGAATTAAAGCCCAATCACTTTATGACCTGATATCCGTTGGATATAAGAGGCCATCAAATCTACGGCTTGCGGAACTCCAGCCAGCACGCGGATTAAAATTGGCTTAAACCCCCATAGTTGATTGTGATCGAAAAGTTTAAAAATGGGATCGACGGCTAAGAGTGAGTGTAGGGCTTCAACCACGATTAGGAAATCCGTACACTTCTACCTCCCACAGTCTAGATCTATTCCTCTGCCATTAATATCCATCGATCTCAAGGATTTGACGATTCTCGTTCATCGTCACTTCATTTCTTTGACCTTCCCAGTATTATATATTGCCGATATGATTTCTCCGATAACTTTGTTTATGCTCCTCGGCTGTTTTCTTCTTTACTCTGATATCGTTGTTGCTCTTTGTTCTTCCGATAGCACTTACCCTTGGGCATATGCGATAACCTGCTTCCTTGATGGCTTTTGATGAACTCTTCCTCTTTCTCTTTCTCTTTTGATGGCTTCCGATATCTTTCCTCCTCGGTTCCACTGTTTCTATTATGTTTGTATTCAATCCTTGGATCCTCCATGAGCAATATTATGATCAAAGGGCATCAATGGGAAACGACACATGTCACAAGAATTTTCCATCACAAACACTGCTATATTGACATCAATGACAACCTAGATTAACAATCTCCCCCTTTGTCATTGATGGCAATATTCTTCTTCTCTCCCCCTTTGACATCAATGGCAAAGGAGTGCACAAGGACTCCCCCTGTCGAACTGCTCCCCCTGTCATGCAACATCTTTATGAATCAACTTAATGTGATGCTAGAGAAATAACCCCCATCTTTTGGCGAAGATGTTCAAATGCTTCTCGAGGAAGAGGTTTTGTGAAAATATCAGCTATCTGCTCCTTAGTATTGATATATTCCAAGTTGATGTTTTGTTCAGCTACTTGTTCACGAAGGAAATGATACTTGATTGGTATATGTTTGGTCTTTGAGTGCATCACTGGATTTTTGTTGAGACTAATAGCACTTGTGTTATCACAATAGATGGTGATTGGTTGATTGGTACCTATGTTGACATCTTTCAGAGCTTCCTTCATCCATAATATTTGAGTACAACAATCTGCAACAACTATATACTCGACTTCAGCTGTAGATAGTGATATGGATGTTTGTTTTTTGTTGAGCCAAGATACTAGACAATCTCCCAGGAAGAATGCATTTCCACTAGTACTTTTTCGATCATTGACACTTCCGGCCCAATCAGCATCGATGTATGCAGTCACAGTAAGAGTTGAGCTCTTAGGGTACCAAAGACCAAAATCAGGAGTTCCTTTCAAGTATTTGAGAATTCTTTTTACAGCCAACAAATGGGATTGTTTAGGAGTTGATTGAAATCTTCCCACCATTCCCACTGCTTGCATAATGCTTCCGGCCCAATCAACATCGATGTATGCAGTCACAGTAAGAGTTGAGCTCTTAGGGTACCAAAGACCAAAATCAGGGGTTCCTTTCAAGTATGTGAGAATTCTTTTTACAGCCAACAAATGGGATTGTTTAGGAGTTGATTGAAATCTTCCCACCATTCCCACTGCTTGCATAATGCTAGGTTTTGTAGCAATTCAGTATAGGAGGGCTCCAATTATTGACCTGTAATGAGTTGCATCTATTGGAGGAGAGTCATCATCTTTGCTTAATCTGCAATCTGTGGTCATAGGTGTGCTCATGGGTGCACAGTCTTCCATTCCATATCTTTTAAGCATGTCTTTAAGATATTTTGCTTGAGATATGAACATGCCTGTGGTGGTTTGAGATATTTGTAGTCCAAGGAAGTAAGATAACTCTCCTATCATCGACATTTCACACTCTTTTGACATATTTTGAGCAAACTCATGGCTCATCTCATCATTATTACTAGCAAAAGTTAGATCATCAACATAGACAAGAGCGACTAGTAACTTATCCTCATCCATCTTTATGTAGAGATTACTTGCCGCCACCCCCTTCTTGAAGCCTTGTTTTTGTAGATAGTGATCCAATCTAGCGTACCAAGCTCTAGGAGCTTGTTTCAACCTATATAATTCCTTTTTCAACTTACAAACAAAGTCTTTTCATTTTGCTAGATTAAACCTTTCTGGTTGCTCCATGTAGACTTCTTCCTTGAGTTCCCCATTCAGAAATTCTGATTTTATGTCCATTTGATAGATTTTAAATCCTTTTGAGCAAGAAAATGCCAAGAACATCCTTATAGCATCCACACGAGCTACTGGTGCAAAGGTTTCTTCAAAGTTGATTCCTTCAATTTGTGAATAACCTTTACAAACAAGCCTTGCCTTATTTCCGATGATTTGTCCATCTTCATTCATTTTGTTTTTGAACACCCACTTAGTTCCAATTATATTTTTATCCTTTGGACGAGGTGCCAGCGCCCATGTCTCATTCTTCTCGATTTGAGACATTTCTTCTTCCATGGCGTTTACCCAATGATGATCCTCGCTTGAGTAAATGTTTCTGGTTCTATCATAGATAGGAGAGCAACACCATTTTTTTTGGTGTACTTGTCATTCTTCTTTGGGTTTGCACCCCTTCATCTATATTGCCAATAATCTGCTCTTCTGGGTGATGTTTTTGGAGAAACTTCATCTTTGAAGGGGTTTGAGATGGTTCTTTTTCCTTGTGTTTTTCTTGATCTTTTTCCTCTTTTTCAGGTTCTTCTTCAATGGGAGGGTCAACTTCATGATCTTCAATTTCTTTTTCTGGAAGGTCTTCATCAATCTTCACATCAATGCTTTCCACTATTTTCCGTAGTTGATTATTGTAGCACTTGTAGGCCTTACTCCTTGTAGAATATCTAAAGAATATTCCTTCGTCAACCCGAGAATCAAATTTTCCTGGTGAGTCATCATTGATTTTTATGAAGCACTTGCTTCCGAAAATAAGTATTTTACTGAAGCAGGTCTTCATTTCCATAATTCATAAGGAGTCTTTTCATTATTTGGTCTTAGTTGAGTTCGATTCAAGGTATAAATAGCTGTCCCGACTGCTTCTCTCCAGAATTTTGGCTGCAAGTCAGCTGCTATTAACATTGTTCTTGCCATTTCTTGAATTGTTTGGTTTCTTCTTTCAACTACCCCATTTTGCTTGGGTGTTTTGGCAGCAGAGAGTTCTCTTTTGATTCCATATACTTTATAGAATTCATCAAATTCTATTGATTTGAATTCTCCCCCTCTATCTGTTCTAAGACATTTAATCTTAGAATTCTTTTCATTTTCTACAAGAGCTTTAAGATTCTTAAAACACTCAAATGCTTCGGATTTATATTTTATGAAAGATACCCACGTCATTCTAGTATAGTCATCAACAAATAAAGCAAAGTACTTTTCTCCTTGGAGTGCCGGAGTTCTAGTTGGTCCACATAAATCAACATGGATGATATCCAAAGGTTTTGATGTAGAAAACTCCTTGGTCTTGTGGCTAGTTCTAGTTTGCTTTCCATGTTGACATGGACCACATACTCCTTGATTTGGCTTGAATAACTTTGGGATGTCTTTCACTGCATTAATCTCGCTGATATTGATCAAGTTATCGAAACTTGTGTGTCCAAGTCGCTTATGCCACAAGCAACTTTTATCTGTTTGACTTAAATAACATTTATCTTCTTGAATTTTGTTCAGAATGTAGACGTTATCTGATGTTCTAACTCCTTTCGCCACAAGTTCCCCTGAGGAAGAGTTCCTTATTTCACAATCTTTAGTGCTAAAGACAACATTATGTCCTTGATCATAGATTTGGCTAACACTCAAGAGATTGTGTTTGAGCCCGTTTACTAGCAAAGCATTTTGAGCCTTTCCTTTTCCATTAATAAGGGTAACAGTTCCTTTTCCAGCAATTTTGGCAGATCCACTTCCAAAGGATACATTTCCTTCCTTTTTGTTCAATGAGACAAACTTCCTTTTGCCCCTTGTCATATGTTTGGAGCACCCACTGTCCACAAACCAATGATTTTCATCACTGTGAGCACATAGAGCTAGGCCACATTTATTCGTGTTGGGATTCTCATTTTTTGCTTCTCTTCTTTTGAGGGGGAAATTTTGTTCATTATGTCCATAATCATTACATAATGAGCAAATTGGATCAAATTTGGCTAAGGGATCAAAAGAGTTGTAAGTCTTGATTTGTCCTTGCCCTTTGAGACCATATGGTTTGTTTGTTTGATCCTTCAATTTTGGTGTTTCATTCTTACGGGCCATGCAATGTTTAGCTTGATGACCAAAATTTTTACAATAAAAACAACGCCCAAAAAAGATAGTTTTGTACCTATTTTAATAGCCATGATTTTAACCAACATTCTTCCTTGGAGTTACTCTCTCTTCATTCTTTGGATTTGAGATGGGCCTTTGATGAAATAATCTTTCTTCTTTTGGGTTGCTGGAAAGTATGTCAGCATAGCTTTTCGCATTATTCTTAGTACTTGATGATTCTCCTTTAAAACCTATTCCAGATTTGTCATGTTGAGGTTTTTGATCATTTAGGATAATGTCAAGTATTTGAGAGCTTTCCCAACCCTTTTTGACATGCTCAAATTCCTTTCTCAGAGATACTATTTTGGCTTCACGTTCTTCACAAATTTCTTCTTTTTCTTTTAGCTTATTTTTCAAGAGATCTTCCCTTCTTTTTGCTTCCTCGTTTTCTACCTTGAGAGAAATGATTTTATTTCATAATTTCTCATTTTCTTCAATGGCACTCATTAACAATTCATCTACATTTCCTTCTAGACTTTAATCATCATCATTTGTGAATGCCATGAATAATACTTCTCGGCTTCTAGCATGGTCATTTTCTTCATCTGATTCATCATTACCTCCTTTGCGATGAGGGAAATGATTAGTTGATTTCTTTTTGATGACTACAAATTCACCTTCATTAGAATCATCTTGCTTAGAGAAGAAATTCTTCTTATTGAACCCTTTTTTTTTGTATACCATCCTTCTAGAATTTTCCTCACCATCACTATCATGCTTAAGAGGACATTTTGTAGCATAATGACCTATTCTTCCACATTTGAAACAAATAAGAGGGTACTTACCTTTTAGCTTAGATCCTTTCTTTAGTCTTCGTACAAATTGCGCCAATTCAGATTCAACATCGGAGTCATCACTACTGGTATTCCATTCTTTCCTCTTTTTTATTTTGAGGCCTTGAATGCTGCATCTTTGGAACTTGGGCTTCCTTTCCTCATCTCATAGGCAATGAGGATTCCATGAAGTTCATCCATCTTGAGAGTATCTAGGTTCTTCATTTCTTCTATAGCACTTACTTCGGAGTCAAATCTCTCTGGGAGAGATCTTAAAACCTTTTGAACAACAATGCTTTCTTCAATGTTTTCTCCCAATCCTTTAAGAGAGTTGACCACTTCAGCTACTCGGAGAAAGTATGATGCAATATCTTCTTCATCATCCATTTTCAGACTTTCAAATTGTCTTCTATGAGTTTGAAGCTTTGCCTTCTTAACTTTGGAGTCCCCATCATATAAGCTAACTAGCTTATCCCATACTTCTTTGGTCGAGTCACAATTCATGACTTTTGTAAATTCAGAATTAGTGATTCCACTAGTGATGGAATTTAAGGCTTTTGCATTTGCAATGTAAGCTTTCCTTTCGTCTTGATCTGTTGGAAGAGTGGAAGGAGCTGTGTACTCATTTAAAACCAAATGCCAAACTTCAGGTCCAAGGGACATTAAGTAGTAGGACATTCTTTTTTTTCCAAAAACCAAAATTTGTGCCATCGAATAGAGGAGGTCTTCCTGACACTTCTTGATTTCTCATTGTGACTAAGAATCCTTCTTCTAGCTGTTACGCTGATATGAAGAAGCTAGCTCTGATATCAATTGTTGGAAATACTGAGAGGGGGGGTGAATCAGTATTTTCTTTCAATTGTTATTATTACCAGTTTAATTCTTCACAATTTAAATAGAGAAACATATAAGTATAGTTTTATTGAGTAAAATAATAAATACAATATAAATGTGTTCCAAGCTCCAACTTGGTTTTGATGAGGCTCCGACCTCTAGGGCTTCGACCCTATCTTATCAAGGCACCAACCTTGGATTTAGGAGCACCAACTCCAAGGACACCAATCCTTCCAATTCTGACGCATCAACCCCAAGGGCTTCAACCCTATCTTTCAAGATGAATCAGGTCAAAAGATTGTCCTCCCACTCTGTCTTCAGCTTCCTTCTTCACTCGGTGTTTGGCTTCTACTGCACCTTCTATGTTTGCCAGGCCTTTGGCTTCTACTGCACCTTTTGCGTCTGCCAGACCTTCAGCTTCCTCTGTTTCTTCCAGTTCACGAGTTGTGAACTTTCCTTGTTCTATGTGATAGATGCCTGATATGCCTCCCTCAAATGAAGCTTTTCAACTTATATATATATGTATGTATGTATGAGTTTTGCCAATGAATCGAAACGACTCGTTTAAAGGTGAAGGGGCCGACTTTTCTATTCAAAATATATATCAGAGAGTTTTTTATCCATAGACTTGATTATTCACGGAAACCATATAAGAGCTGCTATACCCACATGGAGGTCCCACATGCCATGTCATCACCTTTAATCTTGCAATCGCAATTTCATGAGAATCAGAGTCATTCCTTTAATCCCGCAATTGCAACTTTCGAAGGTTTGCACATAACATAGCCGATTCCCCTACTACCGACGGAGCGGATGTGATATTTCCTAAGTTGCACGAAACGGGGAAACGGGTACGAGTTTTCGAAACGGGCACGGGTACAAAACGTGACCCCCCCAAATTTTGGAAACATGGAAACGCGAATATATATATATATATTAGGACATTTACGAAATATGTGCAATCATAAAGCATATATGATACATTCTAATTTATAACATTATGATAAAATTGCTATGTTGCATGAGTTTCTAGAACGTGGGAACGTTGGGAACTTGGGTACGGGTGTCGGGAACGGTTGGAGGTTTCCCCAAAATTTACAGGAAACAACTAATCAGGAGCGGTAATATTATATAATAAAAAATTATAAAATATAAAAATAAAAAATATTTTTTTAATTATATATTTATATAATAATCAAAATTAATATTGAATCAAAATATTCAAATATTAAAATCAATTTAAATATATAAATAATAAATATATAATCTCTCTTATACATAAATATATTCTTTGGGTGTCTCTCTCCGTGAGTCTCTCCCTTTTATATATATAAAAGATTAAAATCTCAAGTTCATTATGACACATGACGAGTTTTTGAAACAATCTAGCTTAAAAATATAGAGGAACAGTTTTACATATGTTTCTCTAGTTATTCTTAAGAGAAAAAGTAAAGCAACTCTAATGTTTAAGCATTGACTGCCGCATACAATATGCACACACAATCTTCTGTGATATATATACATAAACAACAAAAGAAATATTCATCAGCATGACATCCCAGATATCGCCCTTACATCGAGGTGCCACACGCTTCCTTAACCCATCAAGAGATTTCTCCAGTTTCTCAATTAAGGATATGAGTGTTAAGGATGTCTTTGCCCTTTCTTCCTGTGAAGGTTTCAACTTAGGCTCATGTTTTGTGGGTAGTTCGACATAGTTCTGTACATAATTTGTATTCCTCAACCCCAGGGAACTCCAGAACTTCAAAAAAGATAGTCTTCAAAGCTCCTGGAACTTTCCCAAGCTCTCATTGCAGCTCTCGCTGAAAAGGGAACGAATGTTCCCATACAGTTCCAAAGCTTTCGAGAGTGCGGGAGCCTTTGGAACAGGTTTCCCAACTCTTGGGAGTGGTTCCCGTGTAACAGAGTAAAATTGTCAATTGTCAATGCATAAACTACAAGTCTCTAAATTTACATCACATTTACTCATGAATGATCACATAATGAAAATGGAAATATCCAAAATCAGCCACGAGAAATTTCTAATTTCTTGTCTCGTGCTTGATTGGGAGTCTCCTCCTACATAGTCAAATGACCTTAGTGCTCTTGATTAAATACAACTTTCATACCCTAGTACCCTATATGCTCTTGATTATTGGGAGTCTCCCCTGCATAGAGGGCTTGGTTCTCTTGATTAAATACAAGTTCCATACCCTAGTACATGATAAAATCCAATGGAAACATTGTAATCCCCCAAATCCTGAAATCCTGAAAAGGCCATCAATTTCTTTTTCTGCCACGTTTCTCGAGGCGGAAATGTGGCCAGTATTACTTTGATCATCTGGCATCGGTTCCTGTGCTGATGCTAAGCCTGCTGCCCACCATCCTCTGCACTGCTATATCATGTAATGTTGCCCGTGGTTCTTCCACTGCCACTGCTGCATCTGTACGACAGCTCCCTCTGCATCCGTGCTGTTGCTGGTCCTTTCTCCCAGCACTGCATCTGCACTGCACCTCCTCTCATCATGTTGCATCGTGCTGCCTGTTGCTGCACTGCAACTCAGTTACTGAGAAGTAAGTAACTGATCTCCCAACTCCGACCTCCCTGTTGGGCTAGAGACCCTCCTGATGCTGAAGCTCCCTCTGCCGCTGACAAGTGCTCCCTCTCTAACCTCTGCGTTGTTGCAACAACTCCTTGCATCTCGCATCGTTGCACACCTCTCTCTGCCATCTTGCATTGGTGCAACACTCCCATGCCTCTCGCATTGCTGCAGCCTGCTAGCCTCATGCTGCCCTGGGACTCCTGCACTGTAGCTCTCTCTCCTGCTCCATTCGCATCCGTCTCTACCCACATCAGCCAGTCCTGCTACTCCTCTTCGGGCTTCCCGTAGCAAGGTCTAATCTAAGAGGCTGGGTACCTCGAGGATCCTGCTCATCACCTGTAGTCTGCCTAACTACAGCTCGATGTCTCCCCACTTCCGCTCAAGTGGTGCATGTATACTCATGGCACATAGAACAGAAAGGATCCTGGCCTTTCAGATGACAAAGTTGGATGCCTCATCCAACCTGTCCTGATCCCTCAGCGCATTCATGGCCATCTCTTTGCTCTTCTTGTTGACTCCTCCGAGTCTCTCTACTTCCCGTCTGGAAGTTCTTGGTTTGACTCCTGCTGAGTCTCTCGACTTCCTGTCTAGAAGTTCTCGGTTTGACTCCTGCTGAGTCTCTCCACTTCCCGTCTGGAAGTTCTCGGTTCAACTCCTGCTGAGTCTCGATTTCCCTCCTGGAAATCCTTCTGTCGATGTCTAGATGCCCCCTACTCTGACCGTCTATGCAACCGCACCACTGATCCAGGTTTCACGGCTAGAAATCCTCGGTAGCAACTCCCTCCTCTTGGCCTTGCCTTGTCAGGTACTATTCTGACTACAGTGCCTCACTAGCGCCACTCTGCAATGTTCCCACAGCCTTCTAAACCCCAGCAACCTGAAGGTGAGAGCTCCTAGGCTCTGCAGCAACCTGGCCTCCTCAGCCAATTGCGTCAGCCCTCCTAGCTTCTGTGTGGCTCTGCGTGAGGCTCCCTTTGCTTTCCTTAGACTTTGCACTGCCTCTTCCTGGCTCACCCTGGATGACGCAGGCACTGCGTCACCCTTCCGTTGTTGCTGCTTTGCTAGAAACAACTTCTGTCACCACAGGACAATTGTTTTCTACTACTTTGCTCTGCTCGGCTAATGTCCTCAGTTCTCCTATGATTTGCAATCACGCTCTGATACGATGTTGAAGTTTCTAAGTCTACCAGTTAGAAACCCTCCATGCACTTTGTTACGAATAAAATATATAAATAATATAAATATAAGTAATGAGGATAATTGTAATAATGATTAGTTAATAATAATTGGTAGTTAGATTGAAGAGGGATGTCTAAATAGGACATGACTCTCCATGAAGAGACACTTGCCTGATATATAAGCAAGCCCTCGTTCTCATTGTAAATCATCATCATTCTTATTCTTATTCACACGTTTAATATATAATATTTATATCCTCAATGGATAACTTCATATTCCAAGTCTTTTGGAGTAATTAATCTGAAGAAGGAACTTTGTTCGCTTCATTTGGTATCGGAGTCATGTTGGCTGATCACCAGGTCTTTGGCCATCAACCCTTCGCTAGTTCGTTGTCATTGGAAATCAGGCTTTTAGCCACACATATAGGGAGGTTCTCCAATTTTGCGTTAGAAGGCCTTTGGCCATTTAAAAAAAAAAAAATGTTGCAGCCCCCAACTGCTCAACGACCACCACAGCTACCATCTGCAGTCTGCCGCTAGTTGTCACTGTACATTTCCCAACATCTAAAACAGTCGTCCACTTCCTCGCTGCAAAAACCTAGTGTACAGTCACCAATTTAATTTCTGCTACTTAAATTGAAAGTCTGTACAAAATTAATAAATTGGCACGTTGCATCAGCTAACGTAAAAATTGAATTGGGTGAGAAAAATAAAACCACCGAAGAAAAAAAATAACAAAAGTCTATAGTGCTATCATATCATACATGACTGTTGTACACAGTTCAACATTCATAGTTCATCACTGTGCATCCGCGACCAGCCACCAGCACCACAGCCGCAATTAACCTTGTCAACGCTGCTTCCGATTGTGACACCGACCAGAAAGACAAAGAAATATCGTTTCCCTGCTACTGCTCCAGCCTGCGTCCACGCTCACCACCCCTCACGACCTGCGTACACAAACTCCGCGACATCCTCGTCCACGTTGTTAAGTTATGGTATGTTCTATGCTTATAACAATTTACTTCTTTTTCTTATTATATTCCACCGATTAGCAATCACATGTACATAAAGTAAAGTGCAGATAGAACATTAAACGATCGACAGAAAACAAGCCAAGACAAGAGACACAAGATGTGGCGGCTAGCCAGGGACAAACCCCACAATGTGTGGGGAAACCCTTTGATCAAATCTTCTTTTATCTTCAATAATTTAGCAGAGAGAAATAGTACAGTAAATCTGATTCATATCAGCAGTAGCAAACCCTAGATCAGTAGCATCAGCATTAGCGGCTTCATTATCAAACTAGGGTAGACCATATCTCACAAACCGACAGTCGAATTGGCTTCATTCCACCACCAAAAGTTTCGGCTTCCAGAGGAGGTTCAGATGAACCTACAGCATAGTTCAGATGAGGAGATCTTCTAGGCAACACAAGTCAATCTTTACTTCTGCAGTTGCAGCTTCAGTTTCAGCAGTTTCCAGCTTCAAACTAGGGCAGTCGATATCTTGCAAACCGTTAGTCGGATTGACTTCATTCCACCACCAAAAGTTGCGGCTTTCAAAGGAGGTTCAGATGAACCTATAGCGCAGTTCCAAAGAGGAGATCTTCTAGGCCACGCAAGTCAATCTTTACTTCTGCAGTTGCAGCTTCAGTTTCAACAGTTTCCGGCTTCAAACTAGGGCAGTCGATATCTTGCAAACCGTTCGTCGGATTGACTTCATTCCACCACCAAAAGTTGCGGCTTCCAAAGGAGGTTCAGATGAACCTACAACGCAGTTCCAAAGAGGAGATCTTCTAGGCCATGCAAGTCAATCTTTACTTCTGCAGTTGCAGCTTCAAATTCAACAGCTTCCGGCTTCACATGTGTGAGAGAGAGAGACCCATTTCAGCGCAGTAGTGAAGAGACTCATATCTGCGCAGTGGAGAGAGAGAGAGATGTGATGAGATGAGTGAGTCCAAATGAGGAAAAGTCCTCTTATATTTATACACAACTTTGGTGGGTGAATAGATGCGATTGTTGGGCTTCTGAGCCTACATGAGTTGTAGGTCGGCTTGATAATAATTCCATAATCAAAATAAATTCATATCTCCATGAATACTTATCGGAATTGGATGATCTTTATATCAATCCTACACCTCTCGACGAGAGGAATCTAATAAAAATATTATTAGCCATGAATAAGATGACCCACATGAAGTTTTTCCCTGGTTTCCAATTTTAACACTCCCTCTCAACCATGGAGAACTTCATCTGCAATCTGTCTATCAGTCATTACTATTCATCCATCAAATGCACTGCCTTGTACAGCCTAACCCTTGCCCTGCACTAATCTGTACTGTTTTGTTTTGTTCTGCTCTGCTCTTTCATTGTTCTGTTCTACTCTGCTTTTGTCCGAATTATGAAGAAGAAGAAATGATCGAGGATGTATCATACTGACTCAAAGTCAGTCTCAGAATATGTACCACTGGTCCCAGACCAGTCTCAACCAACCCAAAGTCAGCGTCATAGTGAGTACAACTCCAATGGTCCCAGACCAATATCATCCTCCACTGACTCAAAGTCAGTCTCAGAGTATGTACCACTGATCTCAGACTAGTCTCAACTAACCCGAAGTCAGCGTCATAGTATGGTACAACTCCTACCACTGGTCCCAGACCAGTATCATTGATCCCAGATCAATGGAGGTCATCCTAGCGTAGGGAGTACGGTAGTTACAACGATGCATTCATCGGTACTACTATGGTCCCTAACTTCATTTCCCTGCTCATTGATCAGATGAGAGGTACTTCCCATGAGTCCTAGACTCCATGGGTAGGATGCCTCGACAGGAGAACTAATCAATCCTGTCCTCACAGGAGAGCACATCAATCCTGCTACAATCGCCGTGGAGAACACATCAATCCAGGCTGCCATGGAGAACACATCAATCCAGGCCTCACAGGAGAACTAATCATCCTGCTGCACAGGAGAGCGAATCATCCTGTTCCACAAGAGAGCAAATCATCTTTTCCCACAAGAGAGCGAATCATCTTGTCCCACAAGAGAGCGAATCATCTTGTTCCAGTGTGCACCACCAGTGGAGTGTGAGTCACCTTGTGGTCATATGTTGCTCCAGTAGGAAACGCAAGCCCTCAGAGCTCCCAGAGCTCAATGTATGCAACATGCAGGACCCTTGTACAAGGGTTTCTTGCCAACTCCAAGTCGTTTGGGAAAATCACAGATTAGATCTTTCCTCGGGGATTTGACAAGGTGTATCAACCTGTACATCATCTTAATGTGATGGAGCTTCCTTGCTCATCGACTTACCATATCCCAGATGATGTCTATCTGCTAGAGCAATTGACGAATACGGGTTCCTCAATAATCGAATCCCACCTCTGGTAGTTACAGAGGATCACAGTGGTATCCAATGTAAATCCAAACAACTCACTGAAGAGCTTTCGCAACCAGACTGCCTCACACGAGGTTATGCTAGCAACAATATATCCTGCTTCGGCGGTGCTCAAAGCCACCGAATTCTGCTTCCTGCTCATCCAGGATATCGAAGCAGATCCCAAGGTGAAACAGTACCCGGAAGTGCTCTTATGGTCCACCACACTGCCTGCCCAATCAAAATCAGTATATCCAAGTAGTGTCACATCTCTAGAAGCGTATCTTAATCCATGAGAGATTGTGTCCTGAAGACATCTCAGAAGATTCCTGGCATCAATCCAGTGAGGCTCAACCAAATATGAGCTCACAATGCTAATTGCAAAACATATGTTCGGACGGAGGTTCACCAAGAACATCAATGCGAATGAGTTTTTGAAACTCAGAGGCATTTCCCAAGTCTGGTCTGACATCACTACCATATAACTTCTAAAAGTTAAGATCCTCGAGGTGTCACAGGTTTGCAGTCCATCATACCGAATATTTCCAATATATTTACCACATATTTTCCTTGAGATAGGAAAATTTCCCTTGGCTTCTGCCACACTTCAAGTCCTTGGTCCTTCATTTCAAATTCAGAAGCCATCTCCCTCTTACATTTGTGAATGAGAGGGTTTGTACATGTTAGAAAGAGGTCATCCACATACAACACCAGTATGAGAGGCTTGTCATCTTCAACCTTAAAGTAAAGGTTAGGATCAGCTTCACTCCTAGTGAATCCCAGCTTCATCAAGTAGCTATCGATCCTCTCATACCATGCTCGGGGTGCCTGATTTAGCCCATAGAGAGTCTTCTTCAACCTGCATACATGAGATTTTCAATCATAAATCTCAAATCCTTCAGGTTGCTCCACATAGACCTCTTCTTTGATAGAACCATGAAAGAACGCGGTCTTAACATCCATCTGATGTAGGTTCCATCTTTGTGAAGCCACAAAGGCTATGATCAAGCGGATGGTCGTATATCTGGCAACAGGTGCAAATATCATAGTCTATACCTCCCTTCTGGGATAAACCCAAAGCAACAAAATGAACCTTATATTTTTCCATACTTCCATTTGCTGCATGCTTTATCTTGTAAAGCCATTTTAAAGTAACAATTGTCTTGTCCAGGGTCTGGGAACTACTTCCCAGACATCATTCTTAATGATAGACTCATATTCTTCGGTCATAGCATCCTTCCATACTTGATGCTTGACGGCATCTGAGAATGACGAAGGCTCATTTTGTATGATCGTGCTCATGATGGTCAGGTATCCTTGATACCTATTAGGTTTCTTACTTTCACGAAAGGTTCCTCGGGGTGCAGCATGTCCTTCAGCATCATAAACTAGGCCCCTAAGCCATGAAGGCCTCTTCCTAGAAGAGGAAGGCTCATGTGGAGGAGGATCAATCGGATCCATGGGTTCTTCTACATCAGGCATTGATTCATCAACCTTTTCTTTCGGTTCCCTGCTGTCGGCTTCTTGAGAGCTCCTCAAATTCGGAAGATTGATCACCTTGCTGAGAGCCATATCTTCGTCAAAGGTGACATCATGACTGATTATGACTTCCCTTTGACCGGCTACATAGATTCTATAGCCTTTAGTATTTTCACCATAGCCCACGAAAATTCCCTTCTTTCCAGATGCTCCCAATTTATTTCTTTTCTCTTTCGGCACATGAAAGTATACAGGGCTTCCAAAAATTTTAAAATGAGAAACATCAGGTTTCTTACCGGTGAATTTTTCTTCAGGAGTCTTGGAACCCAATGCTTGATGAGGGCATCGATTTTGTACATATACGACAGTGTTTGTAGCTTCAGCCCATAGAAACTTAGGAAGACTTTGATCATGTAGCATGGCTCGGACAGCTTCCATAATTGTGCGGTTCTTCCTTTCTGCCACACCATTTTGTTCAGGAGTATATGGTGTAGTAGTCTCCCTCTTGATGCCAGCCTCTTTACAAAAATCATGGAACTCATTAGATTCATATTCAGTCCCATTGTCAGTTCTTAAGATCTTGATCTTCTTTTTGGTTTGATTCTCGATTAGGGCTTTGAAGTGTCGGAACCAAGGGAACACTTCATCCTTCTTTTTCAAGAAGTATATCCAGGTCTTTCGAGAATGGTAATCTGTAAAAGTAAGATAATATGAGTATCCTCCCAAGGAGTTCACAGGCATCATACCTGATATGTCTGAGTGAACTAGTTGTAATATATCGGAGGTCTTGCTTTGACTTGAAGGGAATGGTCCCCTTTTGAGCTTTCCTTCGGCACATCCCAGACATACACCTTCTTTCTCTACTTGGAATTAAGGCATCCCTGTTACCATCTGTCTTACATCGGGTAGAGCTTTGTAATGAAGGTGGGAAAACCTCCGATGCCAAAGTTCGGACTAAAGAGTTGTGTCACAAGACATGACACCTAGCGGACTTCCATTGACCTGATATAATGAATCAACACTAAACTTAAGAGTAAAGGCATCTTTAACATTATTTTTCCATATACATACCTTGCCATTGCTGAAGGTTACCTTGTAGCCTTTGTCTTCCATTGCTAAGATGGACACTAGGTTCCTTTTGAGGTCAGGTGCATTTAATACATCCTGGACTTTATAGCCTTCTTGAATGGTTGTCCTCTTCCTCGATCTCTAGCTCTCCTCTTACCTTTGCTGTTGAATTTATCATTCCTTTGATTTGCCATCAGAGGGATTTTGATCATCGTCCCGGTATGAGTCCTTTCTTCTCTTTGCATGAGAAGAAAAGGAAGCAGGAGGACCTTTAGGCATGGGCATTTCTTGCACTTCTTCCCTTGTTTCTTCTTGAATGCATCTAGCCATTAATTCCTCGAAAACAGGAATTACATTATAGTTCAGAAGAGTAGTCTTGAACACGTACCATTCGGATGGTAATCCTCCAAGATTTGTGAGTGCCATTTCTCTGTCAGTAATAGATTCCCCAATAGATAGTAGATCGTTCTTGATCTCGGTGATTCTTAAGAAGTATGCTTGCATACTTTCATCCTTACTCTTCTTGATTTACCTCAGCTTATTTCTAAGAAACAAAACTTGATTTGCATCATTAACTTTAAATAAACTCACCAGTCTATTGTAGATTTCCTTGGAGGTGTCCAGTTCAGAGATGTAGGCTACCAAGTGCTTGTTGATAGAGTCTCGGATGATCTTCTATTGCTTTGACTTCTCCATTTTTCCATTTGTTCCAGGCAGCAGCGGATGCATTTGATGGAGGCTCAACAATATTTCCTCTCACATGATCCAACACTCCTTGATTCTCAAGGGTTAGATCGATAGACATCTTCCATCCGTGATAGTCAACTTTCTCACGGAGCTTATCTTCAGTAGGAAAGAGTGTTGAGGACCCCATAGTTCTTTTAGGATAGCCTTGCCAATCTTCTCTTCAATGATTGCTCTTGCTCTTGCTCGGGCTTTGTCTTCACCTCAGCTCTGATACCATGTTAAGTTATGGTATGTTCTATGCTTATAACAGTTTACTTCTTTTTCTTATTATATTCCACCGATTAGCAATCACATGTACATAAAGAGTGCAGATAGAACATTAAACGATCGACAGAAAACAAGCCAAGACAAGAGACACAAGATGTGGCGGCTAGCCAGGGACAAACCCCACAATGTGTGGGGAAACCCTTTGATCAAATCTTCTTTTATCTTCAATAATTTAGCAGAGAGAAATAGTACAGTAAATCTGATTCATATCAACAGTAGCAAACCCTAGATCAGTAGCATCAGCATTAGCGGCTTCATTATCAAACTAGGGCAGACCATATCTCACAAACCGACAGTCGAATTGGCTTCATTCCACCACCAAAAGTTTCGGCTTCCAGAGGAGGTTCAGATGAACCTACAGCATAGTTCAGATGAGGAGATCTTCTAGGCAACACAAGTCAATCTTTACTTCTGCAGTTGCAGCTTCAGTTTCAGCGGTTTCCAGCTTCAAACTAGGGCATTCGATATCTTGCAAACCGTTAGTCGGATTGACTTCATTCCACCACCAAAAGTTGCGGCTTTCAAAGGAGGTTCAGATGAACCTATAGCGCAGTTCCAAAGAGGAGATCTTCTAGGCCACGCAAGTCAATCTTTACTTTTGCAGTTGTAGCTTCAGTTTCAGCAGTTTCCGGCTTCAAACTAGGGCAGTCGATATCTTGCAAACCGTTCGTCGGATTGACTTCATTCCACCACCAAAAGTTGCGGCTTCCAAAGGAGGTTCAGATGAACCTACAGCGCAGTTCCAAAGAGGAGATCTTCTAGGCCATGCAAGTCAATCTTTACTTCTGCAGTTGCAGCTTCAAATTCAACAGCTTCCGGCTTCACATGTGTGAGAGAGAGAGACCCATTTTAGCGCAGTAGAGAAGAGACTCATATCTGCGCAGTGGAGAGAGAGAGAGATGTGATGAGATGAGTGAGTCCAAATGAGGAAAAGTCCTCTTATATTTATACACAACTTTGGTGGGTGAATAGATGCGACTGTTGGGCTTCTGAGCCTACATGAGTTGTAGGTCGGCTTGATAATAATTCCATAATCAAAATAAATTCATATCTCCATGAATACTTATCGGAATTGGATGATCTTTATATCAATCCTACACCTCTCGACGAGAGGAATCTAATAAAAATATTATTAGCCATGAATAAGATGACCCACATGAAGTTTTTCCCTGGTTTCCAATTTTAACACACGTCCACGCTGCCTGGTCCACATTTTGTGTCGTGCGCTCCACTGCAACCATACACGTCCAAAACAATTGCAAGCAACACTATCCATACCATTGGCCAATCATTACATTTTCCAAAAAGACATGACGTATCCATTCAAGGGATCATGACCGTATGAAATTAACTCCATATATAAGAAAATTCATAAAGGGAATTTCTTGAAATTAAAAAAAAAACAAATATTTGGAGTACTTTTAAAAAGAAAGTATATATAAATTTTATATAATTATAATTTTATAATATATATAAATTAAAATGATATAATATATATAATTTATAATTATATATTAAAAAAATTATTATTATATAAAAAACTTAAGAATTATTTATTTATTTTTTATTTTTTTAATTAAAAGTGTGAACCAAAGAAAAAAAAAAAAAAGAAAAGAGAAGGAAAAAAAAAAGATATATAAAAAAAAATTAAGAGGAAATTAGTAAAGTCAAGGCTATTTAAAAGGGGAGAATATTCGAAAAATATATATAGAAAAAAAGGTAGTTATTAAAAAAAAAAAAGAGTGAATCTCATAAATAAAATAAATTGTAAAAAAAAAATTATAGAAGTAATTATTAAAAAATGTATACTTTGGAACAAGGACATCAATTTGAAGTAAAAAGAAAAAAGATTATTATTACAAGGCTTAAAGGGCTTATTATTAAACCTTGAAGCTCATCGAAGAACACAAAAGTAGTTCACATTTCTTTATAAATAAAAATAAAAATATGGAATCTCTAAGTAATGAACAAAAACAATTCCAAAGAGATGTAGAACAAGTAATCACAATACTTAAGCGACAATATGCTGAGGAGAGAGAGAATGGAATCCCTATTCCAAGTTGAACGCCCATCATCACTCCCACAGAATGATGTAGTCCAGTGTACCAAGAAAGTGCAGCTAAAAGAACAAGAGAATGGCAAAATAACCAAAATTCAACAAAACAAGAAAGCGTTAGAACATGAACATAAAGATCTTGTGGATATGCATGACAAAGAAATAATGGAAAAGGACGAAGAAATTTCTCGTCTCAAGGACCACGTCAAAAAATTATTGTCGCAAGTGAAGAAAACTAAGGTCACAAAAATAGAACTCAAGAAGCACTTATCAAAACAAGAAGAGGAAACTTCACGTTTAAAGAACCTTAATAAAAATTTATTAGAACAAATCAAAGATCTAAGAAATGAAAAGCTTAAATTTCAAAACAATGAAAATAAAGTTGATAAATCAGAAATCAAAGAACTTTTACGTCTGAGAAACCATAATCAAAGTCTACTCACTCAAATTAAGAAACTTAGGGATGATAAGAAGGCATTAAAAGATAAGTTAGAGCAATTCACTCAAGAAGAAGTGTCGAAATCTACAGTCGCAACAGTTCAAGTTGAAAAGAAGGGAACAAATGTCGATTCAGTGAATATGACTACTCAAGAAGACAAGTCAGTTGAAGAAATGACACGCTTGGATGTTGCAGTTCAGATGATAAACACCCCAAGTGAAGGTTTGGTAACGAACTCAACAACATCATCCCCTGAAGTAAATCCAAGATAGTGTCTCAAACTACTCATATTGATCCCAGATCAATGGAGATCATCCTAGCATAGGGAGTACAGTAGATACAACGATGCGTCCATCGATAGTACTACTATGGTCCCTAACCCCATTTCCCTGCTCATTGGCCAGATGAGAGGTACTTCCCATGAGTCCTAGACTACATGGGTAGGATGCTTCAACAGGAGAACCACTCATCCGGTCCCTAAGACACCACGGGGTATCACAGGGGAAGGCTGAGCCATTCATCCTGTACACAACACACCATTTGGGGAGGGTGAGTCGCCCTATGGTCGCTTGTTGCTCCAATAAGTACCCCAAGCCCCCTGGAGCTCCCAGAGCTCAATGCATGCAACGTGCAGGACCCTCATAAGAGGGTCTCTCAACAACTCCAATTCGTTCGGGAAAGTCACAAATTTGACCTTTCCCCGGGGCTTTGACAGAATATCTGCGACCTATAAATTGCAAAGAAGTTTTGTCCATCGATAGTACTACCAAATATTTGTGTTATAAGACAATTCGTCAAGGTCGGCCAACAACCAAATAAACTGCACGTGCAATGTTTTAGCATAAAAGGAGATGAAGTGAGAGTCATTTCAAACACACTTCTATCTTGATTTCTCTCCACTTGTCTTGGGTTTTAGTGGAAGAGAAATCTAGGAGTGGAAGCCCTAGACGTTGGAGGAAAATAGGTTGCCCTAGCCGCAACAAAGAAGGTAGACCAGCGAAGCGATGCAAGGGTTCTATGCCTTGACCTAAAGGAGCTCAAGGAAGAAGCCTAACGCTATCCTAAGGCAGCCGTAATGCTATCCTAAACATACCTATGGTGCCCTAGATGCAGGACTAATGCGGCTAAAAAGGAGGATTGTTTTAAGGCCTAAAACAAGGCACCGCGCTGCTGGTATGGTGGGAAGGCAGGACACAAGCTGACATGAAGAAACATGGTAAGATTCTTTCTGTCTGGAGTGAATTTGTTTCTGCAATCAAAAAGCAGTTCTAATCACTAGCTTACATGCAGCAAGTCATGATGAGTTGGCAAACTCTTTGGCAATTGAAAGGGCAAAGTGTACAAGGTTACACTCAAGAATTTAGGAAAAGAGCTTTGATTCTAGGAATTTCATTAGACTCACTTGAGACTTTGTTGAAGTACATAGGTGGTCTACATAGCTACATGAGGCACACTATCCTCATGTTTAATCCCACTAGTATAGATGAGGTATTTGTTCAAGCTACGCATCTAGAAGCTAGAGGAAAGAATGGGAAACCAGAAGTTGGGGGATCATCCAAGTCCATTGTAAGCAAGAATAAGGAGAAAAGAAAACAGAAATGGAAAGAGAGGAAGGCCAACACTGCACAGAAAATCAAGACTTCATGCACTCACTGTAAGAAGGATGGGCATGATGATGAGCACTGTTGGATTCTGCATCCAGAGCTGAGACCTAAGAATTTTGAGGGCAAGAAGAAGAAGACTGCTGCAGCTATTCAGAAAGATTTGAGGTCGGACTCAGGAGATGAAACAACCATTGCAGCCACAGGTATAAAAGGTTGTCCGCTTTAGAGAATGCAGAAATCAAGAAACAGGTGCAGGAGTTGCTAGAGAAGGGGTTCATCAGACCTAGCACATCACCATGTGGGTCTCCAATCGTTTTGGTGAGAAAGAAAGATGGCTCGTGGAGAATGTGCATTGATTACCGAGCACTGAATAAGATAACGATAAAAATTCGTTATCCCCTTCCTCGCATAGATGATCTATTAGATCAATTGAAAGAAGCTGTTTATTTTTCCAAGTTAGACTGCATAGTGGATATCATCAGGCCAGAGTTGTAGAGCAAGATGCATGGAAGACTGCTTTCAAAACAAAGCAGGGATTGTATGAGTGGCTGGTTATGCCTTTTAGCTTAATTAATGCTCCTGCTACTTTCATGAGAATAATGAATGATGTACTCAGACCTTTTCTTGATGATTTTGTTATTGTATATCTAGATGACATTCTTATATTTAGCAAAACATGGGAAGAACATTTAAAGCATGCTAAGCAGACACTAGATGTTTTGAAAAGAGAAAAACTTTATGTTAAACTCTCAAAATGCGAATTTGGAAAAACATCTTTGAATTATTTGGGTCATATAGTAGGGGGTGGTGAATTGAAGATAGATCCCTCTAAGGTGGCAGCCATTGTAAACTGGCCTAAATCCAAATCTGCTACAGAAATTAGAAGCTTCTTAGGAGCAACACAATATTGGGGAAAGTTCATTTCTAACTTTTCCTTAATTGTAGCTCCCTTACATGCTTTAACAAGATTGAACAAGGTGTTTCAGTGGGGAGGCAAACAGCAGAAAGTCTTCGACACCTTGAAAGAAAAGATTAGTACAACACTAGTACTAGCACTGCCTGATCTTCAAAGACCATTTGAGATCCAAACGGATGCCAGTGACTATGCCATGGAAGCAGTGTTGATACAACACGGTAAAGTTTAAACCCGTATGTTATCATTCTGAGGCATTTAATTTTGCAGTAGTTAACTATCCCACATATGATAAAGAATTGTATGCATTAGTACAGAGTGTGAAAAAGTGGAAACATTACTTAATGGGCAAAGAGACATTTATACATACTGATCATCAACCACTTCAATATCTACACTCCCAAACTAAGTTGCAACAATCAAGACAGTATAGATAGATGGGTTTTCTACAACAGTTTCATTTAGTCATCAGATATAAAAAGGGCATACACAATAAAGTTGCAGATATGCTATCTAGACCAATTATAAATGCATCCACTATACTTAAGCATAATTAAATACTGCATGAGAGCTATATTGAACAGTATGCTCAAGATATAGATTTCAAAGATGTATATGCAACTTTAAGTCAAGGCAAACGAGTAGAAGAATTGGATTATCACATTAAGGACCAACTCTTGTATCATTGTGGGAAGCTATGCATTCCACAAACTGAAAGAGTAAACATAATTCAAGAAGCACACACTTCTCTAATATCAGGTCACTTTGGGGTAAGTAAAATAGTTGCACAGCGGCAAAGATTTTGTTATTGGCCAAAAATGAATGAGACAATTTCTAGATATGTAAGAGGGTGTATCATGTGTGCTAAAAGCAAGCCCAACAATAGAAAACTAGGCTTGTACACTCCACTATCAGTTCCTTCTCATCCTTGGGAAAATGTTTCCATGGATTTTGTTGGAGGACTGTCTAAATCTAGGAAAGGTCATGACTATTTCTAAGTTGTTGTGGATAGGTTCAGCAAAATGTGTATTTTGATACCTTGCAATAAACAGATTACAACTGAACAAACTGCGAAGCTGTTCTTTCAGCATGTATGGGTTCATTTTGGATTACCCACTTCCATTGTATCTGATCGAGACTCTCGATTTGTTGGGAAGTTTTGGTCGAGTCTATCGGAACTGATGGACACCAAACTGAAGAAAAGCACAGCGTTTCATCCACAGATAGATGGCCAGACAGAAGTGGTCAACAGGATAGTGATCCAGTTGCTTAGAGGCTATTGCAGCAAGCATCCCAAACTTTGGGATGAACATTTGTGTTATGTGCAACATGTTTACAACTAAGAAAAACATTCTTTTACATAGAGATCTCCTTTGGATGCCTGTTTTGGTTTCATACCAAGGTTTCCCTTGGATTTTGTCTTTGGTAAAGACATAGCAGTTGATGGACATAGTGATGTGGACAAGGCAACCAAATTCATTGAACAAATCCAAGAGATGCACCAGGCAGTTCAGGAACAGCTGGAAAAGAGCCCAGCCAAATACAAGGCAAGGCAGGGCAAGCATCGGATGGAGCATAGTTTCCATGTTGGTGATCAAGTCTGGCTGTATATCAGCAAAGATAGAATGCAAGGTGAAGGTAAAAAGCTAAAGCCAATAAGGTATGGACCTTTCAAGATACTTGAGAAAATTGGTGAGAATGCTTTTCGCCTTGATTTACCAGCTTACATGCACATCTACTCAGTCGTTAATGCAGACAGCTTGAGACTATTTGAACCTTCATTAATTGAAAATCCCGAAGAGCAGAGTCAATTGCCTTCTATTGATGATCTGTTGCCTGGATATCTCAATGAACTGCAGGAAGACACAATTCTGGACAGGAAGGTGAGGACGACGCGCAGGGGAGATGTTGAGTACCTCAGGATTGGACTCAAGGGTTCAAAGCCAAGCAGCGCAAAATGGATAGAGATTGGACAAGTAAAACAACTATACCCTCACTTAGTTGATGCTTGAAAACCAACTTTTGGTGGTCCAAAAGCTTTTTCAGTGGGAAGGCCGTGATCCGAATTGGATCCTTAAAAACTCTTATATTTCCTAAACTTTGTAAAACTCATACCAAAGTTTCAAAGTGCTATGGAGGTCGATCTCATCAGAAATAACCTCTAGACAATGGCAATTTGTGGTCAGCATGGAGCAACGAGGACCCTTGGTCAAAGCGCGCAGACCGTTGGCCCATGGTAACCATGTGTTGGCACAAACTGGAAAAACGGGAAGTCATATCTAGAAATGGAGGTAGTTTTTGATACGCAATTGCATATCGCAGGGCGTCCCCCTCAGTGAAGGAAAGCCCTGAGCGCTTGGTCACGGGGAAAAGCATAGAACCACATGGAAATCGCCGATTCTGTCAGAAGGCGGGCTCCGCGCTAAAACTGGTAGGATATCGAAATTCCCTCAAGCGGTAAGCGGGTTGGACTGAGTCTCGTGCGATTCCATACAACGGGTGACACTCGTCCAGCGAACGAGAGAGAAAATCTCTCTCATCGCGTGGGGAAAGGGCATTCTACTTACCTGTGTTATATGGACAGAGACCGTAGGATCTGGAGGCCCCAGATCAATGGCGGAGAAGCAATCCGATGGATGACTGGATTTGACAGGGAAATAAGTTGAGGCGGATAAAGATTTGAGATCCGGCATGACTGATGAGTTGGCAGAGGGAATAGTTTCGCGGGCAATCTTGGAGCAACGGAAATAACGATCGTTCAAAGAGAACTGACACTCAATTCGTGAGGAAATAGGTGGCCACCTCTCTGTGAAGCGTTACAGTGATAATGACGCAGAGCAGGGGAATTCCAACAGACAGAGGTAGGTGATCCAGAGAGTCGGGAAGCAGAAACAAATAGTCAAGGAGCAGAATGGCTTTAAGCCATGAACAGACGAGAAAGTAGAGAGGAGAAAAATCAGTAAAAGAGAGCAAAGAGAGAGAGAAGCAACAAAAAAAAATTGCAGAGAGCAGAGAAGCCGAGCTGATCCGTAGAGCAAAGGCAGCATCGAGTAGACAGAGACAGAGAGAGAGTCCGAGAACTCTAGAGAAGGCTTGAGAGGTTCGAGAAACTCCTTTGTGTATACCTGTCAGGTAATGAGTACCAAATTGGACTCATACCACTGAGACCAGTTGAGGTCGAGTTTCAGTAAGGGGAGTCTGTGTACTCTAGAGACTTGGGGGATCCAAGTACAGCCCTACTGATCATTATCTGTTAAGTGAGACTCAATTTGAGCTCACTGTTGTAAAACTCTGCTTTTTAAGACACAATAGAAAGGCCACCACTGAAGGCTGGACCAGGAGACATAGCCCAGGAGGATTGGGTGAACTCCTTATTAAATTTGTTGTGTTTATGTGTTTGCTTGTTGTGTTCTCTTACTGTTTCAGTGTCTGTGTATTTCGCAATCTTATCGATCCGTTGCATAAAATAACATAGACACCCCCTAGCACATAAGTCTGTAATACCTTCATTAATTAATTGAGATCATTTACGAGTGATTTCAGATCATATATGGTTGAGCCTCACTGGATTGGTGCCAAGAATTTTCTGAGATATCTTCGGGGCACTATCTCTCATGGATTGAGATACACTACCAAAAATGTAAAGCTACATGATTATTCGAATGCCGACTGGGCAGGCAGTGTGGAGGATCACAAGAGCACTTCTGAGTGCTGGTTCTCTTTGGATTCTGCTTCGATATCATGGATGAGCAGGACGCAGAAGTCGGTTGCTATAAGCACTGCTAAGACCGAATACATAGCTATGAGTATGATCTTGTGTGAAGTTGCCTGGTTGTGGAAGCTCTTCGAATGCGAGTATGCTCACATGATGGATACCACCGTGATCCTCTGTGTGAACCAGGGGGGATTCGATTGTTGAGGAATCTCATATTCTTTGATTGCTCCAACATATAGACGTCAGATACTACTTTATCTAGGACCATGGTACGTCGATGAGTGAGGAGGCTTCATCGCATTGAGACTGATGTACAAGTCGTAGACATTCTGTCAAAGCCTCAGGGAAAGGTCAAATTTTTGAGTTTCCTGAACGAATTGGAGTCGTTGAGAGACCCTCTTATGAGGGTGTTGCATGTTGCATGCATTGAGCGCTGGGAGCTCCGGGGGGCTTGGGGTACTTATTGGAGCAACAAGCGACCATAGGGCGACTCACCCTCCCTTAATGGTGTGCTGTATACAGGGTGAATGGCTCAGCCTTCCCCTGTGATACCCCGTGGTGACTTAGGGACAGGATGAGTGGTTCCCCTGTCAAGGAATCCTACCCATGTAGTTTGGGACTCATGGGAAGTACCTCTCATCTGGCCAATGAGCAGGGAAATGGGGTTAGGGACCATAGTAGTACTATCGATGGACACATCATTGTATCTACCGTACTCCCTATGCTAGGATGACCTCCATTGATCTGGGATCAATATGAGTGGTTTGAGACACTCTCTTGTGATATTGATCTAGGATCAATAAAACTGACTTCGGGTTAGTAAGAGTGATATGACTCACTCTCTTGGAACTGATTTGGGATCAGTAAGAGTGGTATGACACACTCTCTTCATATGGAACTGACTTCGGGTTAGTAGAGAATGGTATGAGACATTCTCGATCAATTCTTCTTCTTCATGGTTCGCAGAGCAGAGCTGAGCAGTGTAGGGAACTGATGGCAGAGATAGTATAGTCAGATAGATGGATTAGCGGATGGAGTTCTCCCTAGTTGAGAGGGAGTGTTAAAATTGGCAACTAGGGCCAAACTCCATGTGGGTCGTCTTATTTATGGCAGCTGGTGTTTTTCTTGGATCCCTCTCATCGAGAGGTGTAGAATTGATCTAAATATCATTTGATTCCGATAAGTATTCATGGAGTTATGAATTTATTTGTGTTATAGGCCAATTCGTCAAGGTCGGCCAGCAACCAAATAAACCCCACATGTGCTCGACGTTTTAGTATAAAAAGAGATGACGTGAGAGTCATATCACATACACTTCTATCTTGATTTCTCTCCACTTGTCTTGGGTTTTAGTGGAAGAGAAATCTAGGAGTGGAAGCCCTAGACGTTGGAGGAAAAAAGGTTGCCCTAGCCGCAGCAAAGAAGGCAGGCCAGCGAAGCGATGGAAGGGTTCTATGCGTTGACCTAAAGGAGCTCAAGGAAGGAGCCTAACATTATCCTAAGGCAACCCTAACGCAGTCTTAGAAGGCAACCCTAATGTTATCCTAAGCATAGCTATGGTGCCCTAGACGCAGGACTAATGCGGCTAAAAAGGAGGATTGTTTTAAGGCCTAAACCAAGGCACCGAGCTACTAGAAGGAGGCCAAGGGTAGGCTGAGTTGAAGAAGGGTTTTTTGGGGCAGCGAAAAGGTGGGCTGTAGGTGACACCGTGGGATTGTAGTAGGCCGCAGTTCTAACCACCTCAAAACAAGGACATCGTGGAGAGTTTGAGGGTTCAAACAAGCCCTGAACAATAGCGTGCTAGGGGAGGTATCTCATGAGAGTATACCACAGTTTTCTTGAGGGTTGTTCGAGGACTGTAGGGCTGCCTAGTGCCCTAAACAGATTAGTCATGAACAACAATGCATGGCAAGGCTATTGGGACAACAACAAGGTATGACAAGACTATTGGAGCAAGGTATGGCAATGGCATAGTGCAACAATGGCACAATTGGGATAGCATGACTGTTAGGGACGACATCTACAGCAATATAACTAGGCAGCAACAAGCATGGAGTTGCATGGGACAACTGCATAGTAAATGGGATAGCAAAGGAATGCTAAGGCAAACATGGGACGACAACAAGCCTGGACAACATGGCAAGCATGGTGCTAAAAGCACATGAGACATGCTGTATGACAACATGGTTCAACATATCATATGGGACAACAGTGTGGCAACATGGTGCAACTGTGGCACATGGGACAATTGTGGCAGCATGGTGCAACAATGGCACATGGGACAACAGTGGCAGCATCAGGTGCAATAGTATGATGTGTGCAACATAGTCATGAGGTCCAACTTAGTGATG